>JAHRBS010000008.1:1200000-1800000 GCA_024305745.1 Polyporus tsugae
CATCCGGGTCGTCCTCGACGGTGGCGTGCGGTCTGAGAGGAGGCGTGGCCGAGATGGGGGTGGAGGGGTGGGGAGCCTTCGAACCCGTGTCAGCTGTTGAGGTGGAAGGCGGCGGGTGACGTGAACGACAATCAGTGGGCGCGGCCAGACCGGGCTTGAGACGGAGGTGCGGGAGCCCTTTCAGAGACGTCGGGAGCATGTCGACGAACTTTGCAGGCATGCGGCATTGTCGACGGTCGGGTGGCGCTGGTTCGAGCACTACGGGCATGCTCACCTCCTGTTCGACCTGCATATATGCGGTCAGAAAAGATCGCCCCTACGAGAAAGGGCCGTCACGCACCTGGAGCTGAACCCTCCGCTCCTCGAGCCTCTGCTTCGCCCGAGCAGCCTTGGCTCATTTATCCTCTACCTTCTTTTGCTTGAGGGCATCCCGTAGTTGAACCTTGGCCCGCCGATCCTCGACACGTCGCCGGAGGCCGCCGTCGAAGAACTTGAGAGCTTTCGTGCATTTGTCCAGGTGGGCGGGGAGGTTGGCGAACGGTTTCTGGCAACCGTAGCACTTCTGTGCGGGCATGGCTGCCAGAAAGAAGAGGAGGATAAGGAGGACCCACGACCAGCGCATGGGGCAGCCGGCGTGGAGGATGGAGGAAGTGGGAAGAGGCGAGGATCTTCGGCTGAGCCTGGGCGCTCACCCCAGCGAGTGCGCGCACACGTGACAGACGCGTCCTCCCCAACGCGTCGCATTCGACGGGATTGTCGGCTTTTTCCGAGAACGATTAGACAGCCTGCCAGAGAAAAAACGCCAAGTCCCCATCTCTTCCACCAACCCTTACCATCTCCATCCCCCACAGCCCTTCTCCATTGACAATGACCAAACGCAAAGCAGCGAAGGAGAACACAACGCCAAAAAAGAAGAAAGAGGCGGCAGGCAAGAAACGCCCAACCTCTCCCATGCGCCTTAAGGGTCCGTGGGGCAATCACGCGCCGTACGTCCATCTTGGTGCGCATATATGCGCCCACATATATGCGCATGTACTTACCACCCTTCCTCCAGCGTCATCACTGGTCCCCCGCCCACACCTCTGAAGACCAAGATCAAGATTAAGCGCAAACACGTCGAGTCTGAGGACGAAACCGAGCCGCCGCCGAAGAAAAAGGGCTCGAAGAAGACCTCCATTCTGCCCGACGAGCCAAAGCGCAAGCGCGCCAAGCTGGCCAATCCCAATCCATCGAAATCGGATCGACAGCCCGGCCCGTCCACATCGGGCAAACGCGGGCGCAAGAACGCCGATCCTCCCTCTTCGCTGGCACGCTCATCCTCGCCCTCTACATCTGGCAGCTCGACCTCTTCCAGGACCCCTTCCTCGTCATCCAAGTCATCGGCGCCGCCGTCCAGCACGACGTCGATGTCAACTACTGCCTCTTGCCCTCCTACCTCAGCCAAGCATGGCTCCTCATCCGGTGCCTCGTCGACATCCAATAAGTCCCACCCCACCGCTCCTCCCGTGGCCCCCCACGCCCTCGAGAATGCCCTAGCCGTGTTCAAGGGCCTTGCGCAAGGCAACGCGAGCTCTGGTGACCTGAATCCCGACAGCAATGGCAGCAAGGTGAAGTCCAAGTACGTGCTGAAGCCTGCTCACGATGAGGAAGAGGAGGCCGAGGATGAGGACGAGGACGAGGACGAGGACGGAGACGAGGGCTTGGACGAGGGGCCTGGTGCCGAACCTCATCTTGAGGCCGCGCCCGGAGGCGAATCATCGGACAAAGATGAAAGCTCGGATGAGGAGGACGGGGCAGAAGAAGAACAGGACAACGATGACGATGATGACATTGTCGAAGATGACGATGGCCAAGAGCTATCAGAGCGTGAGGTCGTCGAGTTGATCCGGCTCCTCCGTACGCTCAAGGACAACAAATTCAAGTTGAAGTGAGTCCCCTGTGTCCCTCTCCAACGTTTTGTGCTAACACGTACTCCCCATCCACTAGCAAGAAGCAGTCCGACCCCCGAACCGTTCCCGGCCATTTCAAGACATGGGCCTGTCACGCCCATCGCCTTTGTGGCGTATACACGGACATCCACAGTGTCATCATGACCGGGATGACTGTTGAGGGGGCCAATCCGAAGACGGCTGCGGACTACGAAGACTGCTACAAGCAGATGCCCAGCATGTGCGTATGGTCTACGATGTTCATATTTACTTGCCAGACACGTCTGTAGGAGTGCCAGCGCGGCGAAGTTTTTCACAAAGAAGTTTTTCCACCTCTGCGAGCATGTCCCCAAGTTTCGACTACTCTGTCAACACCTCCTTTCGCGGTCGCGCGGCATGCTGCTCTTCGCAAAATTTGTAAGCGCTGTTACATCTTCCTTGATGCACATTGACATATTGTTTGCACAGTTCGAGATCCACGCTAGTGCCGGACGTTCCAGTGACCTTGCCACCCTCAAACGCAGCTTCCACTCGTACCTTCCCACCGTGACCCTCGACAACGGCACCCACATCCCTCCGCTCACCTTGAACCAGTACGTCAATCTAAAGAGCCGTAACGGCGGATACTACTCCGATTGCAGTGCCCGCCTCATCCTCCCCATCAATGAGCGGGACGCGTTCAATGAAGAACCTCATGAGTACGTCACTAATGTTTTTCATTCTGTTTTTATTGCTAACACCACGCAAGATATGCCAAGCGCAAGAATGTCCAGCGCAAAGAACGGGATAGGGACGCTGCTCGCCCGAAGAAGCTCCACAAGAAGCACCGACCCAAGCCCGCGGACAGTGGCATTGACGATGATAAGACCTTCCCCAGCTTCCTTTTCCCGACTATTCAGGAGTATGACGATGAAAACCCTCAACGAGGTATCTTCAAGGGTGATCTCTGTGTCACGGTATCCTCCTCTGCCCAATTTTGCCATCGTGTCTGTGCTAACTGCGATGATCAGGTCGCGCGTCATCTTTTCAAAGGACCGTCTACTGTTGGTCAGGACGATGGCCTGCCAGGCTTCGGGCGCACGTGCTTGGCTGACATCTACAAGATCACGCACTTCACGCTGGATCTGCTCGCGTACATTGCCACCTTGGTACGTATGCATCTCCTCCCTCATCTGCATGCTGACATTCATGCCACAGATCCGGCATCTTCTGAGCATTGATGCGCGCTGGCAAAAGGAGGGCGCCGATCGCAGCGGATACAATTTCCACAACGCACTCCACACCATCCTTTCGGTCGACTACGACGCGTGGAAGGAGGACAGGGACTGAGCTGAGATCGAGAACGACGATGATGATGACGATGTTGACGATGTTGATGAGAACATTTTTTCGTCCTACAACAGGTTCGTTTATTTCACCTTCTGCGCGAGGTTACTAACCGTCAGTTAGGCGGATTTTCGGGACCAAGTGGGGTGACCCCGTGGCGCAGGCGGTTGCAAGCTACGACATCGAGGAGACCGATGACAAAGACAACCTCCATGTACGCATGCTTGCTGCGCGCAAGGCCGAGCTCGCAGCCCATCACCAGCCTCGTCCGAAGAAGGGAAAACAGCGCGCATCTTCAAATGACCTTCGTGCATTCGAGGAACAGGAACTATTCAGCCGGGACCCATCCATCGAGTTCGTCGAATGTCCACCTCCATCCGATTTGGCTGAAGGGGCTGCTGGAGACGACGTGGGCGCAGGCACCGGTGGTGGCGACGACCACATGGATGATGAGTGAGCCTTTTGATCTTCTTGGTGGCGGGTGAACATCTTATTCTCGGTGTCGATGTAGTTCTTGTAGATCTTGTTGCATTCTCTGCTGTATGATGTTGTGTCATAATCAATGCCTCCCCCGCCTATTCTGCATGTATGCGTGATATGAATTGCGCTGGTATATTCCTGACATATTATCTTCTTGTCTGAACAGCGCGCCGGTTCTCCCTACAGTGTAATCCCTCCAATCCCATACAAACTCCCCAATACCTCGCACCCTCCGCATATGGGTGCCTGTCGGCGCCTCGGCTTCCCAGGTCTCTGTGCCAATGCAATTCCCAGATGCCCACACCACGCTCCTCGGCATGGCGCGAGCTTGTCTCCATTGTCTGACACAACCATCCTCCCAATCTCAGGCAATCCTGGCAAGATATTGCGAAGATTACCCGGGATTGTCTGACCTTGCACCATGGTGCATATCTGGAGGGCGGCATTGTGTTCCCAGGCAAACCAGAAGAGCACCATACCCTGTTTCTGGGTTCGTGCATGGTCTTTTCAGGTTTCCATGTGCGGCCCGCGACCTTGCAAAGTTAGAGGATATTTTCGGACTTTTGCTGATGGTCTATTGTCCTGATAACCACTTGCATACTCACGAAAGAATGCTCATAGTTGTCGGGTAAATTATCACATCCAGAGCATGGCAACATTCCTGTGGTCGTTTGCGCCAGCGGGTAAGCACAGGCAAACTTACCCCGGCCATGGTCTTGAATGTCTTACCAAGGATCGGCCATGCAGTTTTCTCGGCTGTCCGCATGTATGCGCTAGCGCCAAACCACAAAGCCGTAGCAATTGCTATGTTTCTCCTCCTCTTCATGCCCGGATTGACCATATTGGTTCATATGCCTGTCGCGATCCAAGTCTGTTGTTTTCCCACTGGTGTCCTGACTTGCAATGTCCAAGAAGGTGCTGAATGCCACTGACAAAATGGCAGAGCTACCAAGCCCTTTCAACTGCACAGTTTCTCAGTCCCCCACATCTGTAGGGGTGGCGTATGGGTAAGCACCTACTTGCACTTTCCCGTATCCATACTTTGCTTGCTCACACTTTGAGTTAATACCCAGTTGTACATACAAGTCCTTCACACTGGTAAAACCGAACACTAATGTTCGCGCAGTAACATTGGCTGGTAGAGTCACTACTATTGCGGGAGATTTTCTCGTTTTGTTTGTAACATGGCACAAGACATACACGCCATACAAAGGGCAAAGGGGGGTATTGAAGGGGCCATCAATCACCCGTATCATGTTGTATAACGGTTAGTGACTTGCAAAGCCCGGCCCAGCTCAAAAGCCCCGGCTCGGGCCCGGCTTGGGAGGGCCCAAGCCCATGAGGAGGTGGAGCCGGGCCTTGGTCAACGGCTCAAGCCTGGCTCGGCCCGGCCCGGCTTGAAGCCCCGGCCCGGATGCTTTCCAAGAGAGGTGTCGGATTGAAGCTACATCTGCAACATGTGACTAAGTGGACGTATTAAGTAAATGGCGAACATGTTTTTGCGGAATTTCGGAGCTCTGTGATGTGAGTAGCAGGGTATTGATGGACTTGGAACGACTCAGCGTGCACTGCATGGGCGCTTAGTATACCATATCCGGTCGCCCACTGTCTTGTTCGAACTTCGAAACCTTGACAGGCAACTTACTGGTGCTGTAGGTGTTCCATATACTGCAGAATAGCAAAGATATAGATATATCAGAAGACATTCAGTGATATTCAGCACCTAATTCCGCATGCGACCACCATACAACGAGTCGGGGCCCAAGCTTTGGGGCCTGGCTTTTGACAACCGTGGGCCGAGCCAGTGGGCCGTCTCAAGCCTTGGTAAAGCCTGGCCCGGCCCTGCCTGTTCGGGGCTTGGCCCAACGGCTTGACGGCCTGGGGCCGGGATTTGCAAGTCACTAATAACGGTGCATGCTTATGTCTAACCATTTTAGCTTTGGCTCACAACTTTGGGGATACAGGAAGTACATACTTCATGTGAGTATGTTGATTGTTTGTCTTTGCTACCTACTGCGGCTCCCTTGATAACACCAACCATACTAGTATCCTCACGGGGATGAATATCCTCATGATGATTCTTACTCGCACTCAGGTATATCTCTCCCCATCACTGCACCGTCATAATGCCTTGTCCTAATGACAATCTTGTGCTAGGGCCAGTCCGGCCCCGCCCTCGAGAATGTCGCCGGCATTATCATTACTCCGTATGTTAACCCTTCCTTCCTCCGAGCGAATGCTCCCTCACTGAGGTATCTGTGCCAAAAGAATGACCGTGGTACTGATCTCCCATTTCCTCTTCAACCTGCGCCGATCGGACCACACGGCAAACATTCCATCCTCGCTGTTGGCTATACCCTCGCTGAACATTGCAGGAGGCATCCAAGAGGACCGTGGGACACTCCCCATGCTCATTGCCTCGATGGGATTGCGGATTGACTCGGGGCTGCACTCCATGGATTCCCCACTGGACGCAGACGAGGACATGGCCCCACAGCATACTACAAACAAAGGGGTTTCTCCCAAGGAAGGTTCACCATCGGGATATGAGATGAGATAGCCATGGCGCAGGGTACGCCAGTGGAACAGGAAGAGAGAGTTCAATTGCAAAGGTTAGTTCGACCATTCTGTCTATTCACTTCCCTGTCACTGGCTGAGCGTTCCTAGAGGGTCACTCACATCATCGTTGTTCTCTATCTTACAGCACCTACAATGAAACTCCACACACCCGCAAGCCACCACACTCCGCCCGCCGTGTTCCTTTTTATGCCCCTGGGGCCCCTTCAACTCCAATCATGTAGAGCCTCAGTCGACAAGGACACCTATAACTTATCATACACTGTACACATTACCTTACCCCACTGTCCCTCCACTATCCTCATTCAGGTATGATCCCCGAGTTTCCTGTTCTTGCTATATATCTTCCACAGTTCACGAGTCTATTCCTGTATTCCAATGTAACTTGCATGAGCCGCTAGCCCTAAGCCAGCCCAGCAACTCTTCAAGTTCTAGAACTTCCTTTCACCCTCCGGGTTCCTCGGGCCGTATCCGCACGGGGACACATATAAGCGCTGGAATGGATGCACGTGTCCGGTCGCGTCGCGCGACTCGGACTCCGCTTGCGGGCGTGTCTGATCTCGTCAATTGACTCCCCGACACCGCCCCACGCCCACACACCCGCCTTTTGTCCTCAACCACCACCATCCGCCTGCTGACTTCCGCTTTCTCATTGCTCAACCCATATCGGTGTACATCGAAGGAGATAGACTGGCTGGTCTCGCTTGACACAACCCATCGACCGGCACACAACTAGTGCCAGTGCTGCCGCAGCAACCACCCTGCAACCACCACAATCTCAATGCAGCTCAAAGGCTACCAAGTGTGGATCTCCAGCGACGGCAAAGCCTTGTCCGAGTACTCGGTCCAGCACGAAGGAGATGATGGCAAGACGATCGCATGCTTCATTCCCAGCGAGAGCGGCAAGGTGCGTCGCCCTCGTTTCCATAATCCGTCCCCCTTCCCTAACCACTGGCGGTTGGTCGATTGGTGATAGACATTCAGCATTGAATGGCGCGACCACGTCGGCCACTCCCACCTCCGCTTCATCACCAGGGTCGATGGGCAGGCTGTCGGGGGCAACCGGTGCCGACCATGGGGGAAGGGAGTGCGGTGGGGCGTGCGGACGAGCACCACGACGCGGCAGCCTTTCCAGTTCGCCCCTCTCCAGACGACAGGTGCGTACCATCCATTTCTGTTCATCCCAGCCTTGGATATTGGTTGATGGATGGTTGACGGTGGACGCCGAACGGCAACCGAGTAGATGACGAGGAGAACGTCCACTCGCTCGCCTCGCACGCCGCGCTGGGTGAAATCGAGGTGTCGGTCGTGCGGATCCGCGCCGAGTGCAGGTCTGTGCCGCATACGATGGGCAGGTTTCAACCCGTGGGTGCTGTGCATGAGCGGAGCAAGAAGGCGGGTGTGCATTGTGTCTCGTGCGTTTCCCTTCATCCCATCTTACCCCCAGGATGCTAAGGACTAAGATTTGAACACAGGTTAGGGGCAAACCGCCAGGTGCCGTTGAGCAAATTGCAGTCGTCGAGTACACCGCTTAACCCCCACGAGGGGAGCATTGCGAAGTTCATTTTCCGGTATCGTCCGACGGGTATGTGCATATCGCTCACGTATATAATGCCAATCTATGCTGAGGTTCTTGTGTGGCATAGGTCTCCTCCAAGCGCAAGGCATTATACCGCTACCTGCAGCAGATCGAAAGCCCGTGCGCCCGGACCGGAAGATCAAGAAACGCCCATCTGACGAAATCGAAGACTTCGAGGATGTGTCGTCCTCCCGACGCTCGAAGCGGCCTCGTCATACCTACGATGTAGACGAGGAAGATGTGAAACCAAATATTCTCAAAGTCGATTTGTCCGTAGAAGAAGATGTCAAGCCCGTTCTTGTTAAGACTTGCTCATCTGACGAAGAGGAGGAGGAGCTTGTCGAAGCCGATATTGTGAAAGTCGATCCCTCTGATGACGAAGAAGAAGAACAGGAGGAGGAGGCAGAGGAGGAGGAGGAGGATCTGGAACAGCTACAGGTTTGTTCTTTGATGCCGCTTTTCCGCATGCGATGAAATGTTCCTCACATGTGTCGACCAGAGCCAGATTCAGCTCCTGCAGGAGAAATTCGCGAGGGCCGCGAAGCGCAAGGCGATCGATGGTTCGCAGACCGTTTCCGTGAAAGAAGAGCCTGGTCCGGCGACCCAGCTGAGCGGGGTGGTCATTGACTTAACCTTGGATGACGATGAGGATTGATCGGGCTTTTTCGTTGGTGAGTCGCTCGTGCGTATTGTCGGCCGTGCAACGTTTGATAAGCTATCTAGAATACCAGCTGCCACGTTTATTGTATTCTTATTACCTTCTTCGCACCCGCCTGTGCTGTCTTTGGACTGTTGTACCTGTTGATTGTCATCACTTCATCGCGTAGAAATTGCATTCTGGGGTTCTGTCACTTTACCTTGGACGTATCATGGGGACGAAAAGGAACAATGTGCACGAACGCTTCTTTGCATTCTGAGATCAACTGATCCGCCCTCAGATAACAGAACCTTAACGCTAGCACTTTTGGTGGGTGAGTACAGTTTGTCGTTCGCCTGTGTTCTGACGCGCAGCATGTTATAGCTTTCTTACCAGTGCCTTCGGGGCGGAGACGTTGTGGTCTGATGGTACGAGGTCCATGGGATGACATTGTGCGCTGGAGACACATGAGGCTGGCCGTTGGGAGCACCAGGCAAGTGCGTGTGAACCACCGTCTCCTCAGTGCGTCTCAGCATCTCCATCGAAGTGCTGCAGTTCTTCGGATCCTAATTCAATTTCACAGGTTGCATGCGGTGGCTTTTACCGCAGCTCTGAGCCGCTATAAAGCCTTCCTCCATATGGACTGTGGAGAAAGTTTATATTTTCATCCTTTTCCCCGGGTTCGTCCACCACATCGACCTTCTATCTACAAGAACACCTTCGGACTGACGACCTGGAGGTTTGTCTAGAATGGAAAGCCCTCCAGAATCCTTATTTTCAGGCCTCCTTGCCAATTCCGATGTAACGGCGACTGCCGTACCTTTCGCACCGAGATCTCGGATGGGTCGGGAAACGGGTTCTGGGCCGCCTTCCATCGACGTGAGTCTTCATTTGTCGGGGACACGCACATTGCCAACGTTGTTCAAACCTGTGCCGTAGGATCTGCGAAACGAGCTTGAGCAGGAGATCAAGACAGAGTTCACGGACCAAGAGAAGACCGACGTATGGAAAAAGTACGCGGAAACGGTCCGGACCCACCATGATGAACTTGTAGGAAGATGGCAGAAGGATATGGACAACCTTCTCATTTACGTGAGCTCCTCCGCAGCCGCATTGCATGCACAACCCCAGTGAATTTGTGCTACATAGGCTAGTTTATTTTCCGCAGTCCTTACCGCATTCAACGTCCAGTCGTACCAACTTCTTCAACCTGCACCAACGGATCCATCCCTCGCCGTCCTTCAACAGATATCGCAACAGTTGAGCAGCTTCTCAGTCAGTCCATCCTTCGTCAACTCCACCCGTCCCGCCCGCCCGCTGGATGACATCCAACCTCGCTTTCACGCGCCTGCATCGGCTGTCTGGATCAACGCTCTCTGGTTCTCGAGCCTCATATGCAGCCTCGCCTCCGTGTCCATCGCACTTATGGTGCAGCAGTGGTTGCACGATGTCCGCATGGGACTCTCCGGGACCTCCCTTCATAACGCAAGTCGGCGCCAGCATCGGCACAATGTTCTCCTGAAGTGGCGCGTGGATATAATCGTGCTCATACCTTCGATCCTCGTGCAGCTCGCGCTCGTCCTATTCTTACTGGGTTTGGTCGTGCTGCTATGGACGCTCCACCAGACGGTCGCTATAGTTGGCACATCGCTCGTCGGAACCCTTTTCCTCTTTCTCATCGTCGTCATTTGCCTGCCGTTGTTCAAGTGGGACTGCTGCTACCGTTCCCCCCAGGCTCAGGCTGTCTACATCGTTGTTCGCCACGCGCTTCGCGCCTTTGCGCATACCTTGGAGGCCTTCGTCAAGCGACTGCGGTGGCCGAACCCCACTGGATCCCGCCCTTCCACCACCAAAGAATCCGACAGGTGGATGTCCTCCCCAACCAGGATCATGCTGAAGATGCCCACATGGAGAGGCAGGGAGGAACGGCACGTATCCAACGCTCGCGGGGTGCTCGCCTGCAATACGGCCGTCATGGCCTTCACGACGACCTTCGACCCCGAGCACCTCGACAAACTCCACATCGTCCTTCCGGACCTCGACACAAAGCATCTCGCATCGTGCTTCGACGATATCTTTGCAGCGATCAAGGAGCAGCTGGGCGGCCACCCCCTCGCGCGGGACCGCTATAGGAAGACAGTATTGATGCGGCCGCTCTTATATGCCGCGCGGTACTTGTACATGAGGGCCCCACGGTTGAAGTCGTCGCGGAACGAACTGGATAGGCTGTGCGGCGTCGTCCTCGATCAGATCCACCCGGCCGCTGTGGACGACTCTTTGATAGAGCATGCGCTGGCCACGTTCTCGCTTTTCGCGATGGAGGACACGTCGCGGGGGAAGAAGGGGAACGATAAGCTGCATAGGGTGCTCAGGCTGCGGGCTTCGGAGACTCGTCTCTCCCACCGCTGTATACGATTTGGTAGGTCCGCCGCTTCCAGGGTGGACATCACGAACTCTAACATGCCGCTCTTCATGCTGTAGTGATGGCCGCAGCCCAGCGGTACTTCGACAGATGGGACTCGCAAAGAGAAGCCCTCCTTGACGGCGAATCGTTCGTCGAACATCAGCTCCGGCCCCTCTACGTTATCCTCTCGTGCGCCGCAAACGCGCTGTTCGCTGACACCTGCTTATCGCCTGAGGAAGCGCAAGGTGTCACATGTCGGGCGCGATCTGCGCTTTCGACTTTCCAACGAAACCTGGCGGAGCTTCACGGGGAGCGACTGTTGCAAGCGTTCCTGCACTCCCAGTCCACATCGGGGTCTCAGCCGGCGGAAGTAAAAGACACGATCGAACTGCATCCTCGCCCAGCGACGTTGTCTTTTGAAAGCGGTCTCAAGTTCATCACCTGGATCCGCTCGAAACTCGAAGACAATATCGTGACACCGCTGCTCGCGTTGTGCCAGAACCCACGCAGCGCCGAGGTCGTGTCCGAGGAGGTGGTCGCGGCGCTGCAGGACAGCTGGACGGCGGCTAAGAAGGCCGTGCACGCGCACTCGCTCCCCCAGCCTCAGGACGTCCATTCTTGTCCGGCACTGGTGGAGGCACATGATGGGCGATACTTCCCCGTCGACGACCGGCGGAGCATCAAGGAGTTCGAGGCGAAGCTGGCGAGATTGGGGAAGGTGGTCAGGAATAGGAACGGGGAGTCGAATGGACAGGTGAGCGTCCCTTTTGTTCGGCAATGTGATTGGTCGGGTACTGACGTCCGGTCACGTTTGTTCCAACTTGAAGGTGCTAGCGAAACCGAGTATTTCTGTGCAGGTCCCGTCTCCTGCGGGGTCTGTTGCGGCGCTCCCACCGGTTTGACGTTTTGTATCTCAAACCCAATGTCATGTGCTCTCTGCCGAACTAGCTCTAACCTACCCGCAACCGTACCAATCCGTTCGGTCATGCAGCACATTGAACGAGACTACTGACACCCCTCATCTCCGCCGGGGTTTTAGCCAATGATTGCACCATCCTTCAAAACGTGTGCTACCTCGGTTGTTATTATCCACGCATCGTGAAGGAATGAATCACCGGCGAGAAGTCGTGAGCGTGTCGCTCTTGAAGAAGGGCCGGATGATCGCTAAAGGTCTGTCAAGCTATCAGTGTGGTTTCTGCGCTAAACCACCTATCCTCAGACTTCCTCCCACCACCTGTCCGGTATCATGAACCACATCCATTTCACCAGTCGGATGTGGACATTATTTGACGTCTGAGATCTGACGGCGAGCGGGGTGGCCCACATTCTTGGTGTCCATTCAAGGCACATTTGAGACGGTCAACGACCTGGTGCGCCAGAGTGACCTGTGAGTTCCGGTTTCCTGTGACGCCGAATGGCGTTATAAAGGTCGTGTTCATTCTCGGACTCGGAGAGCCCATCAGCGTATTAGGTACATTATTGGTACGCTTCGTTCTATCCTGGGTCTGTTTCTCGCTCTCACCACAGGTATTCCTAGAACGTATGGAGAGTAGCACACCAAACCCACTACAAGCACCTCCTCGGGACTCGCAAGTCCGTGGAGATGACGCCGCGAGACAGGTAACTATACTACATCACGTATTCATAATCGAAACCTGACGTTGTGGGTACCGCTGAACAGTTCGTACGCATGTCAAGACCTCAAGACAATTGGGAAGCTCCTACCTTCCAAGTAAGGCTCCAGTTTCATTCGGAAATAGGATGTGCACAGCTGAGTAAGCACCTCAGGACTTGCAACTGCGTCTTCAATCAGAGTACACAGAGCAGGAGGGTGAAGACGCCTGGAGCGGCTGTCAAGGAGATGTCCGATCTTACTACGAGACCTTGTTGAAACGGTGGCAGAAGGAGATGGACAATCTCTTGGTTTTCGTAAGTCGTCCGTGCTATAAAGATAGGGATGGAATGAACAAAGTCTCGATAGGGTGGTCTGTTTGCCGCGGTCCTGACCCCATTCACCGTCGAATCGTACAAGTCTCTCCAGCCCGACCCCACCGACCGATCACTTGCTATCCTGCAGCAAATTTCCGCGCAGCTGAACAGCTTCACCGTCAACTCAGGCTTCGTCAATTCTACGACTCCATCTCTTCCATTGGTCGACATCGAACCCACCTTCCACGCATCTGATTCCGATGTCTCGATCAACAAGCTCTGGTTTTCGAGTCTTATATGCACTCTCGCTTCCAGCTCAATCGCCCTAATCGTGAAGCAATGGCTGCATGAACTTGCCGCGGGACTTCCCGGTACATCCCGCGCAGTCGCACGCCGTCGCCAGTATCGTTACAACGCTTTGAGGAGATGGCATGTTGAGGCCATAGTTGTCGTACCCTCTTTCCTTCTTCAGGTTGCCCTAATCCTGTTCCTTTCGGGGCTACTCGTGCTTCTTCAGTCCCTTGACCACAGCGTGGCGACTATCTCCTCCGTCCTTTCCGGGGCCCTCTTCCTTTTCTTGACCATCGTAACTGTCCTCCCCACCTTCGCCAGCACCTGCTGCTACGGTTCTCCACTGGCCAGGCTTTTGTACATCATGTCTCGCTGGATCATTCACCAAATCAGCGGACTCCTGCTCCGTTCCCTCCAAAGTCTTGATCCCCCACGTCCTTCAACATCCAGCAACCCCCGCCCTGATTCAACACCATTCGCACGCCTTGGCGTACTCTACTACAATGGCCGAATCCTTGTCTACGACTTCCTCTACAGTCTTCTTCAACCCCTAGCGTCCATATACAGCCGCTCTCCCACATGGAGAAGTAGGGAGGATCGTCCAGTCCTGAACTCAGGGAAAGGTCTGGATTGCTCCACAGCGGTTACGGCGTTCACAACCACGTTCGACGAAGGCCACATTAAACACCTCTCCGTCGTCCTCCAAGATCTTCCTGCAACAGAAATTGCCGATGCATTTAGCGATATTGTCAACGCACGTTGGGGACCATCGCAGGGTGTGGCAGAGCCTTCCTATCTGGAGGAACAGCACATCTTGGAACGACCCCTTACTCGGGCCCTAGGGTACTTGATCACAGATCCGCAATTTGGCACCAGGAACCGATTCTCGGAAATGGCCCACATCGCGCCTGCCTGTGCATCGCTTCTTCGCAGGCTTAATGTCACGGAGTCTACCGATAGAAACGGTGTGCTGGGCGTGCTGGGTCCGGCCTTCGACTTGCACGATGAGGAAGTAACCCGACTAGCATACGACATACTCCTCGACGTCTTGAATCTATTCGATACGGGCCCAGACCATCACCTTTCATATGTCTCCATCCGTTACGGTGCGTGTCGTGTTACAATTATTTGATTAGATCTCGAGCTGAAACGTTTAATCAGCCTTGTCAGCCCTCGAAGAAGGCATCACGGCTCAGTGGGACCAGCCCGAGAACATGAGCTATGACTTAGCCATCACGCGCCAGCTCAAGACCGTACGGGGTATCATTCTATGCGCCCTAGAGGCGCTGTCCCCCACACTCCTATCTCTGGATGAAGCACGCATTGTGTGTGATCACGCGAGCCGCCTTTCATTGATCTTCATGCATAACTGGTCCTCCATCGGCCTCCAGGAATGGCAGCGCTTACTGGCACCATCAGACGGTGAAAAGTCCCAATCACGTCATTCCCTGCCTCTTGATCTACAACAGTATCTATGGTACCCCCTGTTGGCTCTGTTGGAAGATCCTCGGAGTTGCATCATCGTGCCTGAAGGGATGCCGGCGACACTGAAGGCCGCTTTGTCGCAAGCGAGAACAGTACAAGAAGGAACACTGACAGGCGCTCCGCTCCGCGGATTAGCAGATTTGTTCTACAACTTGGCCTATCTCAGGGTGCAATCCATTGAGGACGCGTTGAAGGAGTTGTCGCATCGACTTGGAGTGCAGGCCGAGGAGCTCAACTCGTACGTTCATGGCCCGGCGTACTAAACAATATGACACAACTAATATCCACCTCTAGGTCTTCGCCGCGGCAGGAAGGAGACAGCCCTCTCTGAACTATCATCCCAGGCCACGATTTAATCCTCCAGCTTTAGGTTACAAATCCCTTTCCCCATGCCACTCTGCTGTAGTAATGTCGTATTTTCTCCGTCACACTGCTCTCGATCTAGCTTCTTGCTGTCAGAAATTTCATGATTTCCATAGCAGCTCTCGATCTCAAATTTAATATCCTTCATCTTGAAATAGTGCCCCCTTTCAAGAATGGGAGAGCCAAGAACAGATTGGATAAAGAGAATGACCGTGTGGCATAAACAACTCGAGCTCCTACTTCGTCCAAAGACTAGCGCCGAATGCCTTTTACCCGCCCACCACGACCGATTCCCTGATCGATATCACTGCGGATGCCACGTCTACTACTACCATTGTCATCTGTGGACCACTACTTTGTGAACATCGAGTTCATAATCAAAGTATCTCATGCGTGTTGATCAGTGCGAGGTATGGATTACATGCGAAGCACAGCGACTGCCCGAGTATCGCTTGGCACCGGTAGGGGACGATGGGAAGGTCTTTGAGCGTTTCATCCCTAGTGAGCGAGGAAAGGTGAGTTGAATGCACCTGCCTTGAACTTTCGGATTGTATAATGTGTGTCTTTCCGCGCAGAGCTTCGCTGTGGAATGGCGGAACACCTCGGCCGATTACTTGACCTTTGCGGTGAAGCTGGACGGCTCCAACCAATGGGGTACGTGGTGCCGGTCACATGGAGAGGGTGCTATGAGAGAAATCCGTACAAGCTCTACAACGAAGCAACCCGTCCGTTTCTCCAAACTAGTAATAACAGGTGAGCCGTACTCGACTCGCCGCTCAACTTCTTATCCAAGACGATGATTGATGAGCTGATCATTTGCTCAGACGCGGATGATGCCCTGCATGTGCTAGCAAATGCAGATCTTGGGACTATCCGTGTCGAAGTGCAGCAAGTGCAACTGATACCCAAAAGCGATACACGTCCGAGATCTTATCACGAAGTGTTTCACCCGGCACCTCCTCTCTCTCTCCCGTGCATGAACGGTCCAAAAAGGCGGGGGTACATTGCATAGCGTACGCTCGGCTGCTACGCTTTGTAGCCATTCTTTGTTGACCGGCTTCAAAGGCTCGGGGAAACCATCGAAACCGCGCCACATATACCGGGGATATGGACTACCAAGGCGATTGAACCGGACAGAGGGCCAATTGTCAATTTTCTCTTCCGTTACAGATCCCTGGGCACGTGTCACGAACCTCTGTATTGTTGTTCTACAATCGCTGACGTCTCTCATTACAGCTCATCTGCGGGCTCAAGGTATCGCGCCCCTCCCTATCCAACCACTCGAGTCATCCCGGCAACCGCAGACGGAGGAGGGCATCCAGGCGGATGATGCCCGGCGTATAAAATGCCGCCGCGTCAGGACCGCTGACGCGAACATCGGCGATGAGGAAGTAGATGCCAAACCAGCCATAGAGGGCCTCTCGGACGATGACGAAGATGAATTGAGCACGTTAAAGGTGCGTCCACATGATCCAGTGTGCGGTCGGTTGTTTCATCCAGTTGACACACATACTTACTGCACCCGTTTGTGTGACTAGGGTCAGCTCTCGCAGATCATGGACAGGATCACTCGGATGGAGGAGAAGAAGCGATGTAAAGACGTTATATCACGAAAGGCGGTCAAAGATGAACTCACCACTTCCGCATCCTCGTCTCAGCTTGAGATGGGATCTGGAGATGTGATTGACTTGACCTTAAGCGACTGAGATGCCACGATACCATGCTATACCGTAAGAGTCACTTGTTTCGCATCCCGTTATCCAGCGAACTAACTGAGTGTATGGCCGCTGTTGTAGCGCTCAAACATCGATGATGTCGTCTATATATCGATTTCCTGGACTTCTCCCCTCCCTCTCACCACGTATCTATCAGACTACAAACCCCACAGCAACATCATCATGTATGCAAGTGCCTGCGTGTGGAGCATATCTGATCATTCTCGGCACCGTGGACTGCAACCTTTCGTGCTCGGTTTACATCGAATCACACGTATCTCGGGACATCAGGCCGCCGTCAGTCGCGTGCTGCGCTTTCCCACAGGCCTTCATGACACCACCATCGCGCCCCCCTGCGCGAAAGACTGTCTGCATCAAGCACTGTCTTCCGGGCTGTGCCTCGTTGAATGAGCTGGAGCCGCCGCCGGCCCGGCACCGAGGTTTTGTTCGAAGACGTCATCCCTGAGCTGCACTGGTAGGACGGCTAGGGGGCGGCGAAGGAGACTATGCCCGTCTATGCACCCACATCGTGGCACCCGCAACTTCCAGCCTCGCGACGTCTGGCATTTGTCCAGCACCAGCCTGAGTGTAGGATGGGCGTGAATGGTACTTCCCCAGCAGTGTCGATAGCTAGCGCGCGGCGAATTTGATGAGACTGAGGAAGACCAGTAGGCATATGAATGTGGAGGAAACACAGCAGTTTAGCGGCACATGCCTCAGCATCGTGACGGTGTTGCTCGCTGGCCTCGCTGGAAATGGTAATTCAAGCGCCCGTCTTGTCCAAATTCTAATCAGCATCCGGCCCGCCGGTTCCTGCCCTTCCTTGGCAACGAACCACCACCATCGCACCAGGAGCCGCTGCTAATTACGGGCAACCGCGATCCCACATCCATTCCTTTACAGCGTCGGAAACGATGCGGGTTAACGAATGCGAGGTGTGGATCACGTGCGAAGGAGAGCGGCTTCCCGAGTATGACACGCAACTGGTCGGGGATGATGGGAAGACTCTCGCGTGTTTCATTCCGAGCGAGACGGGGAAGGTGAGTGGAACGTACATCCCTTTTATGTTCTCGGATTGAGGTATAGCTTGTATCTTTCTCGGCAGAACTTCGCTGTGGAATGGCACAATACCTCCACGGCCGAGTACTTGAGATTTGCGGTGAAACTGGACGGGACCAGCGCGGGAGGAGCCAAATGGTGCCCGCCGGATCGAAAGGATGCTAAGATGGGAATACGCATCGGTCCAACAATGATGCAACCCTTCCAGTTCTCCAACCTAGTAACAACAGGTACGCTGTTTTATTGAAGATGGTCGGTTGACGATTCGGCTCTTACGATTTGCTTAGATGCGGATGATGCACTGCATGCGCCAGCGAACGCAGACCTAGGCACCATCCACGTCGAAGTGCATCAAGTGCAACTGATACGCCAAAGTAATACACATGAACGAACTTACAACTCCGTATTCTCCTCGGTAGGACCCGTACATGAGCGGACCAAAAAAGCGGGGGTACATTGCATAACGTGCACTTAGCTCGTGTGCCTTGTCGCCATTTTTTGCTGACGTTCGTTCAAAGGCTGGGGGAAGCCACTGAAGCGGAACCCATTGTGCGCACCAAATATAAATGGGTCAGCAAAGTGATTCATCCAGAAAGAGGGCCTCTCATCGAGTTCCTCTTTCGTTACAGACCCCTAGGCAAGTGTAGTGAAGCTTGCTGCCAAATTTTCAGGGCTGCTGACGTGTCTCGTTGCAGCTCTGTTGCAGGCTCAAGACATCGCCCCTCTCCCTGCTCGTTCGCCCCGGTCCTCCCGTGGGACGGGGCCGGACAGTCAAGATGACCATGCCCGGCCTGTCAAGCGTCAACGCGTCGAAACTGCTGGTGCGGACAATGATGGGGAGGTCGACGTCAAGCCAGATGTAGCCAACCTCTCGGACGACGACGAAGGCGAACTGAGCACGTTAAAGGTATGACCACGTTTCCAGTCCGGCTTCCCCCCTCGTTGTTGATACCGATTCACCGATCGTTTATGGCTTCAGAGCCAGCTCTCACAGATCATGGACAGGATCGATCGGATGGAGCAGAAGAAGAAGCAACGCAAGGTCGTCATACCGTCGAAGGTGAAGAAGGAAGAACCGAGCGCGTCGTCGTCTCAGCTTGGGATGGGTTCTGGTGGTGTGATCGACTTGACGTTGAGCGATTAAGGTATTATAATACATTGTGATTGTGAGGACCACTCCTTTCGCATCCTGTTCTCTAGCGAGCTAAATGGGTATATGCGCGGTCGCAGATCATAAGCGACAATGTTACTCGCACACGCACCCCATCCAACTAATACCTTCTAATCGACATTCTTCCATCTTTTCCTATCATCACGAGACTCCCGGTCGCATCAGCTGAACGTAATTTCGTCTCCTCCACCTTTCCCTGTCGCCCCTGTATGACAAATGTACGTCCCTCACTTATCACAGATGCAAATGCAGGTACCTGTGGGCCGGTACCTGTTTGTGGGGCATCTTTGATCCCCGAGACATACGACAACAACTTCTCCCACTGTCGTTCACACCGAATCACAGCTATATCCCCGGCATGACGCCATTGGACCTAGACGGTGCGTCTCGTTTTCCGCCGGCCTTCGTGGATCCGCCGGTGAGCGCCCCCTGCGCGACTCGCCGTCTGCATTACACCGTCTTCAGGGCCGTACCTGGTCGGACGAGCTGAGACCTTTGCGCCCGCGGGATTCCGTGATGCGCGCCGGCCACGTCTTGTTATCAGACGTTAGCCCTGCAAAGATGCGGACGAGGATCTGATACGGCCCAACCGTCGCTGCGATCTCCGAAGTGAGTCGTCATACCCTCATTTGCGTTCAACTCGGACGGAGTTGGCGAACGAATTACGGTTGCGATTCTATCCGACTCTACAACAGCCAAGGGTGAGTTACCGACCTATCCCCAACGCCTCAGACAACCTCAACAACGAGGTCCGACTCGCCGTCGCCTTGGTCCGCATAGGAGGGTGGGTTCGAGGTCGATGACGACTTCAACATCAACATCGACGCGAGAGTCGCCGAGGATGCGTCCGCTATACTAAGTAGTACCAGCGCTCGCAGCCACCCACCTAAGCGTCTTCAAACCGCCAGAACGTGGTGACGGACGAGCTTGAAGACGAGAAGGGGTCGGACGCGGTCGTCTTCGGGTGAGCCATACGGAGGGCAGCGAACGACGAGGGTGGGAGTGGAGATTTATGCCGGCAGGCTTGCAAGGCTGTACTAGTACAATCCATAAGTAGTACACCAGACTACTCATATTATTGGTAGGTAGCCTATATGGCAACTGTCCTCTCGGCGGTATCCATCCTAGATGTTGCATCGAAATTTCGGCGTACACTTGGATTGACTCAGAAGTGCAAGCTCTTGCAGCCTGACGAGGCTAGTATGTATATCCCCTAAGTCATTCGAGAAAATATGAACTGTGACTTGGTTGTGGCAGAGATAACCGTGTGGACGCATGCGAAAAGGAAGGAGTAAGGTGCATGCCACACACAGTGCATATGGTGCAAATGTGGTGCCAGGTGGATCGCCGACATTGCTCCACGGGCTGCGCTGGCTGTCAAAGCGGCTGATCCGCACACGGTTATATTATACCCCAAGAGCAACCTGCCAACCAGGATGTTGACCTCTTGAGTCTTACTCCTATCGTCTGCAATTCCCCCTCGCGTACATGCAAGGCTGAGATGTTTTACCAGGTGAGCCATGGTCGTACGGGTTTCGCAGCATGAATATGAATATGTACCAGGAGGACATGCTGCGAGCTCTCAAAATCTCCTTTCGCCCAACCTCCCGGAGGAAGGCCAACACTAAGATGCTGCTTGTTGGGAACTTCAAACGGGTCACGTTGAAGACTTCATTCCTCAGGAACCTGAATATTGAATAGGTGTGCTGATTTGTCGTACATAGTCTGGGAACTTCATTCCACTGATACTGATGCGCCAGGTATCCTCTCTCACCAACATTCTGGCAACCCATCGGGAGCCTGGAGGAGAGCGTGAACGGGTTTCCCGTAAGTATACTGAGGAAGGCGCATACAGTGTCTTCAAACCGCGGTCCCCGCCCAACGGAGACGTTAGTACTTACTTGAGAGGGGAAGGACGTGCGCTCATTGGCTGACAGGCGGGCGGCGAGATGGGTGATCGGGATTGGACAGCGGGTTGCTTGAAACGGCGAGGAAGCGGCCTGGGCCAGGGCGTCGATGGCCTCTGTTCCTGGCCTACTTTTCCTGCCACTGTGCGAGTGCCGCATGGCCCTCCCCTTGTCCTCCCTCGTCTGCCATCTTACCGTCTCGGCGTTGTGGCCTCCGTCGCTCAAGGCCTTTTCAGCGTGATCGACCGTACTCGCACCCCGAGGTCAGTGCCGTACTTACTTCCGTCCATGGCATCGGCGTGGTCAAAGTCGGATGCGGTCTGGACCTTTGCTGGCGATTTCTAACATCTGTTCCGATTGAAGCAGCATCCCCGCGTAGAGAGCGCCGCATCCATCCAAGAAGCCCTCCAGCGCCCGCGTGGACACATCCTTCCCAAAGGCCCGCTTCCTTCTTCTTCCGCCCCCCGTATCTGTCGTTCTTTACCCCTCACGCTCATTTTCACGATACCCCTCCGCTCTTTCCTCACCGCGCCCGCCCCGATCCATGTTCACGCCTCCCCCATCTCCGGACCCTCGCCGTCCTCTACCCCCATACCGTCCCGAGACATCATCACAGCAACTCCTCAGCCTTGACTTGGACTTCTGTGACGATCCTTTCCTCAGTCCATCCGCAGGCACCTCTCGGACATCTTCGCTCGACTCGCAACCATCGCAATCAGCCTACGAGACCCCTCTGTCGCCGGAGGAGGACCCATGCTCATACACGCTGCCGGAGAAAAAGCGAATAGGACGCCGAATACGCTGGACAGCGCTGCTCGTTCCCCTCATCCTCATCTTCGTCGCCCTCTCCACACGATATCTCACCCACCCTGCAGCATTTGACGTTCTGTCACCTTCCCGTTCGTCAACTTGGTCTACCGTGCAGGACTGGACACCCCATAAGCGACATGCCGCTCCGGATCCCCTCCCCGCGACCTCAGGTATTGCGACCACAGTGCAGAACACCCGGCCCACGGGATCCTCATTATCCATCGCGGCCTCGGCCAGCGCGACCCCGACCACGGTAAATCCAGGCAACACGAAGGTGCCCTCCTTGCCCCCTGTGCTGCCCACGCCGTTTCCACAGCCCTTCGATTCGACGTTCTCGACCAACTTCCAGACGGTCGCGTGCCAGAACTTCATGACCAACATGACCCAGACCGCCGCGTTCCGCGAGTGCCGTCCATTCTCGCTGCTCGTCGGCGACTCGGACGCGTTCATAACTGTGAGTCTATTCGATCTCCGCACAACTCTGTGGTGTTCTCGTGGGACTGGGGCCTGTGCACCCATTGTCAATGTGCCCCTGCCGCTCTCCGCATCCTCCATCCCGCATCCCGTTTAATTTCCTTGCTTGGACATCCTAGAATGTGCACTCGTTTGTTGGGTGCGGGGCCCCTGGAGAGCGTGAGCTGGCTCGTGCTCGGCGTCGTCTTGCGCCCTGGAACCTGCCCTGTCAGTGTGACTTGGCTTCTTGTTTTTCTGATTTATTTATACCCGATGTCATCGCATGCGACCGCCCGCTTCCAGATTTCTAAGCTTACAAAGGGCGGCGGACCGGCCGGGCTCTACGGTTTACCCGCGGGACCCCTTCCACTTCTCGGGGATTTGCTCGAGGGCGTCTGTGCTGACCGTGCTAACATGCTCGTCCCCGATTCAAGCAGAGCCAGCGAAACATCTCGGAGCTGAACGTGATGATCTGGGGGACGTGCAACACGGACCTCAGCGCGGTGCAGTGCGCGGGCAACATGCAGTGGTTCGAGCAGAACATCCAGTCGGCGTGCAAGCAGGACATCGCCGCGAAGAACTCCATGGTGACCGACGCCGTCGCAGGTCCGTCTTCCTCGCCCCCTTCTTCCTTACGCTATCCGTTAGCTCACGCGGGCGTGTGCCACAATCACGACAGGGCTGGAAGCCTACAGCGTGATGCGCGAAGCGGCGTGCCAGGTCGACACGCAGACGGACACGTACTGTTACCTCGAGGCGGCGCAGTCTACGCACACCGCCGACCTCTACCTCTACCAGCTTCCGCTCGGCCTGGCGTTGCCCAACACGTCCGTCACGAGCTGCACCGGCTGCGTGCAGAGCCTCATGAGCGCGTACGCGAAGGACGCCGGGGACGTCGCGGGGTTCAAGGACACCTATGCCCCTGCCGCGAGCATCATCAACGCCGCGTGCGGCTCGGCGTTCGTCTCTGACGTCGCGACGTCCCCGAGTGGGAACGGCGCGCGCGCACTGGCTCCGACACTGGCTGCCGCGACGTGGCTGGCGTTCGGCGCGGCGCTGCTGGCGCTGTTGTAGGACGCTGCATGTCATAAACGGCCCGCTCCAATTGATGCCCTTTGATGCTCATGCACACGCCATGCCATGCCGCTGTCTTACGCCCTCCGCACTCGCGCCGCCCCGGGGCGCCGCGTCTCAGATCGATAAATCAGACCGTCCAGTCGTCGACGTCTAACGATGCGGGGTTCGCCCGGTCGTCGATATGATGCACACCCCCACGCGCTCTACGAATGCGGACTATTTCGTTAGGGTCTCGGCTTTACCTTCGTTTTGGGCTGTTCTTTACGCATACAGATGGACCTTTCTCTGCTCTGCTGTTGTGGGCGTGCCCCGTCGTCGATGACGGGCTGAGAAGACCAAGTTCCACCATCATTGTCATCATCACCATCTTCATTGTCTTCTTCACCTGTACCCGTCGATATCCTCCTGCAGCTTTCCACCTTTGACCTTTGCATTGCTTGCTTTCAGGTAACCACCGTCGTTGTCTTTGCTCAATAACTTATTCTAGATCGCTACATTAGACACTTTACTGTACTTACACACCCTGTCTGTATTTCAATTGCCTGTACATGTCGAATAGCCCTTGCACGCTCGCATACCCATACCGTGGCCGTCCCTCCCTTGCCGCCCATCTTCGGATCGGCTTGATTCTCTATGTTTGATATTGCGCGCGATTAGGTCCCGGTCCCGGTGTATGCGGGCCTCCCCCCTTCCTGTGTCAGAGCGCGCGACGCGGTGCCAGGGCGGTCGGTGACTCGGGTAATTGACTCCTTGCAATTACCTGCAATTACCGCCGATCCTCTCGCGACATGCATCTGGTGTAGGTGGTGGTGGGCGACCGCAAGGCACCCGAATACGAATGCCGCGGGCCTGGTGTTTTCGCGTACGGCGCCTCATAACGGCTTGGCATACTTGTCCCGCGCTGCATCCCGCAATCTCCGATAACCACTCCCGTTGCAGCCTCAAGCTTGGCCATAGCTCCGCTCGCACCCACCCACACCACCGGTGCCGATATTAACTGATCGTACTTGTGTTGTGGGTCCATTTGCCGCGCACATGTCTGGCGCCATGCGGGGTGCCGAGACCGGCAAGTAGCTCCTCTCGTGCGTGGCTACGGGATGACAAACTCAGCGAGCATCCGACCAACGTCAACAGCAATCGTATCGTATAGGGGTCGACGGTCGCGACTTATCGCTATTGAGACTGTGGCTACGTGGAACATCGGGTGCCGAAACGACCGCGGAAAGGGCGGGGATAAAGGCCACTGAATATTATCGTGACGATCACGATCAATCTGGGGTATACGGCGGAGGAAGCGTCGCGCTGGGGCGACCCTCCCGCCAGCCCGAGTCGGCCTCCCGCTCAGGCGAAGCTTTCGCGGCGCCACCCGAACGCCGTACGCGTCCAATCAGGCTACTACTTTGCGGAGACCGTGACGCCAGCGCCGCGGTCGGGCTTGAGGTCGTCGGGCTCAAGGCGCGATTACCGGCAGTAGCAGCAGCCGGTGAGGGCGGAGCGGGGAAACCAGCGACGTCGGCCAGGACCGTGTGGTTGGCGCTGCTGCCAGAATGGGTGTCAAACCTTCTCGCAACGGTGGCGGACTTTGGCTGCGGACTTGGCACCAGTGGGGCGGGGCCGGACCGTGACACTGGGGACGCTGCATCCGAGGGATCGGGAGGGAGCAGGAGGCTGTGTCTTGTGACGAGGTCTAGATGTATGCATTGTGCGATCAGAGACGCGATACGGGACGATGCGGAAAGGTGAGGACACTGGTATTAGACTTACTGTCGGCGGCGTAGAGCGCGCGACGCCGTCTTCTGACGCAGCAGAAAACGAAGACGGCGAGGCCCACGAAGAAGGCTCCGCCACCGACTACGCTGCCTGCTATGATTCCTGCGATGTTCTTCTTCGGGACCACGGGACTTGAGCTTGATGTCGAAATAGGTGTTCCAGATGGGTAGTGGTGGATAAGACAGTGGTAGGCAACGTCGTGCTCGAGAGCTGTCCAGGAATGACTGTTGGTGCTCGGTTCTCGGCAGGGTCTGGATTGATTGCGAGTCAAAAGGACTGCCGAGAGTCTGGGTGGATGAATGGAGAGACTCACGGAGCGCAGCGAGGGCCTGAGCTGTCTTGAGATCGAACATGTCGTCCTTACGATGGCACTCAGTATTGGGCACTACGATCCTTTGTATTGGAGCTCACCGCGATAGGTAGAAATGCCCATCCTGGGACAGCAGTGCCGTTCGGTATGGTGTCTGAGAACCTGTGATTTCGGATTGTCAAAGATAACAGGCCTCGCGTTCTCGATTCCACCTACTTCTGGATGTAAAGAGGCTTGCACTGTGCCGAGTAAACAATCCATCTGAAAGAAACGTTATAGCATTAGCAGAACGCAAAGTCCTAGAGCACAGTGAGCTATGTGTGTGAGATACTTACGGGTCAATTGCGAGACCGCGCCCTTGACACACAGCGCAGGCCGACAACGTTGAGTACCACACCGTCGAGCATGTACACACGCCGTATTCGAAGGTGAAGCTCAAATAAGGGTCATCCAAATTTGTATAGTTGGTCCCAGGACTGAGCGCGGCTGGTATGACGCAATTATCTGCAAAATAATCAGCAAGAAACTGCGTAAAAGCTGCGTTTGGGGGTCTTACTAATATTTTCGATACACCCGTCCCCGCAGGAGGTAAACAAATGGGAGGTGACCACGCACGGGCTCTGGCCCAGTGAATTGAACATCTGCAACCTCTGTCAGTCCCAAACAGTCAACATTCGACCACCAGCGGTCTGATGTATCGCAATTACCCAATCATATTGTTTGGAACAGGTGGCATTGGTGGTCACCGTGGAGTCCGACATGGTGGCTGAGTGAGGAGCAAAGTCAAAGGGGGAGAGCCAACCACTGCACAGCTAGGGCAGGATCCAGGTTGGAAACAGTCCAAGGTGGTATTTGAGCGTTGGCAACGCCGCCACCCTCTGATCGGCATCGTGACTTGCCCAACAACCTTGAGGAAACACCGCGCCATTACGCTATGCCGTATACCTTCCGCAACAGAAGTCGATGCGTTCGCAGGGAAATTGATCACAGTGGTTGCGCGAGGAGGGACAGCGTGAGAAGCATATCTGAGGACATACGGCGGTACTCACATGTCGATGTTCTCGAGTTCCCTCGCCGATCGCACGATGGGCACTTGTACTAGGGAGTCGGAATGCGATCCTGAGGAAGGAATACTCGAGGTTTTCAGAGAGTGTCCGAGAAGGTTCAGAGAGGTTGCCAATGATATGTGCTTCCACGAGTGACCCAAGCATGGTGCCGCAGTGAGCAGTTCAACTTAGGTGCGCTCAGCGGCTCCGAGTCATGATGGCAGAATCGGCACTGAAGTGGCACTCTTTCGGGGTGTTATAAGGCCTTATAAGTCAGGCTAATAACCCTGTAAACAATAAATCCCGGGGCTGTGCAGCGGTGAGCGTCGATTCAATTTCAACCCCTCCCCGTGAACTCAGGCTTGCACTCCCCAGTCCCCCTTGTTTTCAACTATTGTGCATCTCGCCGTGTCGATGGCACTGCGTACCAGTCATTGCAGCTCGGTGGGGTGACGTTTCCCCCGCCGCCCACGCATCACACCCAGCCCCTCGGTGGTGGGTTTACAGGCTAACCGTTACAACTGGTACGCGATAGTACGCCTTCGATTGTGCAACGCATACTACGACAAAATTAACCATGTTTCGTTCAAGTGTTGTGCGTATGGGTACTAACTCAGCGGGTGTATACAGCATACAGCCGGCTTCGAGATTGTTAACGGCGAAACGTCTCGGGATAAACCAGGCATGTTTTGTTTTCGTCGTTGGTGACGTTCATCTTGGACCGTTAACTGCGGCAACGGGTATAAGATCCTAGGTATGTTCCCAGTCGTTTTGAGTGGTTGGCAGCCAGCTGAGGCTGGCGTCTGCTAGACTTCTCGACCGGTGACTGCGCGGCAAATGCCCGTCCCCTACCCCTGGCCTTCCGGAATTCCTCTCCATCATCCACTTACCCCTTCGTCCGCCTCGTAACCCTCGACACCTACTTCCGTATCCCTCAACTCGCGATCTGCGCCCCTGACCCGTGGCATTTTTATCGCATACCGCAATGTCATCTTACACGCTTCAAAACAGAGCAATCTGGAGGATCGACGAAGGAGAGGTCCTTCGAATCCCCCTCCCCGCCCGCGTCCTCCAGCGTCCTCTCCCGCGACGAATCAACGTGGCCCCCACCAGACCGCTGTCAACGGAATGGAGACCGTCGTTTGATTCCTGGTCCCAAGCCTGTACAACACGCCCGGCAGCCCCGAGATCGCGAGGCGGAACAAGCAGCTAGCGAACGCCCGCATCTTGAATTGTAAGGGACTCTTCCTCCTGCTCCCGGACGCTGCATGATGGGTCTTATCGCCATGATTGGCTTGGTCACATTGACTTCGAGGCGTTGGCATCGGCTGCACTGTGTTCTGTTGAACGGAGGACTGGCAGGGTTGGAGCCATGTTGCCTTTGCATAGGCGCGTAGTGTTCGGCGATATATGTATCTAGTGTGTGCCTCAAAATTCCACACTTGTTGCATACTTTATGAGCCTCACCGGTGTGCCGTGAAGATTTTATTCACCTCAGGAGGAAAATATAAATATATCTGGTATGTTATCACTGTGCTGTTACAAGAACCATGAGAGAACACAGGTTCAGTCCAAGTCAGGTGTGCCCATCTGTCGGAGGGTCTCGTTGCAGTGGGGTTTGTTCTGTGTAAGGTGGTGCTCCGTCCCCAGAAGGTTCTGGACGTGGTTTAGTGGTGGGTCCCTATTCCAAATGCACGTCAGTGACGGCAATTTCAAAAGAAATGCGTGCAGTAGCGTACACCAGGAATAACACTCTCTTGACGGCTATCCGGAATCGTTTCTAGGCCTCTCAGTGCGGCAAAGTCGTTATCCAAAGTATGGCTGGCTGTGGCAATGGACCTCTTCAGGCGACGGCGAGTGATGGTCAGGTCCACGTTCGGGTGCGCTAGCTTTACAGCCTGCCATGCACTCTCCAAAGCCGTGATTGCCTGTGGAGAAATCACGTCGAACTTTCGTTCCAGACGGTGTCTCAGTGCAATGAGGGGCGCCATAACGAGTTGGATGCTGTAGCTGAAAGAGTGCATGAAGCGGCCGGCTTCGCGGTCTTCTGTCGACATATCGCTGCCGACCGCTTTCCAATCTAGCCTTTCGAGGGCGTCTGCGAAGTACGACAGAATGTCCCGCCCGTGGTGGCATAGGGATTGCTCCTCCTCAGGGGAGAGTGAGGTGCTGTCGTAGAGCGACTGGGAGAGACACTTGACGACGCCACGCGCGTACTTGATCCATGACATGAAGGAGCCGAAGTCCCGGGACGCTGAGGGGTCGCTATGCTTGAGGTACCATTCGTACATCGATAAAACTGGAGAACATTGAGACTTCACAGTGCCCACGCCAGAAGTAGTGGAATAGGTACCGACCGTTTTGGCAGGCCTTGTAGGATAGACAGACGCCTTTGATGTGGTACATCGCCAGTTGATTCTCGAGCCTGGAGAGCGCGACTTCCGAGACATCCCCGTGTCCTACCGCGAGCATCGCGAGCGTAGACGTGCAGAGCTCAACGTCCAAGAACAGCACGTTCGGGAGGAAGCGCTCCAATAGGCCTTTCGCCTGTGCCTGCCACTGCGCGCGCCACACCGGCAATAGCTTCTCGCTGTCGATCGCGAGGAGGTGCCGCAGGGCGGTCAGCACGGGGCGCGCGAGGAACTCCTTGCGCACCTCGTGCGTGTGCCGCCACGCGCTCTTGCCCCACTGGCCCGCCCACGCGCGGAAGATATCGTCGAAGCAAAGCGCGACGTGCTCGCGCGGCAGGTCCGCGAGCACCACATGAAGCGTCGCGAGGTGGCGCGTCGAGAAGGTCGTCGTGTACGCCATGACGGCGGTGCTCCGGTCGAGCTCGCCCGTCGCGCGGAGGATCTCGGACTGCTCGCGCCCGCGCCAGCGCGGCGTCTCCTCGAGGCTGCGCGCCCACAGGTCGAGCCTGTGCAGGAGCCGGAAGCGGAAGTTGGTGAGGTGGCGGAGCGTCCACGCGCCTGCCTGCAGCGTGCGGATGGCGCTGTTGCGGACGGCGCGGAAGGCAATGTAGACGGCGACGGCTTGAGGGGAGCGGTAGCAGCAGTCCAACCAGATGGCGGGCGCGACCGTCACGACGAGGAGGAAAAGGAACAGCGCGCCAACGAGACAAGAGGCGGAGATGGCGACCGTGGGGTAGAGACTCCAGAGAAGCACGAGCAGTCCGGCTAGGAAGAGGACGAGGGCGACCTGGAGGAGGATGGATGGGAAGAAAATGATGGTGCCGACGCGCCATCGAAGGAGACCGTTGAGTCGATACTGGCGCAGCCGCGCACTTTCGCGCGAGTTCCCTGACAGTCCGATCGAGAGGCCGTTTAACCATTGTTTGACGATGAGAGCGATAGAGGCGGATGCAAGACTGCAAACGAGACTGGAGAACCAGAGCGAGTTGATCCATATGCCGGACGCTGATGGGACGAAAGGGGCCTGGACCTGGACCAGCGGGCGAGAGGGCTGCGTGGAGTTGATGAACTGGGTGTTGACGGAGAGACTGTTGAGCTGCGCAGAGATCTGCTCAAGGATTGTGAGCGTAGGGTCGTTGGGACCGGGTTGGAGAAGCTGGTATGTTTGGACATTGAACGCCGTGAGGACTGCTGACAGCAAACCCGCCTGGTACGCCGCGGCAACGTTAACATGTTTCTGAGCAAGGTACGACCCCAACGTGGATACTGACGAAGACGAGGAGACTGTCCATCTCCTTTTGCCACCGTTCAATCATTTCGTCGTGAAACTCTTTCACTGCCTCGGCGGCATTTTGCCACACTTGAGCTTTCTGTTCTTCGCTAAACTCTTCTTGGAGTTCCTTCCTTAATTCCTGTGGGAGTATGAATTAGTGAAAGACTCCAGGTGCTTTGTTGTCGTTGAACCTCGCACCTCACGACTTGGTATACGCCAGTTCTCGTGCTTTGGAAACTCAGACACGCGCTCGGAAACGTCACTGCTTGAAGTGCCCATCCTGAACAAGGCTAGATTGTTAGCAACAGTCTTAATGACCCACCAGGTTGTGCGGAGGCATACCTTGAGGATATGTGAAGGTCGCAGAGCTGTACAAAGGCAGTGCTGGCACTCGGAGGCTTGCCTTCCATTCAGAGGAAGTGTTCGTAACTTTAACCGTGAGAGTCGTCACCTTGTTTGAGTTTGACTGCATCATTGTGCCACCGTGGAACCAAGCTGACTGTCCACCATGGATAGCAAATCAGTACGTAGTCCACTGACATCACCATATATCGATAGTATGACGCATTGTCGGACTGTAATCTGCGTCCAGGAGAGAGTCGTGGTTCGAGAGGATAACTACACCTTCGTGAACGGCCGCCCAAATTTCAGTACAGTCTGTTCTATAGTGCCTGGAGAGCGGCGTCAGCATCATGACTCATCCAAGCTTCTCCGGTTTATCTAGATAAGTACGATGCTGATGCAAGTATTTCGGAGAGGACGCTATCTACAATCAAAGCGCACAGTATACACGACGAACACCACGGGATCAATGCCCTGGTAGGAAGGTCGACAAATGACGGATGCAAACTACCCCCACCGAATCTGCGGAAGCCAAGAACTCGCCATCGGGAGAAAACGCTACATGCAATACGCTCGCCGTGTGCTCAGTGAGCGCCGCCACGCACGAGCCGTCGCCCGTCTTCCACAGCTGGACCAACCTTCCCACCGATGCGGTGGCAACATACTTCCCGTCAGGAGAAAATCTTGCTTTCGTGATCGCGAACTCGCCTCCCTCAAGCAAGACCGTTTCTCTCCCTTGCTCCGCATCCCAGATCTTCGCGGAACCGTCGCACGAAGCGGACAGAACGGATCTGCCATCCGGAGAGAATGAAACATCTGTCACTAGCATCGTATGTCCCTCCATCACAGCGAGCGCGGCGCCAGTCGCGACGTCCCAGATTCGAACGACGTGCTCGGCATGGGCGGTGACAATGCGTCTGCTCTCGGGATCGAACGAGAGCTCTTTGACAGGGACACCTCCATCGGTGGGGTGCGAAGGAACCCTCTTTGGCTGCTCCCCCGTGAGCGGGCTCCAGATTGTGCATCCACACCATGTTCTGGGTGGTAGAGCCGTCCATGCTAGATAGCGCGAGTCGGGAGAGACCCGCATGCCATGAAATCCGAGGACGTGCCCCGGATCGTCAAGCAGATCACGCTGCTCGAATGTGTGAGCATCCCAGATGCGCACCGTCCCCTCCGCAGAGGCCGACGTTATCAGTGCGCCATCGGGGGACCAGGGGCAGGCGGCGACGGTGCTCGTGTGGCCCTCAAGCACGACAGCTTGCTGGACGCCGTTGCTGATGTCCCATACTACCGAAATAACCATCGGATGGGTGCGAGTCAAGAGTGAAGACAAGGTTACTGAGTATAGTCCGACTCGAGTTAAGCAGGTATTCGATTGCACGAATGTCCACAGTTGTGCTGAACTTCGAAAATCAGTGTTTCAGCGGCACACTCCATGCATTCAAACAAGTCTTCGAACATAACTCACCTGCAGGCTTCTCATCTGCATCGATCGGGCAATTGTGTCCGTCTCCAAGCCGCCTCCATCGAGGACTTGATCCAAATGCAGGAACAGGTTAGGTTACAGATGCCGGTGAACGCCGAGACCAGCCCGATGAAGTCGGATATGTCCTCGAAGGGGACGTATGCCAGCTCCAGACTCCGGACGTTGCTGCTGTAGCTTTGGTAGCTCGATAGCGCACAGCCACGGCACGAGAGCCAGGCCCCCGCCTGCGAACGACGCTCAGTCCCTGCCATTCCCATCTCCCACGTGCGCACGTTTGGAAGTCGGAAGAGGAGGTGTAAAGGAACAACGTGTAGCATGCGGACGGTTGGGTGAGTGTCGCTGATGGGAACAAAGATGGAGTGGACAAGGTTCGGGACGAGGGGGAGAACCCACGGGTGTGAGTCGAGGAACTGGCTGAAGGATTCCGCCCGTTGTGGAGTCTGAAGCTTGAAGGAGTATGCTGCTGAAAAGGTTATATCGAGCACGGGGCAGGAAGGCGTGGCATGTGAGAGAGAGATGGCGTAGGGAAGCGGTGTCGTTGCTGGCTTGGTCGATGACCTCCTCGAATATCTCTATCGGAGGCATGTGGAGCGGTGCCATAGAGTGCCGCGCCGGGGATTGAGGTTCCTCAATCTCGAAAGGGAGACGATTTCGTCTCATGGTCGCCGTATGTAGAGGAGATACAGACAGATCAGGCGCTGCGAAGTTGCCGTCGACACACCTTTATGTCGTAAGCGCTGTATCGAGATAGTGATAATACGAGACTTCGATACATTGGCTCTGCTCTGTGGAGTGGCATCTGGGTCATTGCTGTTCATCCGCATAAAATAACTGCCAGTACCTCATACCACAATGTTACACTCTCACCAGCCCATGCATCTTTCAAGCCCCTTCCGAGTCGACGGAACATCGACACTCTTGAATCCCCTCAGGGCTAAAATATGTGGCCGTCGCCAGCGGTACGGAATGTTCCTCCAGAAATGATGTCTCCAGTAAGCATGTCTCGCCCACTGAAGCAGCTCTTTCCACACTCACCACCCCACGATGCAGTTAACCAAGGGCCGATTTACAGCAAACGGTGGGACTCGGATGTACTTCTTGTCTGCGCGACAACGCAGTGTAAGGGCGGACGTTGAACAGAACGCGCATATAACCACTGTAAGAGAGAACAGGGATAATATGCACGGTGTGCGTCCCAGAGAAAGGTATGTCATTGTAAATCTGCCCCCATGCTGTATATGTCGGGCAGCCTGAACGGACGATGGCGGATCCAGTACCGGACCAGTGTGACAGTGACTTAGCATTCTAGAACTATGCATTTACCATGTATATAAACGCTAACTCCCATATCCTGACGTCCACAGTACTTTGCCTTCATCACGATCCGCGTGATGCGACGGCAATAGCTTGAAGAGTCTGTCAAAGGACTCCATGGTGGCCCATTGCGCTATCTTGACATGGATAGTTATGTATAGCTATAAAGCATCATCGCCTTACTTTGCCAGCTACTTCGTTTCAAACAGATAGATACTTACAGCATTTACCCAAAACCACACGCTACGGCGCTTCTTCTCGTTCTCGTCCCCCCCCCCCCCCCTTCGCCTTGCCTTCGCCCATTTACCGCAACTATAATGGGTACAATCGCAACCGCAAAGACGAGCATGGGGCAGGATATGACGGAGCTGTCTCTTGTTGTCGTCCCCTCACAGTGTATGCCCCTAGAGACTAGTCACCATTCGCCGAGCAAAACTGGAGTTACACGCCGGGTACGTACCTTGCGCCATTTAACGGGGCATATGTTGGGTATATGCGAGGCCGACGCCGTTAACCGAACATTATAGTGGTCTCATATAATTTTTTCCGGCGCATCGTACAACGAGCGTTGGAATCCAATTCCGTCGTTGGTGAGCGCATTCATACTAAGTACACCATCGGCGCTGAATGTTATGCCTGTGCAGTTATGGTTCCGACAATGGATTCCAAGGAAATAGTGACCAGGACGCCTCCGCGAGCGTAGTGTGCCTAGCCGTTTAGTTTGAACTGGCGAAGAACCCTTAGTGGCGCGCGTCTAGCTGTGTCTAGATAGGTCGGGCAGGTGCGTCGTCAGCCTTTTCTGATCCCAAGTGGACCAAGTGAATCATCGAGTGGACAGGCACAACCCACCTCGTTTTTGGTAGTGTCCAGGAGGAGGAGCGACAGCAGAAATCTCTTTCAGAGTGATCGGCGGGCACCCGACGCAACGACGTCGTGAACTCAAGTTTGCCGCGTGTTTGATATGCGAGCGAAAAACGCGATCCCGATTTAAATTTGTCGCGGGCCAACCCACGGTTTCCCGCCAAAGCTGTTGCTGCGCGTCCCGGCCCTCTGTTAGCCTCCATGACGAGGCCGGACAGAACAGGGGTACGTATCGGACACCATTCTCGGCCGAGGGCCAGCATCCCTTCGGTCAAAGGCAGGCTATGGCTACGTCATATCTCGTGGCGCATGTGGACGAGTATGATGCACGCGACGTCGCATCGCTCGCTGTTCGTCAGCACTGCCGGAGCTGTGCGGAGTCCACGGATTCGAATAGGGCCCAGCTCCGGCGACGCTCATTCTATTTTCGATGCCATTACAACCTCTTGTCTCCTGCTGCTGAACTCTGTGAGCCTCCACTCTGCCCGTGCCCTCAGTCTTACGCTCATCCTCGGTGCTCGTCCTGCAGAACCGCAAACCGCCACCGTCATCCTTGGACGCCACTTCAAATGCCTACGACTTGTGTGACGGCGACCGAGACCGTCGATCGGCCACAACTTCTTGTCAGTCTCTTTCCGGCCTCGTGCTCGGGCCTTCTTACGATATCTTCCCCCGATAGCTTCGCACCACCCAGTTTCTGAAGAGGGTATCCAACTTCCGCACCGCCAGCCGGAAAGGCGACAGTCCGAACAGGCCGTCGGGCATCCCAAGATCTGCTCAGTCTATGGATCTGGGTTCTAAGGTGGACACGAAACTAGAGGTGCGCCCACACCATTCGTTCGACCAGAGCAGGGACTCTGGTGGCGAGGACTCTCCCTCGCATCTCTCTCTCCGAGGCTCTCTACATCCCAATCGTGCATCCTCGTCCACTTCCAATTCTCCCATTAGACCCCCTTCGCACCAAATAGACGGCCTTCCCCGGACCACCTATCGCTTCCTTGCTCCAGCGTCCACAACCACTTCCCCTACCTCGATCACTGCCCACACGCGATCCCAAACGCTCCCATCCCGTCATCCCGCCCGTGCGGCCATTCCCCCTCGCAATGCACACACGCAGTCGCAGTCGACGATAGGCCCATCAGGCCGCAGGGCACTCGCTCCCCGTCTTGCAACGCTTCCTCCGCCTTTGATGGCACAATACACGGCAGGAGGAAGCGCACGGCTCACTCCTTCATGGGTCACCCGACAGCCCCCGATGCCGCTCTTGAACTTGCCGACCCTGCCGCCACCTACACCTCCTCAACCTGTTCGTTCTCCACGACCAACTGCTCCGCTACGTAGTCTGCCGGCGCTGCCCATGCAGGGTCCCAGCGATACGGATCAGGACGCGGACCACGAAAACGCGAGTGTGGACGACGAGGATGAAGAGGAGGACGGTGACGAGCACGGTGTAGATGCGGGCACAGAGCATGGCGGCGACTCGGACGAGAGCGAAGACGACACTACCCCATCCGCCTCCTCCTCTCTCGCCGGTCCATCCCGTATACCAGGTTTGCCGGAGGTGGACACATCAGGCTTCGATGTTTCCTTTGGAGGTACCGGCTCGCCACGGACGCCTCAAGCATCTCCACGCATCGGTCCGTCTGTCGACTACTTTACGTCGAAATCGCCCGGAGTCGAGCCATACGACCGCACGCCGCGTCCTAGCGACTTCCGCCCGAACGGCAAGGCGCGTGCGGCGCCCGAGCGCGCCATGCCCCAGCCGCGCATCGTGTCCATGCCCATGCCCACGCCCGCCACTCCGAGTGCCAGTGCCTCTCGGCCGAACCTGTACCACCACGCGTCGAAGAGCATGGTCGACCTCATGGCGCTGACGCGCAAGGATAAAGACAAGGTCTACTCGCCCAAGCTCGGACGCACGACGCGGAAGATGGCGCAAGACCCCGCTTCCGCGGCCGCCACTGCAGCAGCAGCAGTCGCGCACAAAGACGGGGCCCTACTACCTATGCAGCCGCTAGACGACGTCATCGCATCGCCGATGCTCCGGCGGCGGCGGTCGCTGCCCGTGTACGAGCCCTCGTCGGACCCGCCCCCGTACCCGGATCCGGTCTTCCGGCGGCGCGCGCAGGCGTCGTGTGTCGAGGAGGAGGGCAACGAGCCGCTGCCGGCGTACACGAACGCGATCTACCTAGCAGGCCTCATGCCACGCAAGATGGAGTTCACGCGGCCTGGGGTGCAGGCGAAGGACCGCAAGTGGCGGCGCGTGCACTGCGTGCTGGAGGGGACGGCGTTCCGGGTGTTCAAGTGCCCACCGCCGGCGTCGCGCGTGGGGGCGCTCGAGCAGTGGTGGGAGCGGAAGGTGGGCGCGGGCGACTTCACGTCGGTGGACGCCAGCGCGGTGACGGCGTCGGGCATACGGGTGAGCGCGATCAGGGAGAGGGAGCAGCCGCGGGACGGGGATGCGCCGGAGAGGATACCGAAGATCGTCGAGGAGCCGGCTCCTGCGCGGACGCGGGAACGAGAACTGCAACGACAACAGGAGCGCGACCTGCCGCCGTCTCCACCATTACCGTCCCCGCCATCGCCACCGCCGACCAAGTCCATGCTGGGACTGACGTCGCGGTTTCTGCGCCGGCAGGGGTCGAAGAGCAGCAGCCAAACCTTGGGCAACCTCAGTGCGAGTGCCAGCGACTCGACGAGTTCGAGCGTGCGCGTAAGCATGGACTCCCGTGTGTCAGAAAGCTCGCGGCACCCTTCGCACTCGACCGCGCGGCATTCGATGGACACGCTCGGCTCGTCGCGGACGTCGAGAGAGTCGTCGTCAAACACGCACGGGACGGCCTGCACGGGGCTGACCGTCCCTTCAACGTCTGGGTCCGAGTCGACATCCCACGACCGGGCGTCGCGGCGGCGGAGCGCTCTCTCGCAATCCACGTCGGGCTCCAGCGGCTCCAGCAACAGTCCCCCAGAACAAACGGGCCCGGACAGGGACAAGGCGAAGGGGAAAGACGAGAACGAGCCCAACGCGAAGAAGAACCTCTTGCGGCAGTACTCGCTGCAGAACGCGGAGAGCGGGCTCGCGAGCGACTACCACAAGCGGAAGAATGTCATCCGAGTGAGGATGGAGGGCGAGCAGTTCCTGCTACAAGCCAAGGACGTGGCGGCGGTCATTGATTGGATTGAGGTGAGTGGTTCTGGCCTGGATGGATCCTGGCTCAGCACGGCTTGGTGTGGTGGAAGTAGTGAGACTGACGCATGTATTTGGATTTTCGTGTTTGCAGAGCATCCAGATGGGGACGAACGTGGCCCTTGATCTAGACGAACGTCCGATGCCTAAAGGCCCGATATTCCCCAGGTGCGTAGCGTACAACTCATTATGCGGGGTTGTTACGGTATTCCTGATGCATACGTTTGTAGGCGACGTCGACGGCGTGCACGACGTTCTGAGCCCGCGAATGCTAGTCCCGGTCGGTCGAGCGCGGCAGCAGCGGCGTCATGAGCTTGAGTCCTGTTCGAACCCTCGTTTGTTATCGCTTTGTGTTGCCTATGCATGATGCATCTCCGTGCATTTAAAGCCACTTATTGTACCGTTCATCCTTAGTCGACGTTTGGATTGCTGTGGTGCGGATGTAGTGTTTGGAGAACAGCTCGTCCGATTGTTCCTTCACACACTATACCTGCCATCTGCCCTGCGTTTTACAGTCAATATGTACAGTAGCTTTTCCAGTAGTACTTGGTGGCGACTGCAAGGGATAAATTTTAAGTTAGTGTAAACAAGTGTATTGTAGAGGTGTGCGGTGTGCCCGACTGCGCGATGGAGGGTTGGAAGCCCGACCAGACTCCGCCGAGTGGAAGTGGCGCAGAGAGCACGAGGGACAGCCTACTCAGCATCACCCGACGCTCGTTATCTTCCGCCGCGCCCATCCATTCCCAATTTTCCTCTCTTCTCAGCCGGCTGACAATACACACATCGCCGCCAACGTCGCCGTCAACATCTCCCCCAAACCTCCCCTCGCTACGGGTGATTTTTCGCCCAAAAACCAGACCAAAAGCGTCTAATCGTCCTTGTTCTCCTCCACCCGCCCGACCCTCACGACTCCACCTGACCCTCACGACCGCCCTCTTCACGACTGCCTGCACCTGACACTTTGCACTAGCCATGGCGGACACGACCACGGAGATAGATCTTGACTCGGTCATCGACCGACTACTCGAAGGTGAGCCCGTGCCTTCCGGCGGTTGATTCGCTGGTGCTGGTCCGTCCCCACCCCTTCTGACTCCTCCCAGTCCGCGGCAACCGTCCAGGGAAGCCCGTGCAGCTCCAGGAGTACGAGATCAAGTATCTTTGCACCAAAGCGCGCGAGATCTTCATCAACCAGCCTATCCTACTCGAGCTCGAGGCTCCCATCAAGATATGCGGTGCGTTCATCCCGCCTCTTGGCAGTGCGTTCCCTCCATCCCACTCACGCTTGGGAGTATGCATGGTCCAGGCGACATCCACGGTCAATATTACGACCTGTTGCGCCTGTTCGAGTACGGCGGCTTCCCGCCAGAAGCCAACTATCTCTTTTTGGGCGATTACGTGGACCGTGGCAAGCAGTCGCTCGAGACCATCTGCCTCCTGCTGGCCTACAAGATCAAGTACCCGGAGAATTTCTTCGTGTTGCGGGGGAACCACGAGTGCGCGAGTATCAATCGGATTTACGGGTTCTACGACGAATGTGCGTACTCACTTTCGTGACTCACACCACCCTGTCCTCGTATCGCTCACGCTAGGCTGCGCTGCTTTCAACCGCCTACGTCCGCTCCTTCCCTGGTGCGCCACGGCAGGCAAGCGTCGTTACAACATCAAGCTATGGAAGACGTTCACCGATTGCTTTAACTGTTTGCCTATTGCGGCCATCATCGATGAGAAGATATTCACCATGCACGGCGGCCTGTCGCCCGATCTGCAGTCGATGGAGCAAATACGGAGAGTAATGCGCCCGACGGATGTCCCGGACACTGGTGCGTCTCATCCTTGCTCTCCTTACCTCTCTCAGCCCCTTATGTGGGGCGATCAGGTCTGCTGTGCGACCTGCTTTGGTCGGATCCCGACAAAGATATCACCGGATGGTCAGAGAACGACCGAGGAGTGTCATTCACGTTCGGCCCGGACGTGGTGTCACGATTCCTGCAGAAACACGACATGGATTTGATTTGCCGAGCACATCAGGTATGTACCATTTCACGTCTGGCATGCCATGTTCCGGAGGCTCGTAGCGCGAGGGTGTTGATAGTTGAACTCTCACGCGACGTGCCGTGACTTTGCAGGTCGTCGAAGATGGGTACGAGTTCTTCGCGAAGCGACACTTGGTTACCCTCTTCTCTGCGCCAAACTATTGTGGCGAGTTCGACAACGCCGGCGCGATGATGAGCGTCGACGAGACGCTGCTTTGTTCCTTCCAGGTAAAGGTCTATATTTGGTATACTCGCATGCCGTGGCTGACGACAGCGTCTGCCAACCAGATTCTCAAGCCTGCTGAGAAGAAGGCAAAGTATCCCTATGGTGGTGTAAATATGGGTCGACCGGTAACACCTCCCCGCAAACAGAAGAAGAAGGACGCGAACAAGATGGGCTGAGGATCGCACCGTCAGTACTTATACTCTATCTCGTGTTGTCGTCATGTCACAGACGCTCCTTCTCCCCGCACCCCCCTCCTCCCCCCGCTCCCTTGGTTGGCTGTCGCCGTCGTGGCTGGCTGTCGTGCCGCCTGGTTATTGTGTGGATATACATGGACTCGTATTATCAGATCTTTTCGGCGCGTTAGTCGGCCGACACGATGGGGCGGGGGACCCGCGAGGGAACGTCAAGACATCAAGTGTGCGGGTAGGTGGTGGGCCATCGTGCAGCGGGGAGCGAGAGATCTCCGAGGCGACGGGGAAGCAATAGGGCAGATGTATAGCCGCGAGCGAAGATTCACGTGGACAAGCCGGAGAAAAGGAGGGAGCTTGGGCATCGGCGAGGACGACGGGGAGAGCTGCAGCAGCAAAATCACCACTATCATCATCATCGCCCTCATGACGACAACGACGCACACCGGACACGCACGCAATCCCAGACTCCTCGCCGCATACTTCCCCTTTTTTCACGACGTGTTGTTTATCCGAGGCTTTCCAGTTGTTCTAGCTCTGCCCATCGGTCCTGGCCAGTCTCCGTCCGCTCCTTGCTTCCCCCCACCTCTCGTTACACAGGACACTCTTGGGCTCTTCCCACCCGCGCACGTCGTCATACACCCTCCTTGTTGAAGTCACGACCCAACTCTATCTACCCATCATCAAGGTGTTGTTACCCGCTCTCGTTTGTTCAACCATTCTGTCGCGCCGCCTCCTTCAAGTTCTCTCTTCCAACTGCAATTGTCCTATCTATCCCATTCCTTCTCCGTCTTACCGGCGGGCATTCTGACACCCTTCCTGTCCATGTTGCATATAACCCTTGCAGTTGTACATCGCCTTCCTGTCCTTGCCTCCGTTCTTCTGCGCAGTGGTACATTTCACCTTCTCCGTTTCCCGCTTCCTACTTAAATAGCCGCCTTTTTAACATATCGGATTCTGTCCGTCCCAGTGCACACTCAAGCTGCTGCCCCCTCTCTCTAGCTTCCTTGTCTTCACTCTCCTGTCTCCTGTCGCCTCGTGTCCGTCTCGTCTTGCTCTCTCCTCCAAACGTGTCGGTGTGAGAATAGGCTTAGGCTACACATAAGTAATACAATCCTAGTCTCTCGCTTTCTCTGTGGTCGTGTGCGGGGGTGCGACGATCGCCTGTATATATTCCGTCGCCCTAGATCGGACGGTCGAGAGCCGTACTGCCGGGGCCGGGCATGTCTCTTCTTTGTGTTCTGGCCGTAGAAAAAGATTTAAGATATGGTCGGAAGAGCCTTTGGCCGTAGTATGTGGAGGGTGCCGATGCTGTTTAGTGCCTAGCGGGCGAGGGGCGAGCTCGTTGTCCGAGGAATCCGGGGCCGGATTGCTCGCACACATTCGACGCCCTTCGCTTGCTGCACCTCCTCCTTGTCGTCTTACCACCACCATCATGTCCGCAGCCATGCTCAGACTCGCCGCCCGACGCTGCCTCCGCCTCACCGCCCCCTTACCAGTACACTCTTCCTCTGCCTCCGCCAGTCGCCCGATATCGACGACCGCGCGCCGCGCGGCGGACCCGTGGCTGCTGCCCAACATGCCGGGGCACCTGGAGAAGACGACGTCGCCCCCGGACGCGCCCGCGCCCCAGCCGTTGCCGAGGCCGGGTGAGAGCGTGGAAACGATGCGGGCGCGGCTCGTGTACCAGAGCCGGAAGCGGGGCACACTCGAGAGCGACCTGCTGCTGAGCACGTTCGCGCGGGAGCGGCTCGGGGCCATGGGCGAGGAGGAGCTCCGGGAGTTCGACAAGGTGCGTTTCAGTTTTTGTTCGCTTTTTCTTCTTTCAGTCTTCTTTTTCTTGTGCGTTGAAGAACGAGGAAGGCTGACTGGGGGCCTTTGGTTTTGTGCTCCGCGGGGGCGGCATCTGCAGCTGATGGACGAGCCGGACTGGGACATCTACTACTGGGCGACGGGGAAGAAGGCGCCGCCTGAGCGGTGGGAGGGCTCGAGCGTGCTCGCGCAGCTGGCGCAGCATGTGAAGAACGAAGGCAAGGTTGTGAGGAGGATGCCTGACCTCTCGTAGTGCTGCCAGTGTAAGTACGCTCTGTTGTCTGCTGGTGGTGCGTATGGAGTACTTAGTAGGATCTGCAGGACCAGCGTGCCCTACATATGCATCTTCTCACCGGAATGCGGCGCCCAAAACTAGTGCGATACAATCTAGACGGTGACTGTGCCAACGGTGCGAGTACGAGGTAGAGACCAACGCGCTTCTGACATGGTGGTGCCCATGCTGCTCCGCGAACTATGCTACCCAGTGGCTCCGACAGAACTTCAAGCTAACCTCTTCGCGGACAATGATCGATCTCAACGCTAACACTAAAATGAGCGGTGTAGCGGCCCTCTTCATATTCATATTGTATAGCTCTGCATGCTAGTGACGTCAGACACACCTCTGAATGCTTGCGCTCATATCGTGCAATTAAATATCCCAAAGACAGGAAACAGCAGACGGGCACATAGATACAGCGTGATGTAAGTCGTTCTCAAACTCTCGGGTCCGCGGCCACAGCCTGAACCACATGACGACGATCTGTGATGCGAATAATATATGTATGACGTGGCCTATGAGTCCTCGTCGGGCACCTCCTCCACGCGGGCTTGTCGGCTTGCGGGGCGGGAGTCCTCCGAGTCTAAGATCTCCTCGATGCGCGCGGACGGCGAGAGGGTTGGGGAGGGCGAGCCCTCCGAGATGGCAGTAGACTTGCCCTTGGACGAGGACTTTTCCTTCTCGGCCCGCTTCTTCTTGGTCTTCTTTTTGGGGAGGTCCCATTCCCAGAGCGGGATGAAGGACTCGACCTGGACAGTACAACGTGAGTGACGTGTTTCCGAAATGTATCGAATGCGTAGGAAAGACGGGCGCAGGAATGGGGCAGGTATCGAGAGGGAATGAAAGAGAGAGGGGAGGGCACTCACGAATCCTACGTCCGCGAACAGTTTCGGGAACATCCAAATGCCAGGGCTCGCGACGATGACGGTGATGATGTAGAATATCAGCCTGACGATGGCCAGCGCGAAGAACAGGCCGATCAAGCCGAGGACTGCGATCGAGAGGTACCACACGCCCAGCCGCATGATGGGCGGCCAGAGCGGGAACATGACCCCGGCGAGCATGACGGCGACCATCGCGACACCGCCGAGGTACGTCGTCCACTGGGAGCCTTCGTAGAACCACGCATAGTAGTCTGAGGCGACGAACGTCTGCATCTGGGTGATCTGGAGCGCCTTGGGGGAGGCCGCGGACGAGCCCGAGGGCGCGCCACGCTCGACGCGGAGGAAGAAGGCGAAGGGGATGACGGAGAGCAGGAGCTGGGTCGCCTCCTCTTCGTTGGTCACTTTGGGCACGTTCTTGAGCTTGGCGTACGCGGGCGAGGTGAGGGCCTTCACGGCGGCCTTGCCTGTTTCAAGCAGAGAAAGGGTCGGCTCGGGGAGGTGGAAGACAAAGGATAGTCGAGACGCACCCTTAATGTAGTCTATGCGCTTGCCGTTGAGCACCCCAACGCGGACCTTGATCCCTGCGCTGCTGCTTCGGAGGAAATTAACGACATTCCGGATGTCCTGCGGAGCCTTGGACTGCTGCTCCATCGCGAGTTATACCTAGAGTTCCCCGCAATTTGGTCAGCCATCAAATGACATATGTACGACATAGGAAGACAGGGCAAAAATACGCACTAGAGGGGGTCGTAACGTAGGAGAAGACCAGTCCGAGGACGGCGAAGAGGACGAACGAAAGGAAGAGACGGGACGGTTGAGCTGGCAAGCCACCTCACACAGGCTGACCATGTCCTCCCTTTCCATATCAGGAAACATAAATTACATAAGCTCCTCCAATCCTGGTGCGTTCCAGCGTTTCCTCGGCCTGTCCCCTCTGCTGAACGTGCTGGACGTCCTTGCTCAGTCCTCAATCGTCCTACACCTCTTTGCCTCGTTTAAATAAACGGAAACCAGCTATACCCCCTCCTCTCTTCCTTTTATCCCGTCCACCATGTCTGCTGCACTGCAGGCAGTGAAGAGGTTCCGCATGCGCGAACTCGCCCGTGCCCCCTTCCCCCACAACGCAGATGCCAAACTCTCCAACACGCGACCAAGTGTCCGGAACCCCTTCCTGCCTCACAAAAATCCCGAGACCGGCAACTGGGCCCCAGCAAAGTACTCCCTAAGGCGACAAGCGGACCTCGTCAAGAACGCCCGTGCGAGCGGCACGCTACACCTCCTTCCCTCCGGGCCAAAGCTCTCGCTCACACAGCTCGCCGCGGCAGGGTCAACCTCGGAGGCAAGCAACGCAACTGTAGAGGGGGCTGGGGCGGAGGCAGAAACGAAGGCAAAAGGGAAGGTGTGGTGGAGTATGCCGGTCAAGTGGAAGGGCGAGCACAAGGAGAAGGAGGTCAAGGGTGCGGAAGTGGGCAACAGGCTGTACGCGGGCAAGAAGCGGATGTTCAAGGGCCACAAGTGGCAGCGCACGCAGCAGCAGAGGCAGCGGGAGCAGAAGATGCTCATGAAGGACATGAAGGTCCGCGTAGAGCGGTTCAAGACGGTGAGTACGGGCGACGTCCTTTCGGACTCTTGCTTTCCCCACCCAATTCCCCTGCCTCTCATCTACCGCCCCTTTTCGCGACGTCCTTGCGCAATTGTATTCTTGCGGGGCCACGTTCGTTCTCCGCCGTCGGCGACCGCCCAGTTGCCTGTATTCGCTGCATTACTACGACACGTGTGCCAACGACCGGATGATTCGGACCCCACGCTGACCCGCACTCCCTTTTCTACCAGACGTACAGACGCAAGACGCCGTCGCCTATCAGCGTTGCCCGGCCGGTGTCCTACTCCAAGCTTCCATTCTAATCCTCACGTTAAACTGTCGCGTATTCTACAGCGCTGTCGCGTACTTTGCATTCACATAATCCCTTACTCTGCTCTATTCTCGCTTGGCCCGCCTTGGCGACCCTTAACACGCCTCGGCGTTGTTGCTGCTTCTCGCCCCGCGTTGCAGTCGCTCGCGTGTTCGCCGGAGGACATCCAGTCCCATGGACCCGAAACCGGAACGGGGCCGAATAGCAAACACCCGAACGCTCAATTCTGGCACTGTTGCTGTTGCCTGGGAACGACTGCAACTATAGGGTGCTCGGTGAGTCGTCAGTTGACATGGTTCGGCCGTCGACCCGGTGGAGGCTTGGACACGTGGACCGGGGTGGATAGGCTGGTTTAACCTTCCTTACGGACTTACCGCCTGGCGCAGCGGTCACGCGTGCTGCAAATAGCCCTACGTCGCGCTCCGCAGCTGAGAAGGCTCGGGACGCGTGCTATTACAAGGTGACCCATTTGGAAAACGAAAAGTCAGGGAACGTACGGCACTCCGTACAATTCTTTCTGGAGTCGGGAAGCGGGTTTTACTGTTGTGTGCGGCATGCCGTGGACGGTTATATATTGGAGATGGTACGTGCTTCTTCGCGAAGAGGAGTCTAGAGGGGCTGATTGAGTTCTAGATTGCGAAGGTGCGAGAGCTGCGGGAACCCGTAGCCATCGCGCTGGCCCTGTCAGGACGGACAGAACGGAGGGAATCAGATGGCCGCGGCCGAGAGAACTTTGATTGAACGTTTACGTGGAACGGAGGAAGAAGCCTTCCAGACGTTGACGCTGTGTACAGTGTACAGCCAAGGTGAGCATATGTACATTGCAGTTCCGTTCGCGTTTGGTTGGTGACCAACTTCAGTGTATCGTCTCTTCGACGCGCAGCATCATCCCGAGTGAGAGTGATGTAACCATATCTGTATTGGATGTGTCGCCTGTATACAAACGCGCCTGTGGAGTGGTACGTGAACGCGTTTTCTTGTGACGTTATGCCTAACGGGAGCAACTCAATAACTCCATCTTTCCATATAGGCGCGAGAACTGGGCGCACCGGACAGCTCACAGGGAACAACCACAAAATGGTACCCTCTTGTGAGTACTCGTCCTACGTGTTTGTCGACATATTGCCTCATACCCAGTGCGACAAGGGCCCTGACTGAGCGTCATACGCAATGGTCTACATGCTTGCGCGTCGCGGAATCGACGCGTTATGGGCCGTGCTCGTCACCCTGTTCACGTCGATCATGAACGAGGCTGAACGTGGGAGGGGTCCTAGACATGAGATTAGCAAGTTATTAAGTCGGCTGGATGGGGTTAGGACCAGAAGTGATCCTCCTCCGCGCCGGTTAAGCGAAAGTGTTGGCCGCCAGCACGTAGTCGCGCCTTTACGGGATGTCGTCCACCTTTTCGGTGCCTTTGTCGGGTATCCAGGCGCATTTGCTATTCTCACCAAGCGAGCAAAGGGGGAGAGATAGGCAATCGTGCGACCGGCTCCGAAATGTAAGTCGTCGTGGCGCGTCGGGCAATTTGATTCGTCCTGTGAAGCTTGTTCCAAGTTCCCAGTGCGTTGCAGACGCCACGATGCTCGTGCCCATATGGTGCAATACTCGTGTCTCACCAGAGAGACGTCGCGTGGCGTACAGCATCTCGAGCCTCGAGGGCATCGAATTACGCTGTGTGGAGTGTGGTAGTCCGGAGGGCAGACGTTGTTCGCTGGTCTGTGTGGAAGCTTTGTGTACAGAATGCACGGTCGGTCAATAGTCCGAGGGCTGGAGCGCTCCGTCGGCATGCCAGATGCGGAGATGAGAGGAATCTGAAGAATCGCCGGGGGATCCCATTCCCAGGGCCGCAGGCCGATCTTCTGGCATGCTTGGCATGTGGGATGTGCCAGATCGGGCGAATTACGCCACGGTTGAAGGGCACGTAATTGAGGCACTCAGCCTTTGCTCAGCCTGGAGTCATGTACGGCATCCCTGCCCTCACCAGCGCGCCAGCCCTGCTTCTCAATTCGCCATGCTCGTCATACTTATAAGCACCCCCAGAGGCATTCTGCATTTCCGGGGCTAGTCCACGCCGCTCGGCAACTACTCATCTTAAATCGTGCCGCGACGCCAACTGGCACTTTTGATTTAGCGGCACAACGGTTGTCGATGGCCGTACAGCCGTCACCCTTGCCGCCACCCTCACATATGACGCCAGAGTCTGGGTGGAGAAGGGTCCGCTTCCTCCCTCCGCCCGAAGCCTTGGTCTCTTCCTCTCCCCCTGCCGTCTTGTCCCGACCTACAAGCCTCACTCTCCCTCTGTCCTCTCACATCAGTCGTCCCTCGTCCTCCCGCCCTCATTCTACCCATTACATGGCACCCATCGCCTCCTCCTCATCCTCGGCCTCGCGACCCCGGCCTCACAAAGACCTATTCAAGCCCAAGTTCCCGCTCGACCCGTTCTCCGGCCACTCCGCCGCTGCCCTCGGAGAACCCTGGTTCCTCAAGACCGACGCGCTGCTCAACGCAACCGCCGTCCGCAGGCGCAATGCAATTTTTGTCGTTGGAGGTGCGTTCCATGTCGATCGCTCTGCGCCCAAACAAAACTCAAATAAAATGCGGTGTGCAGCGCCGTCCTTGACACAGCTTGGCCCTCTCCTTCAGTCGCACCAACTCGTAAAGTCACTCGTTATCCTCGCTACCCACAAGCCCCCGGACATACCTGGCATCGTCTATCCGACCGTACGCATCCTTCGCCTCAAGGAGCCGCTCGGGCTAGAAGACGCTGGCGCGGTCCGTTTCGTCAACGTTCTTGAATGGGCAGAGCGCGTCGCCCGCACCTGGCGAAAGCATGGCGGCGCAGGCGTCCTCGAGCTGTCGGAGGAGTCCGACATCAACAGCAACCGCGACCTGCAGCCCCCACCCGTCTTCCGCTTCGGCTCCCAGTCTACGCCGCCGTCGCCCCGCAGTTCGACTACCCATCTCTCCGGGCAGTCGTCCGCGCCGCCCTCCAGACCATCGTCGCGCATGGCATCGCGTCCCCCATCCATCGTCAGCATGTTCTTCCTCAACAAGGGCCCTGCGTCGCTCCCGCCCCCGGACCCGTCCCAGCGGCCGTTCGACGTGGTCATCAACTTCCTGCCAGAAAAGATCTCGGACAAGGCCCTCCTCAAGAACGCGATCCTCGTCACCACCATCTCCCGCCCCTTCCTCAAGGCGAGCTATGGAGGCTCGGCCTCGAGCGTCCGTACGCGCGCAACATCTTCCTCGTCTTCACCCTCGTCCCCGCGCTTCGCCCGGCCTCGGTCGATATTCGGTGCGTTCTCGCGCTCGTCGAGTTCGCTGTCCGAATACATCCCCTCGACCCCCCAAAACCTCTCTGGGGAGTCGCTCCCGCTCTCCTCCGCATCGGCATCGCTTCCTCCACCACTAGGCAAGGCGCTCCTCGTGCACCTCCTTCCCTCCCCACACCCGAAGGAGCCCCCCGGAGCGCGGAGGAGGCTCGTCGACAGCATGGAAACTTTCTTGCTCTCGTTCTCGTTCCACTCGGTTCCGGGTATGCAAAGCCTAACGCCAACCCAGGCGCGGACATCGACCTACTCGCCCGGGACGGCACCGCGGCCCGTCAGCGGCGCGGGGCTGGACGTCGATTTTCAGCGCGCGCGGTCGTACCTGATGCAAACGAGTACGTTCTGCGACAGCATTGGGGCAGCAAGCGACCCTGCGCTGGCGTCTGGTCTGAGCGGGAGCGAGTGTGGGGAGGGGAGCGAGTGGACGGTCGCGGACGTCGTGCTCAGCGGGGCGCTCGACGGCGACATGCCGGCGATCGTTAATCCTCACGCGAGCGCACCACTGACGTCGACGTCGACTATGACCTCGACCCCGACTCTCGTGGGAGCGGACGGGGCTGGCAAGCTCACGCGACGTGCGTGGATCGCGGCCGCTGCGGATTTGGTTATCGTGCCGTCCGGGGACGAACGTTCGCCCTCACCTTCGCCTTCGCCTTCACACGGAGTTCCTCATGCGCATGCACACACACACGCACATGGTCACGTCCCCGGCGCGGCGCTGCCGAGCAGGACGACGCGGAGCTCGTCTGTGCCACTGTTGTCGGCGGGGTGGGCCCCGGTGAGCTTCGGGGGACGGCCGCTATCGCTGTCCCAGCCACGAACACCCTCACAACCTGCGGCGGTGGTTTCGTCGTCGTCATCGTCAAGTTCGGGGTCCGGTTCTGGTTCTAGTTCTGGTTGTAGTTCGACGCTGTCGCCACCGCCGATGAGCACCAGCTCGACGCTCACCCCGCCGTCGTCCGAGGATTCTGGATGTGAGAACGGCGGGGTTGCGGATGTGGAGAAGGCGGCGCGGGGGAGCGGTGTGGGCTTGGCGGTGGCGGTGAGTGTGGACGGGAGCCTAGGGGGGGCGGTCGGCGCGAAGGGGTCCAAGGTCGTGAAGTGGAAGTTCTGGCGGAGGAAGGCGGGGGCGAACGTCGCAGAAGTTGGGGCGTAAGGCCCGACGCTTGGCCCCGTGGCACTCCATAACGAGGCCCCGGTGGATTGCTGCTGCTGGTTGAAAGGTGGCAGCGCTGCGCGAAGGTTGGAAGCATGCTTGTTCGGCGGCCGCTCTGACGTTGTTTGCTTGAGGATCACGGTGTCGGCAGCTGTCGGGCATGGGCTCGCGAAGGGGAAGTCGGCTTGGGGTTCGGGCTCAGGCTGACGGACACGGACGATGAACGTGCGCGTCGGAGGTCGAGAGGCTTAGTCGCCCTCCCCATTCGCCATTCCTCCCTTCCCTCTATCTCTCTCTGGCCATGGTGCGTGCCCCACATGCCCCATAGCCGTCTGCATCCTGTGTCTTGGCACTCTCTGCTTCCGTTTTGCAACCACAAGAACCACACACCCACCATGCCCCCGCTCGCTCGATTGTATGATTAAGAATACTCAAGGATACCGCCGTCGAATAATTCCATTCTCTCTTGCTTGTGGGTTTGGACCTCTCGTAACATATGGCAAATAGCACACGCACACGCTCGCAGCACCATCACCACCGTCTTCCACGCAATATCGGATACTTTCGTTCGCTACCCACTGTTTTCGTTACTCATACTCGCCACCTCCAGGCCTTGGCCTGAGGGGGCATTAGTCCGTCGGACACTCATGTATACTTGATACTTACTCGCATCGATATCTCGACATTTTTGCATCTTGCATCGCATCTCAATCCATGCATCCCGATTTCAGTTACGCATAACGACATCATCCGCATTATAACTCTTCCACTCTAGTTTACACTACTAGTACCAGTGCGATCGCCCGCCTAATAGTGGTACTTAGTGGCAATTGGCCGGACAGCCACCACATACTCGTGTCGGACCTAGTAGGCTACGTACAGCATCGTATCGCATTTCAGGGGTTCAGTTCACATCGTCGCATTCCACAAAAGCAGGTCATGTACAGACCAGTACAAACCACGCCATACGTAGTTAGGAAGGGATGGACAGAAATAAGAGGTTTCTGTAGGTCTGATCAGATTCACTGGCAGGCGACACAGTGTGGAAAGCTGAATTCAAAAAGGATATGCTCTGACTCCTCTTGGTCCTCCATGTCGGTCATGGGTCGGCCTTGATGCTTCCGGATCTATGCATGGGTACCTAGAAGCTTGAAGCTTAAAAGCTTTGTTGGAGGGTTAACTCGAGTCAGTCACGTGAGTGATGGTATACATACTTATGTGGACAAGACGTTCAAGTTTGTCTCTTCTCCTGCTCCGCAGCGCATGCCTTCCAGGATGCAACTCCTTCTGCCGCGTGGATGCAGTCATTGCTCGCGATCTCGGGCTGTGTCTGTTGGATAAATCACATAGTAAGTCCAGAAAGGCACGTAACGGCTTATGCTGCTATCAGGGCTTCTCTGACTTGTTTGAACGTACGACTTGCAGGAATGCAAAAAGAAGGGGCGGAAGCTTGCCTATCTCAGCAGCAGATGGCCCGTCTGCAGCACTTGCGGCTGTCATAGGCCAGGCGTCGTCTTAGTAATTCTCGCGCAGAGAACATTGATTAAGGTAATGCTTTATCTCCACGAAATATTTCTGTGTCTGGCTCTGGGATGCGCTTCATGTAGCTATTGACAATATTTCAGCCCGAGCTCTAAACTGCCATGTGTGAAGCAGTTCCCTACACAGTACAAACGCACACTTTGAAGGTCGCTAGCGCGTTAACGTTGCTCAAGTCCGCACCTCATGCCGGCGTTTCCAACGTCTATCAGTATCTTGCTCTCGGCACGTCTGTCCCTCGTCGAACCTTCGAATCAGCCGGCTCTGAGGACAGTCCTGTCCGTTTCTGCGTATACAGCCTCAAGTCCGAGTGTGTTCTGAAGTGGAATTTTCACCATAAGAGACCTATCAATATCTGTTAAATAACCGCTCGTGGGAAAAGGGAATGCAGCACGAGCGTCGCCAAAAAACCCAATCCTGTTGCCCTTGACCACCCCCCCTCGCCAACACATCCTCCTCGCTGTCATAGTCGCTGCCAACGTCGACCCATCTTGCTTCCTGCCCAGCCCCTGTATCGATCTCGTCTTCCCAACATCGCCCCAGAACTTGTACTAGACAAAGTACCCCACACACGCAATCACATACACGCCCCTCATCATCCCAATGGCTCAGCAACCGCGCCCTTCCTCCTCCACCTCGTGCGTATTCCTTTTCCCATCATCCACACGTGCTTCTAATGCCGGTCATACAGGCATAACGAGAACTGGAAAACGGGTCTGCGCCCACCACCAAAAGACTACCGCCCGCAGACCGAAGATGTGACTGCCACGAAAGGCGTCGAATTCGAAGACATGTTCCTCCGCCGCGAACTCCTCATGGGCATCTTCGAGGCCGGCTTTGAGAAGCCGTCGCCCATTCAAGAAGAGGCCATCCCCGTCGCGCTCACCAAGCGCGACGTCCTTGCCCGTGCCAAGAACGGCACCGGCAAGACCGCGGCCTTCGTCATCCCCTCCCTCCAGCAGGTCGACGTGAACAGGAACAAGATCCAGGCGCTGCTCCTCGTGCCTACGCGCGAGCTCGCGCTGCAGACCGCGCAAGTCTGCAAGACGCTCGGGAAGCACATGGGCGCCCAGGTCATGGTCACTACTGGCGGGACGACCCTCAAGGACGACATCATGCGTCTATCCGAGACCGTACACGTACTTGTCGGTACACCTGGGCGTATTCTCGACCTTTCTGGCAAAGGCGTCGCCGACCTGAGCGAATGTCCGGTCTTCGTCATGGATGAGGCGGACAAGCTGTTGTCCGCCGAATTTGCGCCGGTCATGGAGCAGCTCCTGTCGTATCTCCCCAAGGACCGTCAGGTCATGTTGTTCAGCGCGACGTTCCCAATAATTGTGAAGGATTTCAAGGTGCGTGGTCTTTGTCCCTCGTTGTCGGTGTCGGAATGCCAACCGCGTTGTAGGAGAAGCACATGAACTCCCCCTACGAGATCAACCTTATGGAAGAGCTTACTCTTCGTGGTGTCACACAATACTACGCCTATGTCGAGGAGCGACAGAAGGTGCATTGTCTCAATACGCTATTCTCCAAGGTGTGTCTCGCCGCTCCGCTTCGTCGTCGCTTGCATGATATTGACGCTCGCTGCAGCTACAAATTAACCAATCTATCATATTTTGTAACTCTACAAACCGCGTCGAGCTCCTCGCCAAGAAGGTCACCGAACTAGGCTACTCTTGTTTCTACTCCCACGCGAAGATGCTCCAATCCCACCGCAACCGCGTCTTCCACGATTTCCGCAACGGCGTGTGCCGGAACCTCGTCTGCTCGGACTTGCTCACGCGCGGTATTGATATCCAGGCGGTCAACGTCGTCATCAACTTCGACTTGCCGAAGAACGCGGAGACGTACCTCCATCGTATCGGCCGTTCCGGACGGTTCGGCCATCTTGGTCTCGCAATCAACCTCGTCACATATGAGGATCGTTTCAACCTGTACAAGATCGAGCAGGAGCTTGGTACGGAGATCCAGACGATCCCCCAGCAAATCGATAAAGGCTTGTACGTTGCGCCCACGGGGCCCGTCGACGACAACGGCGAGCAGCAGAAGGGCAAGGCTGTCATCCAACAACCGCAGCCCCAGCCCCAACATCAACCCCAGCCTGCGCAGAGACAGGGACAACCTGGTCCTCAAGCGAGGCAACAAGGGCCCGCACAGGTCGTGTATCAGAGCGGCCCTCAGCAGCGCGTAAACGGCGGCGTGGTACCCCAGCAGCAGCAGCAACCATACCCGAATGGGTACCGCGGCGTCCCTGTAGCGCGATGAAGTGTTCCTTCATACGCCTACGACACTTGTTAGCGCGTCATAGGAGGTAGGAGTGGAGAGAGGATGAGGATGGGAGGAGTGTAGGAGAGGGGAGGAGAGAGCGGGGATGTGTATTACGCCGGTTGGACCACACGACTCTCATGCATTCAATTTCGCCCCGGCTGCCTCGGTTTATCGCAACGACAAGAAGGGATCCTTGTACGATATCATCATCTTCGCTCCTCGAACGCTCGCATCGCACCGCTCACCACACCCAGGACTCTCGCAATCGTCGTCACTATCGCCATCACCATCGCCGGCAACCATGTTTCCTTATCACCTCTACCGCCGTCACTGTCCCTTGGACTTGCAACCTTGATCCTCTTCAGACTCGAGTCGATTACACCACTCCCAGCTCACACGGTACGCCTTTCACCTCACACCCATACACATACAGCCGCAGTAGTCCCCAAACGCGACCATCCTCGCTCCCACTGGTACCCAATCCATCCCTCCATTTCACACTCGAGCTCACCATGTGCAGCACCAACACCAATGCGAACGCGCTCGAGGACTCGACGTTCCCCCTGTTGCTATCTGTCTCTGTCCCAATTTGCTGCTGTGTCCAATCATCGCCGTCGCCGACTTTTATTATACGGTTATCGTTTACTTTCGCTACTACTCTCCTACTACTATCCCCTGCGGATCCCCCTTGCCGTTATATGTTCGCTCGTTGCATGTAGCTGTAGGTCTGCTCCCGTGGATTGAATGCATCTCGTGTGGTCTTGCCAATCGTTTTGTCTCGGAGCAGTGTGCGCGATATGAGTACATGACAGCATGAACGACGCCGACGGTAGCGCCGGCGCGGTTGTTGGCGCAGCGCTCTCGAGTTTGACTGGGCTATTCGTCGGTAACCATGGCTTGTCATGAACCACGACAGTGTCCTCATCTTCTAACGACCTTCCAGACTAGACCAGATACTGGACGTGCTTGACTTCACCCTCTACGCCTGGACTGAGAGCACGACGCTCGAAAAAGCTTGAACTGAGCTTTTCCCCCCTTCGAGAGGTGTCGTCTGTAAGACATTTACCTTCAATTGCAAGTCTTCTTCTGCCATGTCCCGCTCGGAAGAGAACCTACCACTATACTCTGAACCATCCACCCCAACTCTTCGACACCGGTCACCACGCCCAAGTAGCCCTTCCCGATTACCCCTACCCCGGAGGATGGACTACACAGTACGCCAGCTCCTCCGTCCACATAGACTCCTCGCGTTCCTCAAAATCGCACTCCCCGTGCTTGTCGTCATGGTCGTCGCCGGGCTGCTGTACTGGGAGCCCCACATCGAAATCGCGGTCTACAACCGCGCATGGGTAAAGCAAGAGATCCTCACCGTGCCCCCGCTCGGCGGGTGCTTCAGCCCGCGCGCCATCTCCCCCAGCTACAATGCCACGGACGCGCTCTACGGTGCCCGGCGGACGGAGGTGCACGCAGGGATGACGCTGCAGTTCGGCATGGACTGCTACGACTTTGCGGGGACGATCCAGCCGCTCGACCTCTCACCGCCCTCACGCCCGATCCCAGGCGACCAGCGCGTGCAGTACCACACGTACTGGCGGACGGACCTGGCGGCGTTCGGGGAGCGGCAGGAGTGGATGCTCAAGTCGTTCTTCGCGACGCAGGACACGGGCCGCGCGCGGCTCGTGCTCTGGTCGAACGGGGACCTGTCGCAGAACGTGATCTTGCAGAAGTGGTTGAAGAAGTACCCCGAGGCGTTCGCGCTGCGCGTCGTGGACTATACGCAGCTCGCGAGGGGGACGGAGCTCGAGGGGACCGCGCTGCTGCGCGTGAACGACGCGAAGGCGTGGATCGACGGGGACCTGGTGCGGTTGTTGGTGATATGGGCGTACGGGGGCGTGTGGGTCGATATGGACTCGCTGCTGACGCGGGACTTGGCCCCGCTGCTGGAGCATGAGTTCGTGACGCAGTGGGACTGCTACGGTGCGTCTCTTCCTCTTTCTCTCTTCTTGCGGCTATATGCGCGCGTTTTTTTTGCTTTCCCTCCCGTCCACATTCGTCCTCACACTGTTTTGTCGCAGACAAGAAGTACATCCCGATGAACGGGGCGCTAATGCACTTCCGGAAGCACTCCCCATACCTCTGCGAGGCGTTCCACATCATGGCTACCTCTGCGCCGCCGCGCAAGGGCACGACCGACTGGGGCGCGCTCCTGTACCTGAAGCTCCGGCGGCGTCTGCTCGCGGGGGGTATCCAGCCCTTCAAGGTGCTTCCGTTCTGTTTCTCAGACGCGCGGTCGTGCCGGCTCGACAACCGCCTCCCCGACCCATTCGTCTCCGACCCGTCCGATGGGAGGTGGGCCATGGGCTATGGCAGGGAGGTGGGAGGGGGGCTGGATAGCGCGCTGAAGAAGGTGTTCTCGGTGCATTTGCACAACCAGTGGGAGAAACCGTACCCTTCGGAAGGGTGGGTCGAGCGGTTGTTGTTGAGGAGGTATGAGAGGGAGATTGGTTCACATGACGCTTCGTAGGCGGGTCTCGTTTGGTATCTGCTATCTTGTTCTGTATCTCTTGCTCTATTCTAATCATGCTGGACAGCCCGTGGGCCCAAACGATCCATCAAATTTTGCAGGACATTCGGCATCGATCGAGAGTGGGCCGATAGGTGTTCTGTGATCTTAAACGTGTACGTATACGGCTCCTGGAACATGGTAGGGTTCAGTGCAGAGAACATAGGTGGTCTGGGGTGTTTGGCAGCATCGGAGTTACGGCCCCTTTTTGGCTGGGCAAATATGACGGTGCAACTACTTACATGATTATATTGTAGCCGTGAAGTATGGCGACTTTTGAGAACCCGATGCAGTCGACGTTCAGTGCAAGCGGACAGAAATACTTCTAGTCTCAGGAGAGCAGTTGATAGGACCCCGGCCCGCGTTAGCCAGCGCGTATAGTCCCTTTTCTGTGAACTACTGCCGCGCTCAGTGCTCAAGTGCTAGTTTAACTGGATGCGACTCTTCAGACCTGGGTCCCTCGGACACTCGACAAATGCTGGATACTGGAGATCAATTTATCGCCCGACTGGATTCGCAGGACTCCGAGTTTTTCGAAGTTATCCAACTCGGCCCCACGATTTTCCAGTTCGTACCTCTGTTGACACTCTTTATGTAATTGTCTGAGTTTCATCTCGTTTGTCTCCCTCTAGGCCACGGTTTTGGAGCATGCCGAGCTCAGGCTTGCGTAGTGATGGATGGGACGGTCCGCTGGCTCGCTTTCAAACCGGACGGCAAGGAGAGAGCTCGTGCTCGCTGCGCGATGGATGTCGGGGGCAATTTCTTGACTTTCGAGACCACAAAGCAGCCGGTCAAGCTCGCGCTGGACCACGTATCTCGTTCTGTGAGTAGCAAACGTGGATTTTACAACGTTCCACCGCTCTATTCAGGCGACCTCGACTGATCTCCACTGGCAGTTGGAGGGTCCATGTCGAGTAGTCGCGGCCACAATCTTCCTCTACCTGGCCGCCGTCTTCACGCACAAGTACGAGGGGGTATACATCGTCCCCGACTATCCGCTCCACTAGGGTCCAGCTGGACGAAAACGGGGGGTCGTAGATTACATCATGGCAAAGTATGCCCGTGACTACATGCGTAGTCGTCGTGCACTCTGCAGAAATAGGAAACACAAGAGCCCAAGTCGGGCGGGATCGGTGAGGGAGCTGTCCGGAAAGGTGTGGTCGTAACAGCTTCTTGGTTGAATCTGAGATTCGAGCTATTTTTCAGCAGGCCCGCTGCCCGGTACAGTTACCGCAGCACAATGCGGTCGTGTCCCCGCATTATATATGTACTGCTTCCGATGGCACCGATGCCGAATACTTGTCTCCACCCCAGTGAACTGTAGCTGTTGAACCAAGGCCCAACTCATTGGCAGGCAACTGATGTCCAAACGCTCAGTGAGGCCTCTCCCCCTGCACTTTGTCACGGTCGTTAACCCGTACCCTAGGCAGCCTTATCAAACAGATCGGGACAGAAAGGCCTTCGCGCGGTGGACCACTTCTATCGTCGGCGAGCACAACCTTTCCGCATTCTACCACAAGCTAAAGGTATGTACTATCTCCCTCATCGTTTTCGCCGCGCAACTCTCATCGGTATGTCATAACGCTAGTCCCCGAACATGAGTGTCATCTTAGTCCTGAAAGGAGGCTTCTCCGACTTTCGTTGCCTCCTCGGCGAGCATCGCTGGCGCGAGATACTCAAGACCCCGAACAAAGACCAGAGAGAGGAGGTCTCGAGCATCTTCCTATGCACGATGACCACGCCGCGGTCAAAGTTGAAGAAAGAATCATGGAAGCAGGTCAGGGTTGACTCCTCCTGGTTCAACGAGTGGTCTCCTTGGAAAGACAAGTCCGTCCACACACAATCTCTCCGCGTCCCCTTCCTAAGAGTGTTAACATGGACCGCAGCGATATCATCTACCCCTACCCCTTGCCGCACTTCTGCAGGCCGCCCCAGGAGAACATCCCGGGCAACCCACTGTGTCGTCCACTCCGGGAGGACCTCGAACACGAAAGCACGGACAACACGAGACCGAAGCTAATCCACATCCCTGCCTCGCGCCCCGCGCAGCGATCTACTGTAGTCCCCTCTACCTACCGCAGCCCCTCCGTCCCCCACCCATCCGACGACGGCTTCGACCTCGAGTACGACTTGTCCCAGACCAACGAGAAGCTCCCCACGCCGCCCGGCATCGTCCCGCCCGGGCTCGGCCCGCTCCCGTCCACGCTCTCCGCAACGCCTTTTGTCCCGGTGATCTGGTACGGCGCGGACGCCCTGAATGGCGATGCCGTCACGGTCGTCCCGTGTCGCGCGTCCGATGCAGATACAGAAGAAAATACGCTGTGGCTGGGCTACTCAGGCGAAACAGACTCGCCGCCGCCGCCGGACCTGGGCAAGCTGCACGGCATGATGCCATGGATCCGCCGCTGGCAGTGCAGGAAACGCAAGCGCAATGCCCGTAGCGTCCGGCCGCGGCTCGAAACGCGGGAGGCATGGCACGCACTGCGCAGGCAGAGGCAGCACCACCACCAGCGCGCGCGGCCGGTCGACTGGGCGTGGGAGGGAGGTTCGAGTTCGAGTGCGGGAAGTGAGGCCGGGAGTGGGAGCGAGGCGTCGACGTGCGGGTCGGTGTTGGGCGGGTGGGACGAGGACGAGGAGCCGTCCTAAATCTCCAGAGACCCTACCGTCCTCCGCCGCTCATGTTTTCCTCTTTCTTGAAGATTTTTACTTGGGCTCAGCGGGAACGATTCCGCCTACAACTCAGCCTGCAGACTACAGTGGAAACCCTATATACCCTAACCTGGCGTTTTACCCCATACCGGATATCCATTGGTTATGTGCCGTAAACCCATACTAAGTTACTTTATGGGATAAGCGCTCGTATGGGTTGGATAGAATGCTTACGACATAAAGGTGTGTCAACGACGATGCTGCGCCTGATCGATGATCATGATCCTCCACATACTGTACTTACTATACATATATATACTAATACTGTACTGTAGCACCCAGTCACTGAGCTTGTCATGAGCTACGAAATCGGCTCCCTCTCGAAATTGAGGACGAGGCACAGCACTCTATCGCATCGCACCAGATGCCTCCGATAGAGATATTCGAGGAGGTCATCGACCAAGCCAGCGACGACACCGCTTCCCTACACCATCTCTCCCTCACATGCCATGCCTTCCTGCTCCGCGCTCGATATCACCTTTTCAGCAGCATACTCCTTCAGAATCCACAACGGGCGGAATCATTCAGTCAGTTCCTTGACTCGCACCCGTGGGTTCGCCTCCTCGTCCGAAAACTCGTCCATTCCACCTTTGTTCCCATCAGCGACTCCCGCCCAACCGTCCGCATGCTCGACGTCATTCCTTTGCACCTCCTCTCCCGACTTCCAAACCTGCGCACGTGGGAGATGGGAATGGCAGGGATTGAGCGTCGTTTGGAGGCGGGGTCTTGGCTCTCGTGCCATGGCTCTGAGCTATCGAGCTACCAGAGCTACAGCAGCAACGTCCGGAACTTGGAGCTGGCGTACGTCCCCTTCGAGGACATATCCGACTTCATCGGGCTGGTCTCGGCGTTCACCTGCATCCATAACCTAACCTGTTCCCACATTTGGATCAAGTCCTCGATGGAGGCGGCTCCGCACGGCTCGGAGACGGACACCCTTGGCCGTTCGATGCAGATGACAAGCTTGCGGGTGAGTACGTTCGAAGACTCGTTTGATTGAACGCATGGAGTGTACCGCTGAAAACGGTGGGTTTCGAAGTTCAGCACAACTGTGGACATTGGTGCAGTCGCGTACCTGCTGGACTGGAGTCGGACTACGTTGCGTAACTTTGCCTTCACCTTTGAATCGCGCCAATCCGATGATTATTTCGGTGAGATCCAAGTTCCCTCCCACCTCAGGCTCACAATAACTTGACGACTTCAACAGGACGGTTGGCACCGTTGATGTGTCGGCTCTCGCAGCTCTCGTCCTTGACGGTTGTAATTCCGTCTGCGGCAATCTCTTGGGAGGATGAAGGGGATATACTACGCCACATTCGCTTTGCCGCGAGGATCGTGGAGAGCGTCAAGAGCGTCGGTGTGCAAGACGTGCAGGTGGAGTTCAAGCCGGATCCCATCGCAAGCCTCGGTTGCTCTTTGTCCTCCGGTGTTGGGTCACTAGAGGCGTCCAGAGCGTTGGAGGAGGCGCTCCTCACCTTCCCTCGCCCTCACATTCTGTTCCATGATGCCGCCACCATGCGCGGGACAGGAAGATGGGACTTCTGGTCTACGACCATAAAGCGTGCATTTCCGAAGCTGAGCGAGCGCGGGTTCCTTTCCTTTCCACATCGTAAGTGTGGTTTGCTCTACCATTCTTGCCACAACCAACTGACGGCGCGCACGTTTCAGCCCAATCGGACATTTCAGGCTCAGTCGGCCACGAAGCAGCCGTGAGATGCTTAGAAACCTCACTCCACGGCCAATGTGTAGTGACCGCCTCCGAGGACGGGACCATCATTGTCTGGGATGCGGAGCGGGGTACGGTCGTGCATGAGTGGTTCGCACACAAGCGAGGTGTCCGCGCCCTTGCACTGTCACCGGATGGCCGGCGACTCGTATCGATGGGTGGAAGGGACACGGCCCTCACAGTATGGGACATCAACAATGGCGTCCAGCAAGCTGTCGTGCTTGAGGGCCATACGAAATCCGTCACCGCCTGCGCTTGGTCTCCGGATGGCGTACTGATTGCATCGGCCTCTGCGGACGGGACGGTGCGCGTCTGGGATGCTGAGACGTTCGAGCAGCGTGATCTGCTTGACGTTCCGGAGCAGGTCTCCGGATTTCATCGCATGCAGTTCTCTCCCGACTCGCGCTATCTAGCATGGACGGATCTACCACCCAGAACATGGGATGGATGCACAATCTGGAGCCCGCTCACGGGGGAGCAGCCGAAGAGGGTTCCTTCGCACCCGACCGATGGAGGTGTACTACCCGTCAAAGCGTTCTCGTTCGACCCGGAGAGCAGACGCATCGTCACCGTCCATCGGGGCAGGAGCTCCGAGGACGTCATTCGAATATGGGACGTCGCGACTGGCGCCGCGCTCGCTGTGATGGAGGGACATCCGGTGCTAGTGACAGATGTTTCATTCTCTCCGGATGGCAGATCCATTCTGTCCGCTTCGTGCGACGGCTTCGCGAAGATCTGGGATGCGGAGCAAGGGAGAGAAACGGCCTCACTTGAGAGGAGCGATTTAGCGATTATGAAAGCAAGGTTTTCTCCCGACGGGAAGTATGTTGCCACCGCGTCGCGGGGAGAGATGGTCCAGGTGTGGAGGACGGGCGACGGTTCGTGTGCCGCGGTGTTTACTGGGTACGGGACGAGGGTGACACACATAGCTTTCTCTTCGGATGGTGAATCCTTGGCTTCCGGAGATTTTGATGGGGTAGTTTGTATCCGTCGTTTGTCGGGCTTCATCGGACACTGATCCCATACCATGAATCAACATCCTGTACTCGTTCTGCGAGTGTAGATTACATACTGCTAGATTACAAACTGCTAGATATGGACCTTCGATTCTTGGGGAACGTTTGCCAGCCGGAAGTAGCATCGGCTAGAATGTGTTGGGCACTGGCAGGACTAGGTACTTTTTTTTTAACCAGCAGCCGCGCCTCCTAATAGTATGGACTACGATGTCGGGGATGGGTTTGAGCGTTTCTTGCGACTGGGAGCGGGGCTGCGGGCTGCGGGGTGGGGAAAGGTGGTTCAGATCACTTCCGAACCATATGCACCGGGATAACCTAACCTGTTCCCGCATTTAGTTTCGGACGGCGAAGGGATAGAAATCTCGCACAGCGCGGAGACGAACGCGTGTGCTAAATCACTCGGAATCAAAAGCTTGCACGTGAGTTCTCAAGTTCTTGACGACTTGGCAGTGTCTATGACGCGCTCCACGGTTGAAAGCCTGGTCTTCGAAGGTCGGCACATCGTCAGACATTCGTGCAGTCGAGTACCTGCTGGACTCGAGTTGGCAGGCTCATACGCTCAATAACCTTGTCATGACCCTTGATGAGGGCTACTATTCTAAATCTCCGGGTGAGGCATCCGAACTCACCTATACTACATACCTGACCCTGTGTCCTCATAACTTGAGTTGAAACTTGAAAGGTTGCTGGTTCGGCTTTCGCAGTTGTCATCGTTTAGGTTCATGATCCCATCCCTGGGCATCTTTTGGAGGACCCCAACACTGGCCGTATATTAGCAGAAACTTGGTGTGCAACAAGGATCCTCGACTCGGAGACGGTCGACGTTGTCCGGCGTGTACAAGATGTGCGGGTGGAGTTCAGGCCGGAGAGTATCGCGAGTCTTGGGTGCTGCTTGTCCCACGGCGTGGGGCCATTGGAAGGGTGCAAAGTGTTGGAAGAGGTTGTCTTCACCTTCCCTTTCTGTCGTATTCTGTGCTATGGTCCCACCATCCTAGTTCTGGTCATCCGACATCAAAAAAGCTTTTCCGAGGCTGGAAGAACCATCACCCATCTGCAACCAACCAGCCACTTTGAAACATGATCCAGCTGAAGCAGACCGTGGCGGCACTGGGAAGTCTCGTAATATCACTATCTCGATAAGGCGCTTAGTCTGAGGGGGAGATGGTAAGTAACTTCCCGGCAACAAATTCGCAGGCTCCCACACAGCCGCGACTCATCCCGTTTAATCTCTCCCCTCCACATACGACGACAGGACAAAATCCTCTTTGTCTTTTAATCGCGGAATTCCCCATCTACTATATCCAGCACTCTATGGCAGCGCTTCACCACATGCCTCCGATAGAGATATTCGAGGCAGTTATCGACCAAGCCAGCGACGACACCGCTTCCCTACACCATCTTTCACTCACGTGCCATGCCTTATTGCTCCGCGCTCGATATCACCTTTTCAGCAGCATACTCCTTCAGACTCCACAACGGGCGGAATCCTTCAGCCAGTTCCTCGACTCCCACCCGTGGGTTCTCCCCCTCGTCCGGAAACTTGTCCATTCCACATTTGTTCCCATCAACGACACTCACCCAACCGTCCGCACGCTCGACGTCGTTCCTTTACACCTCCTCTCCCGACTTCCAAACCTGCGCACGTGGGAGATGGGAATGGCAGGGACTAAGCGTCGTTCGGAGGCGGCAGCTTGGCTCTCGTGCCGTGGCTGTGCGCTATCGAGCTACCAGAGCTACAGCAGTGACGTCCGGAACTTGGAGCTGGCGTACGTCACCTTCGAGGACATATCCGACTTCATAGGGCTGGTCTCGGCGTTCACCTGCATCCATAACCTAACCTGTTCCCACATTTGGATAAAGTCCTCGATGGAGGCGGCTCCGCACGGCTCGGAGACGGACACCCTTGGCCGTTCGATGCAGATGAGAAGCTTGCGGGTGAGTATGCTCGAAGATCTCTTGTGAGGTGCATGGAGCGAGCCGCTGAAACACTGATTTTCGAAGTTCAGCACAACTGTGGACATTCGTGCAGTCGCGTACTTGCTGGAGTCGAGTCGGACTATACTCAGTAACCTTGTCTTCACTCTTGACTCGCATCCATCCGATGATTATTTCGGTGAGGCATTCGAATTCTCTCCCATATCACAGCATCCTGATGACGTTAACAGAACGGTTGCAATCGGTGATGAGTTCGCTCTCGCAGCTCTCCTCGTTGATGTTTGTCATCCCGTCTGCGGCAATCTCTTGGGATGATGAAGCGAGTTTCTTGCGCTGCATTCGCTCTGCCACGAGGATCATCGAGAGCGTCAAGAGTGTCTGTGCGCAAGACGTGCGGGTAGAGTTCAAGCTGGATCCCATCGCGAGCCTCGGTTGCTCTTTGTCCTCCGGTGCTCGGTCGTTGGAGGCGTGCGAGGCGTTGGAAGAGGCACTCCTGACCTTCCCTCGCCCTCGCATTCTGTTCCATGATGCCGTCACCATGCGCAGGACGGGAAGATGGGACTTCTGGTCTGCGACCATAAAGCGCGCATTTCCGAGGCTGAACGAGCGCGGGTTCCTTTCCTTTCCACATCGTAAGTCCTGTTTACTACACTATTCTTGCCAAAAGCAACTGACGGCGCGCACGGTTCAGCCAAATCGGACATTTCAGGCTCAGTTGGCCACGAAGCAGCCGTGAGATGCTTAGAAACCTCTCTCCACGGCCAATGTGTAGTGACCGCCTCCGAGGACGGGACCATCATTGTCTGGGACGCGGAGCGGGGCACGGTCGTACAGGAGTGGTTCGCACACAAGCGAGGTGTCCGTGCCCTTGCACTGTCTCCGGATGGACGGCGACTCGTATCGATGGGTGGAAGGGACAAGACACTCACAGTATGGGACATCAGCAACGGCGTCCAGCAAGCTGTCGTACTTGAGGGCCATACGAAATCCGTCACTGCCTGCGCCTGGTCACCCGATGGTTTACTGATTGCATCGGCCTCTGCAGAGGGGACGGTGCGTGTCTGGGATGCTCACACATTCGAGCAGCGCGATCTGCTTGACGATCCGGGGTACATCTCCGGATTTCATCGCATCCAGTTCTCTCCCGACTCGCGCCATCTAGCATGGACCGCTCTACCACCCAGCACGTGGTGTGGATGCACAATCTGGAGCCCGCTCACGGGGGAGCAGCCGAAGAGGGTTCCTTCGCACCCGACCGATGGAGGTGTGCTACCCGTCAAAGTGTTCTCTTTCGACCCGGAGAGCAGGCGCATTGTCACAGCCCATGGGGGCAGGAACGCCGAGAACGTCGTTCGAATCTGGGACGTCGCGACTGGCGCCCCGCTCGCTGCGCTGGCGGGACATACGATGCTAGTGACAGATTTTTCATTCTCTCCGGATGGCAGATCCGTTCTGTCCGCTTCGTGCGACGGTTCCGCGAAGATCTGGGATGCGGAGCAAGGGAGAGAAACGGTCTTGCTTGAGGGAGGCGAGTTCGTGATTATGCAAGCAAGGTTTTCTCCTGACGGGAAGTATGTTGCCACCGCGTCGCGGGGAAATGTGGTCCAGGTGTGGAGGACGGGCGACGGCTCGTGTGCCGCGGTATTTACTGAGCACGGGGCGAGTGCGATGCACGTAGCGTTCTCTTTGGATAGCGAATACTTGACTTCCGGTGATCTGGATGGAGTAGTCTATATCCGTCGTCTGTCCCACTTCATCGGACACTGATCCTATACCATGAGTCAACATCCTGTACTTGTTCTGCGAGTGTAGGTTATGTACTGCTAGATTACATACTGCTAGATATAGACCTTCGAGTCTTAGGGAACGTTTGTCAGCTGGAAGTAGTATCGGCTAGAATGTGTTGGCCACTGGCAGGACCAGGTACGTATTTTTTTATACCAGCACTGAGCCGCGCGTCCCAGTACTGGTATGGACTACGATATTGTCGGGGATGGATTTGAGCGTTGCTTGCGACTTGGAGTGGGGCTACGAGCTGCGGGGTGACAGGTGGCCTATAAATTTCGGATCACTTCCGAATCATATGCATGTAGTACGTCGGAGCGCCAGCAGTCCCACAACTGTTGCACGAATAGTTTGCACCGCTTCTGCCCTTGTATCTCTCCCCTGCCAGTGCATGACTACTGGCGAGATGAAATCCTCCCTTGGCATCGGGGACCTCCAAGTGTAACGACCTCTCTATGGAGTTCCCGGTTCAATCCATACTTCCGATAGCTGAGATATTTGAAGCCGTACTCATCGACCAAGCCAGGGACAACGCTGCTTCCCTAGTACGTGATCTCTCGCTCACTTGAATGCACATGCCGCGCATTCTTACCCCGTGTTCGCTACAATCCTTTCAGCAACATACTCATTTAGACGGTACAACAGATGGAGTCCTCCCGCGAGTTCCTCGATTCATGCCCGTGGCTTCTCCCTCTCGTGCACAATGTTTCCCTTGCCATATTCGTTTCCATCGACAACGCCATCCCGAACATCCGCGTGCTCGACGTCGTTCCTGTCCTCTCCCGACTTCTAAATCGGCGTGCGTGGAAGATGGAATTGAAAGGATTCAAACGCGGTCCGGAGACGGTGCAGGCTTGGCTCTCGCTCTACCGCTCTGCGCTATCATGTTACTAGTACCAGAGATATGGCTGCCGCATCCGGAACCTGGAGTTGGTCTATATCCTCTATATCTCCTTCCAGGAGATATCCGACCTCATAGGACTGTCTTGGCGCCGACAGGCTTGGATAGCCTAACCTGTTCCCGCATTTGGTTTCGGACGGCGAAGGGATACGAAATCTCCCTGCAAAGCCCGGAGACGAACGCGTGTGCTGAATCACTCCGAATCAAAAGTTTGCACGTGAGTTTTCAAGTTTCTTAACGACTCGGCAGTGTCTATGACGCGCTCTGCTGAAAGCCTGTTTTTCGAAGGTCGGCACATCTTCAGACACTGGCATTCGTGCAGTCAAGTACTTACCTGCTGGACTCGAGTCAGGCTACGCTCAATAACCTGGCCCTGATTCTCGATGAAGGCCACTATTCCAAATCTCCGGGTGAGGCATCATCCGACTCGGAACTCACCCAGACCTGACCCTGTGTCCTAATAACTCGACCAGAACAGTTGCCAGAAAGGTGGCTGCTTCGGCTTTCGCAGGTGTCATCATTGACGCTCATAATCCCATGCGTGGGCATCTTCTGGGAGGACTAATGTGCGTCACCAGCCTAAGGTGGCACCAGTGGGAAGTCTCGTATTATCACTATCTCGATAAGGCGCTTAGTAGGGGAGATGGTAACTTCGCAAGCTCCCACACAACCGCGACCAGACCGCGACTCACAACGAGCGTCCGGCTTGATCTCCCCCTCCACATACGACGACAGGACAGAATCCTCTTTGTCCTGTAATCACGGAATTCCCCATCTACTGTATCCAGCACTCTATGGCAGCGCTTCACCACATGCCTCCGATAGAGATATTCGAGGCAGTTATCGACCAAGCCAGCGACGACACCACTTCCCTACGCCATCTCTCCCTCACATGCCACGCCTTCCTGCTCCGTGCTCGATATCATCTTTTCAGCAGCATACTCCTTCAGACTCCACAACGGGCGGAATCCTTCAGCCAGTTCCTCGACTCACACCCGTGGGTTCTCCCCCTCGTGCGGAACATTGTCCATTCCACCTTTGTTCCCATCAGCGAGTCCCACCTAACCGTCTGCATGCTCGATGTCATCCCTTTGCACCTCCTATCCCGACTTCCAAACCTGCGCACGTGGGAGATGGGAATGGCAGGGATTGAGCGTCGTTTGGAGGCGGGGGCTTGGCTCTCGTGCCATGGCTCTGAGCTATCGAGCTACCAGAGCTACAGCAGCGACGTCCGGAATCTGGAGCTGGCGTACGTCCCCTTCGAGGACATATCCGACTTCATCGGGCTGGTCTCGGCGTTCACCGGCATCTGTAACCTAACCTGTTCCTGCATTTGGATCAAGTCCTCGATGGAGGCGGCTCCGCACGGCTTGGAGACGGACACGATTGCCCGATCGATGCAGATGAGAAGCTTGCGGGTGAGTATGCTCGAAGATCTCTTGTGAGGTGCATGGAGCGAGCCGCTGAAACACTGATTTTCGAAGTTCAGCACAACTGTGGACATTCGTGCAGCCACGTACCTGCTGAACTCGAGTCGGACTATACTCAGTAACCTCGTCTTCACCTTTGACTCGCACCCATCCGATGATTATTTCGGTGAGGCATTCGAATTCTCTCCCATATCACAGCGTCCTGATGACCTTGACAGAACGGTTGCAATCGGTGATGAGTTCGCTCTCGCAGCTCTCCTCGTTGATGCTTGTCATCCCGTCTGCGGCAATCTCTTGGGAGGATGAAGCGAGTTTCTTGTGCCGCATTCGCTCTGCCACGAGGATCATCGAGAGCGTCAAGAGTGTCTGTGCGCAAGACGTGCGGGTAGAGTTCAAGCTGGATCCCATCGCGAGCCTCGGTTGCTCTTTGTCCTCCGGTGTTAGATCACTAGAGGCGTCCAGAGCGTTGGATGAGGCACTCCTGACCTTCCCTCGCCCTCGCATTCTGTTCCATGATGCCGTCACCATGCGCAGGACGGGAAGATGGGACTTCTGGTCTGCGACCATAAAGCGCGCATTTCCGAGGCTGAACGAGCGCGGGTTCCTTTCCTTTCCACATCGTAAGTCCTGTTTACTACACTATTCTTGCCAAAAGCAACTGACGGCGCGCACGGTTCAGCCAAATCGGACATTTCAGGCTCAGTTGGCCACGAAGCAGCCGTGAGATGCTTAGAAACCTCTCTCCACGGCCAATGTGTAGTGACCGCCTCCGAGGACGGGACCATCATTGTCTGGGACGCGGAGCGGGGCACGGTCGTACAGGAGTGGTTCGCACACAAGCGAGGTGTCCGTGCCCTTGCACTGTCTCCGGATGGACGGCGACTCGTATCGATGGGTGGAAGGGACAAGACACTCACAGTATGGGACATCAGCAACGGTGTCCAGCAAGCTGTCGTACTTGAGGGCCATACGAAATCCGTCACCGCCTGCGCTTGGTCTCCGGATGGCGTACTGATTGCATCGGCCTCTGCGGACGGGACGGTGCGCGTCTGGGATGCTGAGACGTTCGAGCAGCGTGATCTGCTTGACGATCCGGGGTACATCTTCGGATTTCATCGCATGCAGTTCTCTCCCGACTCGCGCTATCTAGCATGGACGGCTCGACCACCTAGAACATGGGATGGATGCACAATCTGGAGCCCGCTCACGGGGGAGCAGCCGAAGAGGGTTCCTTCGCACCCGACCGATGGAGGTGTGCTACCCGTCAAAGTGTTCTCTTTCGACCCGGAGAGCAGACGCATTGTCACAGCCCATGGGGGCACGAGCTCCGAGAACGTCATTCGAATCTGGGACGTCGCGACTGGCGCCGCGCTCGCTGCGCTGGCGGGACATACGATGCTAGTGACGGATGTTTCATTCTCTCCGGATGGCAGATCCGTTCTGTCCGCTTCGTGCGACGGTTCCGCGAAGATCTGGGATGCGGAGCAAGGGAGAGAAACGGTCTTGCTTGAGGGAGGCGAGTTCGTGATTATGCAAGCAAGGTTTTCTCCTGACGGGAAGTATGTTGCCACCGCGTCGCGGGGAAATGTGGTCCAGGTGTGGAGGACGGGCGACGGTTCGTGTGCCGCGGTATTTACTGAGCACGGGGCGAGTGCGATGCACGTAGCGTTCTCTTTGGATAGCGAATACTTGGCTTCCGGTGATCTGGATGGAGTAGTCTGTATCCGTAGTTTGTCACGCTTCGTGGGGTGCTGATCTCATTCCATTCGGAGTTGACATCCTGTACTCCTACTTCAAGCATAGATCACATCCTGTACTTAGATATGGACCTTCGAGTCTTGGGGAACGTTCGCCAGCCGGGAGTGTCGTCGCCTAGAATGTGCCAGCCAGAACTAGTTACGGTACACTTTTACCAGCTAGCAGCCGTGATAATGGACCATGATGTCGGAAGAGGCGGCGGCGTTTAAAGCTTACTGAGGATAGGGTGATCAGCGTCTTGCGTGTATACGTACGGTGTAGCCTTCTCACCGGATTGTAAATATTTAATTTCTGGGGATATGGGTGGGCTACTGTACATCCGTTGTTTGTCAAGCTTAGTAGGGCATTGATACCAGACCGTTCTTTCTGTACTCATAGTACTAGCAGCACTAATACTTCAAGACAGTATGATAACTCAGCTTCGGCGCCGCTCGGACGCCCACCGGTTATCAGCTCTGCATGTAATTAAGAACCCCTCCGAGAATTTCTTGCTACACCGAGAAGGGATTCGCGATCACGCATTGGGTGTGCATTGATGCAGTGGAACGGCGAATTAATGGTGGGTATAACTAGCATCGCCGTTACACTTCCAACGTTCCTTGTTAGTATCACTGCAATCATACAACGGTCCTCGCACCGCCGTCGACCCACCGCCCATGTCTCCTCACAAGCTCCGTGACGATGTCCTCCTCGATCTCCCTGTGCGGGTTCTGCTCCAGGTCTATCCGCAACCACGCCTCCTCGTACTCCACCGGCACCGGCGCCAAAGAGGATGCCGATGTGGATGTAGATGTAGATATAGATGTGGGAGGCAGAGACGCGGCTGGAGACTTGCGTGAGACGAGCACGACCTCAAACTTGCGCCGGTGGAGATCGTTCCCGATGACGACCTGGTGGCCGTACCGCGCGAGCGCCTGGCACGCCTTCGGGATGAGGAGGTCCTCGTCCGTCTCGAGCTGCATGGACCGGTCCCATCAGACGATTGGACGGCGGGCGGGGAGAAGGGGGGGGGGATGAGACGGGGAGCACGGGGGAGAGCGCGCACCTTGAATGATACGATGAAGCCCTCGCGCGTCCACTCGGCCACGAGCGGCTTAAGGATCTTGGGCACCTGGTCCATCTCGATGTGCAGGCTGCCCTTGCCGGACTGGATCTTGTGCACCGACTGTCCGGCCAAACGACCGTGAGCACGGGAAGCGGGATCCCAAGGTGCGAGTTAGAGAGAATGGATACGCACCATCTTCTGCCGCGGGAGGAAGAAGTCGCTGACCGCTGCGGCGAGGTAGAACAGACAGCTGCGCCCGAGTACGCCCATCTCCTGGCTCACTGCGCGCAGGAGCCACAGGTAGTCGTTTACGGTGACGAAGGTGAGCGTGAGGAGCGTCCCCGCGCGCTGCACGGCCTTGTACGTCGATAGGACCTCGAGCAGCTGCGCGCGCTCGGCGGGGCGCACGGTGATGTCTGGTGCCGTGGACGCGGATGCGGAGGGCTCGCTAACGTCGAGGAAGTCGAGGAAGGGGTGGGTGGAGTGGGAGTAGTGCCTGCTGAACGGCTGCAGGCTGAACTGCCGGTGCATGAAGATGACCGCATAGCCGGCCTTGAGGAAGTACTCGGCGGACGTCGCACCGCGCGTCCCTCCATCGGACGTCAGGACGCTTTCGCGGACTCAGGCATGGATAGATGGTGTTGTAGAGGACGCACCGGCACTGAAGTTATCCAAGAAGCGCACGCTAGGAGGGATCCCAGTCCGTCAGCCGAACGCTGAGGAGGAGCTGGGACGCATGCTCACACATTGAGCTCGAGAGGCACTGTTGTCCCTCCACTCTGAGTTGTGGCATAGAGAGGGGGACGGACGTTGCGGATCAGCCACAATCGGTGCGGGGCAGGGAACGGTATGTCGAGATCAACGCACCGTCACGAGCACGACCTTCCGCCCCTCCTGCAGCTGCCTGCGCAAAAACTCCTTCACGTGCGCGACATCGTGTTCGAGCGATGGGGGTGGTGGTTGGGTTGCGAAGTACTTGTCTGCAGAGAAGGATTCGCCTGTGACGGGCTCGCCATCGGGCTGGGCGGATGTGACCATGCCTGATAGGATGGACGAGGATCTCTAGAGTCTACTGTCTAAGCGTATATGCGAAATGTCTCCCTAGTCGAGATGTGCAGGCTGTCCTGATCTGCGTGGGTAGGCGGGGGTGATGGGCGTGACCAGAAGGGGAACAGACACTCGAGCCTATTCTTGTTCTTGTGCGTCATCAGTGTTGTGTTGTAATTGCTTCTTACAGCACTGGGACCGACATATAGGGCACCTGCGTCAAAATTCTGGCTCGGTCTTTTGTCAGAATATTCTGGGCAGTATGTCGACGGATCAGAGGCATTGTCGACAAGACTCAGTAGACTGTAGACTGGGAGAGAGTGGATATTCGGCGGTGGAGATTTTCAACATTATGTAGATCTCAACTTGCATATGCATTAATGGGGTAGTGGTAACCTGGGTCGTTGCCATCGACCCGCCGGGGGTTCGATTCCCTCTTAATGCATATGAAATCATTTCTGGTTCCTTTTTCTCCGCGAGGATGCGGGTTCGACATGCTTCATAACTTTGGGATGATCGTTTGAGGCTGAGAATGTCCTGAAGGTGCGGATGTTTCAGGACTGTTGTTGGCAACATGCATGAAGAAGCGGGTGGCAGTGCGAAGCGGGGTGTGTTTGTGGTGGCGGGGGAGGGAGGGCGCGTAATAACTCTTCCCTGGACGACCACCTGGCTTGCTGGTTTTCACGCTGTTCACGTTCCAGAGCACCTTGCCTGAGGCTTAAATACCCTCGCTTACCCTCCCGGTCACTTCTCCATCAATCCATAATGTCTATCAAGCTCTCCGTCCCACTCGTCCTCACCCTTCTCGCCTCTCTCTCTGCCGTTTCCGCTCAACAATGGTACCCTTCACCTCTGTTCTGAAAGCGCGCCGAGTAGCTCACCGACATCTTCCGCTAGTAATTCCACCTCGCACTGCCCTTCGTCTGCTCCATGCTGCAGTAAGTTCACTCTCCAACTCGATTGCTTGCCAACCACGCGTATTGACATTCTGTCCTTCCCTTACCCTGCAGGTGAATTCGGTTTCTGTGGCACCGGCAGCGTCAGTACCGCACTATTTCACTGAAAGAACCCGTCCCCAGGTGTTGACTAACGTACTATTGTGCGGACACAGTTCTGCTTGGGCGGCTGCAACCCGCTCGCATCCAACTCCCTCACCTCATGCTCGCCGGAGCCCGTCTGCCAAAACGCCAACGTGAGTAGCCTCCTTGTTTCTTTTCTCCGCCCCCGCCGCCTTGTTCGCACTACACATCCCTGGCCCATCCTCCACCGATGCCGCCCTTCCCAACTACCGACACTGCCTCAGCAAAGGCCCGGCTTGCAACCATCATCGGCACTGCTGCGCGAAGCCTCGGGGCTGGGCAGATGGGACCCAGCATCGGTGGACCGCCACGAGACTGTATTGTTTTCAACCAATACCACGATGGCCAGATGCCCGTCTCTCCAGAAACTCTGGGTTATTTTCGAGGGTTCGGATCTTGTTGCGCCGTGATCAGCACGAGCCACACCGCGCTCCGGCTGGGCTGTTCTCGCAGCGATGGTCATCTCGCCGCAGTTCGTGGCTTGTCCCTCGACGAAACTTTTTCGTCTCGGACACTTTGGGGAGCGTAGCGTCGCAATGGAGTTACTAGTACGTCGGCATGGTTCGGGATCCGCACTGGTCTTCATATGTGCTCGGGCTCAAGTCGCCGAAGAATCCAAAATCGCGCTCGAGTGTCACGTTGGCCGTTGCTTCCAACGCGAGGCAGGCTTGGTCACTTGGCAGCTCTTGGTCTGGTCCCCGTAGTGATCCTGTTGCGCAACGGACCGCACAAGGGTCATTGTATGCGCGTTTTGTGGAGGAAATAAGCTGCCGTACGGACTCTGCGATCCGTCGTGGCGTTAGCGTTTCGATCTCCTCTAGGTCGTGCACGGGGCCGCTCCGATTGCGACTCCATTCTCGGGCGTCACTGCGACGCCTTCTTGTTCCTGCATTGCTGGTTTTCCGTTTTACTGCGCAACGGGGCTGCGTTGTTGGAGCTTTAGCTGACGTCTACCACACAGCACACGTTCACCGACTTCTCGCGCATCCTCTCGAACGCGACCTACTTCGATGGGAACGCAACCAAGTACGACTGGGTCGTCAACTCCGGCACCATCCTCAACTCGACCGCGGGCGAGCTCGGGATGACGCTCACTGAGGATAATGGCGGTACCCGTCTATCGTCGACCCGCTACGTCCACTACGGGACCATCACGGCCAGGCGTGCGTACCCCCCCAGATGTACCTATATGCGCGGAGCGCTAACGACGATTTTGCATGGGCAGTCAAGACCGGTCGCTGGGGCGGTGTCGTGACCGCGTTCATCACCATGTCAGACATCAAGGACGAGATCGACTGGGAGTTCCCGGGCAACCAGACGACCGAGGGCCAGTCCAACTACTTCTGGCAGGGCTACGTCCGTACGTCCTGTTTCTGCATCCTCATCCTCATTCTCTGGCCCCCTGCACCTCATAAACTCACACCCCTTCTCTGACAGCCACGCCCACGAACGGTAAGACACACGAGGACCTCACGGATACGTTCAGCAACTTCCACGACTACACCGTATGTGCCCATTTACTGGGCAAGGCATTCGCATTCAGGCTGCTGACAGGCTCGTAATTATGCCGCAGATCGACTGGCAGGAAGACACCCTGACCTGGCTTATCGACGGCAAGTCCCTCCGCACCCTCAAGCGCAGCGACGTCACTGGCTCCGACGGTGTCAGCCGCTACCCTTCCACCCCGTCCCGCATCGAGCTCAGGTGCGCCCTCTCCCCTCTACCTCCCTCTCCTCCTTCCTCTCCCCTTACTTACTGACGAACCGCGCGCAGCATCTGGCCCGCGGGCATCAACTCGTCCGGACAGGGCACGATCGACTGGGCGGGCGGCCTGATCGACTGGAACGACCCGGACTACAAGGCGGCGGGCCACTTCTACGCGCTCGTCGAGTCCGTCTCCGTCACGTGTGCCGACTCCAAGTCCAACTCCGCCAACGTGACCTCGTACGTGTACGGCCAGAACGCGTCCACGTTCACGCCCTCCGTCGCCGTCTCGAACGAGTCCACCGTCACCAACGCCGCCGCCGGCGTCGGCGCTCTCGCTGCTGGCAAGGCGGTGTGGGGCGCGATCGTGGGCGGGGCGGCGCTCGCGCTGGGCGCAGTCTTGCTGTGAATGTGAGTGGGGGATCAATGTTCGAATGCGAGTCCGAGTCAAGGCGCGCCGGATCTATCTCTCGGGATTATAATTGGATACCCTGGGATACCCCGCTTAGGTTCTGTCCATCTACATACTAGTTGTGGCTCGAGCCGTCGTTGTCCTTTGTGACGAGCTCGGAAATGTATGGTTGTTGTGCTCAAACCAGGGACGGATGGTGATTTTTATATGATATGATGTTGATATTTATTATAGCGTATGTTCGTGCGCTCGTACGTACGTACGTATGTACGCCGGTCATGCATCGTGATGAGTATGTATGATGATACCCCCCCCTTCCTTGACAGGCGGTGGATTGGATTAGTATTCAATGTCATGCCGTTCTGTTCGTGATCTCACTCTATTCCTAGCCGAGCAATGAGATAGTTGTAATAATCAAGGTGTAAAGAGTCGATCTACTACAATATACAAATGCGCAAGTATGATTACAACAAGGATAACAGTGTAAGCGTAAGATGATAATGTATGCACGCGTGCGACATGGGTGATATCAGTATCTAGGTCGAGCGTTGAAACGTTGAAAGATCTACGGATGTCATGGGGATAGCAACAATGGTCATCCAGAAACTAGCCACACCCACCAAACCGACAGACGTATTTTTTCCCTCCCCTTCTAATACGCGCGCGGGCTCGACGGTTCCTCCATATCGACCAAGATCCCGCTGTCGTCTCCGACCCCATCCAGCTCCTCGTCCTCGCGCCACTCGTCGATCAGGTCCTTCGTCTCCTGCACCAAAATCTCCACCGCCTCCGCGCGCGACCACGCCCGCACAAGCCCCTCAGCCTCCCCTCCGCCCCCGAACAGCCCGTCCGCCGTCATCGTCGAGTCCACCGACGACACACTCGCGAGCGGTAGCAGGGGGTACCCGAGCATCGCCTGCGCAACGCGCACCCGCCGCACCGTCATGCGCACCAGCACTGGCGACTCCACCGCCATCTCCCGCGCGAGGGCGAGCGCACTGCGCGCGCTCCCAAGCCCGTTCCGCTGCCCGCTCGGCGAGAACGAGCGCCGCCTGCCCCCGGAGCCGGACGGCGAGAGCGGGCGCACGGGCCCGAGGTGTACGATCTTGGGGCCGGACTCGCGCGCGGTCTGCCGCGTCGGCGTGATCGGGGACGGCATGAGCTGGTAGCCCGCCTGACGGCCTTCGCTTAGACCGGAGACCCTGCGCGGCGTGGACTGCATGCCGAACTCATCGAACGAGGGCAGCGAGACGCCGTTCGGGAAGAGCGTCGAGCTGCGGGGAGTCGACAACGCGCTCGGCGGCAACGGGTCTACTCCGCTCGCGCTCGCGTTCACGAAGCTCCGCCGCGGTTTGGAGAATATGTTCGACACGGGCCTGCTGCTACGCGGGCGGGCGGACAGGGGCGTCGCGAGCCCCGAAGAAGGCATGCCCATGCCCATGGCGCTGATAATCGGGCTGGCGGTGACGCTGTGGCCGCCAGCGGTGAGCTCCTGGTGGAGCATCGCGACTTTCTCTTGGATGAAGATGCGCATTTGCAGTGCGAGCGGGTTGCGCCGGAGGCAGAGCCACTCGATCAGGGACCAGGTCATGTAGTCAATTATCCGTGGGCGGCGCTCCATGCGTGTGCGGTGGACCGCGGGTGTCAGAGACGGGGTAAGGAAGGGGTTCTCGTCGGCGCCGAGGGTGAATGCGCTTGTGCGGGGTGAGTGTGTGGGTGAGGGGGGTTCCGAGTAGCCACCGCGATTGGGAATGGCGAAGCCGGCGTCTCCCTCCGCCAGGGTATCCTTCAAGACCATACCGATCCGACCCCATATCGAAGGAAGGATGGCGGAGAGTTCCTGCTCCGCGCGGGTGGCGATTACCTTCAATATTTGCAGAGCAACAACGAGGGCCATGGCAGGCTTGGGGTCGGGCCCAGATGATAGCGTCCGACTGTCCGTCGATTTCCGACGCTCAAGCCCAGGGATGATGGGCCGTGAATCAGGGCGGATGTAATCTGCACGTTGTATCACATTCAGCACGTACGCCAGCAGCCGCAACCAGGCCTTCGAGTAAACGTCCCGCCGCGATTTCTCCGCCCACTGGCTGTCGTTGGCAATCTCGACACTTGTCTTCATGCGTAGGGAGAAGGGTAGGACGACTCCGGCTAAGAAGTCATATGTCGGCTCGCGCTTCTCCAACTCTGACATCGCGTCGGCGCCGACTGCGAGCAGAGACTTGTCCAAAAGGTTAAGGACACTGCCGCGGACTGCCAAGTTCCATAGCAGATTCTCCCACGCCGCTACTTCGCAGGCCTCGAGACCCGCGCTGCAGAACTGTGTCACCAGCACTCGGGAGAACGCTGGCTGGTTAGCGTACACTGTGTCGGAGGCGAGAGAGGCCACTACGTCGAAGACGCCGGAGAAGTCGACCGTCGTGCAGTAGGAAGAGATGATTGGTGCGACGTCAGACAATAATATGACGACTAATTTCAGCTCGCGATGTGTAGGATGGATGAGCACCGCTCGAACGTATTCGGAGAGGAACTCCGCTACCCTCGAAACGCTTGACCGATAATCCTTGAGGATGGCCTTCACGAGTTCCAACACTCGCTGCGACGCTAAAGATGACAAGGAGCCTCCTTCTTTGGTGAAGCCGACGACCAAGGATAGCAGATCCAGTCGCATGGCCAAAAGGTCGCTCGGGAAAGACGTCTGGGAGAAGCTGGTTTGTTCGAGCCCAGCCTGGGAGATAGAATTGGGACCCAGTTCGTCGACCTGGGAGGCACTCTCAGAGGGCTTTGGTTTCGTAACACCCTTGTTCAGGAGGATGGCAGCGAGGGCACTGATACCATCTCTGAGGACAGAACGAGCTGATGTAGAGGCATGGTAGAGGTGAGGCGCAAGGAACATGAGGAAGCGGAGGAACTGTTGAGCTCGGAGAATGGTAGGGTTGTGAGCAATAACGGTAAGGAAGAGTCGGACGAGATCATCCAGACCCAACCGCTTGCTGTCAAACTCGTCTGGAACATCGACTGTCACCTGGTTCTTGTCTTGCGAATTTCGGTGCACAGACGCCAGGAAGACTTGTGGGACCTTCTCCGCGATGGTCACCAATATTGCCTCTTGTTCCTCGACCCTCGTGATTGCGCTGAGCGCGGTAACCTCGGGGTTACTCTGGGGAACCATGATCTTCAAACTCGCAAAGAGGTTGTATATGCTCCTGCAAACCGTAGGCCCGTCGACCCCTGGAAGAGCGATGACATTTGACATGATATCGCAGGTCTGGAAGATGAATGATTCTTGGTGTAGGGCGAAGAATCTGTTGACGGCGAATTCAATGACCGCACGGATGGTGGGATGGGAGGCAGCCTCGCAGTAAATCTTGACTACGGCAGGCATAAACATCGTGTAGCCACCTCCGGAGGTGAACAATCGCCTGAATCGAGTGGCTGCAACCAAGTAGTCTATGACACGGTAAGTTCAGACTCCTGTCAAGAGGACAATCTACTCACTCAGCACCGCGTGAGAAACAATTCCGACATCATCGCCATGCGCAAGCAGGATTCGGTTGAGTCCATCCAACAGCAATCCCAGCTCCTCCCGATCGTTGAGATGGCGGGACATAGACCGGAAGACTTGATGAAGCAACAATAGATGGCTACGTGCCAATGTAAGCGATAGAGCTGTCAGAGTTGGATTGGGTGGTGGAAGCGGTTCCTGAAGAGGGATATATGCTGTCAAAGGAATGGCGTTCTGCTGCGGGTCGTCGAAGTGGATGGGTAGCACGAGGGTCGTGAGGATCTTGCGGAAGACCTTGACATCTTGTGCGTTGTGTCGAAGCATGTTGAGCATCAGTATGTTCTGGGCGGTCCTGACCATGGAGACCCATACGACGGGTGACGGAAGGGCGTCGAACGGATTGTAGTTGGATTCCAGCGCCCTTGGGAACATGGGTCCCGGTTGAAGAGCATCATTCCACCACAGCGAACCAGAAGGGAGCAACAGCATGTCCACTTTGGCTCGTCGGATGTCGCGCATCGACATCTTGCTGACCTGAGATATAAGTTTGGCGACGATAGGGGCGCTATAACCAAAACCTAGCAGAGGGTCGACGTTCTCCGTTTGCCGCATAGAGCCCTTCAAGAAGCCTACAACGTGGTTGAGAACGTGATGAGCGGCACCAGGGGGCAAGTGGAACTCGCAGTGCAAGAAGTTGCGTAGTGTAGCGACCGCGGATGTAACACCAGAAGCATCTCCAGACAGTTCATGAAACACAGACCTAGCGAGCAGTTGGGGATCGTCGCGCATGAGGTCCAGGATGAGATTCCGTGCGGTATTCGCGACAATGAAGTCGCTATCCTTGGCCATCGCCGCCAACTTCGGGAAAAACGCGACCATACCGGCGACGAACACCGGACGTCGCTTGGCTCGCGAGTGGCCCGCGGATGAGTCCCTCCTAGACAGCGGCGAGTCTCGTGGTGAGGTCCGCGTGGGAGACGGTTCGGGGCTTGGGCTTGGACTTGGAGGTTCCAGAAGAGCGGGATCGGCATCCGACGACGAGCTCAACAAATCAAGCTGTTGCGTCGGAAGCCGGGTCATTGGTGTCTTGATCCACTCCATCTTCGGGTCCATCTCGCCTCGTTCCTCCGCCCACCCAACTTCGTTCAACCTTCTACGGAGTTCCAAGGGGAGAGCGTGGCCATTGCTGTCCTTGAAATCGTTAGGATCCTCTTCAAGCTCGAAGAGATTGTTTCCGATATCGGTGGGCACGAAATGGATAGGGGGCCGAGTGAGCTTGAATGGCCGTCGGTAGTTCTTGTCGAGGATGACTTCTTGAGTTAGGAGCTGGAAACGCCAGCTGGCCATGGTGGCCACTCGTTGGACTGCAAGACGGCGAATAGAGACTTCCGGGCTGAACAGGTGGATTCAACAAAGATCGTTAGGCATCATTGTGTAGAGGGACGTACCTCGAGAGGTCCTGATTAATCAGTGCCGAGAACTCCTCAGGGATCTTCTCCGCGCATTGCATCACAAGAAAACAAGTCTACACAACGCTACTCAGCAAGTGGTCGTACGTGGCAACAAGAGAAGCTTACCGGTGCTACGACGTGTGAGGCAACGTTGTCCAGATGCTTATACCACAAGATGGGGCCCAGCTGCATGTAGTCGTTCGGCTGCAGCAGACCCGAGATGGTGACCAGCAATTCCAGCGCTGTGCTTATTCGCTTGTCTATCAGAGATTGTAACATCGTGATCCTCGCGTCAAAGTTATCTTGACCGGCATCCATGTATCCGCCTTGCGAAGCCGTCGCGCCTGGTTGTGAGTCTATACTCGACGGACTGACTATGGTGGTCCGACGCTGATGGAAATGTGAGCGGTGTGAATCCCAAAGCGACGAGTAGCTTACCTTTCCTGCACCGCCGCCGATACCGGCCTTGGCCTGGGAGTACAGAGCATTCAACTTCGAAAACGTGTTGGCGACCTCGTCCTCGTTCAGCCCCTCGTCGGGATCGGTGTCCGAATCGAAGATGTACGACGACGTCCAGTTGACCAACGATGGCAGCCAAGGAGCGCTACAAGCAAGTAAATAACCACACTAGGGGCAGCTGAAACATCATACCCCTTGAGCGAGCGCGTGTGGAGCCTGCATTCCCGGAACAGCGCACAGAAGAGCAGCCTTTGGGAGGCAGGGATCAAAGTAGATTGCTCCTGATCAAGCGCTCAGCCATCTTACAACAATATTGGACAGGGAGAGCACTGACCTTGGCTTCGACCATAATGCCCAACCTTGCTTCTAACGATACGACAAACTTGGTTGTCGCCGCGAGCTATTAACTCCACACGTCACGATATGGTCCATGGGATATCGCACGAGCTTAACTTACCACAGCTGGATCCTTCAACTGGCGCACCATCCGCAGATGCTGTATCAACTCCACCATGATCACCATCTGGCCGTGCCGTGCCGTGGCCTGCGCAGGCGCAGCGACATCGTTCATCGACTGAGAGGCACTCCGCGACCCCGTAGGATCCATCATGATCGCAACGGACATCATCTCCGGATCGTGCGTCCAGAGCCCAGGGTAAAACCGCGCGACGGCGTGTAGGGAGCAAAGCTGGTTCGCGATCGTCAAGTCCTTCATCGACGCGGCGCAGCCAAAGACGGGCTTGAAGAATGCCTTCGGACAACTGATCGCGGCGGACTCGAGGAAATCGGAGAGCGCGATACAGGGTAGCTGGGGCGGGTCTTGCGTCAATCGCTATGGGGAAAAGGAAGCGTCAGAAGCTGGCCGAGAGGCGGAAGGCAAATGGGCATGAACACACATCGCTGATTGTAGGGAGAAGGCGAGGGATCAAAGACCTCCGAATGTCTTCAGGAAGTTCTTCAAAAATGGGCACGAGGCGCAAGATAACGGGCCATTCGCCTCGAGTAATCTGTTGGATGCACATTAGAAACGACGGGGTAAGGAAAATATTGTGATAATGTTACTCACGAACTCCTGTAGGGAACGTTCTACGCTTTCGCGCCACTTCCCACCCTCCTGGACCCAGTGTGAGAAGTAAAACATCACGTACTCCCGGTCACTGCTCCCCCGCACACACAGGAGCTCGAGCGTAAGTCGAATGATGCTGCTCTGGATCTCGCCGACGACGGCGAAGGCATCGTCTTGCATCGCCTCGACTTCTGGCAAGATACGTGTCCGCAGGAGGTGTATGACCACGTCCGCGTCAGCTACGACTTTGCGCGGGTCCGGGGCTGCGTTCAAGAGCAAGGAAACTGAAGCATTGATAAACGTCTTCAGCTTGCGCCAGGTCATCGCGGTGAGGAGTGGTGAGAGGAGCATCGAGGAGTCGGAGGATGACCAGTATTCCTACACCATATCCTCAGACCTTAGCACTGGTTATTTGCAAAAGAAGCGAAAAGGACATACTTCGACCAAGTTGTGCAGTGTCCATCTTCTCGACGCTTCGGAACCAACCTCGAGACAGCCAATCACGCTTTCCGCGACGATGATCTCCCTCACCCCCTCATCGCTCTCGTCCTTACGCCGCACGCCGTATTCCTTCTCCAGCGCTTGTGGAGCAGGTGTTCCACTCTGCCCGCTCTTGATCCCCGCGATACACGCCACCACGTTGTCGGCTTCCTGCATGGAGTCAGGGGACGATCGTAGGATCGTCAAGAGGGAGAAAAGGCACTGGAGAAGGGTCTGCAGGATGGCGGGGGTCTCGACCTGGAATGTTCCCTCTCGGCCAAAGAGGATGGTGGACAAGGAGGTGATAATACGCATTCGTGATCTTGAGTAAACGGACGCGGCTTTGCAGCACCATATGCAGCGATCCAGCTCGGCCTACAAAGAGTCAGTACAACCAGAGAACGAGTGCATTGCTATCGCATACCTCGTGGGATGCAGCTTTCCAAGTCCTAATCGCGTACTCGAAGGTCTCGACCGCTGTCTGCTGCTCGACGGCGATCTGCTCGTTCCTATGCGGACCCAGAAACGGCACGAGCAACGCAGCGAGCACCTGTGTTTCCCCAGGAAGAGTCTTCGGACGGTTGACCGAGGTCGAGGACGTCAACGCCCTGGCGACATGCGTGACCGTCGGCGCGGCGCGAGAGCTAGCAGCCAGCGACATGACGCTTTGCGGACGCTTCAGGCCCGCTCCGCCCGTCATCTGCCTGGAATGACCGTGACCGGGGCCGCCACTCCCCGTCGTGGCCATGGAGAGGTTTGACGACGAGGCGAGGAACGGGAGGTGCAGCGTCGAGCCGAGGGTGTTGTGGATGGATGGCTCAGACTTCTGCGCCCTCGCGGGCACGTCTCCGAAACGGACCATCATGCATGCCTTGCGGATCTCCTCTGTTAACCGACGGGTTTCGTCCTGCGCGACGTCGCGGACTTGCTCGACGACGTGTCGCATCGAACGTTTCTGGCCAAATCGGTAGCCGCGAGACGGCGTGGACGGACGTGCAGGCACAGGGGTGGAGGGGGTGTCTGGGAAGCCATCCGATCGAGATGGCATAGGCGGCGGGGTGGCAGAGCGTATTGACGAGGAGGACGGGATGACATGTGACCTGAGGGTGTCCCATCTGCGACGGGAAGGGGACCTTGGCACAGCGTCGTCTATCGACGCGATGAGGGTGCCCCCGAGGTTGAGTGGTGGGATATTCGCCTTCGCTTGACGCGGGTCCGGGCGCGCAGTCTGGGGCGTCTTGGGTGGGCGCGGTGTCGCTACATCCTCGCCGAACAGTGACAGGTTGTCTTCATCCACTGGAGATTGGACTACAACATGGTCGGTCCATGCGGAGCCGTCGCCAAATGGATCGGTGCCCTCTTCTATCTTCTCTGCGAGCGTGAGGAGGTTCGAGGACCCAGAGGATTGGGCGCGGAAGTGCGTGGTCCCACTTGACACAGAGTCCTCAGAATTGCTTCGCTGCTTCTTGAGCGACTCAATGGAGAAGAGGCGGCGAGGAAGCTGTCTTCCTCCATTTGGCTTCTTGGTTCCGGAAGACATGACTTCAGCTGGAAAGTGTCGTCGTCAGTATGTTACATCTTAACAACGCTTCATGCTCATTGGCCTGGTTCTTCAGTCATCCTTGCCGTGAATTCACTCCCGAGCGTATGGAGTGGGTTAGCATTCGCACTCAATATCCACACAGCAAACAGAAACCCCATCGTGCGCAGGTAATCCTCCCCCATGATTCCTTACGGAGGACGAGTTTGTAGGATACAGGTATAGCACCTTCAGGAGAGCCCACGCTGGGTCTCGGCCATGTGTTTGAATTTAAGCTGATGGGAAAGTGGGGTTACCGCTGGATTCCAGAAGACCTTCAGGGACCGTTACCAGAATAGTGGACGGTCACGAAGATAATAACAAGTCGCTCAGGGCGGGAGCGGGTTAATTGTGATGTACGGCGAATGGTCAGACGGCGACCATCCATGCACCCAGTGTGCTTTCCGACTGTCCACTAGCTATTCTCCCGCTCGGTACACTGTTTCGAGGAGTGAACTGTAGAAAACAACTGCTCACCTACACTCCATGCGATGCTTCAGCCTGAAACTCCCTCGAGTGAAACTGATCAGCTCCCGACTCCTCTTGGTAGGTCTTCCCTGATCCCCTGGACGGCCAAGATAGTCGTGAGCCAAGCAGCGAAGGCGGCCAAGACTGAAACTATCACACAGAGTCCAAGAGGGTCTGAGGGCACGAGAGACAAGGTGGTGGAGGACCTGTGGGGGACAACGGACGTCGTGCGAGTCGGTGTCAGAGACGGGATGCACAGCCGCCCAGCACACTTTGCTCCCGGCGAGCATCACCCGAGCATCGTCCTGCATCATCGCCCATATCCCATCGTCTGAAATTCCGAATCAACTCTCTGCTACGATTGAGCATCCTCTGTGTCTCGTACGAATCGCCCTACCACCCTTCAAGCTTCAAGAATCAAATTGGACGCCGCTCGGAGGTTCCCACTTCAACCAGCTATGTATTCGTACACGTCAGTTGAGCCTGCGGGAAGCATGCAAACTGTGCCGGCATGCGTGCATGGAGGACTAGGGCGGGTACCATGATGGTGGGTTTTCAATTTCGTCTTGCCTCAGTCTTGCCTCGGGGTGTTTGTATGTACCATCTCCACCCGCGGGCCGGGTCGAAAGATGAGCCAGTAAGTAGGACCTCGCGACGAGCCCAGCTTGCATTGTTCAAGGAGGGTCGGACTCGTACTGACGTGACGGAATGGCAGTACAATTCAATTATTCATGGACTATCCGTGGAGCGTCCGTCACAGACATAGTGAGAGGGTTCAACGTTCAACGTTCAACGCTGCTGCATCACATCACCAATTGGAATCGGAGCGTACTCCTGCGCGGTCGATATCACCCCCATCGTCAATAGATCATCCCTTCCTATGCGGATGACTATAACGAATCGCGATCTGTGCGTTTTGAGGATGCGAAGTTCAGCGGCGCACTGTGGAAAAAAACGGGAGAGTTCGAGACTCCGGAAGCGAGAACCTCCGCAGTCCGCCAGCGACTAGATAGACTGGCAGATGGTGGTTGACAGTTGTACTTGCATGCTCCGGATCCTCTGATAGACGTATACAGCTGAAGTCGTTCCTGGTACTTTGCAGGCAGTATTGTGAATGAGCAGCATGCGAGGCCCATCAGGACAAACACGAGTGGACGTCAGGTCGCCCAAAGTACATGGTTAAGGGTTTTTTAGAGTTCTTCCATAAGGGTGCGGCGTATCATGATCAGCTGCACCAGCTGATTCATGTAGGCAGGAGCACTTCCAGAAGTTTGAGCCGTACTAGCATCGCTCGTCGCCACCGCCGTCCGAAAGACGTCAACGTTGATCAACTCTCCACAGTTCTGTACTCGCAATGTCCACGAACGGCGAGGAGCAGATGTATATGAATGCACACCCCTCTATCGCTCCCACCATCGCTCGTTAACCTTCCACCCACTTCGCCAGGCTCCCGGGGTCGCAGTCGCGTATCCATCCAAATTAATCTCCCTCGCTTCCATCCATCCCTGGCAACATGGCACTATCAGTCTCTGGAATCATCATCGTCATCTTCTGCATCCTCTTTGCGATCGCGATACCCTTCTTTTCCCCTCGACGGGAGCTCAAGCCGTGGTTGTCCTGGTACGCCCGATCGGAGACCGTCAACACAAGGTCCAAAGGAAGGGCTAATAGACACCGGCGGGGAAGCATGGTGAGGCGTTCTTCCTTGTCTCGTTATTGGCTATGGGCGGGGCGAGAACTTGTATGCTGGCTCCAATACTAATTGACTTGATATTTCGTCGACAGCCTAGAGAGCGACATCTGGCCACGAGCCAGTGAACTCGCGACTCGTCACTCGTTCCGAGCTACAGGCCCACCCAAAGGTGCTCGCGTCTGCGACAGTCGACCTCGAGGCAGCGAAGGTGGCCGCAGGCGCGTTTGAACTACCTAGAAAGTCATCGGAGCCCTGCCCTCCGTATTCAGAGAGGGAAACAGACTGGAGGACATGAGAGGGGAACCATTATATTGTTTTGATTCCGTGCCATTTGTGTAGGTGGATTATGGGACTTTTCAGCTTGTTTCCGATGGCCATATACTAGTGACGAGCTCATCGGACCATGTCCTTGCGGATATATTGGACGTTGGACGTATACGTAGTACCTTGGTAGCACCTTGTAGTAAGTGCTGTCATACACTCTGCATCATGTATGGCCGAAACGAATGAGTTTGAAATTGATACATAATCGGATGGTTACATACGACTGTCTTCAGCCATAGTGTCAATATGTACAAACATGACGGATTGACCTGCTCTTGATGACAACGCCACGGTGCTGCCATCATGTTTACTTAACCTCGACTACAGCTCACATGGCGTTTGTCTTACTGTCGCAAGGCACACCCGCCTCTGTCGAATTTGCGGCAGACCTCATAATGTGGGCATGTGTAGCCTTGTTGATTTTTGCGATTCTCCAAGGCATTCTTCGCACCTGTCGGAGCGATGCTGAGGTTCGTGGACAACGCGATCGGTCGGTGAGCCCAAATATTACTTCCATCTAGAGGCTTCGTACATCCTGGGTGACACTGCTTTCTGTTGTAGCGCGAATCTTTCTATCGGCGTACCCCCCTCTATGGTAGTCTTTCGGACCACACTGAGGCGTATTCTCATCCGGAGGGACCACAAACGGACCGCCATCACCACCATCATCACCATGAACATCATCAGCACGAGCACCCTGGCCACCACGAGCACCACGAGCACCATAGCCACCATAGCCACCATAACCACCACAACCACCACAACCACCACAACCACGACCATAACCATCACGACGTGCACCACGACGGCACCCTTCATCCCGTCGTCGAATCTGAACCTCCCCCTACTTACGAAGATAACAGTCAACACAACCATTCAAATGTCTAAACCATCTCTGTCACTCTTGTTGCGTACCTCACGCTGAGCCTATGTATCTGGAATAATTACGCACACTTCACGGTGCTGACCAACTTGAGAAGTGACCTCAACAAGCTCAGATGACTAGGGGCGGGGAGAATCGCATGGAATTAAATATCGCGCCAGGGCAGCGCCTATGTACAAGCACTCAGTACTTCAGTGCTCGAGGGGCGGTGTGTCGCCTAAGGCCAGTGCCGCCAGCCTTGGGGGGTACCTCGGCCCAATCGTGTTGTCCGCATCCACAGCGAGCATTCGTATCTCCTCAACCTCCTCTGCGGAAAGCTTGACGTCCTGCGCAGCCATGTTCTGTTTGATGTCCTACGTACCAAAGTAAGCGTCCAGATATTCATCCACGGCCCGAGACAAAGGCCAATGATCAACGTTGCACTGCAGGTACCCTGGGCGAGGAGCCAGGCGAGGGCGACCTGGCCGGGCGTCGCGCTGTGCTTGTCCGCGATGGCCTTGATGCTGTCGGTGGCCTTGATGCTGTCGGTGGCCTTGATGCTGTCGGTGGCCTTGATGCTGTCGACGACCTTCAGCACGTTCGGGAAGTTCTCCTCCGAGAACCGAGGCAGATGCCGCCTCGTCCGTCGCCTCAAGGTGGTCATCCGGAGATTTCTACATGCTACGCAGGGAGCTGGTCAGTAAAATCGCGCCACGGGCTCCACCATCCTCAACGCACCTGTAAGGAAGCCACGCCCGACCGGGGAGTAGGCGACGATCTTGACGCCGCCTAGCTCGCGGGCAATCTGGAGCAGCCCAGTCTTGTCGTCGATGTCCAGCGTGAATGCAGAGTACTCGACTTCGAGCGCGGTGTCCGCGGACACCTCGGAGAGGCCGAGGTACTTGACCTTTCCCGCCCTCTAGATCTGGGCGAAAGGAAGTTGTTTAAAGTGAGTGGCGATGTGCTTGTCTCGCCGGGAGGAGCACTGCCTCACTTGCTCTGCCATAGCGGGGACGGTATGCTAGACGGCCTATGCTCCCGGTCAGCATATACCCACGGTTGGATTCTGCGTAGACGCACCTCGATGGGGACGGTCTTATCAACACTACGCACCGCCGACGGACTATGTACCGCTGTCAGTACGGTCATTGTGTACCGCTTTCAGCAAACCACCTAACTCACCGATGCAGATACCAAAGCTCCACATGCTCGACCCCAAGCTCTCTGAGCGACTCGTACAGCTTCTTCGCCGCGTACACCGGGTCCGACCCTCACACCCGCCGTCCGTCCGGGAGGGGCTCTCCCCTGAGGACCATCCCGAACCTCGTTGCCAGGAAGATCTCGTTCTTCTTCCCGGACTCCTTCAGCCTGCAAGCAAAACGTCACGCACGTAAGTAGATGTTGCGGAGATGACGAACAGAACGCCCGGTGCTGACCATTTCCCGATCAGCTCCTCGCTGTCGCCATAGACGTCCGCGATGTCCCAGTCCGTGCACCCGCTCTCGAAAACGGAGTCGAGGACCTGGCCCGGGGCATGGGCACGAAGGCAATCAGAACGAGGGTCGCAACACAGGCAGGGCACGCCGCACATTCATCCGCTCCTCATCGGGGAAGGACACTTCCGTAGGCAGTGGAGATGCCCATCGCGCCATATCCAATGGCAGACACGCCGGCCGCCTCTCCGATCTTGCGGGCCAATCCGGGCATGCTTCTTCCTAATCAGCTATCGTCAGGTTCCAAGGTAAAATTTCCGGCCGTCTTTGTCAGAGTCGTCCATTTTATACTTGGGCTCGACGTCTCGGCTTCGCTGTTGATTCGAACGGGCCCTGAGGATGGAGGACGAACGCCTCGAGCGGCGTTGTACGTCATTCCGGAGAGGTGCTAGACGTCTCTGCGGGGCGCGGTGTGGGCCTGCATCTTGCGATCCTCGGTAGTCGTATTGCAGAGCCAATGCCTGTCGACAAGTGCCCACTGGCAGTGAGTATTGTACCTCCGCATCATCATCTTGAATTTCATGCTTATGCAGAGCGTCCGATATCCTTCATAGCAAAACAATCACTGGGAGCGTACCGCGATGCACCGATCCAAGTGCCTTCCTGGTGACGTGACAGGCTGCGGACGTCCCTATCGGTGAGTAACACCTGCGATCTCCCAAGGACGGTGGCCACTTACTTTAGTCACAACCCACACGTCTCTCCACCGTTTCAACAGCTCGGCGTCCTAGTCACCGAAGGCGCTACACAATCCCCCAAGCCGCAGTCATCCTCCATCCCCTCTGTGGCCAAAAACAAGTTATCATGGCACAGCAGTCCAGGAAGCGGCGCTACTGTCCGATCGGAGTGGTGGACCTGACGCGCTCCGAGATAACGATAATATCTTCAGTGCAACACGATGGTATGATAGCTAGCAACGAGCTCTTATAGGCTCTTATGTATGTCTTTTACATGCGTGTATACGCGTGTATGGCGTATCACTCACATGCCTAGATCGGACTCATGCCCATAGCCACGAAACCGACAGCCGAGCTAGTCCGCGAAGCACGCAGCAACGTCAGCCCTGTGCCCTACACGCAAGTCCCTGTGGTCGCTGCTGCTCCGAGGCAGACCGCGAGCGCGAGAAGACTGCGAAGTATGGAGCGTACGCACGCACACCCCTCCGAGTCCCAGAGTCATCTGACAAATATCTCGAAGTTCTCGCTTATTAAACCGATCTGTGGCCAGACGAAGGTGCCGAACGCGAGCGAACCTCGCGTATTACGTGGGATGCAGCCGATCAGGTTGGTTGGTCGTGACACACAGCCCGGCAACACCGCTATCAGCTACATATGTAAGAGAGTCAAGCTTGCCGCAACGAGAAATCCCGTCAGGCGAAGCCAGGGCCCAGCTGCGGCGACCGCGGTCACTGGGCCACTTACATACTCAATGCTTCAAGCGGTTCCGAACAGGCATCAAACTTCAGGCCGCGGGAGGATAGCCAAAGTGACATCGGAAGAGAGACGTGATCGCGTAAGTGCATCCACACCGGCACGTCTTGTAAGACAGATCTGAACCGAGGTCGAAGCCTGCCCAGCACACAGTCCACATTGACACGCTGACGTTGTCAAGGGCAAATGCGCATGTCAGCATCCACGCGCGGCCGCGGGTGGAAATCCAGAGCTTATACGGCGCGAGTCTAGTGCGAGTGAACACCACATGACTATGACTATCAATCAAGGTAGAGCTCGAGGCTTACCGAAGTATCTCATCTCTCTGCACCCCTTGCCCAAGTTCAAGTTCATACCGTACTTGCACTCGCCGCAGCCGCTTGCAGCACGCCGTCCCTGCACACGTGTGGACAGAAGGGAAGTCGAAGTTACAAAACCGAAGACGAAATGCATTGTCCCAATAGGCAGCAGAGAAGCATGCATAATCCATTTACAAATCGCAATTGACCGAAGCAAAGGGAAGGGCGGGTCGGGGTCTGTAGTGGTGTTTTTGTCTGAAGGTCCGGCGCTGCAAAGTTCGGAGTCTAAGCATATGAACACCTTGACGCCACCGGGAAGTCTGCGTACCGAAAATAGGGCACTAAACGCGAGGATAAGGTAGCGACACAGAGACAGAACTGGCAGAACGAGGAAGAGGCTTGCGGGGTATCATGTGAAGGGGAGCAGGGTATCGCAGGAGGAAGCCGGGTATCGAGGGTTTAGGAACTCGCCGTGAGTTTTAAGCGACATATGAAGACCGCATGATAGGAGAGGACGGTGTCGAGAAACGATGCGCAGACGGGAAGGCGAACTGTCCAGACCCTTCATAGCGCGGGCTAAAAGGTTTACGAAGTTCATAAACGCGTCAGCACTAACATCTAGATAGGCGTGAGACGTACGTCGTGGGAGCCGAACTCGGTCTGACACCAGCAAGAGGAACATAGAGGAGGGGAGTCCCATAGGATGCCAGTGTCTGAGGATCGACAGCGAGCAGGCCACCTTTTGAAAGCGTAGCAAGACTGTTGGGAGACAAGCCCGAACCAGGATAGACGGGGGTAACCGAAGCAAGCAAGGTATTGGGAGCAAGACCGGCTTGAACTACGAAGGGAGTGGCATGAGGATTGAGGCCGGGCTTCCCATCGGCATCGTTGGCGTGACCGGCGTCCGTATGGATGAATTCGACCATGATAGGAACACTGGAGTAGGCTTGTCCATGTAGCGCATGTGCAGCTTCTGCGGCCTGAGACGGAGTAGCATATTCGACGATGGCCGAGGCCTGGCCGCATTCGCTGGACTCAGATGAAAGGATCTCAAGCTTCTTCACGTCGCCATAGGGTCCCAGAAGGGGGTGCAGGTCGGACAACTGAGAGAACAGTACTGCGGGCAAGTTCTTGATCAGAAGGGAAGAAGTCCGACCAGGGAATGTCGGCATTGGAGGGCACTCAGTAGGCGGCGTGACCACGATGGATGCCTGCAGAGAAGGAAGCGCTGGACTGAGAGCCTTCACATCAAATGGCGCTGGGGAAGGCGATGGTGAAGGGTTGGAGAGGACTGTCGCACGATCACCGCCATCGAGGAAGCCTACAAGTTGTCAGGAATTTATCCATATGCATCGGACAGCCGGAAGACACACCTTCGGATCGCTGGACCACAGCCCATGAAACGTCAATGACGTGGCCCCTGGAACGTTGGGTCGTTAGCCTGGGTAGCTGGATCTGTTGAATGACTTACTTGAGCTCCTTGCGATTGAGGGCATCCATAGCTAATTTAGCTTCGTGGTGTTGACTCATGACAACGAAGCCCCGCCTCCTAGAAGCGTTGTCGACGGTGGCGAGAATGACGGCATGGAATACGGTGCCGAAGCGGGAGAAGATCTCCATAAACTCGGCCCTGAGTAGATGTCGTCAGCAGAGACCCGTTTAGTCAATCTACTGCACACACTTGGTCAGGTCGAAGGGGAGACCGAGAACGTATAGGTTGCGACGGGCATCGGGTTGTTTTGGCGGCTTAGGGCGAGGGAGTTCCGATGGACAAGCGACAGCGGTTACGGCCCTGTTTTATGATGATGAAGGGGGGATGAATACTACAGTGAGAGGTAAGACGCACAGAGGAGTTCCGTCGATGTTGTATCCAGACATGCAAAGCGCTTTCCTGATCGGATAGATGTGAGATTGGGAGGAGCGCATATAGTCGATGAGACGAACTTGGCAGCGTCCTGTGAGGCGAATGTCAAAGCGTAGTATCTACGGCCTGCTGGGTCGTAGTTTTCGTCGCACTTGATAATGTCGCCTGGATGAGAAGAGGGGTGAGGAATGACTGGGAAGTGAGAGCGATGAGGGCAAAAAGGGGGACCTATGAGGTTGTTGAAGAGATCGATGATCTCCCTTCTTGTGACTAGGTCAAGATACGAATACGATTGGGTGAGGGACGGGCCACCACGCAAAAGCCAAGAAGACAAACCTGCATCGGCGACGTTACTGATATGGACTGAGAAGCCGTCTCGATTGAACTTGAAGAGGGGGTTTGGGGACGGCGACATTTTGGGGTGCTTCTGACGAAGGGGGATGTGAGAAAGGAGGGTATATACGATACAAGTGAGAGAACAAGAAGCAAGAAAACGAGCAGGGAGCTCGAGGGCGGAGAAGGGAGAGGTTCGAGAAAGAGTCTGCACGGCCGTCCCCGGTCTCCGCCCGCGCCCTTTTGGCGGGCGGTCTTTCCCACGCCCCCGACGCGTTAATGGACGCGTTTTCGGACGCGCGACCGGAGCGCTTGCCCGCCTTGCTCTCAACCATCAGTTCACGTTCCCGCCGAGCTCGTCTCACAAACACGCAGACCATTTGATCAATCACGTCGGTATATTCTCTTTCCAACTTCGTTTGCGACTATCCCGTATCCATCGCCTCGTTGCAATCCAGGCCTAAACTTACCCATCGCCGTTCACCGTCACCCCTGTTCGCTCGCTGTCATAGGCCGCTCATTGACGTAGTGTGAAGTGTCTCCGACAGATCCTTCACTTATCTCGTTCGTTTGTCTAATATTGGATGTGTTTAGAACTACCACTCCCGCGCAGCCTACCAATTCTACTTGGCACCCAGTGAACACCAAGGATTACGCATCATCCTTCGACGCAGTCCATCAATCCTTGTAGACCTGAGGAACCCCCGTCCGACTGTGACAATGTCAGAAAGATCCCTCTCCTCCCTTGGTCTCCCAATCTCCACTTTGTCCGCTCTCGAACGCTTTGGATACGACACAGTCAGCGATCTATCAAAGTCTACTCCAGAACAGCTGTCGCGAGGTATTTTTTACTCCGCCATCTATCCTCCCACCGACACGGCCATGACTAATTCTTCCTCTTACTCATTTTGTGAATGCCTTCGGAACTCCGGACAATCCCCGCCAACGGTGGTCTAGATTTGAACATACCCCTCCCAGCATCTCAAGCCGTATTCCTTTCCGCCTCGAGGCCTTCGGCCACCCCTGGCCCTGCCATGTCCATGACCCAGTCCGTCGCCTCCATGATGGGCAACTCCACCAAGCGCTATTCAACATCTTGCGCGCCCCTCGACCAACTCCTCGACGGCGGCCTCAAATCCGGACACGTTCTCGAAATCAGCGGGCCCCCTGGATGTGGTAAAGAGCAGATAGCCGCGCACACAATCAAAAGCTTTGTCCAAGCGCAGGAGCAAGTTCTCTTCGTTGGTACGGCACCCCCGCGTTCGCAGTCTGCTCCCTCTTTCCTCCGCCTATCCCATTTTTCCTTTCTTCGTCACTCTCTAAAGATCCCGAGGACTGACATGCCGACCGCCTCCCTGCGGTCTACGCAGACATGCAAAACATGGTTCCTCCCGCCACCATCAAGAGAATCCTGTTCCGTGCGTTCTTCCGCGTCACCAAAAGTGCCGCTCTTCCCTCACGGGGCTCTTCTTTTCCCTTCCTCAGACAAGCCGACGGCGAAGAATGGGAGAGACGATAGCGCACTAGATCTCGTCCATTACAAAATGTTGCATACCCCCACCGAATTCGTCATTTTCATCCGCAATCTACCCGCCTACCTAGCCGCGCACCCAGCCGTGAGTGGACCCTGTGTTTCTTTCATACTGGCTTTCACCGCGGAAATTGACTCACTTCCAACTCCCCAACCTTATGTCCGCTGCCCTGCAAATTTTTGTGGTTCCCGAACGCGCTCGCAAAATCAACCTCCCGCCAATCCTTCTATGTTCCGTAACGCTTATTATTAACCTGACGCCCCACCCCAGATTCGCCTCGTGGTCCTCAATTCCTTCACCTTCCCCTTCCAGACCATCCTGGACTACAGGGAGACGTTCGCGCTCCTCGACCGGACCAAGGAGACGCTCATGCGCCTATGTGCGTCGTCGAACCTGACCGTACGTAAACCCACCTCCGCTGCTTCCGCGTCTTCCCTGTTGGCATCTTATCAGAAGCGATGCCTCGCACCGAAAATAGCTGCATGGGCGTTCCATCTCATGTCGGCGCCTGGGTACTGAATGTGCTGAAATGTGCTGAACGCTGGATATCGTAGGTCGTCATCACGAGCCAGCTTGTGTCTAAACCTCTGCAATGCGACGAGTCGGGCAACGCGCCCCAGGGTTCCAAGTATATCATGAAGCGGACATACGGTGAGTCCCGTCTTCGTGCATCGTCTGTAGCCTGTCGTATGTCGTCCACCGCATGACATACGTCATGCGCATCGTGCCATTCGCTAGATGTGGTGCAGCGCAAGTTGCGTGAGTATGCCACACGACATACCACCCCACATATTCACTCCGACATACGCTATATGTCCATATATGCGGCGTGCTGGGATAGTGCTGCTAGCATCAGCACGAAACAACGTCCTGCGTGCTAATTACTGACATATGACCACACCGCATGGGAATTCCTCCACAGACGACAAATACTACCCCTCTGGGAGGACGTACCGGGTCCTCGTCGTGCCACAATGGCCCCCAGAAAAGACCGAGCGCGAGACCGGGTGCGTGGCCGAGTCGCTTCCACGCGCAACTGACTGGTTGCACGATGCGCGAGAGCTGAGCGCTGACGCCAGGCCATTGCATTGGGTGCACAGGGTCATCCGTCTTCTCTCCACGCCGACAAAGACGAACGTGCCGCCGTCAGAGGTGCGAGAAGTCAAGTACAGGCTTGTGAGTTCCGTCACGCCTCTGAGTCCTTCCATCTCCATCATACCCGTCCGCAAACCACTGCGCGCATGTGTTTTCATTCTGACCATCGTGTGCTGTAGTTGGGGGGCGTGATCCAGGGACTATGACGTGAACACCCCGACCGCGACTGCGACCTCGACCTCGACTCGCCCCCTCGCCAAATGCTCGGACGCAGCAATTGCAACCACCGCGGTCCTTCGATCCCGTCCTCATGCTCGGCCGCCTCCGACTCCCTTCACCTCATCCAGGTCCATCTTTCCCTCAACAACTTCGCTCCTGCGCCTCGATCCCACACGCACCGCCTCATTTGGTCATGGCCACACATACATAGCTCCAGTGTTCACAACGTTCACACTCCGCCAAGCTTCGCGTACGCCACCATCGATGCGGCACCTTGCCCCTCCTCTAGCCTCCAGGCTCGCTCCTCACCGGACGCCGAAATTTGAAAGCTGGACGCCGGACGCCAGCACTAGCAGCGCGTTCCAAGTTCCAACTCCTCGCGCGCGCGGTCAATCTTCGGCATATGCAGGCTGCAGCCGTCCCCTTCTTCCCCGCTTCTCTCCGACAATCTGCAGTTCTTGATAGCGTGGCACGAGCGGCTCAGGCAACGCCCCTCACGATCCTTCCCTGCCTGCTCTCAGGCATCATGCATCAGCTCTCAGGGTCCTCCCCCCCACTGAGGTTCCCTGAGCCTGGCTCTGGAGCTCCCACAGTCACGCGGCGCACGCGCTAGAGTTTCTTTTTGTGAAGTTATACAGCTACTGTATTTCCATCCTCGCAGCGCGGGAGTTCAATGCATACAGGTGCTAGAGAGACGCGCATTCCCGCCACGGTCATTTCAAGTTATCGTGGCGCCCGCACGATCCCCTCCGGACCCACGATCACGTCCACCCTCCAGTCCGTCTCGCCCACGGGCACCTGCCCTGCCTCGAGGAGCTGCTCACGCAGCGCGAGCGCGACTGTAGTGGTGTGCGTTTACGTAAAAAAACACACAAACTAAGACCAAGACCAAAACGGCACTCACCTAGCCTCGGACGCAGTTGCTGCCTGGTGCGCAACGTTGCGGCGTACGACGCGAGGAAGCGGTCGTAGTAGCCCTTGCCGTGCCCCAGGCGCGATAACGATCGATCGAACGCGAGTCCTGGCCCAGTCCCGGTCCCAGTCAGCAGCAGCGTCAATGGTCAATGGGGTGTGCGCGAGCGACACGAAAGCATATCAGACTCGCCAAGGGATCAGAACGCAAGTAAGTAAAGCGCAGGCGGTTGCGTCATCGCACCGTACGCGCGACGGGGTACGCGGCGCGAAGATGCGGCGACGCGAGATTCGGCGTGCCAGATGGGCGATGGCGATGACGATGACGATGGCGATGAGCACCGACGCAGGGCCCCAGCGGAGAGGGACGCTCACGCGGGCGGGCGCCGTGGATGCCCTGCCCTGCCATGCCATAAACGGCGAATGCCCAGCAAGATCGTGCGCGAGATCGCATGGGAAGATCGACAAGAGACAGGCCGTGGGGGTGGGGAACCCGCCCCCACCCGAGGGCAGGAGCAGTGACGCTTTTTTTTTTGCAATCCAGGCCCGCGACGCACGACCCTGACGAAGGACACGGGCCTACACATGCCGGTGATGGGAGGGACGAAAATACGGCCAGAGGACGCACCTGGCATCACGATTAGGTCGAGCGGCTCTGTGCTCCCGCTGGACACTTCGCCCGCGAGGCCAAATCGTTCGGATACCAATATCAGGTGCGGAAATAAGATGATATGGCGAGGTCAGCATATATTCCGATTTTGGTCACTGCGACTACGGAGTTGCTCACCGGTGGGCCGCAGCCTGCCGTTATGCGCCTCATCGGGCTCCCTGATGCCCCAGAGCCCACGGGGTAAAGCGCGGAGATCCTCTTCGTCGAATACCTGGAAGAAATCCATGATGCCTTGGGCCTTATCGGTCATCTTGGGCACGAAGAGGTTCTTGCCTGTTCGGGCAGGTCAGCGCGATTTCACCACCGCAGGGGGGTTAAGGAGGAACCACGAATGCCAGAGTCTTCTGGAAATGGAAATAAATGCGAACGATAAACTGACGTAAAGTATATTGAGAGCAGTAAGAAGCAGAAGATGAGGACCAAGACGTAACAGCGGCGCAGGCACAGGACGAAGAAGAAGAAAACGCCCGGACCCCAAAAATGCAGGTCATAAGGTGGAAGACGCGCGACTTGAAGCCGGAAGTTGGGAGGCGCAACGAAACGAAACGGGGGCGCACTCGTCAACATTACTTCAACATGGCGTACGGACACGCACCTGTGCTCAAGATAGCGGACGCGACCGCCGAGGTGTCTACTTCCGCCGAAGGCATGCTGAGAAAGCAGGAGACGTTCTTGCTCCGCTGGAATTCGGGAAGCGCGAGGAGCGTGCTTGTTATCGCACGCGCTGCGGGATCCGAGGTGTGAGTGCGGGTGCGAAAGCAGCTGAAAGCAGAGGCAAAAGCGTGAATGACAAAGCCACGAAGCATCACCTCTGGATCTCGACTATCGCGGTCCCGTCCCCGAGCAGTCCGGCAGACTGGGACGGTACGTCGGGGAAACCATGGAGGGCGGGCGAACACTGGGCGACTGAATGGAGAGTGGGAAGGTAGATGAAGACTGACACTGTGCCTGTATCTCGTCGCTTGGGAGGGTGGTGAGGAGGCCACGCATGGACTTGCGCAAGGCGGCCTTCTGCTGCCGAAGGGTGGTGGATGCTGCTGCGGCCATGGTTCTAGAGGAAAAGATGTCAGTCGACTGATTCGCGCATGCTGAATGAGCAATGATAATGATATCGTGAGGATGGTCCGGAAAAGTCATAAGTCAGCCAGGTGATTTGATATGATGCGGTCATGCTAAAGCCCTGTAAACATATCCAGCTCGAATGGCCGCAGCCATTGTGAGCAAGGTATGTCATAAAATAATGTCGGTGACGACCGCAGGCGAGGGAGCGCTCAGTGGTTATTGCCACATGCTTGCCCAGGTGTGGCTAAACCTTACCGTCCCAGCCACATTCAATCCGAGCCTTTGTCCCAGCCGAAAACGTCCAGGGCATTTATGCAATCATAACGCAGCGCCGACACCCGCGCATCCATGATTACACCCGTATTGGGTGACACACGAGCATATGTGTCGTCTAGGCATACAGAGGGACTGGCCTACCCACCTGGACGTTGTGGAGATCGTTTGTGTCAGTGCGAGAAACAGACTCCTCGCTCGACCCTGTCACGCCTCATTTTGTCGATCATGAGGATGCGGTCACAGTCACGCTATTGCGCGTCAATCTGTGTCGTTCGCGTCAACGGTTACTACGTTATAAGTACTTAACTACGGTGACTCGCTGTGGCCAGAACGTCCTCACGCACATGAGCCTCTGCAAGGAGTTCACTGAGAGCAGGTGATACAAGACGAGCGAGCCCTCGTTCACTCGGTTCGGACCATCAAAGTTCGCGGGAAGGCTCGGATTGCAGACCCTCAGCATCAGTCAGCCTTTGAATAGCTGCCGTCACCTCCCATTGGTCTGCTTTCCACCCCGGCCCTGGAAACCAGCAGTGGATTCCAACATCGGAGTGAGTTTAGCCTTTTCTCCCTTTCCCCGGGTCCACGCTTCCCAGATAATACAAGGAGGCATGGGACTATAGCCCCCGCAGATAGGCGGGGGCTGAATCCCCATGCCTTCCCTGCGAGCTCTCCCACCACCCACCGATCCATGGCGCCATTCTTGCCACTCGCAGCGGCCCTGCAGCGTTCTCGCACCCTGATAGCACGATTACGCCTCGGCGGTCGACAGGGAGCAGTTGACAATGATAACTGATCGCGCTCCTTTTGCTATCTCTAGCCTCGCTCCTCTCTGAATCTAGCAAGCACACCCTCACGCTCCGGGCTCCGCTCGATGCACCCGCTTTCCGAGCGGCCTGCAGCTGACCGAACCGCTGCGGACTCCGTCACGGCCTCAGAAGTGCCAGCGGGTGTGGCTTCGAGCTTGTCCACCGCTCACGATTGCAACCGGAACCAAACGCTGAATCTGCGTATGCAAACGCACTCGAACGCACCCTCGGAGCCCGCCTCAGACTCGGACTCAGCATCGGACCCATTCTACGGCCTGCAGACAGAAGAGGACGAACCCACGTCGCCAACCGCTCCCCTCGCGCCGTACCCTCCCCTCCCCTCGCCGGAAGCCCGCAGCCGCGCGCCCGAATTCTATGGCTTCGTCGCCTGGACGTCGACCTATCTCCTGTTCGTCCTGTACCTTCTCTGGGCGTTCCTCCCGGACGAGGCCATCCTCGCGCTGGGCGTGACCTGGTACCCGAACCGGTGCGTGGGCAATCCAGTTCCATCCGAAGCGCATGCTCATGGTCCCGTGCTCACGCCCACGCATGGCCGTTAATCTCCGTCCCCGCACGTCGCTCGTTGGGACGCGCGCGATCACATATCTGTGCATTTGCGCTCGTCTGCACGCCCATTATGCATACCTGTATGCGCCCCCCGCGGCTTGCTCTATCGGGGTTGATTGCGTTGGGATAACCTCGACCCCGACCCCGACCTCGACCTCGACCTCGACCCCGAACTTCCCGAACGTTGGCTCACCCCAACACTAAAAACTTAAAAACAAAATCGCATTGCAAATTCGTTGGATCGGGGTGCAGCGAATGGTCGCTGCTGATCCCGGCGTACGGGATGGTGCTCGTGCTTCTTACGTACTTCACCTACTTCGCGCTGGCCCTTGCCGGCACGCCCTCCTTCGCCGATATGCGAACGATAACGGGTGAGTATCATCTCCCCCCCCCCCTTGATTCTCATCTTATCTTGGCGATGGCCTCGCTTCGTCCATTGGGCTTTCCGCCTGTTGTCGTCTCCGTCCACCTGAGCCGCGGGAGGCGTGCCCAGCCGTCGCCTAGCGCGACGCGCAGGTGCCCAGCCTCGCTCGCTAGTGGCGAGTGGTGGGTCTATGTGCGGATGCGAGTTTCCGAACCCTCGGAATCTAAACCCGAATCTCGAATGACAGAGGACGAGTGCGCGTACGCGGATGCTGACATTGACCGTTGTCATATCTTTGTTCTGTTCCCCCGGTGACTCTTCTTCGATCCGATGAAATGTGGCGCTTTTTGCGTCCGTGCCACATACTACCGCAATATACGTCTGCATCAACATCACGCTCACACACACATACCTCAGACTCCAAGGCACATCTTCCCGCAAGTTCCAGCGATGGTGATACCGAACCCGATGTCGATGGCGATGACCACGATGGCGACGCAGACGCAGCCACAGACGCAGGCTCAGGCTCAAATGCTCGCCCGGACGCACCCACCGCTCCCGATCCAAGCCCCAGGTCCGACGCCCACACCCAATCTCTATTCAATCCCACTCCGAGTCCGCCACAAAACCCTAAACACAGGCCCGACATTCGAAGGCCGCAGCCGCGTCCCAAGCCTAAGCCCAAACCCAACTCCGCACAACCCAAACCCAACCCGTATCTCGCGCACGCCCGGCCGGACGCGATCCCGGAGCTGTACGACATCCCCCTGGGCATGGTCAACCGCGTCGTGTACGGACACGGGCCCCGGCGCGCACGCACGCAGTCGCAGTCCTAGCCTTCATCCACTCTCCCACCTACCCGCCCACGGCTCGAGCTGCATCATTCAAGTTGCCTGCGGCCTGTGCTGGCTGGCAGATGACGGGCCCCGTGAGCCTCCCACCCGAAAGCCCCCAGCCCAGGGATAGATAGCGGCCGCGGACAGGATGGGCTCAAACAGGCGCAGGAGAAAGGCTATCGGACGGCTGCCGGCGACAGGCCTGCCAGGAATGGGAATAAGTAGAAGTAGGCCAGGAGGGCGATAACGAGCGGCTGCAGCAGGCCACCCGCCGACGTCGCTGCTGCTGGGGCTCGTGGCCGACGCGGGTGGGCTTCTTCTGTATCTGTACGATAGGGTTTGATATTGCGGGCTATGACGTGCCCCCACGAGGCGAGGAGGCTACCCCGGTAGTCTGTAAGTAAGTTGAGTACTGTGCAGCAATTTTCCAGCTCAGCTCCCGCTGTACGCCCGGCAGCCAGTTCTGGCGCTCCCCCCACTGGCACTGGCAAATTGGGATTGGGATTGGAATTCTGTCCTCGTTCTTTCTGAATCGATAGTTCCCCGGGCCACGGGCGGACGAGGGACTCCTTGGCGGCGGTCAGGGGGACGCCCTGGGTTCTCGCTCGCACGCGTAGGCTAATCTGGTCCATGGGAGAGCGTTGCATCAACGACTACTGAGCACTCCGACCGTGCTGCGAAGGTGGGAAGGCCTTGGAAGCGTCCGCCCAGTCCAGTCCCAGCCGCACAGATGCGCCTTCAAGGAGCGTTGTCACAGGCCGTGCGTGAGTACTGAATAATTAATACTTGCGTTAGTACTGCGTGCTACTCTATAAAATTAGGCACTGCGTACTAAGTACTCAGCACTCAGTGCCGGGCCCCGCCGCACCAAGTAGCACCAGTTCAAGCTCTGGCCGTCCCCTGGCATCCGTCCCGCGGGGCCGGTCGACGTCGCGTAATGAGTACATACAATCCGCGCGAACGTTCGCATGCGGATGATTATCGCTGGGGCCCCCGTATTCCATGGAAGCCCCCCAGGGCTCGGACTTCCCCACTCGTATCATAATCATATGTACGCATTATGCATCGTGTATTATGTATGCGCGGTCCTGGGCCCTGTGAGGCGGCGAGGGCCCTCCCGAGTCCGCGATCGCGATTCGCGATTCGACCGTGGCGGGCCAGCCACGACCCGGGGGCTTGGATGCGGAACGCAGAAGGCAAAGGCAGAAGGCAGACCGTGGTGAAGCGCGGGAGGTCGGACACCGTCCGAGTCGTCGCTCTTACTGCAGGCAGGCGGATTACGTCGTCGGAAGGTCGGACGCGAGAGCTCGGCCGCAAGACAGATCTAAGAACTGGAAGGCTGGGCCTGGGCGTGCGGACGGACGGACGGACGGGCAGATAGATGCACTGTGGAGGCTATTGAGACAATGTTGTGATGGATTACAGTAAGGTTTCTCTAAAGATACGTCGATGCGGTACGCTAGAATGCGGCGGCACGTCTCTGGCGGCGGCGCGGGCGTAGGCGTGGGCGTGAGCGTGGGCGTGGATGGAATGTGACTATTGGTACAGCAGGTGCGGGATCGGAGGCGTCAGGGTCGTTGTATATTCAAGCTACAGGGGGTAAACAAACCAAAACTGCTACGGCTACGCGACGCCATCCAGCTGCTCGGACTCGGAAGAGAGACGGAGAGACGCACCAGCACTGCAACGAGCCCCCTGCCAGGCATATGCGGGCTGTATCGATGGATGCAGCCTCCCAACCCGCGCCGTGAGCGAGGCTGCATAGAAACACATGCGCGGGCAGGCTTCTTCGCAGCGACCCAAGCTCATGCCCTGTCATGCACGCCTGGCAGGTGGGGTCCTGGGTGGATCAATGGCTCAGGCAGGAGGAGCTCGACGCATCCATGCACTACTCGACGGCCGCAAATGAACGCAGCGCTGGGAAAGCCTATTCCCGGCCCAGCAATCGATGTCGAGCTTGAGCGTGCGGATGCTAGATCCGGCAGGGGCGGCTCAGAGGGCAGGCAGCAGGTGTATCTCTAGAGACGCGTGGCGTGCGGGGGTGTGGCGTGCGGCGCGTCGGAAAAAGCAAGAGGAAGGCGAGCGAGATGGACAGCGACGGATGGATGGAGATGGGACGCGCGCGAGGAGCAATATATGGGGCAGCATGACGAGCGAAAATGGGCAGATGAGCAGCGGATGCGCGGACACGGCAGATGCGAGGTGCAGGGCGTGGCAGGGATCGAAGCGAGAAGCACGCCGCGCAGGGAGGGGCGAACCACACAGCACTGGCTCACGCAGAAGCCGGGATGCGGGATGGTGCGCGGGCTCGCGGCGTCGGACGTTGACACCGCGCTCAGAAACTCGTCGGAGACGCAATGGCGGGCCCGGGCAGCGAGCGCCACTGCAGATCGCGCCATCGTCAGTCATGGTGCGGCTTACGGCATGGTACGAGGACACGGCAGGCGGCTTACCTGACTCGAGATGTACGGCGCGCTCTCCGTCTGCGCGTACGAATTCCGCTCCTCATACTGATCTTCTGGATTCCACGTCGGACTTGACGGCGTCACCGGCGGAAGCGGTAGCGGGAGCAGTGGGCACGACGCCTGGAAAAATTCATCTTCAGAGTCTGACGTCGGGTCGCCAGCGCCTGGGCCCCGGAGGAAGTCAACGTTGCTCCGCGTCGAGAGCGACGGTGGCACCCAGCGGAGCTTCGGGGGGAGTTTGCCTGCTTCATGGACCTCAGAAACCAGTGGGGTGTCGAAGCCGACGGTAAACTGTGAGGGAGAAGTGCTAGGGTGGTCGGAGGTGGGGAAAATGCCATGGGTGCGCAAGTGCCGCTTCGCGTTCGAGCGGACGGCAAAGGATTTCGTGCAGGTAGGTATCGGGCATTTGAAGGCTAGAAAAAAATTCGTCCCGGAAATATTTTAGCAACGTAGCGACGAAAACGTAAGGCAGGGAAGACGACCTACGTTTCGCGCCAGAGTGGGAGTTCATGTGTGTCGCCAGGCCGCTGGGTCTAGGGAATAACTTAAAGCATACTGTACACTGGTGCATCTTCGACTTCTTCTGTGGCGGCCGCGTCCGCTCGTGGTGTGCCGCGCCCTCGGGCGGCGTCACCGGCCCCGTCGACCCTAAGTGCTCCCGCTCCCCATCCATGCCCGCACCCGCGCCCGGCTCAGGGCTCCGCCCCTGCGTGCGTCCCAGTACGTCGTCGAGGCCGACCGCGGTGCTGCTGCCATCCGACGAGCGCGACCACTCCCGACTCGCCATCTCGAAGTCGCGCTCCTCGTTGGCCTGTGTCCGGTACGGGAGCCGGTGTACCTCCGACGCCGCGCTCGGGAGGCTGCTCTCCGAGTCATCGTCATAGTCGTCCCCGTCGAAGACGAGCCCGGGCACAGACGATGGGCTTATCGGGTCGGGCACGGACACCGAGTCCATCGAGTTCCGCCGCATGGGGATCGGGTACGGTGCGGAGCGCGGCGAGTGCACGTCCATCAGCACGCTCGCGTCGCCGCTGATGTGCGCGTGCGCGTGAGGGTGTGAGTGTGAGTGCGAGTGTGAGGGCGAGTGCGAGTGCGAGTGGTGCGCGTACGGGGAGGTCGGGGACGCGAACCCCGCGAACGAGGGCGGGTAGGACGCGGCGGCGGCGCTGACGTACCGTGTAGGCGTCCCAGGGCTGTACATGTCTGCGCGTGCCCCGTCGAGGAACTGGCCGGCACTCGCGAGCCCAAAGCTCGCCCTGCGCTCCGCGGGCGGCATGGGCGGGACGCCGCGGTAAGTGCCGCTGCCGCGCGCGAGGGTGTGAGAATCAAGCGCGCTCTGCAGCTCCTCCGCTGGCGTCGCGGTCGGGGTCGAGTACGCGGTGGGGTAGACGACGGGGCTGGGGAAGGAGACATTGTAGAGGTTGGCGTAGGCCGCCGCGTCTTGGAGGAGGGCGGTGCGCTGCGATGACTCGGGGTAACCTACCAGTTGGGACTCGGGGCCCGCGCCCGCGTAGAAGTTGTTAAGGTGCGCGGCCGCCTGGGTGCGCTCCGGGCTGAGGCCTCCGGCGCCGTTCTGGTGGTGTTGATGGGTGTTGTAGTTGGTTTGGACGTTGAGCATCCATGGCTGCTGCCGAGCGGAGAAGGACGGGTGAGGGATGGCGGTGGAGAGAGGCTCCAGGCCGGGCTGGGGATGCGAGAGATAGTACGGGGGAGCGGAGTGTTGCTGGAATCTATGAAGGGTATTTGGGTCGTGGGGATTGTCGAGGTGCGAGTGTGTGGCCGACATTGGTGAAGAGGATCGGAAGAGGGTATCGGGGGACCAGGCGCTGGGCATGGAATGTTGTACAGAGGGTGACTCGGGCTATCGACGCAAGATGAGGCCAGAACTGGAGGGCAGGGGCTCAGGGCGGAGGATGCACAGAGTAGAGGGAGAGTGAGGACGGGGAGGTGGGTGGATGTGTTGCGGGGGAGGAGGATGTTATATGGGAGAAGGGGTTAGACTCTGAAACGGAGAAGTGACATGGCTGGGGACACCAACAAGTCGACATGGACCGCAAACGCGCAAGTCATAAAGAAATCGCATTGGGTGATAGAGACACGAGCCAGCCCGCCGTGCCTGTCCTCCAACCGCCCGCATGCCGGCTGCACCCGGCCACTCGCCAGAAATCATCGATACTTGCTCGTGAGAGTCTCCCAATCCAACTGCCAGCGAGCGACAAACCCAAATGCGTCCCACTCCCATATCCGACATGCTTTCCTGCCTCCCCCCGCTCTCTGGCCACCAGACTGCCTTTCCCGTCCATCGGCCAAAATCAGCACCTGACGAGATGCGATTCAGCTCCAGAATCCGCTTCTCGCCCTCCTCAGATCTCCTCGAGCCTGGCGCCTCCCCTGCCCGAACACTCGCAACCACTCCGTCTTCTCTTCTTCGGCGGCACGAGGCGCTCACACTGGTCTCCGAGTCCCACCCTCCCCACGTTCACTGCCGGCGCTGCAGCACCTGTCGTCCTCCTCTCGCCCCGCAGCCACGTATCCAAGACGCTTGCAACTCACCTGCACAGCAAAAAACGATGACAGCCACGGTGGAGCTGGAGTGCCACCAACATCCTTCAACAAAACTCTCCGCCGACAGCTGCGCGACGTCGGCCGTTTCGCACTGTCGCAACATCGCTCCCGCCCGCCATGGCTGCCAATCCCAGATTTTGTGCGCGTTTGTTTTTCGCCCGAGAGAAGCTACATTGATATCGTCGCTATCTCTGGCCAGATCGCTCGGCCAAACTTCACGTATATTGCTTCCTTGGACACGACCCAGAGTCCGAAGCTTGTCCGCCCGCGTTCACGTTGGCAGTTGCTCGCATTAATCTGTAATCTGTCGTAAACGAACGCAACATCGTCAGCGCCAGACTCGCTCGTAGCGAGAGCCTCAACCTTCCGTCCTGTCCGCCATGCTCGGAATCCCTTCTTCGCTCCCAGCCACAATCTGAGCCTCGCCCCCTGCCGGCGGCGCTTGCGACCGCCAATCTTGTGCGTGTGGGCAAGGGTCCTGGTCACTCCCCCCGCGGGGCGGTCCACGGGTCTGGAGACTTTCCCAGTCACGCCTGACTGAGCCCAGCGCTCGCTCGACGCTCGCGCGCTGCATGTGCGGAAAACGTAAGCTCGATCAGAAGATGCCATATTGATATGCAAGAGAGCCATAAACAACGAAAGCACGTCGCGAATCGCACCCGGCGTTAAAGCCCATCTTGGCCTCTGTCCGTCCCCACGCACGTCGAGCCCCTCGAATACGCGCACGCTTGTCGACAACTGTCCTTGTATCCGTGAGTCCTTGTCTATGTGTCCTTCATCTCCGGTCATTAGACTCGCGGTCTGCGCGCCCGCGTCCCTGCAATGCATCCAGTGCCACATCTTCTGCAATCAAGGCGGCAGATCTTCATCGACATGCAGGCGTCCACCTGCCGAGCGAGAAATGAGGTCACCCTGCGCACAGACACACGCACCCCTGCCAGACCTGTGATAGATCATTGGGACCGCACGCACCTGAACTGCTCCAGCCTGTTCCTTGTGGATACCGTCAGTCCGCCCTCTCCAGTCACGGTACTCGTACTGACTCCGGGATTGTCGCTATTCCCAGCACTTGCCCCGGCCCGCGCGCGGGAGGTTGGAGCCAGTATCTTGGCGCCAGCCGGTTTGGGAGTCATCCTGGCGGCCTCAGCAGATGTGAATGCCAAACTCCTTCTTCGCGTCACCCGCAGATCTTCCTGCTGCTGGAGTCCTTTCCGTTTCGAGACCTGCGGGGCAGAATACGGACCCTCTCTTGCCATTCCGCGTGGCGGGCGCTGCCGTCCGTCTGGGGTCATCGTGGTCTCCCGCCGCCGCAAACTAGAGCCCGGAGTCCGAGTTCGAGCAACCACCGCAGCAGACAGAGGAGGGCGGTGCTGAAAGTGGCAACCGAACAAGGCGACAAACAGGGGGTTTGGTTACGGGTGGCCGAGAGAAGTTGCGGACGCATCCGAGAAAGGCAGAAGCCCATTAATGACCCAATGACCGAGCAAGGAGAATGTTCGGTAATGAAAGACATACCTGATCGCTGCCTGCACTCGCCGCCATATCCGGCCTCGAATTCGTATTTGCGCCCTGGCCATGGGCACTGGCCCCGCTGCGGGCCCACCTCTCCCACCAGCCGTGAGCAACCTTCGCGTTCCGCGCAGCCAGGGAAGCGGCGCCGTTATGACTGTGGTCATCGAGTTCTTCCGAGCTACCCTCGTCCAGTGGAACCGCAGACGTCTGGCCTTCACATTCAATATCGTCACCATCTGTGGCCGGCGTAACTGGCCCAGGGGTCGAGGAAGCCGTCGAGAACATTACGTCCTCTTCAATAAACCCCTGCCTGTCGCCGTTGAGCCCCCCCTCGCAGTCCTCGCCGCCGCTCGTGACCTCGTCCCAATCGTGGATGTCATCGAATCCTTCGTCGAAGACCCTCCGCAAATCAGGCCCGTCCCGGCCCGCCGCGGACTCTCCTCCGCACGAACCTCCTTCCTCTTCCTCGCCGCTGCCGCCGAACGGCTTCCGGCGCGTTCGAGAACGAGAACGAGAACGAGAACGCGAGCGGGTGCGTGCGCGTTTGCGCTGGCTAAAGCTTGTGTTCAGCACAGGTCTGAGCGGCAGCGCACGTGTGACTACCCGCTCCACGACCACGACCGCCGGCCGGTTGCGCGTGCGCGGGTGTGCGGCCACCGGGGAGCTGGACAGCACGTCCGCGTCATACTCGTCCTCTTCCTCATCCTCCCAGTCGGCGCCCCGCCTCCCCGCGCCGGGGCGCACGGGCGAAGAGATCTCGGGGGAGTCCCACTGGCCCCCCATGGACTCCGTGGGCGACGCGTACCCGTCCTCCTGCGCAATAGCGTCCGGCGCTCCCATGTCCACGTCTGCGTCCGCGTCCATGTCCGCGTCCACGACTTCGTCGGCCTCCGGCCGTACGTTCTCCTTCTCCTTCTCACGCTGCGACAGTCCTGACGATCCGGCCACCGGCTGCTGCTGGCTGTGACAGCGCTCGTGGCCGTGGTCGTGGCCACGACGGGCGTGGTTTGGGGTGCTCACGCTGGGGGTAGCCACAGGTCGGCCCCACCCGAGTCTGTCGCCTCGAGGGTCTGAAACCGATCGCTGAGCAGCATGGAAGAATTTGGACGTGGTCGGCACGCGCGGCGTTGCGGCACCAGCATTAGCACCAGCCGCGGCCGCCGCGTCCTCGTCCTCGTCCTCTTGTTTCTTCCGCTTCGCAGCGATTTCGTCGTCCATGACCCCGGCGAGGGTCCGCTTCCCGCTCCTCTTCCCGACCGCCATCGCGGGCCGCGCAGGGGTGGCCGAGCCGGAGGAGCCTGATTGTGGCCCTGGTCCTGGTCCTAGTCTTGGTCCTGGTCCTGGTCCTGATACCGATCGCGCTCCCGCACCCCCATCTCTCCCCGAGGGAGCTTCTCGCACCTGTGGCGCTACGGTGGCATTATCCCAACACGTAATGAGCCAGAAGAACGCGCAGGAGGGGGCAGTGGGAGGAACACGACCACGACCACGACCACGGACGGCACATGCACATGCTCCAGTCAGCACCTGCCAATCCTAACGGGGGCCCGCGACGAGCGAGCGAGCGGAGTGCGGACTTACCAAAGAACTTGAGCAGGCCTAGTTTCTCCGGCAGCGGCCGGGGCCGCGGCGGCTGCTCCTTAGCCCTGCCTTTGCCCTTATCCGGCCGGGCCACGTTCGCCGTCGACGCCGACGCACCATGTCGGTTCATCGGAATCGGCTTGAGGGCGCGGGGGACGTAGCCAGGGTTGATGTCCTCCATGGGGAGGAGGGAGATGGGGCACGCGTCGCCCTCGGCGACGCGCTTCGCGAGCGATGGCTCGATATTCCTATTCGGGCGAGCGCGGCGCATCGCACATTTGCGCATCGAGCCACCGCAGATATGCCCGCAACGCACAGCGCACATCATCGGCGACATCAAGCGTGCCCAGTGCGCGGCGGAAAAGAAGGACGCGAAAAGCCAATAAAACAAGCAGTCGGTCAGCTTCTCGTTCAACGATACGATACGATACGGGGAGGGGAGGGGATAGAAAGGAAACGCGAACATGCGCACACCACGCACAAAACACAGAACACTCACGCTCCGACGTACGCCTCCCTCTCCGCGTCCCAGCTCTGCGCGTCGTCCGCGGGCACTTCCGTGAGGTGCACGAGCCGCCCCTGCGCAGGGTCGTACACGCGCTGGTGGAGGAACACCTGCTCTGCGAGCCTGAACGCGTCCAGGTACCCTCGCGGGATCTTCTTCTTGCCCTCGAGCCGCAGCGCGCCCAGCATGCCCTCCACCGTCCTGTGCTTACGGAGGAGCGCCCACGCCGTCTTCAGGCCGATCCCGGGGATGCTCGGGAGGTAGTCGCACCCGCTCAGGATCGCCATCGTCCGGAACTGCGTGTCGGACCACCCGAGGAGCGACAGGCCGCCCCCAGAGCCCGACGCGGACGTGCCAATGCCTGTGACGGCAGCGAAGTCGGCGCGGGAGATGTGCGTGGCGGTCGCTGCGGCGGTGTCGAGCTTGAAGAGGACGTTCTTGCAGCCGAAGACGAGCAGGTCCGAGTCCTCGGTGACGATCCCGTCCACGAGGCCGATCCGCTCGAAGTACGCCAGCTGCGCGTCCGCTTCGTACGGCGCTACGACGTACGGCACGCCCTCCGCGCGCAAGGCCTGCCCCATTCAGCCGTTCAGTCATTGAACCATCGCGTCGTTATCGTCGCGAAATCGCCATCCAGCATGCACGCAGCACGCACATAATGCGTAGGGTAGACCCAGGTGGAAAGATCAAGATAAAGTCAGCGTTGCGCACCGAACGGGCTAACGAATCTTCCAGCGGAGGGATCGCCCTCCAGCAGGTCAGGAATCGCAAGCAGGATTTCTCACCTTGATGAGCTGATACGCCATCTGCGGCGTCACGTCCACGCACTTGACGTAGTGCTCGCGCGCCTGCGCATGCTTGCCCTGCGCGGCGAGCGCGTTCGCGCGCGCGAGGTTCTCCTCGCGCCGCTGCTTGCGTTCCTCCTCGGTGCCCTTCTTGGCCGGGAGCGGCCCGCCATCGAAGACAATGTACGGCACGATGCCGTGGTGACGAAGCAGTCGGACCCTGTGCATCGCGTATTCGACGTATCTGGAAGACAAGACGACGGAAGGGCTGGGTCAGCGAGGCTTCTCGGGCCACAAATGACTGCAAACAGGAGCAGGAGGGGACATTTCTCCGTGGTTGAGCCGTCTGAATGCAATGTGCGCGCTCGGTACTGGAAATAAACAATAGACATAGACATTACGTCCACGTCGAAGTTCGCCCCACTAGGCCCGTTACGAGCAAGAGAAGATCAACTCATGTGTGCGCAGGGAAAATGAGAGCGAGAACGCCTTTACGTATAGATGAGGGAAGGATGACACGTCGGTTCAGCGTACCCACAAGCTTCTCTGAGGTTTCCGCAAAAGTCAAGGACGTACAGCTGCCGAGTGCCTGGTACAGAACAGCGAAAGATAGGCCAATGGCAGAACTTAACTGCCCCTCGAACAAGCTCTTCCGCCAATCTCAATTCGGTGGGCGACGTCTAGAAAGTCGCGAACCGCTACACGAGATTGGCACAGTCGCGACCTAGCCAGACCGAGAGCTAAAATGCGAGGAGATAGAAAATTTCGCGAAGAGTGAGCGTAGCCTGGTGTCCCGCCTGCCGTCGGACCGAATCCAAGCCGAGCGCATTCCACCAACGCCTACGGAACGTCGGAGCCGTAACCATTGCGGAGCGAGTCCGGCCCGGACCGGTCGCAGGTGCATAGAAATGTTTCTTTGCTGAGGAAAATATACGAGAATGAAGTCTTGCAAGATAGGAGCAAATCGATATCTCTACGGAGGCAAGAACAGTTCGAGAAACGCACTCCTGTGCGTGCACGTTGAAGCATGCAGGTTCTCGGCGGCAGCCAGGACGAATGACGTGTTCTGGGCACCACACAGACGCATCTCTTGGGTCTGGCATGCCTCATAGCTGTGTTGACATCAGCCACGAAAGTTTGGACCCCAGCTCAAGGACCATTGCATCGAGGCCACCATGCCCCCCTGTGGACCCTCAAATCAAACGTCGAGTGGCAAACAAACGTAAAAGAAGGAGCCATGGACCACACTAAAGGCGGTGACCGTCGCTGTTGAGGACACGAGTGACCAACAGTCTCCGAAATGACTGTGAAGACAGACCTCCACAAAGCAAATCCGGGTGGAGCAGCGATCACGTTTCACCCCGCAATATGCGACAACTTCTACTCGGGTTGCTAGAAAGCACAGTGGACGCTTGGCATACATGCGTCCAACGGCAAGGATAGTTGGAAAATCGACGACAGGGATGGTATATCCCGGAACAAGCCTAATCGACATCGCAGCCAAGCACAGGATGATCGAGATGTGGTTACTTCATCTGGGAAGTGGTAACGCAGTGATTTCGTCACGTCACGGGGCAATCGCATATACTGCCCTGACAAGCGCACGGTGTGCAAGAGCATAGAGTGCAGCAGGGGCAGCGTCTTCTGGCTGATTAAAGACCAGCAGGACTGCAAATGTACAAGCGCATGGGCGATAAGGCGGATAGGACCGGAAAGTCGGGGTGGACATGATGCAGAAGACCCTGAACATAACTGGATCACATGCCTTCGGTATCATGCCTACGGTGACAATTCCCCAAGTCCTCCAAGAAGTGCAGGAAAGAATAAAAGAAGCGATGTAACATGAAGCACGCATGAGGATCATCATATTAGAAAGGGAGACTCAGCATGGTGGAGATTCCAGAGTGCGAGGAACGGGCGCGGAGCACACCAGCCACTGAGGGACTGCCATATAGGAAAACGCAAATTGAAGGGAATATAACTCACTTGGAAGTTTTCTTGCCTGTGGCTATCTCCGCTGCACAACCGTATGAGCCTCTATGTAGCCACACATAGGCGTCGACGGCGAGGGTCTGGCCGCGGAACTCGGAGAGATGCTTGGTGTTTTGGATGTCCTTGAGGAGAGGAAGTAGCCCAGAGATTCCCATAGCGACGCGTCTTCAGATGTAAGCAGAGCATCCAGGCATTCGGGGGGTTGTGGCGGAGGGGGACAGTGGGAGGACGACGGTCGTGTCAGACGCGGTCCCTGGTCTCGTCCCGACGGGCGTCACCCAGTGCAGGCGCCCGTCGCTTGCCCTAAAAGGGGCATACAAACAACGCGTCGCGAAGCGTCACACCGCGTCCAAACAAAGCGTCACAAACGTCATCCCTGGCCCAGTCACGATCAAGCTCGTGGCACGGCCCAAACTGGCGCTTTCGGGTTCAAGCTTTGTGTCTTTACACCAGGCCCGTACCCCCGATTCTCCACCTTCCGACGTGCACAAGGCTCGGGCCCAGTTGCGTTTCTACCTTCCGTCACTCGCTGCGGTATCATTCATGCGCATCGTCTATTGTTAGAATGCTAGCGTTTACGACCCTCGACGGCGGCATCACTGGCACTTCGCTCTTCTCCTCCTACCACGACCAGCGTGCGGTCTCCAGCCTCCTAGCACACTCAGGGCTTTAACATATATGAACATATTGCAGGCTCCAGCCGTCTCCATGCATCGCCGTTTGGGGCGGGGTACAGCACGCACGACTCGGACTCGGTCGAAACATATTTGGACTCAAGGTTGTTGCAAGGTGTAGCCCGAATGCGCACCCTGTTTCTCGACCGTTGACGTCTTACGTCTTGCGTCCGCTCAACTCCCATGATAGGATTAAACGCAATCGGTACGTCGTCAATACCCTGATCGCCGTGATGCATAGTAGAATGCCTTTCACCTGTTTTCCCCTCAGGACACGGTTCAAGCTACGCCTACAAGCAGGTTCACTTCACCTCACTTTTGTAGACAGATGCCTTCCGATGTGATCCCTGACGGCGGACTTAATTTTTGGTTGTTCCGCGTCCAACACACCACGAGCGTTGAGAACCATGTATATAAGGTTTGCCACCATCATGCATCAGTGTTTCTATGTCGCCTGAGCCTCTTCCTATGGCACCCGCTGTACTGCCCGAGGAATATGTAAAGGGCAGGCGGGACCAGTCGGATAGTTAGTAAGTGCCCTGCCGCCTTGATCCTTTATACGCGCCCTGTTATTTGGCTGATTCATGTCCCATACCGCTCGCAGCACACTAGTCATGACTTGCCACCGTCGCGGCCGGACGCCCATATATTCAGACTCTGTTCCGCTGAGACCTCTCAACCGCTTCTACTCATACCAACCACTCACATTCCTCCGGTATGGAGAATTCCTTACTCCCCATCGACATATGCGAAGCCATCATCGACGCTTTCTACATCACTCAACACCACGGGGCCATTGCACGAAACGCAGACTACGCAGTTCTCCTCCGCTGCGCACTCGTCTGCAGCGCCTGGCTCCCTCGGGCCCGCTTCAATCTCCTCCGCCACGTCGTCCTCAGGGACCCCTCTCACCTCAACCTGCTTATCCGCACTCTCTCAGTGAACCCAGACCTCGCAAATCTGATCTCCGAGGTTACTGTGCTCACTTCCCACGGCTACATCCCATTTGCGAACCTTCGTGCTCGCCAATTCTTCCGTAGCTGCCGACGGCTTGAGTTGCGCTTCTCCTCATGGAGCATGCATTACCCACCGACGTACTGGATTTCGATTGCACAGTTCCCCAGCATCGTAGAACTTGACATTTCTACCGCCGGCCTATCACTAAGCAGCATCCTCCATCTCATCTGGTCCTTCCCGGCACTTCGTGTCCTGGGGCTGCAAGAGGATATCAGCGAAGGACAGGTTTCAGTTCGGATGGACTCACTGACGGAAGCATATAGCATGAAACTCGATGCAATGCGGCCGTCGATTGCTCTTCGTGACCTTCAACACATGAAGCTCTCAAATGCAGTGAGTGTTCTATATCTGAGCTTGTGCACAAAGGAAAGTACCTCAACAGCAACCGGCTTGACAGCGTATCTTGACCTCCTTGCCCAACTTTCCTCCACCGCTCGCTTTTGGGACGTCAGTCACCAGATTGAAACTCGGTGTCATCCGGAAGCTCGGGCTCTCCCATATGTCCTCATTCTTACCTTCTGCAATATGTGTAACCGGATACTCACAAGGCGTCTTTGATAGAGAGCATGTTCTCGTGGATTCGGGAGTTCCACAGCTTGGAGTTTCTGAGAGTTGGTAGCGTGACCTTCGGCTCTAGCTCGCACTCGGACGGCCGAAGGAACAACGCGGCGAGTCAGACTGAGTTCGGAAGTTGACGTTGAAGTTCCACTGAGTTCCCCAGGATCTGGAGATTCTGCGTGACATTCACAGCGCCATACCCCAACACTACCTTTATATATCTTTCTCGTTGCACATTCCTATACGTTACCTCCGATTCATGTTTACGCCGACTTGAGCCTGGCGTACCAAGTCTGACGGCATAGCCAAATAGTGATCAACAAACAAAGGAGCCAAACAAATTTTGCCAACAGGCGCCCATGCCTCCTGGACGATCCGACGATTGATCTTTTCAAGCAATGGTACCGGTACTGCTGCAATTCAAGTTGTCGCTGCACATGTCGCTGGTAAGTCGTCGTCATAGACATTGAATACTTATTCGCTGGGATACAACAAGCCTGTCTGTGGGTACCCCAATTACGTTTGCCGGGATGACGCACCGCAACTCACGTACACTGCGCTTGTTACTATGTACTAATGTAGCATTGTAAGTAGTATACCTATGATGTACCTGCTCTACTAGACGCCAACCGCATTCCTTGAGTTTGAACGGTCAAGTCGGAAACACCGTGAGTGCCAAACGGTCTCATCCGAGATAACTTGGGTGCTGAGCTGAACAGGCGGAATTCCCAATCGCGACTAGAGCAAGTCCCGCCTTAGCAGTGCAACTTGAAAGCCACTAGTATGGAACCCAAGTTTCCAGAGCCGTTGTTCCAGGATCAGACGTGGAAATCAAAACTTCCGACTCCCCAGGTTCTTCTCCCAGTTTTGCGACGCTGCTCTACAGGTATTAACCTCATATGTATCACCCAGGCGTTTCGGGAAGAGATTGAGAAGCAGTACACGCAAGACGAGAAGGAGCAAGTATGGTCGGATGCGGCAGAAGCCGTCAAGACTTACCATGAGGAGATGGTGGCTGCCTGGGACAAGGAGATGGACACCCTCCTTGTCTACGTGAGCATGCTGTCCGGTACTGCTGAGCTTGGAGGTCCGTTCTAACCCATCGGACAGGCGGGTCTCTTTTCAGCAGTCCTCACTGCATTCAACGTCCAGTCGTATCAACTGCTGCAGCCGCAGCCCACAGACCCCATGCTGGCTGTGCTGCAGCAAATTTCCGCCCAGCTGAACAGCTTCACAGTCAACACTCCGTTCGTGAACGCCACCCAGCAAGCGCGTCCGCTCGATGACACGCCGTTCAAAGCCCCACCATCCGCGGTCTGGATCAACACGCTGTGGTTCTCTAGTCTCGTCTGCAGCCTCGCTGCCGCGTCGATCGCCCTGATGGTGAAGCAGTGGCTCGACCAGCTCCGTGTCGGGCTCTCTGGGACCTCCAGGGACAGCGCGCGGCTCCGCCAGTACCGCCTCAACGGTATCCTCAAGTGGCAGGTCGGCTCGATCATCGTCGTCCTTCCCATCCTCCTGCAGCTCGCGCTCCTCCTCTTCCTCGCCGGCCTCGTCATCCTCCTCTGGACGCTGCACAGCACCGTCGCGAGCGTGACCTCTACGCTCGTCGGCGCCCTCGTCCTCTTCTCCTTCACCGTCACCGTCCTGCCCGCGTTCCAATGGGACTGCGCGTACCAGTCCCCGCAGGCGCTCTTTGTGCACGAGCTCTTCCGCTTCCAGTGGAACTACGTCCGCGTCAGCTTCTTCTCGCTCTTAAACACGGTCTTCCCCCTCTGGCGCTTCCCCGTCCGCCGTCCGCCCGTCGAGGCGGTCCCGACGGCCCTGCAGAGGCACCTCATGAAGATGCGAGCCGCGCTCGTGTGGGTTACAGGCGACGCGCCGCTGTACCCGACGTGGCGCGGCCGCGAGCAACTCGCGATCTCGTCGCCCGAGGCCGCGCGCGACCTCGACCGTCACGTCGCCGTCATGGCGTACACCACCACCTTCGCGGTGCGCCACGTCAAGCGTGCCGACATCCTCTTCCCGGACCTCGGGCAGAAGCAGGTCCCGCGGTACTTCGACACCATCCGCACGGCGCTACGGCGCCATTGGAACGGGCCGTCGTCGTCGCAGCGCGTGGGGGGCGTGCTGCACCACCTCCCGCTGCACGCGCTGCGGTACATGCTCTCAGTCGAACTCGGTGACAGGGACGCGAAATGGCGCGACGGCGTCCAGACGATCCTCGGCCACCTGCGGTTCATGCCGCGCAGGACGGTCGACAAAGGAGTTTACCTGGACACGCTGTCTGCGCTGCTCGTGGACGAGCGCGACCGCGAGCTCGTCGGGCAGGTGCTCAAATGGATTCTGCTCGACCTCCGGTACGCGCAGGACGTCAGCGTGTACTCGCCGGACACCATCCGTAATGGTACGTCGTACTTACCTGATCGAATCGCTGTTTCGGGTGCATTTTTTTCTGACGCCAACGCTACACAGTGCTGTCGATATCCCAATGGTGGATCCAACAGCTCCCGACGTCGCCCACCGCCGAGCCGCCGCACGGGTACCTCTACGCCTCGGAGATCGTCGTCCACTGCATGCGCCTCTCCGCGTCCTCCGCGTCCCCTACCCCCGAGCACACCACGTACATCCTCGCCCACGGCAAGGACGCGCTCCAGTGCTTCTGCGACCGGCTCATGGCGCGACAGCGGTCCGGCAAGCCGCTCATACGACAGTCCGACCACCGGGACGGGCTGCTCGTGTCGTCGATGACGATCGTGCTCCAGGCGGTGGTCGACTATGGGCTGCACATCGACGAGGTGCCCGAGTTCTCGCGGCCGAGGAGGACGGGGACGGGGTTCAGTACGGCTTTGCGGAGGCTTGAGCTCGGAGTGGGATCGGGCGGTCTCACGCTGGCGCACGTCGTTGGTCGTCTCCGGCCTGGGATGCCACACCCAACTGAGAGTCATGATTGAGGCTTTGAAGAGCAAGAGCGGGTTACTCGACGCATATATGACATGACATGGCATGACAGCGTTTCCGGTTCCACGTAGTTGGTGGCAAACTGGCCATGGGGAAGCAAACAACACCAATATATCAGTAATGATTACAATTCTGACAAGTCATAGTACAGCACGCAGTTCGCAAGAACCGCAAACACTGTACATATGGCACTATTCCATCCACAAGTCCGTTTCAAGTCTGTGGTTCGGTCATTGCGTGCTCTCAATCACAACCCACACACGCTCGGGGCGACCTCCTTCGACGTCGCCTGTACGACGCCGACCTGGGCCGCCTGGCCGTCCGTGAGCTTGTCCATCGCCGCCTTGGCGATGTTGAAGCCGGACCCGGCGTGGTCGATCGCGAGCACGTTGACCGTCGTGTTCTTGTACGTCAGCTGCCAGCACGAACCGCAGTTGGGCGAGTTGAATCCTGTTCAACGCGTTCGAGAGCAGATGGAAACCTCGTCAGTAAGAGGACACTAGTTAACCGGGAGCCTGAGGTGAGGGCTGTCATACCTGCGATTGCCTGGGCGCCGCCGATGTAGGGGAAGTCCGGAAGGTCGCCGAACGTCTTAAATCCTGGAAAGGTTTGGAATGTATAGATCAGCGCGTGCGCGATGCGGGCGTGCAATATGCGCAGAATGACTGTACCCTTTGTCTCAAGGCCGTTGGGGCCGTTGGAGCAGGAGACTATGTCGAGGGAGTTCGAGCCGTTGTCGTAAACGGAGTCCCAGGTCACCTGCACGGTGCTCGTCTCGCGGGTCGCGAGTTGGGCAGGCATGGCGACGACCGCCATGGCGAGGGTCAGAGCGGAGGAGACGATCGCGAAGAGCTGCATGGCCGAAGCTGTGGATACGGTCGTGAGACGAATCGCTGGGAGGTGCGATGTGCGAACAGGTAGAAGACGGATGTCGACCTGGAGAGCTTCGTCCCCAGAGTGTGTCCTTATAACCTCCTCCAAGACGGGGACGGGCGCGGCCAAGGTGTTTCAAGATAGCTGCGTCGGAGCGCGGGCTGGTCAGTCTGGGTTGTGGCAGCTGAGTGCAGAGTCATCCGGGCTCGTCTCTTCTAGCGCGTTGGGCGCAGTCTCCCCGTCGGCCAGGGGCTCCCGACGCTGTCCACGTCGACATTAGCTTCAGCAGCAGGTACATAGAACGGACACGCACCCAAGGATGCAACCACATGATGGCTACATTTCAGGGAGGGACGTCAAAACAGAGACTCGGCTTGATGATGTTCTCTAGCAATGTCAGACACGCTAGCTTGCATGCAACCTTTGCGGGAACATAAGTCTTTCTAGAGTAGAGTTCTTACACACGCTGATGCATAGTCTCCGTTCACTCGGATGAACTGAGAGTGCTTAAACTTGTTAAAGACGGCCTATCAACCTCGTTAGTTAACAGTTTGAATTGGACGCATGCCTGTTGTCATTACGAATTGTTGCTTACCTAGTCTTCACCATCGGACCATGGTCTGCAGTAGTGAGATTCAGCGGCCAGGCGGTCTTCGTATGCCGAGGAAGTCTGGTGGCGTGCGAGGCCGATGTGTGAATGTGGACTGAAGCGGCTATTACGAGGCAAAATACGTGCAATACGAGAGCTAACTGACAAGGTCTGACGAAGTGAAAAGAGTAAAGTGGCATGCTTTGGGTGCGCAACGCCGAGACAGATGGCGCGCACATCGGCGCACATGAGCAAGGTCCGAGCTGAACCGGCGCTCCGAGTGGGAGTCCTATAACACTGTAGGCACTCGGGACTCCTGCGCAGCGTTGCACATGTCTAGGCCGGATACCTAATGGCAGTACCGACGGGATGTATGAGGGTGGGAGAAAAGCTTGCTTGTGGATCAACTGGCTGACGACGCACCGTTTCGTCCCGTACAAATCCGCTTAAGAAAGCTCTCAATCCCAACCCCAGATTGTCTGGCTTGATACGTTCCTTGTTGCATTTTCTCCTTCGAGAGCTCCAAGTAGATAAGTATTCGGACTGGCGCGATATGAGTCGGCATTCGACGGTGAATCACAAGGCAGTGGTGATGGAAGACCTGGGAAGACACTATCCATGCCTACTCACAGGAATATGTGGAAGCCATTGTTGTCAGTACTAACGGAGGAAAGTCACATAAGAGGTTTAACATACGAAGTGTAGTGGCTGTTTCCGGCGCTCCGCTGCATGAGAAGTAGGCGTCGCTTTCAATTGACAGGGTCGAGTTCGAAAGAGACTCGTCGGTCTGAAGAATGCCTTTTGGAGATGCCAGCACTGATGCAATTCGGAGAAAACCTCGGAGGGTGTACGAGTTAACGTTGAACGTTGAGGGAAGTGGTGACTGGAACAGTAGCGCCCTCTGTTTGTTCTTATTGACAGTGTGGCTACTGCATCGAGTCCCCACGCTCGTCGATCGCGACTTGATCGCGACTACTTACTTCCAGTCAACAACCATTCTCCCATTCACTTCCGATCCCCACCTCCTAGATCACGACATTCATAAGGACTATTTGCACGAGCATATCTCCTGCTAGGGTCGATATCTCCGAAGGGCAGTACCAGTACTCATGATCACAGGCTTTTCCCGCGCTTCAGCTTCAAGTTGACTTTTCAAACAACTGCCCGTTTATACGGCGGCGGTTTGTACAAGGTACTATATAGTGATGTGTTTGCCGACGGATGTCTAATGCATCTTGCATAGGTTTTTGAAGGATATAGTTCCTAGGAGCTAGTCATTATAGCCCTCCGGAGAAGCGAAGACGTACCACTGCGACCCACAGTTGGTCACCGGCACGACCACTAGTAGGGGATGCAGTGCACCCCTTGTCACGGCGGTTCAGGAATAAATACGTGTCAAGAGCCCAGCTCGTGCCCGTCGGGTTCTCGGCGAGGCTATGGAGGAATCTGAAGTCAGCGGATACGTAATCGCAGAGGCATTCTAGCCTCGCATGCTGTCAATTGAGCCCTTACCGTGCTCTGCTGTTGGTCTCTAGCCTCCCCGTCTCCCGACCTTGGATTTCGGATGTTCTCCCATCGGGGTTTCCAAGATAGCCACGTCCCGAACAGCCGGCTCGGAAAGAAGAACGGTATTGCGAGGGCAAAGAGTATGCAGACGACGAGGGCAATACTTCCGGCAAGTGATAGTGCTGGCATGTATCTCGAGCAAGGAGCAGAAGGTGAGCGATTTCGATGGATATTACTAGATGGAAACTAAAGCTAGGCCAGCAGGAGGAAAGCAAAGAGCGGTGAGAGGGACAGAGGGCTGGGTATACATATACGCCTCCTCATTACCGCCGTTCATGGAGTTTGTAAGTACGAAACTGGGAACCGTTGATGAACGCACCGTACTTCGGAGGGGGGCAGCAACAAACGACCTAATGGGTGAGTGCTATAGAAGTGCTCGTTCCCTCAGTGAATCGACCGCAGCTCGTATTCTATACCCTGTATCGAAGCCCGTTCGGCGTCATGCACATTGGGCGACTGGAAGCGCAATGACGGCCAAGTCTGCTTACATAGGGATACATTGGAATTAATAAGTCATTTGGTGGGTATGAGTAACATCAGAGCAACTGATCTCGGGGCCCGAATAAATACAAATAAGTTACAAGCACTCGGAGCATTCAGTAAGGGAAGGGAGGTTGGCGGGAGTAAGGAGGAGGCTCTGTCGGTGACGGGGGAGGTATCGAAGGCGCGGGACTCGAAGTGCGCCCCAGTTCCATTGGAAGTTGAGGCAAAGTGTACATGTCGTGTCCTATCTCCACATCGGCGACTGAGTCCGAGTCTTCAGGGTTGGACAACGAGTCGTACTGCATGCCATTTTTCCGTGTCAGTCTAGCTAGACACTCCTTGCAAGCAAAACTCACGAGAGCATCCCACCTACGAGGCCCTACTGGCGCATCGCCGTCGCCACAGTTTACAATGAGCAGTAGAACAACGACCGCAATCCCAACCAAGGGGAGATAGCCGAACTGAGAGTTTGACGGTCGACTCAAGGAGGGATGTTGAATTATCACAGAGAGATATGATAAGGGAGCCATAGAAGACAACGGAGCTGTAAGATATGGAGGAGCCTGCAGGTGCTTGCCTTGGAGTGGTACGCAGAGGGGAGCATTCGATGTCGACCCCCTCGCCCGCGGCCGCCGTTAAGTACGTCCAAGGAGGCTGGGAAGCCCGCCCGCTATGCGGCGCTCGCAGTGGGAGCGATGCTGCTTCTTGAGACGACGAGAAGCGGATTGCAATGAGAGACGTTAGCATGGGCTGTGTAACTGTCAATGGAGCCAGGATACTGACGCTCACGAAGGAGATGCCATGAGCAGGCGGAACGCTGAGGCGATGATCTGGCATGATGCCAGGGTGCACAGCTGGTCGACAGCGAATGAGGCTTCGGAACGTTGGTCGCGCGTGCGTCGTGTACTTAGTGACTTTTGCATCATGCTTTTGCAGTCTCGATCGCAAGCGCGAACAACAGTAACTTACTAACTGTAAGTTAAGGGTAGTCACTTTGGCGAGGCATCCGAGTCGGCAGACAGAGTCAACCGCAATATGCAGCCCGCCCTCTCCCAATACGGGCACTATCGCTCAGGCACGCATCCTGTGGCTCGTCGTCGTCGCCTCGGAGCTGCAATGCAAATCACTCGAGGTCCGTCAGAACAAAGGGACACACAACATTCATTCAGTACATCCGACATATATGGATCAGGGAGCCGTGAGGATAGTACTGAACACCGTGAAATATGGGTGAGGATACTTCAATTACAACAATGCGACTCCGAGAAAGGATAAGAAGGGAAAAATGCTGAGAGAACATTGAGATGGGAAGGATACTAGATCGGACGAAGCGACAACATCACGAAGATAGCTACAGATCATGACTGTCCTAGCCCGATGAGCTGACCACGACTCGACCTAGCAGAAATACATCATCCGCTTGGTCTTCTCGTTCAGGGGCAAAAAGTTCGTCTGGAAAGCCTCCAGCCGACGATTGGCGTCGCTCGAGTCTAGCTGAGTGTCGTACTCAGTAGAATCGAAGCTGCCCGAGCCCTCGGGGTTGTAGTGATTCTTGGCACGGGCGCAAACAATATCCGCATCTGGTGGTAAGCGAGTCGAACAGTTGTCAGTTTCTACAGTCCGCAAGGAGACTCTCTGAAGAGGACAGCCACACTTACAGTAGACCGGGGCGGGAATTGACACCGACCGGGTGCAGCGCGCATAAACATGACAAAGAGCGAATGACAGAGCCTGCAAAGCATCCGGAGTGAACTTATTCTCGTCGTAGAGCACGGTGTAGTGGGCGGGACGAGACGTCCCTAGCAGCGTATATACCCAAAATACATTGCGTCAGTCGAGTGTTCATTGATTGCAAAAGAAAGGGACTTATCCGCTGTGGCTCTGCAAATAAAAATCGAACTCGGAGGGGTGAGTAATGTCGCGGTCGATGACGGTCCCAGCCGGGCAATTGCCGCTCCTGTCCCCATCTTCCCTCCTCTGCGGGAAGAACCGAACGTGGTGCGACTTGCCAACCACGATCACCGTGAGTTTCGCATCTACGTTATTCGCCGCGAGGGCTCCTGTAAACGAAACGAATGAATGTGTTGAATGCCGAGTCGTCGTATTGAAGTTTCGCGAACGGCACGTACGCTTTAGCTGGGGCAGCTCTAGAGTTACAGCATACATCACACACCGTGAGCAAAGAGGGTAAAAAAGGAGACTAGTGGGGCAGCGTACCATACTCCAAGACCTGCTGGAACTCCCCCTCAGACACGCCGTCCCGGTAGAATATGACCCTCTTTGGGTCCGGCGGAGACTTCTTCTCGACGGCTTGCCTGTACCTCTTGTACATCGCGATATGCGCAGTGGCCATGTCTTCGAGGTCGTCGATCATTTCCTTGCGGGCGGTTTGAACCCGGCAGTCGGCGATGTATTTCGAAGTCTCGGAGTCGACGTTGCCGACGAGGGAGGTGAAAGACGGACGACCATGGGCGCCAGGCGCTGGGTGGTTGATGTCGGCACCCATGACCAGGGTGGGGTTCCTTGGGTCGGTGAGGGACGGGACAGACCGTGCTTCCGGGATAGTGTTGATGCCGCCCGCTTTCACGTTGACCCTGCGATCCTTAGTATCTCCTGCAGCCAAAACGTAGATCATGACAACTTACTTGAGGCACACGTTCGCGAAATATTGCTTGTTCGCCCTGTTGCACTTGCTGCTCCTCAGGCATTGGGTCGCGACGCCCCGAGTGATGTCACCAAAGCTGTGTTCTATGAGCTCCACATGGTGCGCTGCTCGACAGAAGAGGAAACTCACTGTTTGACACTCTGGTACATGTCGGCAGACGACTCAGGGAGAACAACGACCATGAGGTCGGGCCCAGGACCCTTGTTCTGGTGCTTTTCGATAACCTTCCTGCCAGCACTATGCAGAGACTAGTTGACCAGCGGGACATTTAGTAATTCTAATCAGGCAGAAATAACACCCTTGAGTACTTACAGCTGAAATATTGGTTGGTCGCTCCCAGAGTACGAGAGGATCTGCTTCATTGCACCGGATGCCTGCCAGTGGCTGTGAGAATGGCATACTGTGGCAGTTGAACATGTGCACACGTACCAACAGCCGCGAATTGTTGAATAAAGTTCTGCACCATCTCGTGCGCCGCGCCCCTGTTGAAGCGCTGTTCGCGCTCGTATACCACCACGACCCATCGGTTAATGGTGACCGGTCGATAGAACTGCTTATCAACCATATTCCATGCACCATCGCGCGGTGTCTTTGGGACAATTGTGAGAAATGCTGGGGATACAGTTACAGATCGAGGGAAAAACATACAATGGTGGGCTGGCGGCTCTGGTTCCCGTACATGAGGGTAGGGGGCTCCAGGATCCGCGCCTGGAGGGACTGCACGTTAGGGCTGACGTGCATGCCAAATTGCTGTACAGGGGATTAGGAGCTGACTTATGCTGAATAAAGTGTATAAACTCACCCGGAGGTATTCCGACTGCCCGTAGTTGAGAACACCTAGGGCGGCGCGAATGCTCTGGAGTCGCTCTTGGGGCCGCTTCGTCGCGAACTTGACCACATCGTTAACCTTCTCCGGAGGCAGCTGCTTGCGCAAGATTTGTCCCTCGGGGATTACGCAGCATTCCATTGGGAGGATGGCGCCAGAGCCAAACTGAACCTCATTGAACACCGAAAACCCAAGACTAGTATATCGAAGTGTAGGACGCACCTCAATGCACACAATGTCAGGAAACTTAAGGCGATAATTGTGGGTCTTCTCAAAGTACCGGGCGACTGTGATCGTCTCTTCGTCGCGCATCGTGAACGACAATTGGCTGGCGCCGACTTTCGTGAGCCTTTTGACGACGCGCGGGGGACGCCGCCCCGTCGAGGGTTGTCCAGGGATGTCGACATTGACACGTACGCCTGATAGGAATCTCTGGAGCTTGATTCGCTCGCGTTCAGGGAGGCCGTGCGCCGGAGAGAGAGCGAGTGGACCTCCCTGAGCCATATCCAGTACCTCGAGTGCAATGTCGATGAGCCGGCCTGGCTTATACATCGCGGCAGTGGATATGTCGACGTTGATTAGTATCCGACCAATCGCGGGCCGCACAGACTGGAAATACCCCCGCCAAAGAACAATCCCTCCTCGGATGTCGGCCGTCTCTCGGGAGGTAAAGAAGGACCGGACATTGAATGGGTAACGAATGGTAGGTTCCATACGAATCACAACATTCAACGCCTATGCATGGTTCGAAAATTATGAATGGGGAGGGACTCGACAAACGGTAGAAATGGATAGAACGTACCGTGATTGCAGTCAAAACTGCATTGTCATGGGACTGCTTCCCGTTGACGAAACGGTCTAGCAGTCTAAACAATCGTCAGTTACATTGTCAAGTTACGAGCGCATACAATAGGGACTTACTCGGGGTTTATAGTAGCTACATGGGTCAGCTTGACCTCGTACATCTTCGGGCCACGGGGGGTCGCACCACCTCGACGTCGTTGACCGCCCTCTGCCGCTGGACCACCCTCTGCCGCTGGACCACCCCCTGCCGCTTGACTGCCCTCTCCCCCTTTACCTTCCTCTCCTGGAGAGGCAGGATCATTTAGGGCGAAGCTAAACTATTGCAAGGGTAACGTTAAGAATGCTCAAACAAAGGACACGGGAAATGGCATACTTGGTGGGACCCCGAGGGGAGAGGAAGCTGGCGAGGGGAGAAAATATTCTTCCGGCCGTCGTAGACTACACGGGGCGTGAACATCTCTGGGGCGACCTTTGACTGGAGCCTTTCGATGATCTCCATGTTGAGACGCGCGGGAAGTGTTTTGTCTCCGGGGGCAGATATAACTAGCGAAGAACTCGTGTCAACGAGAAAATATGCGTGGACCACAGCATGAATACGTACCAACTAGATGGCATAGCGTACAGGCTCAAGATATCAGTCGACAGAGCGAGTTGAACGGGATACGGCGCACCATCATAGTGGTAAATAATGTGATCGGGGATCTGCGTTTCAAAGTGATTGGTTAAGACGGTCAGAGCACGACCACTTTGACCGAAAGCAGTCCGCTTCACACCGACGGTGGTGATGTGAGGGCTAGTGTCTGGTAAGCCAACTTGAAGACCCGGAGCAGCAGGAGTCGACAGTGGGATTACGCGACCTCCAGGGACCGCCGGGGGATTGCCTTGGTCGGTGGAAGTGACACGCCCGCGGGACGATGCGGCTGTGCTACCGGCGCCGCGTCCTGAGCGAGCCGTCCCTGGTCCTGAGCCGCGGCCGGAGCCTCTACCACGGCCGGGCCCGCGGCCGGAACTCGGGCCGCTACTACCGTGAGATGCCGAACGGGGAGGCATTGCAAATTGTAGAGGGAGGAAAATGGTAGGAGGTCGGAAGATAGAGGAGTAGAGAGGTAAAGAGAGAAAGAGAGAATTGAGAGTAGATATATGAGGGGAAGGAGAACTAGAGCTTTACGGTGCTGCAGGTTTGGCTGCAGCCTGGGAGGACATAATTATTTGGGATCACCTAATCATGCTGAGTATTGCATGACCGCGCGCCTGCGCCCAGTGTTGTTCAAATTAATTGAAGTTGGGGATCTTGTTGACTCGGACGCGTCGTGTTCTACCGTCAACTGCCGCTTGAGTGTCTTGCATCGAGCATTTATTGTCAACGCCCTCCCCGATTCCGCCCTCCCATACCCAATGCCGACACTCTCCTCCTCCCAATTCCCTTGACTCCTTCTCCTCGAAACCTTTAATCTCCTCCCCGCGCCTGGCCGCGCAACTTTTCCCATGTATTCCGCACCATCCTTGCTGCGGTAAGTTGCGTGCTCTGGCTCGCTGGCAGACACCATCCGGAATAGGGTATCTAGTGTCCTCATCAAGATCTAGACCCTTCTCAGTGGACGTCGACTCTAGGACCGTCCCCATGCCGCCTGGACGTGCGAGGGTTTGGTACGAACCTCTCGACTAGGCTCCTTCACCGTCCGTAAATGTCCTTTCTGCTGCTTCTGCGTAAGTGGTCGCCGACCGTGACCCCGACGTCTCTCCTCACCTTTGTCGCTAGTATACGGACGCCAAACAGATCAACATTTCAGATGCATTCCTCGCCAACATTGCCTCCAATCACAAGGATGAACTCTTCCCCACCGGAGTCTCCTCTCACCCCGATGGTCGGCGGCCCCCCAGCCTCGTCACTAGCGAGTCGGTCGGGGAGTTTCCGCTAAGGGCGTGTACCAGTCCCAGAAGCACGGTCTCTGGAACAAGAACGAGACTCCCGGCATGACCATATCGTCTGCACCTGCCTTGCGACCTGAATACCTCGAGTTCTCTGTCATCTAGCTCGGCGCGGGCCTCTACCACCTCGAAACGCAACCCTTTTTCGGCTCCGACCAGCTCCGTAGACTTTCCGTTCTAGGGCGTCGTCTAGTAGAATCCACACCGGAATACACTCCAAGCCTAAGACTGTGGAAGAGGCAGATGAACTGAGCCCTGCGAAGACTCGAACTACGGAGGAGGTCGCCTTCGAGGCTGCGGAACTGCAATGCTCTGCCTTTCCCTCACCCTGCATCGCGAGGGGTGTAACGCTCGCCGCTAGCACTGCGCGATCGCGGCTTGACCAGAAGGCAAAGAAGATGACACGGCGGCCAGGGACTGCTGCGAAGCCGCAGTTCACGGTCCCAGCAACATACCTCTGCAGAAGGCCCGGCTGTGCACGGCGTATCGAGCACCAGCACAGCAGAAGCACCGGAGCCTCCTGCGAAGCCTACCGTAGTGCCTACTACGGTAGACGGAGACACGCAGGTACTAACGACCTCTCCGGGACAGCCGTCGCGGCCCGCGGAGTGTGCCTAGCTGCTCTATCTGCATGTGCTTAAGTCCGACGAGATATTTTCCAAGGTGCGGCCTCGTCTACGACCGTATCGAGGCCCTCGGCGATGCTGCCCTTCTCAGGCCCACCGTCAAGTTCTACGAGGCCCAGCTCGACTCGCCCTTCAAGATTATACGCCCTTCATCTGCGTCTTCGGACATGATGGTGCTACCCGAGAACGTGCGAACCGCGATTAACCTGGCGTACGCGAACATCCACATGTTCCAAAGGGCGCAAAGCGGGGAGACGACGCTCAAGGTCGACTCGGAGACTATGCCCAGTGTCGTCTACTCACGCTCTGCCTACCCCATTGCAAGCGTCGGCCTCTATGTTCTTGGCGGTACGTGACGGCGATCCTCACCTCAACCACACTCATGCTCAGCATCCCTGCTTAGGTCGTGGACTGCAGGGAGATGGCGCTCTCGACTCCGGCGCGTCCGGACGGAAGTGTTCGATCTCCCGAGTCATTTATGTCGCCAAGCTCGTCGGGGCGTCGCTATCCTCAAGGCAGAGCACACAGGCTGTGGGCGCGCCCGCCTACGGCACCGAGACCATACGACAATCTCTTCACCCCGGGCGGATAGTGAAGTGGCCGACGCAGCCAGATATGTATGGGGGGGCAGCTGCATAACGCCTCTTGAGGTATGGCAGTCAGTCGAACCATCAACCTTGGAATATCTATTGCTCAATCTTCTCGCGGTATGTCTCATAATACTAGTACCGGATATTTGTCTCTAACTGTTGCTCCAATTTCACGTAGTCGCCGTCAGTACGCCGAGAATGTGCGCCACAGATCTGTCTGGGAAAACTCAGGATTCCCATGGACATCACGTCGGCGTTTTCAGATAAGGAAGAACTGCTGTTCGAACCAGCCTCAGACAGCGCAGGCGCTCGACCGACGGAGCCATAGTACGGCTGCACTGCGCGACGGTAGAGTCGGCAGGTAAAAATTCCCGGAGATGGCAACGTTGTGCACGCAATGCTGATACAAGTTTTCCATTTCACGCAACTTCTCCTTCTACTCGCCTTCCGACAGTTCGATTTCGAGCGCAATCCGATATGCCCGTGGGGTCTTCCATGATACCCTGAGAGCAATAGGCGTATAAATATGCCCATCCCCCACCGTGAGTCTCGACGGGGACGACTCAGCAGCGTGCTTCCTGTGCACCTGTCAACGATCGCCAAATTTCAGATGCTAGTGGAAGACATTCAAGCATTTGCACTCGCCTGCGTAGTGGTAGTTACTACTGTCTATGCCGTACGATGGTACCTCGATCCGGTCAGTACACGACCCTCTTCCCACCACTAGTCATATCCGCTGAGTACACAGTACAGATAAACGAGCCCTTCGTTCCCGGGTCTGTCTTTCTTTGCCGTAATGTGCACTCCACCGCGCGACTACAGGGAGGTCCTTGAGGAAGACTACAGAAAGGCACGTCGTCTTTGTTACTGGGCCGGCTCTGTAGTGGCTGCTGATGCCGTGCGATGCTTCGTTTCAGCACCCGGACTCAGCGTTCAAGGTTCGCCGGCTGTGCCAGTGGTTGGTTTGTCGTCTCGGGGCGACGCATGCCAGTCGAGGATCTCAGGAAGCGATCGGAGCAGTCTCTCAGATCTGTGTGAGAGGCGAGGAGTCTCAGGATCTTGGATAGTGCTGCCAGTGATATTCACGTTCTTGGTATAGAATCTAGATGACCCCGGTCGGTATGAGAGAGGAAGAGACTCTAGCCACGAGTGTCGAGCTGTACTACAGCTACCGGGCCCCTTCGACGTATTGACAAACCCATGCGCGTAAAACTCGGGCAAAGTCCCTATTTGCTACCGACGAGCTCTCATTTACAGCATCCGAGTCCTACGACCTCTACGTCGGCTGTGTGACTCTCGCCCGCTTCATCGTCGCTCAGAACCCCGGTCTTCAACGCCCTCTACCTGAAGCTTCATACTCTCCCTGTACCACTTCCTCCCGAAGACGTTCCACAATGTTTCGCGCCGTCCGGGCTTGGCTAGCTCCCCAGGACACGCACTTCTCGCCTTCGCGGAGAAACATGGCTGGGATTGCGAAGCCGCACAGCGCGGCGACCTGAAGGTGTGTGAAGGAGGCAAGGCGGTATAACAGGGAGACAACCGCGAAATCCATTGCGACTCCTTTAGGGCCGGCGGGGAAGAGCAACGGACATCAGGTCTGAAAGCGCTAGAGACACTAGAGGTACAGTAGTCCAGTCCAGTCTTCTTGTAGTACGCAATCCGCTTCCATCTTGCCTTTATGCTCGCGTATGAGCCGTCTATCTAGTTGTCTAGCCTGGGTAAGTTACGTTATACAAGCAACCACCCTGTCCTCGAGCTCATGTGGCCATTGGCCCGGGTCAATAAGGAGGAACTTGGCTTAGCAGCGGCGGAGCTCGAGGTGTTTATGCGCTGACGGGAGAGGCAGGAGCGTTACACAGGCTAAATGATTGTTCATCAACGGCTGTACTACTACCATGTAGTTTCCGGAAACGAAGAGTGGCAAATATGGCCATGTGAGGGAGGAACATTCATGGCCGAGACGCAGAACATCATGACTGCATGCGAGTAACTGAGTACATCTGGATCTGAGGACGGACGATCAGTTGATGGAGGCCATTTATGTGCCCCGTTCGTTATTTGAAAGTGCTTGCATTCATAAGTACATCTCTGAACGGCTTGTCTCCATGACGTTGATCTGAACGGCAACGTATCAATTCTTTCGAACAAGTGGGACATAGCCTAACTAAACTACAGTCGGATTAGCACCATCCCTTCTGCTTGAAATCCTCAATCATGAAAGCTGCGGTCGCTTCCATGTCGTGATACTGGATACCCAAGACCTCGCGGGACTTGGTGTTGTCGATTTGCACGTCGTGGACGACGTTCGAGAAATCCTCATCCTCGACTGCATCCTCAGGCTTCGACTTCCCCATGAGACGATGAGCAATGCCCACTGTAAGATCGGCAGGTGAGATGGTTGAATGTACATCGTCAAGGCATGCGGAAAGATCACATACCCCACTGCCTCCAGACGAGAGGAGCGGTGCAGATAGTGAAACGCTCCCCACCAGCCTCAGGCTTGGTAAGAGCGAGGCGTGTGGCTACGGCGAGGTCGCGGACGTCCGTCCATCCACTGCACAGGACAAATCACGCGTCAGCACAGAGCCGTAGTGCACCCGTCTCCTACGACGGTCGAATGAACAGACGAAGACATACGATTTGATCCATGCAATCATCTTAGCGTCCTCCTTGACAAGGATATGGTACCACATCCCCACCGAGTAACTGAGGTCTTTCGGCGACCGCACGCCCAACGCAGGCCCGAAGACCACCGACGGGCACAGCGTGACCAAGTCCCACCCGATCGTACCACTTTCCCTCCCGTCGAGGAATAGGTCCCAGGCAGCGCGCTCGGCCAGCACCTTGCTCGCCGAATACGTCGCCCCCTGGGACGCCGCCATGCCTTTCTCGCGGACCTCGGCGACGGCCCTGTCGTTCCAGTCCGCCTCGGTGAATATCACGGACATCGGGCGGGTGGGGTCGACGACCGCGGCGATGGAGGAGAGGACGACGATGCGCTTGACGGAGGACCCTGGAAGGCTCGCGCTTTGCATGATGCTGGTCGTCCCTTGGACAGCGGGGCCGATGAACTCCTGCGGGTCGGGTACAGTGACGTGCACTGGGGAGGCGGTGTGGATGATCGCGTCAACGTCTTTGACGGCTTCGTCGAAGGCGTTTTTCTACAGCGTCGTCGGTTTGTGGTTAATGACTTTGCACTATGGACACCCCGCACAGGGGAAGATTAACGTTACTTACCTCTTGGATATCCTGGACGACGATGGACTCGAGACGATCGTCATGAGCAGCGAGGACTTCTCGCAGTCCCTCTACCTTTTCGGCAGAACGGACCACGGCTCTGACGGAGAAACCGTGTTCGAGGAGATCCTTGATGATCCAGCTGGCGATGAAGCCGTTTGCGCCGGTGACAAGCACCTTTCCGGAGGTGGCGGTAGGCATTGTGTTCGGGTCGGCAGCGCTCTTCTAGCAGCAGGCGATCATTGTTTATATAAGTAATGAGAACTGGGGTCTGATACAATTGGACAAACGGTACTTACTACCTGGTACCGCTGAAAAAACAAGTATGATCAGCGTACTCACTGTCAGCTTTGCCAGGACGGCGTTCTGCGCATTACAACTTGCGCTAGTACCTCCTCATTTGAAATTGAAGACGGCGACTCGGAAGAGTTGTTTAACATGCCTACATACTGTCGAGCAAACTTCTGCGTCACAGGAAAGTATTTCCTAATGGGCAAGGAAACCCCTCGTGTAATTTCTTCGCAATGTCGGTGCTAATATTACTGCGGAGTTCAACGTTCAGTAATGGCATGCGTGCGATCGCGGGAGTGCTAGCATTGACAAACATCCCCGAAATATCGTGATGCGTAAAATAGGGCTAAACCCAAGCTATTGGAGTAACGATGGTGAGAAGCAAGAGGAACTGGGAGTGCTGAAGTACTCACAGACTGACACTAGTCCGGGAACGTTGCTCCTGCCAGTACCACTGGCGACAGACGTACTCCCCTCATCTGTACTGTTCATGTACATTAGCCTGACATATTAAACCTCCCGTAAAACTTGAAAACCAGGGCCTTGGGCCCTCGTTGAAAGGGGTTGAGGAGTTCGACTGTGGCGGCAAAAGGGGAGGAGACAGCTGGAGGCAGGCGCCCCGGGGGGAATGACGCCTTTGCGCCGCGTCTGCCACGCGCTCGACACCCTCAGACACCCTCATCACCCACCACCATCTCACTCAATGTCAGACCTGCTGGCAGACGACCCGGAGTGGGCGGACGTCGTCCCAATACGCCAATATGAGAACGTGAACCCGATCGCGCCTATCTTCTACACCGAGGAGTGTCCGTGCGGACCCAGTCCCAATCAGCTCACCTATCCACGTTGACACCCACCCGCAGACAAGGATGCGACGGACTACTTCCGCGGGGTCGTCAAGACCGGGGAGATGAGCGAGCGCGTGCTTAAGCTCACGGAGCGAGTGATACGGATGAACCCTGCGCACTACACGGCCTGGTGAGCACCCCCTCACGATCATGCACCGCTCGTCCACCCCACCTATACCCCCCCGCAACCTAAGGCAGCATCGATACAAGACCGTCATCGCGCTGACGATCCCGCTCGAGGAGGAGCTCGCACGCATGGACGAGATCGCGACGACGTTCCTCAAGACGTACCAGGTATGGCACCACCGCCGGTTGCTCCTCACCGCCCTCAACTCCGTCGACGCCGCCGCCCGTGAGCTCGTCTTCCTCATGAGCGTCCTCGTGCATGACGCCAAGAACTACCACACCTGGTCCTTCCGCCAGTGGATCCTCGCCCACTTCAACGACGAGACCCACCTCTGGCGTGGCGAGCGCCCCTACGTCGAGCGGCTCCTCGAGGACGACGTCCGGAACAACTCGGCGTGGCACCACCGCTTCTTCGTCGTCTTCCCCAGCGGGGTGCGGGCGGGCGACGAGGACCGTGAGCGGGTGCTGAGGCGGGAGCTGGCGTTTGCGAAGGAGAAGATCGCGCTCGCGCCGAACAACCCATCCGCGTGGAACTACCTTCGCGGCGCACTCGAGCACACGAACACGCCCTTCGCGACCGTCGCTGCCTTCGTCGAGCCGTACGCGGCTTCTGAGACCCCGGCGCCGGATGTGGTCGACCTCGACAATCCGCTCCCGTCACCCGGCGCGCAGCTGCCCTGCGTGGCGGCGCTCGAGTTCCTTGCGGACATCTACGAGAAGGAGGGCGGCGAGAAGATAGCAAAGGCTGTTGAGGTATGTGGCAGCCTGTCTGGCTCAAACGCGTGGCTAATCGGCCGTGCGAAGATCTGGAAGACGTTGGCGAACGAGAAGGACACGATGCGAAAGAAGTCCGTGCGTTTTCTGTTGTCGTCGCCGATGGGGTCTGATCGTCGTGTCTCAGATACTGGGAATATCGCATCCGCGATGCGTTGCAGAATGCGTAGCCTCGATTGCGAGGATGTACGAGTGTCGGGAAGAAGTTTTACGGTTGTATTGAGCTCATCACCGAGACTTGTGTACAGTCACGCAGAAGGATATAAAGTGTTTCATGTATTCTAGGACGGGACCTACGGTGATATCCAGCAGCAAACTCTGCCACACTGCCAATCCGAGACAAACCACCGAGGCTATGCAGCATCGGTATGTTTTTCTCATCCCCCCATGTTTGCCCACACGCGGTAATAGCTCGAACTCCCTGGGTCGAATCATCCTCTCCGTGCGTACATTTACTCCCTTCGGCATTCTGGTACACGGCTGAAAAAGATACCTTATGCCCTAGCTTCACACTATTTTCCCACTTGAACAGAAGTGTTGCATATGCATATCCTGAAGTGCCTTAGTAGTAGTACAATATCGAGCTTAGCGAAAAAAATTTACAGCCTATGATACATGATACTTCGGTTCTCCCGTTTGCCTTCCTGATTTCCCCACCACAATTCGTGCCACCCGCACCAGTCCCTTACGCACAGCTAGTCACACCTGCTTGTCGCGGTCCGTGAGGGGCACATACTGAGAAACAAGGCACAAGTTAGCTGAGACATGATGCCGGAAATGCGAAGCTTGAATGGGACGGTACCATCACGTCGAGAAGCGGGATCTCTGTCACCCGTCCATGCTCGTCCTTGTCGACCTGCATGATCTGCTGTGAGTACACTCCGACGGGGATGAACATCCGTCCCGGCCGGGCAAGCTGTTCGACCAGGGACGCAGGAAGTGCCGGCGCGGCTGCCCCAACGTGGATCGCGTCGAACGGGCCCTCCTCGGGGACGCCTGCAACATTAGCCTTACTCAGCACTCATGCACCTTTCACCCCATGAATGTTTCAGCACACCACTCACCCTTCCTGCCGTCTCCCGCGACCATCCTGATCCTGCCCTGCTCGATAGCCTCCCCCAGGCCGTCCCCGCGGAGATTCTCGAGCGACCAGTCGACGAGCTGCGGGATGTGGTCGATCCCGACGACCCTGCTCTCCGCGCTCCTCGGGTCGGCGGGGTCCTGGAGCAGCTGGTAGAGCACGGCGCAGAGGTACCCCGAGCCGGACCCGACGTCGAGCACGCGCGCCCCCGGCTTGAGGAACGGCAGGAGGTTCTCCGTCGCATGGGCGTGCTGGCGGGCAGCCGAAACTCTCAGTCAGTCGCGAGCCAGACGAAAAATCGCAGGTGGGACGAGACACACCATGTGGGGCGCGGATATCGTCGCGCCGTGTCCGATTGGCCTGCGGGGGAGATTGTGAGCCGATGAGCACCCGGAGAGGGACCGGACCGCGTACGCACTGGGGCGAGTCCTGATACGCCGCGCCCTTTTGTAGGACGTAGCAGGCGCGGTCGACGGTGCTCATCGCCTGGAAGCATTGTACAGTGAGGGGGTCTGTTTAAACGCGCTGGGGAAGTGGTATTTGCTCATACTGAGCACTCACCGCAACGACGCGATCGGAATTGATGATCCCGGCTCTTGACATGTTGTGGATGAGTTGTGTGTTGGATGCCCCACTACACCTCCAGGCCATGACTGAACAATAGAGGAGATATGATAGCCTGAAGTTGAATATGTGTCTTTGAATGAGCATGCAATGAGGAAAGACGTAGTACTGTAGAGATGAGGAAGCAGCAGTGGCGCCCGCAGTACTAATAAACGACGTCATAGTACACAACCCGGCGCTTCAAGACGGACGTAATGCGTCCCTCCCGAACCAAGGATTTCGTTCTGAGCACCCACAACACATCTGAGCTGGCATAACAAAAACAAATCAACGCCTCTCGTCGTGCGCCTTCCGCAATGACCTGGTGTCAACTTGGCAACTGCTCATCATCGTCGAACTTGTACCAGACACTACCACTCTTCCCACCGTGACAATGGCTACAAATGTACAGCCACCAAATATCACCAAGTTTCTGCAGGCCATGAAGTCCGTCTACGGCCCCATCGATGCCCTCTCGCCCGCCGACGCCACATCTTGGACGCCACCCCCCCTAGCAGAGGGGCACCGGGGCCGTTACCTCTGGACCGATGCCTTCGGCGTGCTCAACCTCCTCACGCTCAGCACCCTCGCCTCCTCCGAAGCGGCACGCCTCACGTACACGACGCTCGCCGCGCGCCTCATCGCCGCCGTGCACGACACGCTAGGCCGCACGCGCGACGGCCAGCGACGCCTGCCCGGCGCGTCGGACGCACACCCGCTCGCGGGCGGGCTGCGGATCGGGAAGGAGGCGGACGAGGACGACCCGGGCGGCGATCGCGACGGGCAGTACCACCACTACCTCACGCTGTGGATGTTTGCGCTGAACCGCATGGCGCGCGCGTCTGGGGAGCGGGGGTACAACGACCTCGCGCGCGCGGTGCACCCTGCGTTCGTGCGCGACCGCGAGGCGCCGCGCCCAAGGATGTGCTGGAAGACGAGCGTGGACCTAAGCCGGGCGGTCGTAAGCTCCGAGGGGAACCTCGACCCGATCGACGGCTACGTCGTGTTCAGTCTCCTCCAGCGGGACCACGAGGGCGAGGGGGGTGTGGGGGTGCTGGAGCGGGAGGTCGGGGAGTACAGGAGGATCCTGGAGACCAAGTGGCGAGGGTACGGCTCGGACGACCCGCTCGACCTTGGGATGACCATGTGGACCGCACATTGGTTCGACGGGAGGGAGGAATGGGCTACGGAACTGTCGAAGCGGGCCCTCGTCTGTCTCCGTAAGCGTTCGCTGCTTCTCGCCGTAGCTCTTCGTCAGTGACGCGGTTCTTTTAGGCGCACTCATTGAAGAGCAGAAGTACTTCGACGCGCCGACGCGATTCCGTCTGGCCTTCCGGGAGTTCGGCACCTGCCTTGGGGTCCGGTGCCACCGTTCCACTGCAGCCGAGGACGCCGCAGCTGAGAAGGAGAAGGCATATTGGGATCAATTTGTCGAGAAGGTGACCACGACGTGGGGGCCGAACCTCGAGAAGCAGCCTCCTGCGGTCAAACTCAAACTCCAGTCCATTACGATGGTCATGTACGCGGCTGCGCTCGTTCCTGGCGGTAAGGGTCCTCCTGCGGCGGCTTTGTGGTATGGATATCGTCATGCTCATCTAGACCTCATTTTACAGCGTTTACGCAAGGCTTCTTCGGCGAGGAACTGTAGTGGGAGACGGTTTGATCCCAGCTGGGTTCCGTGACGCGCCCATGGACTCAATTAAGGGCTTGCGACGCGAGCTGCGGGAAGTAGGAGGTGGCAAGGTGTCAGAACCGTCTCATGGCTGCGGCACACTAAGATGCGAGCACAAATGTTATCTCGCTCATGTCCTAACGTCAGGATTGTGACGTATTCAAAATTCTTGTGGGAAGTGCTTACCAAGTTCCGGTCATCAAACTGTGGTGAGGAAACGTTCAGTCCGATGACACATCAGCTTGCCGTTGTCGATTTATTGCGGACATTGACTCTGGTTGACTCGAGAAAACAAGGACGGGTGAGCTCCCATCTCCACCCCTCCGAACCGATAGATGCATACCTATCAGAGGTACCACGATCATCAGCGAGTTCTCTAAACCGTGACAGTATCGCCCGGGCTTTCTGGGACGCTCGAAGGGCCATGTGCATGGCAACATAGCTTAGGACCGCCTCGAACGTCGAACTCTTGGGCGAAAGCGGCATGGCGGCCCCCGCTCCCCGTCGTTGACGGCAAACGTCCATCGAGTGCGCCCGAAACGGAAACGTCTGGGCATTCCTTTTAGACATCCTGCTGTCCTGTGCAGAGATGCGGGGACAGCAGGATGCCTAGAAGGAGTAACAACAGGCGTGATCTTAACTTTAACGGTCCATACCTGCATTCATGACAGCACGATGGTATGAGTCGGCAATCAGGCTTGCCGTACGTGAGGTCGCGGGGCTGATAGATTAATGAAGACTTGTGCAGATAGAGGAAGACATTATTCAGCTCCGTTCGGCCCAGACATACACCGATGACTTACAAAGACAACGTCGCGGGAGCATCTCCATCATTCAGCGTTACAGTCGGTTGTCGTAAGATCCCTGCGAATCCAAAGGGTCACAGGATAAGCATGCCGGGCTGGATGTGATACATGGTGAGTGCGCAACGGAGACGAGCGTGTCGCTGGCTACCGCGAAACGTCGTGCAATAGCGGTCCAAACGAGTTAGAAAGCACGCGAGGGCCAATGTCAGACGCTCACCTTCTTCCGATAAGTGATAAGTTGGCCGTTTCGCGCCTACGAGTTCACGGCTTTTCGGGATCCTTTGCCGCCAAATTCACAGCAACGGCAGGCGTTGTACTTTAGGTCGTGCGACACCGACGTCACCTCTTCAAATTTACGTGTTTGAACAGCATGCGGCCCGGGCCGCGTCGTACCGCGCTTGTTGAGATCCTGGAGTTTCCGGGGATATTCATCCCTTGCCCGAACACAGCATTCCGAGCCGTCCATGGCACCAGCTTCCAAGGCACGAAGGCACCATTGCAACACCAAACCGCCATGAACAGTCCAGACTCGCTCGTGCAGGCCTTGGATGTCGTCACCCGATGGCATCCACCCGGCGAAACACTAGCCCAACGCAAGCCCTCGGGACCGCATACATAGCACTTCAGGTACGCGGAATACGTGAATTTCTCCTCGAGGTGATTGCGGGCCTTAACTTGGCTGCGTACGCTGCAGAGCCTCCGCACCCATTCTCCGATTTGGGTCGGAAGCGCATCAGGTCAGACGGGTGCGGGGGTGATAGTCGCAGCACTGACTTGCGTGTCGTTGGACTTCGGGGCAGCAGACATGGAGCCTTGAGGCGAAGGTAGATGGTGGGGATTACGAGATGCTGTGCGAGGTTGGAATACTGAGGATCTGAGGACGAAATGCGGAACTGAGGAACGACTCATCTCGTTCCGCACACTCGGTTCCCTCGAACGCCCCTAGGCCCGGGGTTTTTGACTCCGTAATGATGCGACGGTGAGGATACGTAACTGAGTGACTTGACGAGAACACCAGTAGTACGTAGTACAAGTAGTGTTACTTACTTGCAATGGTCACCGGTGCAAAGTCGTGTCGCGGGCGCTGCCGTGCCAAAACGTGGCTCATTTGGGCGCTTCTTCCGCCCAGCGACAAATTGAACCAACTTCCCATCACCGACCTCTCATTCTTGCGCACCTGCTACCCGTTGTGCTGTACAGCTAAGCTGTTTTCTTGCTGCAAACCATGTCTATTCCTGATGTCGCTGACGATAAATGGTTGCAGATCAAATCTATGGAAGCGGCAGGGAGAACACCCGCGCAGCCGGCGTTGGACGCGAAGCCGCCACACGACGCCCAATCTCCAGAGCTTCCGTGAGATCACGGACCATTGCGCGAGCCCCCTTCTCTCGCCCGGCAACTTTAGGTCAAATCTCACTCATGTCGATGCCTGCTTTCATCGATCAGCCCTCAGGGTAGTGCGGTGTCGCCTGGGAACCAAAGGCATTTCGCGACAAACCGTGGCTGTCTGATCCCCCTCAGTTTCCGCCGCTCAACCCAAGCGTCTGTCATCCCGCAACGCGTTCGCGTTCGCGCGGACAGCATCCTGTCCCTTGGGTCTCCACAGCCCTCTCCAATTAATGTTGGGACGCCATGCCGCCGGTCCACGTACTCGGATATAAAGACCATGACTAGGCCAATCTCTCTCCTCGTTATCTTCATCGCTCATCTTCGGTTCCGACAGCAGTCCTAGTCTCATACTCTCCTCTTTCTAATTTACTTCGTGTTTAATCGTCTTTTCAGTACTCTACTTCCGACTCACACAGCTTCCTCACTTGCCCTTCGTCACTTGCATTTAATCCTCCTCGATTCGTTCAAGTACATTCACTCGTCAACCCTTCCCTACACCCACCTCCAAATGGCTTTCTTGAAGACCCACCTCCAGGCCCTTGAGGACTGCACTGCTGCCAACCCCTCGTTGTCCATCTACAAGCTGCCCGTGTACGACAACGAGGGCTCTCTACGCACATGGCTACCCGTCTCCTTCAGCCAGTTCAAGTCTGATGTCGAGCACTTTGCTGCATACCTCTCACAGAGACTGCAGTCGGACGGCGTTCCCCCACGCTCAGTCATCGGCCTTTGGTACGTAGCATCCACGCGGCATAGATTTTAAGATGCTGACCGCGGTCATACAGGTCAAATGGCATGTCCTACGTCGATGTTCTCTACATCTACGCCATTGCACGCGCGGGCTACATCCCCCAGCTCTTCTCGCTACGACTCCCCAACCCGAATGTCATCTACGAGCTCCTGGAAATGGCCAACGGCAAGGCCATCATCTACGAGCCCGAGCTCTCCGGCATGGTTTCAAGTTGTCCATGCCCCTCGTACAGCGCCGTTGATCTTCGCAATGTCGACATCGGCGACGCGCCCGTTCCGCCTATGCCCCACCCATCAAGTGGAGACGATATTGCCATGATCTTCCATACGTCTGGCTCCACGTCAGGCCGGCCCAAGTTGTTGCCCTGCAACTACAAGTGGCTCGATGCCATGGTCCATAAGTCGGCTCGTACGAGTCGTCCGCTCCGCAAGGACAGGCAGGACGTCACCGTCGCCATGTACGTCCCGCCCGCTCCTTCCCTTCCTCCACAAACAGAACTCTAACCCATCTTCCCTGATCAGCGGGAGCATGTGCCACATCGGACAGACCTACATGTTCCTCGCGTCCTTCCAGAACGGCGCGTGCACGATCCAACCCAAAACCGTCACCTTCCCCACCGAGGAGCTGGCGCACATGATCACACACGCCGGCCTCAACCGCCTGAACCAGTTCCCCGCGTTCTTCGCCGTCCACATCCGCGCGGCGCGCGAGAACCCGAAGCTGCTCGCGCTCCTCGGCAGCCTCGACGAGATCCTCTACTCCGGCCAGCCCATGCCGCGCGAGGACGAGGAGTGGGCGTACGCGCACGGCCTCCCCCTCCGCAACCTCTTCGGCAGCACCGAGTGCGGCGCGATGCTCCTCTCCGTCCGCGCCGCCGGGGCCGCCAACCCCCCGCTCCGCCCGATCGAGGGCACCGCGTACGGCTTCTTCCCCATCGAGTCCGACGACGACGGCGACGACGGCGCGAACGAGAGCGGGTACTCGAACGCCAACGGACGCATGCTCGAGCTCGTCATCCTCGCCGAGTCGCCCGACTGCCCGCACCCGTCTATGCGCGCCGCCGACGGGCACTACCACACCGGCGACCTCTTCGTCGAGGTCGCGCCCGGGGCGTACGTCAGCCGCGGGCGCGGCGACGACTGGATCAAGTCCGAGAACTGCCTCCGGTGCGACACGCGCGCGATCGAGGACAACGCGCGCCAGATGTGCGGCGGGCTCATCGCCGAGTGCGTCGTCGTCGGCAACGGCCGCCCGAGCCCCGCGCTGTTCGTCGAGCTCTCCGATGGGGTCGCGATGGACGAGGCGAGGGCGCGCCGCGAGATCATCCGGAAGACGAGGCACTTCCACTCGCGGCTGTACCTCCACGAGCGCATCACGAGCGCGAAGATGGTCGTGGTCGTCCCCCGGGGATCCCTCCCGCGCACGGCGACGAAGGGCAACGTGCGCCGGCGGGCGGTCGAGGAGAAGTACAAGGCGGAGTTGGACGCCATGTTCGCGAGCGCGTGATGGAGCTGGTGGGCGGCGTCCGCTCCCAAAATCGCACAGGGGTGTTACGTCTCCCTGATCAGCCGATACCTGCACGTTTGGAAACAGTATATTACGCTAATCGTTTCGTTCTTCATACACACACAAACGCACCATCTATTCTTACATACTAACCAATCTCTCGCTGCTAATGGTTTTCGCTTTTCATCTTGTTCCACGTTATCGCATCACGACTGTCCCACCCACTGTAGCATAGATTTTTGATTTTTCAGTACCTAGACTAGTATTATCAGTAATGCTATTGAATGCATAGATATATCTCAAGCGCAGTACTGCGACGTGAACTGCCACCCCGGGTATGTCAAAAGGACGGCAGCCAGGAAATGACGGCGTTACAGATTCAGATCCGTGATGGAGAACAGCAAAGCGTACAGTATGTACTTTGTACAGTATCCGTTTCAGATTCCCGATTGACTTTGAAACGTACGACACTGCTCGCAAGCAATGACGTCGAGGCCCGTCTCGAGGGGCGACGCCAGGCTGATCGCACTAGTGCGGCAATAATACAGTGAACGCTAGGCGAACGACCAGGCGCGGGCCGAAGACTGAGCTTCGCAGAACGCTTCGCCATACACAAAAGGATAAGCGAGACCGTAGGTTACGAGGCGCGTGCCACCAAGCAGATATGCCCGAGCACGTCCACTGGTTCTACACGGGTTCTGGCCAGTTTGCGGAGATGAGCAGGCCCAAAATTAGGAAGCCACCGGCCCTACGCATCGTGATTGGCAGCGGCCTTCTCCCGCCTGAGACCGAGCGGCGAAGGACCCTTCACCCCGCGCGGGAGCGGTGCGCCAGCTAACAGACCCCGACGCGATTTTTCGGGGCAGGGAGAACGTTCATTCATGCACATGGAGTGTCGGACAGCATCGAACGGCGCAACTATCATGGATGTGCAACGTCGCAACGTTGCGCAACCTGTTACTTATCGTGCCGCAGCCACCGATGGCAGAACCCAACCCACCCAACTTGAACTCAAACGCCACAGTAAGTATTCCAGTCAACGAGCCGCTCGCAGGAAAATTGAGCAAGCGGCGTCAAGCTGCAGTGGACCGCCTCCTCGAGCCCCCACCGGGAGGGGCCACAGTACTTCCAGACGTCCGGGGCGACGGCAACGGGAGATCGTCGGTGCCGACCAACTCCAAGCTACACCTGAACCACGGTTTCAGATTGATTCTTGCCAGTGCACCTCCACCGCGGCGCGCTCGTGCTCCCGCGATGGCGACTCGCACGGCGTTCAGCTAGCAGACATGCCGAACGCTGGCAGCGAACTCGAGGATCCTGAATGCCGAGATGCGAATGGAATTGAAGCAAGGATGCACGATGAGGTTGGGCGGAGTCGTCGGCTATGGACATAAGAATGCCAGGTTCAGCGGATCATGCGTCGTGCGCCGTCCGCGTTGGTCACCAAGCAGATGGCCGCTGACAGGGCAGGCTAGCTCGGAGAACAGGTCGAAAGCCATCCGGCGACCAGCAAGGTTAGGGTCGGTCTCTGGTACAAGTATGCCAACGGCGTCCTCCATCCGCTGCTCGAACGAAACAGGACTGTAGCGATATACGCGCCAGTGGGCACCTTGCTTGTCGTCCGTCGTCCGTCGAAGCACGATACCGACCCGGCGTGGAGACCATCGCTTCTCGGAATAACCCGGTGACACCCATGTCGCAGCACCTTCGCTAATCATGTTAACGCCAAAAGTATGTGCCAAAATCCCACATTGAACAGGAGGACGGGGGGGCGCCATGGGTGGAGCCTGAGCTCGGACATGGAACAAGTCGAAGAAAGACCTGCGGAGCATTCGCCGTCAGAGGACTTCACAGTACGACAAGATGTGCAGAGGCTCCACCCACAACATTGGCTGCGCCGACAGTGTCCAACCACATAACCACCCACAGTTCCCAGTTTTCGGGCCTCAGTTTTTCCCGTCAGACCAATAATTGACGATGCCGGCAAGATCGCACTTTCAGCCTTTGCATGACCCAGTGAAACCAGCGAGTTCAATTACATTTATCGCCTACGAGAACAAGACTACGCACAATTACTGAGCGGAGACACAAGCTAACAATCAAAGGGGGACACATACGCATGAGTGAGCTACGATAGTATATGGTACACGGACAGCACAGGATGTGAACCAGGATGGAACGGCGGAAACGTATGCAGTCCGCACGGAGCGTGATCTTTCATGGAGAAACATGACAAGGATCAAAGTAAAGGAGCAGTAGAGCCTACGCCGCAGCGGGTCCATTGCTGGCACTGTAGTCCTAGAAAGCATGATTGTGAGTACATACGCAGCTTGCTCAGTTTGTGCCAAAACTCACTTCCATCTCTGCATCGAGATCCGCCGCAGTCTTTTGAGGGCGCTCAGTGCCCTTGCGGCGGCCACCACCACCACCACCACCACCGCGGCCGCGTCTAGGACGGCCACCGGCCCTGTTATGGAACAGAGTTGAGTAATAAACCACAACTACACGTGAAATGCAAACCTAGGGGCCGCGACAACGGCGGGAGCAGCGGCAGCTGGCGCCACTCGGGACACCAGCGAAGCAGCGGGGACGGGTTTCGAGGGGTCGACAACGATTTCGATCTTCATGGGGCGTTCTGTGTATGGGAGACATCGTCGAATGTCGGCGAGCACCAGCGGGAGAAAGAAGTAGATTGGTTCATTAGTTGGCTGTTCGGGGCAGACACAAAAGAAGTGAGACGGGGGCGCGCTGACGCTCATTCCGCTTTCGCCACGCCGTGTTCGCATCGTATCGTCGGTCATCTTCGTCCATACCCACGGGACTCGCAGGGCTTCGCGTTCATGCGACGGCGGTCGCTTTGAGGGACGACGACCTGGAGTGTTTTCCACCTCGAACTTTTGAACGAAAGAAGCCACGCCTCCGAGAACGAATGGGAGTCAAGAGGCGCGAAGGAACGAGCGACCACAGCGAGCAGAAAGGAGACTTTACGCAACGCGGGAAGGGGTCGAGGGGAAGTGCAAGGAGCCGATACTAACTGCCGTCAATCAACCGGTTGTTGTACTGTTGGAAGGCTTTGGTGCCATCGCCGCGCCTCTGGAAGTGCACTGCGGCAACACCCTTCGAGCGACCCTGACTGTCGTAGTGCAGGGTGACCTCCTTGAGAGGGCCAACCGTAGCGTGGAAGAGCTCCTGATAGGGAATTGAGAGTGCGTCCTGATGCCAAGGATTGACATGTGGTTCACCTTGACTTGCGTCTCGTTCACATCAGGGGGGAGATTGGAGACAATGATCTTATCCGCCGGTTGCTGGTTGGCAGCCGGGGCGACGGTCTTTGCACCGTTGGAGACGGGGACCGCACGCGCACGCGTTGCGGGCGAGGTGTTGGGGGTACCAAGCACCTGCGCCTTCCCTGGGTTCCGTCGAGACGACGACCTGCGGATGCCCTTGGGACGGGTGGCGATAATCTTGCCACGACAAAGTCAGTCGCGTCGTTCACTGACGCAACAAAAAAGGGCGACAAACCTCGTCCAAAGACTTGTCCATTGCTTCAATGCTTGTTCTGCGTTGACGAAGGGTGGGTTCTTGTCGGAAAACGGGGGGGCGATGGGGTGGACGTGGCAGAGGGGCGTGGGTGGATGATGGTGGCGGAAGGCAAGGGGGAAGCAAACAAACGGGAGCCCTGGGCGCCACATCAAAGGTTCCCACAGGCGCCGCTTCAATTTGTTTGTTCCGAAAGGGGCGAGATGCTTTCGGAGTCTGAAAGTGAAGGAACGCCGTGGATTTGTCGCACTGCCCGTGCCGTGATGAGGTAACCGTCAGACTCATCACTCACCTGGCTCGTTCTTATCTCGTCTTCTCTGTCGCGCGCACGCACAACATGTCCAGAGGAGGTCGAGGCGGTGGACGGGGCGGTGGACGTGGAGGGTTCGGTGGAAAGGGAGGATTCGGTGCGAACAGTCTGCCGCCCATGGGCCTCACGTTTGCAGACATCCAGGCCCTGTCTCGTGAGGAGAGTGCATTATATCCCGTATGTCGCTTTCCGTCATGGACGACACCGCCGCCTTGACCTGTGACACAGCCTATAGAACCCTTGCCTCTTCTAACAGAGTACAATGATGAAGAGAAACGCATAGCCGAGCTTCAGATTGGTTTCGCGACGCGATTACGCACATCCGCGTACTACATCGTAGAACCCACAAGGTCAACAGGTGAGTCCCAAGTCCCTATGGAGACATTCGCAGACTGACTGAACGGTAGCATAGAGCTTCCCCGTTATTCCGACAAATATCGGCCCTCTCCAACTTCACAACCAACGCTGAAGCGGAAGGATCTTCACCAACCCTTCTTCCCTCAAGGAGTCTTTGAGGATTACTTCAACCCGAAGAAAAGGAAGACAAGTTAGTTCTCCCTGTCTTTGTCTTCGTTAATCCAACGCGTCGTATCTGTTTCCTGGAAGTTAATTCTGCCGTTGCATGCACTCCACATGCTCCGGAATGCGTTGGCTCCCGGGTTCCCCATCCCCCCTACCAACCGGACCCTGTTTCGGCATTTTGCTTCATGGTCCTACCCTTCATCCCCTAACTGCATGCTCTTCATCCCACGTTGCACCGAACCGTTCAACGCGTGTTGCGCGTTCTGGTTCTATATTCCTGCACCTTCGGAAATATTTGTACAGGTTCTCATGCACCTCTCCCTCATATAGCGAAGAAAAAGGATCCCACGAAGCGTGTGAACCTCGTTGATATGGTCGAGGACGCTGAGGAACAGGTCAGTCAACATGTGTGCTTCGTATGGCGCTGCCCGTTCACGGTCGTCTCAGGAGAAGTCTGGCGATGAGCGCTCAGAAGCGGGCTCACAACAAGTCGAAGAGGATTACGACGTCGACGAGGAGTACGACAATGATTATGCAGAGAACTACTTCGACAACGGGGAGGCGGATGACAACGATGATCTCGGGGGCGGTGGAGGGGACGACGTAGGGGGAGGTACGCCCGGGTTATCCCTATTTCACCGACTGCTATTGACTACCTTCCATCTACAGGCTACGATTATGACTAGGTGCTGTTGGAAACAGTACGCTGTACGTTTTGCTCCTTGTATTGTCGGCATATGTAACCGTAAAGGTCGTGGCAATTCTGCGCATCCCGTTCGTGGGCTGGTACAGAGGGTTCCACAGCAATCTGTTCCAAACTGAATATTACATCCGAACACAGCTACAGCGCCCAAAGAGGAAGCACCAAGTCAGAAGTTACAGCGGCAGCACGTATTGCCAAAGTAGGGTTCAAGACTTTGGATCTTGCCTTATCCATCAAGTCTTATTGTCTCTGCTTTTCGATAACCCCACTTCGAGCTCCTAGCCATCAACTCGTGTCTGCCTTGTGTTGTCCTCGTCGCCTTCTCCAGCGAGACCCTCCTAACGACTGCTTTGTCGATCGGACAGACTTCAGCGTCCCGCATCGACGAGGCCGTTGTAGTCTTGACGATACGATCCTGCGCGATGGGTCCGTATTGTGGGGAATGACGGAGTTGCCATGCGCGGCTCGCCAATCTAGAGCAGTTGCTGTATGCAGTGATCCTTTGTTCTTACCGCGTCAAGCGGCGAGGGTTCGTGCTGACTCCAGCCGGATTCCGATCTCAGCGCTTCTCCTCATGCTCATAAGGGCCCTAGGGCTTGAGCGAGTATGCGAAGACACACCGTTCTACCTCTACCTAGCTTCTGCTGTAGGATGGAGGGGAGATGGTCCCACTCGTTGCAGGACGATTACGTCCCAAGGGAGCTTGCCTTCCTGTACCCACGCAAGTGCGCGCCCGTTACATACTCCAGCGGTTCAACGTGTTGACCACCTGCAGGGCCGAGCCCTACGATCCAACAGACCAGTCCGAGCGAAGCTTCTTCCTATTGCCTGCTGGATCAGAGTATGTCCTACGCCAAAGTACTCGCCCCATTCAACGGTTCTGACACTGGTGTTCTTTAGCGTTCCCCCCAAGTATCCCGAGAAAGCCCCCATACCGACCCCCTACGATCTCGTCATCCGTTTTCTCGCCCAGCGCGGCAGCAGCGGACAAATCTCCACTCTTGCGCTCGTCAGTCGCGAATGGTGCCGCGCCGTGCGCAAGCTCCGCTTCCACCGCCTCCACCTCGAGCCCGGCCTGAACTTCCCCCTCCTTTTCCAAGTCTTCCGCCCAGACACCGTCCTCCCCTTCGTCAGGCACCTCCACCTGAACGGCCGTCTGAGCGGCCCGCACTCGAACCGGGACCCCGAGCATCGCTGGCTCCACCCGCTCGTCCCGCTCTTCCCGTACATCCTCGCCTGCGCCCCCGTAGACTACCTCTTCCTCCAGTCGCTCAGCTGGGGCAACGTCCCCGACGAGGTGCGAATGGCGCTGCTCCTGCTGCCGGGCGTGCGCGCGCTGGGGATCCACGACGTCGACTTCTGGAACTCGAACCAGCTCCTGCGCGTGCTCAACGCGCACGCGCCGTGCCTGCAGTTCCTCCAGGTCTTCCACGCGTCCTTCTGGGCGTACAACCACGTCCCCGCGCAGCTCGCCCGCACCGAGCCCCTCTTGTTGACGGAGCTCGTGCTAGGGTGCGCGTACACCCCGCTGGTCATGGAGTGGTTGCTGGGCGCCGGGCGCCGCGAGATGCTGGCGATCGAGGAGCTCACCGTCGCGTCGCGCGACGTGTATAGGGACGACGCGCGGCTGGCTAGGGTCGTGAAGAAGGCGGGGCCGTGGCTGAAGCGGTTCGCCTACAAGGAGTGGGGCGCGCGGAACGACTCGTGCGAGGGCGAGAATGCGGGTGACGACGGGGAGCTTGAGTGTGAGTCTGTTTTGGTTGCGCTTAGTCGATGTGTTCCGTATGCTTATTTACCGCCCAACCCAGCGAGGTTCGAACGTGAGCCATGGGCGCCCCAGCGCCCAATCAAGGTCTTCGACACAGGCGAGGAAGAAATGGAGGTGGATGATGAAGATGAGCTCCAGTACGACGACATGGACGAGGACCCGAGCGAAGTCATCGGCGACGACGAGTATCAGGAGCCCATGCCGGGAAACAGGAAGAAGTCGACACCTGCGCGACAGCCTCGGATGGTCGAGGTGCGCGACGTCTGCCTCCTTCCCGACGACGAGGAGCAAAACCGCATGGAGGACGGCGACACGGAGTTCAAGCAACCGCCTTTCACGCGCAGGGACTCGGACCTCGGCCGGGAGGGGTTCGAGCAGGAGCTCGAGGAGATCAACAACCGGGACGCGCCGATGGTGATGCCGATGGTAGAGTCTGTCGAGGGGCATGTCTACTGGAAGAGCACGTTCAGCCTGCTCACGCTCGTGATGCTGTGCCGGCCGATCTACTCGAGCGGGAGGTTCTATCGCTTCGACCTCTCGATCCACTTCGAGAGCATTGACGTGTTCAACGGTGCGCCGTGGCGGGACATCGACCGTCTGCTCCTCGGAGTGACCGTCCCATACCCCGATGAGGACGAGGAGGAAAGCGAGGACGACGAGATCGATCTTCGGGTGGGGATTGCGGTCAAGGGCTGGGATCTGAGGGGGAAGAAGGGCAAGGAGAGACTGAAGGAAGTAAAGCGAAACTTGCCACGGACTGTCAGGAAGAACCGTTTGCACATCTATGTGGAGACCTGGTTACGCACGCCTCCGCCGGACGGTCCCCATGATTGGCTCGAGACGTATTGGTGACAATACTAGCCATGGACGTGCTGCAGATCACTGGGAAACGGGGTTTAATGAAAGGGATTTGGTACACGGACTAATAAATCCGCCTCCCTTAGGACTGAAAAGCGTGGCCTCCGCATGGGTGTGGTCCAAACAATGGGCACTGAGTCTAGGTGGCCTTGTGGGTCCAGGGATGGGATGATGTCAAAGGACACTAGATGAGCGCTAATCCATTTTGAGTTGACGGTGTTGTCCGGTGTTTGTCTGTGGTTCAACTCCCCGCCGTGAACCATCCACACGTTCTTGTCCTCGTCCCCCATCTGCATTCTCCTGCGTGCCTAGAAGGTCGCTCCTTCGTTTGTATCAGTGACTCTAGCCATGCGCTTCTTCTCACCCCAAGTTCTCCTCCTCGCGACAGTGCCGGCCACTGTCTCTGCTTGCGAAGGCGACTGCATTGTCGGTATAACGAACGCCTGGGTCGGCAACCACACGACACCTATCCACACCGTCTTAAAGAGCATCGTGAGCATCCTGCTATTCTTCCCTGGCCCCATTGTAATCCTGTCTCCGCATGCGACATCGTTCGCCTAGGCTACCCAAATCTCGAACCTTCTCCCGAGCCACCTCTCCGTAGACATCACCTTGACCTACCTGGCACCCATCCTCACCGCCTACCACGATCAAGCCTACCACAACATGGAGACCGGCATCTTCCCCTCCTACTTCCACGGCAAGTGCCTCGACAAGAGCGGCCAAGAGCCCCCAGGCTGCCCGAACCCCGACTGCCCCGTCGTCTGCGGCACCCCCGGCTCCCTCGTCCACTTCTTCCCCAAGCTCCGGTACATCGCTTTCAACCAGACCTGCCACCTCCTCCAGAAGCTCTCCAGTCCGAATTCGCCAACTTACAACAGAGTCGAGACGCTCGTGCTCGACGCCAGCCGGAGCCCGCTCCCGCCCGATGAGCGGCGGCGGCGTGCCTTCAGCAGGGTCTTCTCTCACAACGTCGTCGGTGGCACGCAGGACAGCCATGGCGACGCTAGTTCTGCTCTCAACTTGTTCTCTGGCTCTGGGGCTGAACCTTCTGGCTCGCACACCGGACTCCCGGACGGCCCTGGTATGGCAGTGGTCTCGAAGCGCGCGCAAGACATCAAGGCCGGGCTCAGGAGCATTTTCCAGCAAATGTGCCCACTTTTGGAGGAGACATGTGGGGGGAGCGGAGTGGAGAAAACGAATGGCCTGCCGCACTGTAGCTGGGAAGCGGCCATGAAAGAGTACATCCTGTCGTTCCCGTAAAACCGCGACGGCGCCCTCGATGCGTCGGAGCTGTGACAAACATACCTATTCTTTGTCAACTTGTGCTTGAACGTGCGACCATGCCTCTCCCCGAAGTTTTCAAGCCAGGGGAAATATCACGCCCAGACTTCAAGGTTCTGATGGAGAGCTAGCCCCACCGGCGGCCGGAAGTTTCTTCTTGGGGATGGCTCAAGCCCACCTCTACGTCTTCTGTTCCTAGACTTCAGCTTCGTACGAGATGTGGCAGCATGGCCGACAGGCAACATACCATGCTTCTCCCGGAAAATCCTCGCCTGGTTGCCCAACGTCCAACATGCGCCTGTCTATCGCCGCCGCTGTCTGTTGCCACACGCCGCAATACCCCATCCCTGGTGTTCAAAGGCACCGGGCGTAGTATGCCGCCTTGGCGACTACGAGCACGTTCCTGAGAAGAAGATTATAAGATAGTATGATTGACACGTATATTGTTACAATCAGCATAACACAATAGCAGCGCAGCTCTAACCAATAAGTAATCAATGCGCGTGACAGCCCACGCGCATCGCGGCAGCGCGACTCTCGGCCCACGACATGACAGAGAACGCCGAACGTTACGGTATTCGACGTTCCCAACGTCTGCCACTCGAGCCGTACGAGTCCCGAGCCTTCCAGGAATCATCGATATGCATAGTGAGGGGGTGGGCATGACAGGCACCTCGGTGCTTGGTCGCGCGAGCGTGCCGTAAACGGCGCTCAAGCGGAACCCTTGTACAGCGACACCTTGAGCGGCATCTCCGGTTTGCTGCCGTCGACGCCGACGGTCGGAAAGCGGATGCCAGAGATGTTCCATGCGATCGGCTTGTCGGACAGCTCGAAGACGAAGTTCGAGATCATGAGCGACAGCACGACCTCTGCACGTTCGGCGCCCGCGCGTGGAAGAGAAACGCCAAGGAAAAAAAGAAGAGAGCGTCGTCAGCACAATTGGGGTCGCGGCACGGCGAAGAGGAACGGCACCCACTCATCTCCAGCTGCGAGAACTTGAACCCGCTGCGAAGGAAACCCGTCATGAGCCTCAAGTTGATGCGCAGTACATACGCTAGAGTTAGCTACGGGACGTACATGCACGATCGGCCGCCGCCAATGAACGTCATCCTGTAAAGAGGTGCCGCGCGTCAGCGACGGTTGCCAGGCCCCCAGCCGCCAATTGAAATCGGTCGTCGCACTCACAGATTCGAGTACAGTAGACACCCTCTTAACGCATACCCCTCGGGAAGGGGTCCGTGGTATGTGTTATTAGGGGTCATGGGTTATGGGAGGCGTCGATATTAGGCGCCCACCAAGGGACGAGACTTCTGATTATAGGCGCCCACCATGTGGTGGAGTCGTTCGTACATAGGTGGTCTAACTAGACTAGTCTATCTAGTACGTGCAAAGAAGTCAGTGATTTCAGTAGGGACCATAATCGATTTGTTCTCGGCGCGACGAGCAAGGAGTTGAGATTTTCGCAATGCAAAAGTGGCTTCTAGGACCTTAAGCCCTCTTTTGAGGATTTCGATCGCTTTCGGGGCCATAGGGAGGAGCGACAGGGGATTAAGGAACAATTTTATTCAACCGCAGCACCGTATGTGCCCAACAATTGAAATTACATAACGTCCAGGTATGCCTTTATCCCGGCCCGAAGGGGTATGCGTATGCGTTATCAGGGGATTATGCGTTTTCCCCCCTTCCCCAAGTCGGGAAAGGCCTCGAGCCATGCGTTATAAGGGGTTATGCGTTATGAGAAGTATGCGTTAAGAGGGTGTCTACTGTAGACCCCCGGGATGTGTGCCTCGGCCACCGCGTCGGGCAGGGGCGCGAGCCACCGCTCGGGCTTCCATTCCCATGCGTCGTCGCCCCACGTGCGCCTGTTCATATTGGAACCCAAGACGCCAACGTGCACGATGGTGCCTTTCGGGACGGGGATCTCGGTCATCAGCGTCCCGTCTAGCCCGCGGATGGGTTCCGAGAGCGGGAGGACCATGTCGCGCTGAGCCCTGCGCGAGCGGAAAAGGAAGGCAGGAAAGAAGGAAGAGCTCGGTTAGCAGTTTGATCGGAGATGCGGGAAAGAGGGCAGAGCAACGGGCGCGGAGGACACGTACTCGCGGAAAATGAAGGTCGCGGGCGGATGCCTAAGTGTGGGAAACCAAGGAAAGAGAAGGTTAGTACCACGGGCCGAGCGGGAGCGCAAGCATGTGGACAGGACGGGAAAGACGTACACCCGGAGTGTCTCGCGGCAGACCACATCGAGGAACGGAAGCGTGCTGAGTTCGTCGTAAGATATGTCGTGCGTGTTGCTACGATGGCGAGCCTCGAGGATCTCTTCCCGTAGTCGCTCTTGCGCATCGGGATGCTGGGCGAGGAGGTGCAGGATTTGCGAGAGCGCGTTGGATGTTGTATCCATAGCCGCAAACGTCATGGTTCTGCGAGCAAAAGAGCCCAAGAGTTGTCAGTGTCAGACAAACAGCTCATCTAGAATAAGGCTCCTTACACCATCTGTCCAATGAGCTCCTCTTCCGACAGCCGGTCTTCAACCGCGGCGAGCGTATTTGCCTTAACTGCGCCCAAGTGGAGGAGATCATCAGCTACGGACGTCGTATGGCGTTAGATGGGTGCGCGTCTACGCACGCAAGATGCTCATCAGGTCCTTCCCTTCGCCGACCTGCAAAGTGAGCGCCTCGTCGCCAGTCTCAAGGAGGGCCTTCTTCTCGCGATATATCTCCGTCGCGCGCCGATGCATGGTGTCGACAACGCTCTTCAGCTTGTGCAGGCTCTTCCACGGAAGCCACTCGAGCACCTTCCGCCGGAACGCGGGCGTGCCGATAAGCGAGACGTAGGGCGTCGTCCACCGATACACCGACAGTTCATACAGCGCCGGCCTGTTGAATGAGAAAGAGGTGGTGAGCGACTTGACAAACGGAAGAGCGCGCATGGCGGGCGAAAGGTGGATCAGATACTGACACATATTGCTTTATGGCCTCCGCGTATACGTCAGGCGTTACGTCGTCCTTGAGCGGGTCGAAGGAATAGCCCAAACCCGCCTGTCCGATGAGCTCAAGCGCGGTGCGCCCCATCCAGTTGAGCATGTCTATCTCCGCGGCCGCGCCGAGCACGCGTTGCTCGATCGCATCCCGAAGCTGTGGGCACGCACAGCACCAGGAATGGAAAAGAAGACGGGGAATCGCCCAGAGAAGATGCCCTGCAGTCAGTACACGTACGATAACAGCCCGCAGCGCGGGGCCGAGGGAGCACGGACCTTATGCCCGACGCTGTAGAACATGGGCATCATGTGCCGCATGTGGCTTACAGAGAAGATTGGGTTGAGCATGCGCCGCTGCTTGCGATGGTGGTCGCCTACGACACGATTCATTAGCACCAGATCTGGAAACAAAACTGGCGATTAGGTACCCACCTAGCGTAGAGAGCAGGCCGGGGCCAAGCGTCAACAGGTTGCTTCTGAACGCGTTGTCAGAAGAAGACACGGAGGAAGTAAAGAGGAAGATCCTCACTTGATAAACCAGTCGGGCTGCTCATACGAATACTGGTCCTTCACCACCACGCTATGCATCGCTCTTGGGTCGTAGGTGTAGAGAATCTTGCGCTGTAGCGCCACATTGTAGACGAAGTTATGGAGAGGGGGTGGTAAGTGCTCACCCCATATGCTCCTTGCAATCTCACAACAGGCTCGTAGTTCTCAATCAGGTCTCGGTAGAAGGGGCCGCCCTGCCTGTTGAACATCTGCGGTAGGTTACCTGTAGGAGAACGTCGTTAAGTACACCACAACGCCCATACGAGAGTGACACAGTGCTGTTGACGCCACTTACCTCGAGACCATGATGACGGCGCCGGACCCGGGATGTTGTCAAGATGATCCCTGGAAAGGCGTTGCCGGAAATATCTCAGCAGCGACAAGGTCACCGCGCAGATAAAGACGCCTTGGAGGATCGCAGTGGATATCTCGCCCATCCGAACTCGAAGTTTGACAGTAGGAGAACGAAGGAGGAGCGGATAGAGCAGTGGCGCAGGACTGGTCGTAGTTAAATGACTGACGGAGAGTAGGGTTCGGTGGGGGCAGCAGGGATATATATCAGATATGTCCTCGGAGATGATCGACTGACAAGAAAACTTCGCCTAAGCACGGAAAGAGCGCCTCCGACAAGGGAGCGATGAGGATGAGGTGATCGGGAGGCTATGGGAGAATACCGCCGGTGTCGACCGGTCAGGCTTCTGAAAAACCCAGCAAGCCGTGGGGTTGCCAAATGAATGCCAGCGAAGCACGTCCGCAGTTCCCGGGAGCAGATCTGCGGGTATCTCGCAACAGATCCTGGCAGATGGACTGTTGGATGGAGCTCGGCCAAAGAAGAACAAGGAAGCAGCTAGCCACGAGGCTCCGAGTGGTCGGGGAACGAGGAGTGAAGTGACGCCGTCCGCAAAATGGACACATTTTTGGTTGGGAAGCAGGCAGGGCGTGACTGTCGGGCAAGGCTGTCGTACCGCCAAAGGGGTGTCGATTGTGTCATCTGCTTCCATGGACGGCAAAAGGCTAGACCGAATGCCGTACCAAGAGGGAGACAGGAGGCCTCGTCCTTCTGTGCAGGGTCGAAATCATTTGGAGCGGTAGCCTAAAGTGGACAGATATCAGAAGAGCCATCTGGAATGACGGGATACCCATCGCAGAAAGGAGAAGCGATAGCTATTAGCCAGTGAAGGATAAGTGCGCTGGCCAAAGGGGGCGCGGCGGGTGGACGCTAGCGCTGAGCGTGGAAGAGAACAGGTCCGAGGAGTTTCGGGGTTCCCAAGCGTTCCCTGCAGCCGCGGAATTGCCATCGCGTCGGTCGTGGGTATGGTGGCATCATGATGCGTGATCGGATACGGCGCTGGCGACTTGAAGACCGGGGACTTGTAATCCCCCGGGCATGCTTACATACGCATTCGAGTAGGCCATGACGGGTGGCAAGCAGACTCCAGAGCACTTCAAAAGACGTGCGCGAAGATGGCAGTTGTTGGACGCGGTGGAGGGAGAGTGCCTGGGATTATGGGCGTCTATCGCTCCCGACATTCTCACGTCAGTGGTCGATTAACACGGATGCAAAGCGGTGCACCGAACCTTGACCGAACTTCAGGATGGTCCTCCTCACATTACAACGCTCCGAGTCGCTCTGACGTAGTATGAACTGTGTAGAAAACCGACATAAGCGATCGCTCACAATCACACGAGCATGCGTCACCGCGCACGATGGAATGCTCTTTCTGGATTACTACGCGGGCGCATAGCGAATTCAATGAAGAGGCTCCCCGCATTCCCGGGAAAGGACCCTCGAAGGCACGCTGCGCAGGTTCTCTTCGAGTCCGCCCTTCGTCATGCGCTCCCCTCAGACCCCCCAGAGGCAACAAACGGACGGAATAGGCTAAAGACACACCTGCACCACGCTCATCCGTACCGTCGCAATCTCCGCGAACGAGGCAACCTAGATTGAGGCGCGTGTCCGATCCCTCCCTCGAATCTCCCTTGAATATGAACGCGTTCATGTGAACGCATACATGCTTCATCTGTGGAGTTTTATCGCGGAGTGGTGCGATGCGCCGTGTCGCTGCCTAAGTCCGGAGGAAAAGGCAGCGTGGCCATTGTACGCGCCGATTTCGCGGATAGAGCGGGCGGTGTCTTTGATTAAAATCAATATCCGTCGCTCGGATGCTCCATGTATTATGGTTCTCTGACGTCGACCGCCAGGAATACTTATGCGATATGCTGCATCAATTTCCCGTGTTGTGCGACTCAATGCACTGATGGACGTACCGGCTTCTATTCGTATTACCTCGAGCTTGTTTGACGCGATGACGACCGAGGCAGACTCAAACGTGTGTCTGTGCACATATGGCCGGTGACGACGTCGAGTCTGTGCGCATATACCCTGCATGTACCCAGTGAAGATGTGGTGGTTGATAGGAAAAGGGAGGCGCCAGCTTTGTGGCGCACTCCGCGTCGCGTCGCTGGGCGTCACGTGGTGGGAACCGCTGGTGGCCTTGCGTCCTGATATGGCAGGTCCTGTAGTTTGGCTCTTCCCATCGGGAATCGGGAAGCAGCACTCCGCGCTCGGGTATGGGTATGAACGTCATGGTTCATTCCCTGATTGACAGATAACGGACACATTCATTATACGACTCTCGGGTCGTCGGACTTGTCTCCTGACACCAGTGAGCGCACCACTGATTAGGTCACGACGGGCTCTCGGAGACTAACCCGTGCCAATCACCCCTCGCGAAGCAAGGAAGTGGGAGCAGCGGAGGGCAGCAGAGTTCAGGGAAGCTTCTTCATAATTACACTCACGTTCTCCCAGACCCGGGAGAAGCTCGCCCACTTCACCCGTCACCGGCGCATCGTCCATGAAGATAACGGGGAGAACTGACTCAGAGCACCGCTGACGATCCCTCGATCCTTCCCAAGGCACCCTTCCGTTCTCTACGCTCGGACAGCTGGACAGCTGGACGTTTGCTGCCAGCTGTCTTCCCATCCCGAGCCCGCGCGACGCATCTGCTCGACGAATTCCAAAAGGCAGTCGTTCCCACTCCCTCCACAGATGCGCGTACACGTACGGAATACGTACACACCACCTGAACACCGGCCCGCTTCCTGCACCCTGAACCTGCTTCGAAGGCGGAGCGCGGTGGGGTTGGGGACGTTCTCTTGCTAGCCAGACGTGCCTCGACGGACCAACTTGGCACAGCTCCCGCGAACCATAGTGCATGATGCACGATGCCCTCGCACGCAGCCACCCCCACAGAGGGAACTTCGCACCAGGGTGGTCTGTCGCAAGGGTGTCGCCATCGGTGCCCCGGGGTTCCGCTCGGGGCTGCACCCATGGGGTATCGTCGTCCCCCTCTCCTCCACCGGGCGAGGCGCGCTGTAGGCTAGCCTGTGATCAGCAATGCCGCAGTGGCGTTCACTCTCATGTGAGCGTTGTGGGCCCCGGAAAGCCGCGCCCGCCGACCGGGCAAGCACGACGAGGCCGCGGGGCAGGGTGTACCATACTGCATACGGCTTTGGCGGAATAAAATGCCCGTGGCTCAGTCGGGCTAGAGGCTGAGATCGCGGTTAACGCTAGCTTCCAACCAGATCAAGCACGTAGCTGTCTGGATTTGATCGCGCGGAGTCGACGGATGGAGCTCACCCATACCGTTGTAGGCACAATAATATCCTCATTATTTCCTGGGCGTCCGTCGACTTCCTGATGGGGCGAATAGCCTACCGCAAGATCCGGCGCCCTTCCTGCGTTCTCCTCCGAAGACCGCCACGGGCGAAAGAGACTACTCCCGAGCCGCCTTCCACAGGATGCATGTGCGACAGCACAGGGAGGGGTTCCCGGGCGACGTCAAGTGCGCTCGAGGATCTTCACCCCCAGCCTATTTCCGCAGGTTCGGCCGCTCTATCGACCTGAGGATGCTCGGAGAAGATCGAGAAGCGCTTTGGTGGCTGACGGACAGCACGCAACGAAACACCGATAGGCTCGTTCGGTCCTGCGGCTGAATTGGCGGAGAGACAGCCGTGTTGGACGGGTCATGGTACCATGTGTGCGTGCAGAGCACTCGAGACCGCGACGCGAGGGCGTGCATGCACGTTGATAACTCCTGTATGCGCCCGATCGCTCGTCCAGACGAAATCGGCGACCTCGGAGGTCCATGACTGTCTGTACTTATGCGGACAGAAAGTGAGGATTTGAGTGGTATCCGATGGCCGATTGTCCGGACACGATGGGCAATAGCAGGACGACAGCTGATCCTATCAGGACGAAGCCTAGGGCTTCGGGGGGCCTAGAGAAGGGGTGAGGTAACTGTTACCCGGGCCAGCAGGAGCTGATCAGGGTCCGGTTGGTTTGCTGAGTTGAATGTGATTCCGTCCATCTAAACGGGCGCCGTCTGGGAGGTAGGACGATGCCCAGGGTGCAGGTGTGTTTTCGCAATGGCCATTCGTGACGTTCGACGGCGAATTCACATCCAAACAACCTGACCACTGATGACAGGGCTGAAGGATTGTCCGGACAGAAGGGGCCTCTGAAGACCGACCTTATGTCTGGACAAAACTGACCGAAAATTGGACCGCCAGGCCAGGAGTTTTGGTACATTACATTACCATAGGGCCGCTAAGAACCGGACTGGTTACGGAGAACCGCTTCCTCCCCGTGTCTCGGCGGAATCAACCCCAAGATCGGCATAACCCTGGGCACTGGCGCGACAGGCATACATCTCGATCTGTGTTATATCTTGGTCCCTGACAGCCACACGCAGCCTGCGCGATGTCCGCGGTGCAGCCCGGCGTCCCGAACGCCTGCGTGCGGACACCACCTCCCTCGGACTTACCCCAGGTCCGCGGGCAGGTTGACAGGGTTTCAGGTCTGTATAGAAGGTGGAGACGCACCCGTGGCTCGCCTAACGGATGCATCACCCGATCGTTATGAATTGATTGGCCGGGATCGAATGTAACCATCGAAGGAGTGGGCTTCCTCAAGGCCTCCCCGAAGGAAACCTTGTGTGCCCGTCCGTGCAAACCGCACTTCGAGACGTCGCTGACTCGCATGCCACGGCAGGCCCACCGGCGGTGTTAATACGCAACCGCAAGAAGCCCAAGGTTGTATCGAGCATCAGCTGGATGTCAACGTGCCTATAATGAGCTGCTAAGGTACATGGGTATTGGTCAGCGTACCCCTCGATTCGTGTGAGGATGAAACACGAACAGATGACAAAACAAGCCCCTGAGCCACTGCGTGTTACGGCTCGCAGGTTACTAGAACTTCCTGCGAGAAACGGTCCTGGTGTGCGCCTTCTGGTATGGAAATGGGGTACGTTGCGGTGTGATCGCAGGTCGCAGCCACGTATTGGCAAGAAGTCGGGCCGCAGCACGCAGGTTGGTGTGACCAACAATCTGCAGACACCCAGCGGAACGCCTGCTGGGGGTTCTGAAAAATACAACAACGTTTCAGAACATGATGAACCACTTGCACCGGCACGATGATGTTGTTGTCACCTAAGAAAATATTATCTAGCGCGCCCCTCCTCGTCTCAAAGCATGCTGTTAGGATCAACAAGTTGGATACAGCCTCTCTCTCTTGAAGGGGTCGGTAGAGACATATGCTAGGTTTGTGGAAGATGTCGCTGCCATGTCGTCGAATGTGGTTGCCAGTGGGTGCTGCAAACTTGAAGCCTATTAGACGCCCAATGCTGCCGCGTAGATCCGAGTCGTGCCATCCGATCCTCATCCAATGCGATCCCCGCCGCGATCCCAGTCTACAACGGTCCTTGTCTGCGGCGACGAGCAACGGTCTTCGACACATAGTACTCTTTGTTTTCTGCGTGTTCTCTATCGGCTTGGGAGGTGTACGCTGCCTTTTGCTCCTGGACAGCTGGAAGCCGCCGACGGCATCCTCGGACACCACTGCAAGCTCGAGATTTCGTGAACCCTATTGGAACTTGGAGCGAACCTGTTTTTATGTGAGTTGTCGCTTTTGGCCGAGGTGGCTAGAGCACCCCACTAAACTACTCCTTGCGTAACACGTCGTTTCTCGTAGTGCCATGGCAATCACCCTCGCACCGCTCCCCCCATACCCCTCCACACGCGCCCGCTCGTCGTTTACCCCATCGCAGTCCGCGACACTCGTCCAGACAGTCTCCAATGCCCTGTCTCAACTCCTGTCCCTCTCTGACAGCCAAATTTCAACCCCAGCGACTCTCACGTTCATATCTTCCTACGCCAAGGACGTCGCCCAACAATCCCTGCTGGCCCTCGTATGGGGCACGGACGATCCATCTACCAGGCTGAGTCCCGTAGAGCGCAAGGTTCGCCACGCAGTCTTCCTCCTCGTCGAACGACTCGCCCCGCTCGGTGCGCTCGATCTCCAGCTCCTCGTCGACCTTGGCGTCGCATATGCACGCATCTCGCCCTCGCGGCTCCGTGCCCTGTTCTCTGCGGCATTCGTACAGGCGTCGAAATCCTCGGCCTTGCTAGAACAAGTACAGAACAGCGCCGTCCCAGCCTTTACCGCCCTCCTCGCATCCACAACCCACGGGCTCTACGGCCTCCGCAAGACCGCCCACATCATCCTCTCCTTCCTCCGCCCGGCCCCGGCAGAAGTCACCCGCATCTTCGCGCGAAACAAAAGCTTTGTCCGCGCGCTCGCGACCGCGTACCACGCCGGCCTCGCCTCCCTCGCACAGACCTACGGCGGGCTGCGCGCGCTCTCCACCGCGACCTCCGAGTCCCAACCGCGCTCGCTCGACGAGTGGGAGCGCCTCTTCCTCGAGACCAAAGTCGCGCTCCTCGACGCCTTCCATGTCCTCGTCCGCACGCTCCTCGACGACGTCGCCTCCCTCGCCAGCGCCAGCCCCGCGCTCGCCGCCCAGGCCCAGCCCGCCTTCGACATCGCCTTCACCCTCATCGACCTCCCCGCTCCCGCCCTCGACAGAGAGCTCGTCCCAGAGCCGTTCCTCAACCGGCCGCTGCTCGCGGACTACCAGCACGCGTACGACTCCGCGCAGACGCTCGCGAGCGTGCTCCGCCGCACGGAGGACGCACGCGCGGACCTGCTCGAGGCGTCCCTCCGCGAGATGAGCGCGAGCGCGGACGGCGCGTCTGGCTCTCGCTCTCGCGGGCCCGGGGCGCTCAAGCTGATTCTGCGTTCTTCCGGTGTCCCTCCTGGAATCGACAACCTTGGGCGTGGACCGGGTTCTGTTGCGAAGGTCGATGCGAAGGGCAAGGGCAAGGATACGCGCGTCGGCGCGGGGGATGCTGGCGTACAGGACGAGCAACTTGATTTGGCCGTCGCGCAGGTGCTTGACTTGTTGCCGGACCAGGAGCCGGGGTACGTGCGGTACGTGCTGTCGCACAGCGACTATCCGTATCGGGGAGACGCGGAGCGGCTTATCGGGGCGCTCCTCGAGGGCACGTCTCCGTCACAAGCGGACGTCGACGCTGCGCTAACGAGGGAAGGGGAAAGAGAAGGAGGAGCCGGGGGCATGGCGGGTGCTGTGCGCGACGAGTTCGCATTCACGCGGGAGAGGCGCAACGTGTGGGACGACGAGGTGATGGATCTGAGCAGGGTGAAGATCGGGAAGAAGAGGCGAGTCGTGCCCGGACGTCCGCGGTTATGCGAGGGTTATTGACGCGGGGGTTCGTGTTCGTGCTTATTCTAGCGACGACGCCCGTACCGTGTTGGAGGACCGCTCGTTCATCGAGCAGATGAAGGCGGACATCCTCCGGCGTGCCGAGGAGATCTCAGACTCCGAAGACGAGGAAGCAGGCGCGGGCGACGCCAAGGGAAGGGGCAAGGGCAAAGCTATCGCGTTCGAGGAGGAGCTGGACGAGGAAAGCGCTATCAGGGTCCGGGATGGAGATTCGAGTGACGAGGAGGAGGGATCCGACGGAGAAGAGTCCGGCGGCGTCGGGGTGAGTTCTAACCCCGGATCGTCTTGTGATCACATGCATCGGATACGGATATTGACCCATGATTTCGTAGACCCCTCGCAACCCGGAGACAGTCCTCGAGCTGGCGTACATCCAGGACCCGAAACTGTTTGAGAGAGACGGACAGACACGTCGGAGCAAGGCGCGTACAGACCTCAAGGCTCAGACCGGATGGGCAGACGAGCAGATCGAGGGCTGGCGGATCATGCTCGAGAAAGATGTGCGTAACCCATCGCGCGATACACATACTAGTAAACCTCGTCCAGATACAGCTGACGCGGTCTGCTTTTGTAGCCAAAGAAGAAGGAGAAGATGCTGGCGAAACACGAGTTCACCGACAACAAGCCGACACTCAATGCTCCCGTCGCAGAAGGAAGTCAGTCTGCCTCACGTGGTGGGGGCGGGCACGGTCCCCGCGGTCGTGGCAGGGGTCGTGGTCGTGGCGGACGCGGAGGTGGCGGAGGTGGAGACGACACGGCGCGGGACCGTGTATGGAAGGACAAGAACAAGGCGAGGCGAGGTAATCACGATAGAAAGCGGGGGCACGATAAGAAGATGGCGAAGGTCGGAGGTCCGAGCTAAGCACTCGACTTTCTGAGACGAGATATGGGATGCAGTCATGCAGATTGCTGTATTCGGTGAGAGAGTAGCTTGTCACTGTGAATTTTATCGTCCTCGCTACCCTGCGGTAATGTGGGTGGGTGGCACCGCCGAGAGGAGGGTTCAAACCTTACATCGGGGGTAGCCATCATATCTAGAACATCCATCACCAGATCGGTTGCTTGTTTTGGTGCTCACAGCGGGAACTCAATGGCCTCACCACTCCAAACATTCCTACGTTGGCTTCCTTGCCTCGATGCGATGGTGAGCATTTGTTAATAAGTTGCGCAGGTTACAACTTACTCAACGGGGCTTTAGCTATCTATTATTTCATATGGATACGAGGACCTTTACCCGGCTGCCGAGGAATACCCGAATAACTGCCCCAAACTTTCTGCAAGACTTGAACGCATTGCGTTCAACCGTGGCCTGGTTCCGTCTACGTGATGGATAGTATGGCGTCTTCTACAAGCGCTAACTTGGCGCATTAATATTAACTAGGGGTTCTCTCTGGCTATATCGACATTCTTTTCATCACCAGAACATCCGTTACTCATGCATGTTCTTGGTTGTAGGGTATTTGGACACAATATGACAACAATCCGCGACCACAGGGCCCCGATTCCCCAACGGCATTCAGTCTGCAGAACCTGGAATGTGTTTGCTTTGTGAGAAAGCATCGATCTGTTCTCCGAGATAAGTGCTGTCCTCCGAGCTAGACGTAAAGCAACCTTATTGAACGTGCCATCCTCAGCCTCATGCAACGTGCTAGCTCAGTATTAGCCATCTCGTTCAGCGGCTTGCACTAGCGATGGAGGCCCGGCAACCCAGCGTGTAACATTCTGCACACCTTGTCTTATCGAGTGCCGAGGGGACTACAACGTGACGACGTTACTACATAGTATTGCGTTGTGCCCTAAAGTTAGTAGGGTCTCCCAAGTTAGTAGTCGGACCTGTAATACGTACATGGCTTTGCCAGAGCCGGCATCTCCTCCGCCCACTCTTCCACCTTCAAACGGTTTCAAAGACTAGTACTCGACTGCATGTCAATCCTATCTAGGGCTTATAAGAGTTCATGCGGGGTCGTTAGTACCACGGTGACCCGGTCGAAACCCTTTCCGCGAATTGCCGTGGTGGCGCATTCTGTCTCACGGTACTTATCCTTGGCGACGGGCGTACACGCCACAACCGCACGACTTGAGCGTTGCCTCAGGCTGGGAGGCCGTTGTGTCACACACACACAAGTTCCACCCAAGATTGCCTGAGATTCAGACAGAACCCATGGCAAAGAAAGGCGCCGCATCCACGGACAAGAAAGCGGCGGACAAGAAGGCTGGCGGAAAGAACACCGCTGCGGCCAAGAATGACGAAAGCGCGGATAGTAAGAAGGTAAAGCCTCCAATCATTCTCACCCTGTCCTTAGCCACCAGTCCGGTGGTGAAGGGGGTCCTCAGGCCGAGCTCACCACATCTGCATCTTGCAACAGGGAAAAGGCGGTGCTCTGAAAGCCGCGACGTCCGTGAACGTCCGTCACATCCTGTGCGAAAAGCAATCAAAGGCCATCGAGGCTCTCCAGAAGATCCAGGTGCGCCTTCTCCATTACTTCCCATTCCATTTCAGATCCGACATTGACAGACTCTACCCTCTTGCATGTACATACTAGGAGGGTCAACGTTTCGACAGGGTCGCCCAGGAGTACTCCGAGGACAAGGCCAAAGGTACTACATAGTGTCCAACGCCACAAGTCTATTTCTCCTCTCATTAACCCCTTCTTTCCAGCCGGTGGGAGCTTGGGCTGGATGGGCCGCGGATCAATGGTGGTACGTCCTCGGCTACGCCTCTACTTTTGGAGCGACGCTGAACATGTCCGATCATACCATATAGGGGGCATTCCAGGACGCTGCTTTTGCGCTCCAGCCGTCCACGGTCGACAAGCCAATCTTGTCGCCGCTTGTCAAGACACAGTTCGGATACCATATCGTCATGGTGGAGGGAAGGAGGTAGTGCATCTTGCGGTCCATATCATAGGACTAGAAATTTCCTTGCGTTTTGCGATGGATCTCTGTATCAGTACCTACTCTGCGGGAAATTCGCTTATGACCTCTTCTCTTCCTCTGAATTTGTGTTTTCCATTCATTTCATCTCTTCCGATCGGACTCGATCTCCGGCAATCGCTACCTGATCGCTACTAGGAGAGAAGCTGCACAGCTAGAACCTGAGATCAAGAGGAAGACCCTCGTGGATGGACAATCTCGGTGAGCCCCAGAAACCCCACCTCAAGCCGGTCCCAGATTTCCCAAGCAGAAAGCCGCATGGATGATTCGAGTAGCTAAAATTGACAGATGACATCCGGATAAAGGCACAGAGAACGCTACCAAAGCACATAATAAACACCGCATAGATATCAGCACGACCGAGCGACGACCGACAAACGCCAGCGGTTACCACGGATCGCCACGACCATACGAGCAAACAAGTTAAACAGACCCCACAAAAGCCATAGCCATATCTTAACACAGCGAACCAGCGTCGGACGGTCCCCCTACATGAAGTCAGAGTCGCTATTCTGCCCCGCCGCCGTCAACCGTGTCCTGTGCTCTAAGTACCGCACCAGGTCGTCCGTCGTCTCCAACGTCGTCGGCACCCCACCCGAGCCTCCGCCCGCCCCAGCGCCAGGAACGACAGGTGCACCCCCCGGGCGCGTGAGTGCAGGAACCTGCCACGGCTGCGGTGCGAACTCGCTGAACTCGAACATCACCGAGCTGTTGTTACCACTCAACCCAGGGACACCGGGTGGCGTGGCGCGGGCGAGCGGCGGCGGCTGCCCCGTAAAGTTCGAGGGCGAGAGGTTCGAGTACGCCATCGCGGAGGGAAACGTCATCGTCAGCGTCGGAGGGCGGCCACCCAGGCCACTCGTGAGGGGGTTGGGGTTGCCGCGTGATGTGCTGGCGAATGCGGAGCCGATTCCTCCCTGGTACGGTGCAGAGGGCCGATACGTCGGTACGGGGATGCCCTTGGGCTGCGCAGCGGCAAGCGGGACGGAGGAGGGATCATCGGGATTGGGAGGGGGAGACATGCGGCCGCTGCTTTTGGAGCGGACTACGCCGTCAATGGCGGGGGTTGCGGCCTTGCTGCTGGAGCCGTGGTGCGATTTCTCGTGCGGCGTCGGAGACCTCTTCGGAGCCTGCGCCACGACCTTGGACAAGTTCATCTCCGTCGAATGCGACCGGTAGAACGCCGCGACCTGGATCGTCGTCTATGTACATGGCGACATCTCGTCAAACACTTACACAAGAGAAACGACATGTCTAGGACACACCTTGTTGGCCATCGACGCGGCGATCCGCTTGAAATCGTCACCATGCTGGGCGAGCAGCTTCAGGAAAAGAGCTGTTAGGGGCTCCTGTATCACTAATCGGGGTGTGGGGTGGAGGGTACGGATGAGACTTGCCTCTGTCATCGTCCGACCAGTTCCCGGACCCACCTCCCTGCTTCTTGCGCGGGGCGGGATCGGACGGTTCGCCAGGCTTGTTTTCCGTTACGGGAGTCGAAGGTGTCTGGCTCTCGTCCCCAGCCGCAGCCGCTTCCGCCTCGAGCTCAGCTTTGCTCTTGCGGCCCTTGCGGGTCCGCTTGGCTGGTCTCTCCTCGTCCTGTGAAGACAGATTCAGATTCAGTGTCGGCGCGAAGCCCGATAAAAGCACGGTGTACTACTTACCGCCGGTTGTTCAACACCGCCATCCCCCTCCATCGCAGCAGCGGCCTTCGCGGACGGATTCGCACGTCGACGGGGCCGCTTCTGCCCGTTGGGTTCGGGATCGGGTGTAGGCGTGGGGTCTGGTGTGTTCTGGGCCGTCCCCCTTCTCGAAAGCGGCGCCTTCCTCGTCGACACAGGCTCGGTCGGCTCGGCACTCGTGCTCGCGGGAGGCACCGGGGTAGCAGAGCCCGCGGCACCGCGTTTCCGCCTCCCAGAGCTACTTGGTGTGCCATCCCGCTTCCCAGAGACCTCGTCGTCGTGCTTGAGGATGTCCGCAAGAAGGGCGTTGCCTTTCTGCTTGCCGTTGCGGCCGCGACGTGTCCGCTTGCCGATGGTGTTGTACTGCGCGATGATCTTGCGGAAGTCGATGGTCGTGTTCTTGTGCAGGTAGTAGTACGCGACGCATTGCGCGGGTGACTTGTTCGGGAGGTAGTCCGCGATGATGCCGAACTGCTTCGGGTGGATCGCGTACTTGTCGATGAGGACCTGCTTCTCCTGGTCCGCCCAGTCGTCGATGCCCGTCTCTAGCTTGTAGAAGTCGTGCGGGTCCTCCACCAGGTTGTTCGTGTCGTCGTAGATGTACTCCACCCGGCCCTTCGTCACCGAGACCATGTCCGGGATCACAGCCGCGTTCTTCTGTGAGAGGTGGTTCGCGTCCGTGAGCTCCTCGTTGCCGAGGCTGGCCAAGATCTGCTCCATCTCGAGGTCCGAGCGGACCGCGTCGCCCATTGCCGCCGTGCGCCTCGTGGTCCGACCCGCCGTAGCAGCAGCCTCCTCCAACGCGCTTGCCCGCGCGACCTCGTCCAGCTTCGCGCAGTGGACCATCCAGCGTTCGTGCAAGGCGAGATACTCCTTCCGCAACTGCGCTACCTTCTCCGCTAATGCAGCCCGGTGCTGCGCAAATCGCTTCCGCAAGGAGTGCTTCGTTCCGCCAAATAGGCCGTCGCCGACTTGCTGTTGTACCGTCTCCGTCTCCTTCTCCACCGGAACGGACTGCACGACAGGCTCCGGTTCAGGCGATGGCGATGACACAGCCTCGGTTTCGGCCAGCTGGCGGTTGGAAAACAGTATGGGCTCGACACGGGCATCCTGCGTGATGGGGTCGTGTCGGAAACGGAGCTTCGCGACCAACCGGAGTGCTTGTGACAGAGGAAGGTTCTGTATGTCCTTCTCCCCAAACTCGTCAGTGGGTGCCACGAAATCGTTTCTCGAAGCAGCTGAAGCAGTCTTCGAGGGGGCGGGAGCGTAGATATCCTTCTCGAGAACCGGAGCTGGGTAGGCTTCCTTCTCGGGAAGGGCAACCATGTAGGCGTCCTCCTCAGCGACAACCTCCTTCTCGGGAACAGAATCCATCTCGGGGGAAGCAGCCGGGTACGCATCCTTCTCGGGTACGACAGCCATGTAGGCGTCCTCCTCGGCCACAACGTCGATCTCCTCCCTGAGCGTCTCCTCGCTGACTGGTGGCGAGAGTTCACCAACCTCGACATGAGGCTTCTCCGTTGCCATCGCAGAGGATACAGGTGACGTTTGGGTGCTAACCTCACGAACAGTCGTCGCAGGGGTTGGTGGAACGGGGGTTGGGATCCTGGTAACGGGTGGCTGAACGACAGGCTGAACAGTAGGCTGGACGACAGGCGCCGGCAGAAGTGGAGGTTCAATTCCAGGGGAAGGAGCCACAGATGGAGGTTCGACTAGGGAAGGAGGAGCAACAGCTGGAGGCTCGACTTGGAGGAAAGGAGCAACAGACAGTGCAGCATCGAACATGGCGATAGTGAGACCAGGGACCATCGAGTCATCTTCCAATGCAGGAGGCTGGGGGAAAGATAACTTTGCAGCAGGGGGTGCAAGAGGGGGGACGGGAGGAGCTGGAGGTTCAGATACCTGCCGAGGCTCAGGTGGCGGCGACGGAGCAGTCTCAGACACAGCAGAAGACATCTCCATGTCCGACTCATCACCCGCCGTTTCATCGGCATTCTCTGGCGTCGTAGGTACAGGCGACGCAGAAGAGCTCTGGCGGGGCACAACGTGGGGTACCTGAGGCGACGAGACAGATGTGTCAATGGCGAGGCTAGGACGACTAGTCTCTTTGTCACTGCTGCTCGTGTCTTCTGAAGGAAGTTCTGCTGGTAGTAAAGTCGCCTTAATGGCAGGAGACGCTGGGGGAGACATGTCCATATCGGACTCATCTGCGTCACCGTCATCAACAACAGCCTCGTCGGATACCTTAGTGGGTTGCGGCGCCTGATGAGGAGACTTCGGTAAGCCTATCACATGCGCCTCAGCTGCGTCTCGCGCGTGCTTAACCTGAAAGGGAACGTCTAAGCCTGAATAAATTGCGATTAATTCTGAACGCACCGGCGAGGCTGGTAGAGATACATCCATGTCTTCCACTGCATCTCCAGCTGGCTGGTTGGACTTCTCTGGACCCTTGACGGCCTCCGACGCACCGTTCCTTGTTGGGAACATCAGCGGTGCATCGATAGCTAGGGTGGACGGCACGAAGGAAGGCGCGTTGAACGGACGACGGACTAGAAGAGGCAGTGAGTAAATGTCCTTCCAGCTTTATATGATGTAACACGAACTACTGTTTCGCGCGTTCAGAATTGGACGTGCTTGCGGCTGCTTCGGCTGAACGACCTCAGAAGGGGCCGGAGGCGGGTGCTTATCTCCTTCGTCAACTACAGGGGGAACCTGAGGTGTTTGTGGCTTGGAGCTAACGGTGGTTGGAAGAGGGATGAAGATTGGCTGACGAGCCTGGGAAGGAGGTTTAGGGGGAAGCCCAGCCGGTGACTGTACCTGCGATGGTTGCACCTGGGCTGCATTCACAGAACTAGCGTTGGGCGATGGAGAACGCGACTGTGGCTTCGGCGGCAGCAAACCAGCTGGTATCGGGATACGGTTCGGCTCTGACAGCGAGATAGGCTTTCGCGGAGGAAGGGCCTCAAGATGAGGGAGCTCCAGCGACTCTCGCTTCGGAGAAAAGGATCCAGGCCCGAAGTTCGGAGGCGAATGCTTGGCACTGCGAGGAGATGCAGGACTAACCGACCTTTCATCACCTCGCCCCGGCCGATCGGGACTCGTCGAGTTATTAGGAAAGGAAGTGGATCGGTGATCCCGCGAACCGCTGTCCCCATACAAATCCTCGTCCGGACCCCAATGTTGGTCTTCTTCATATGGGGGTGGTTGATACGGTTGAGGTGGGGGTGGATGGAATTGGCGAGATTGGGGACCATGGAAAGAATGCCGGGGTCCGTTCCTGTGCCCAAAGCGACCGCGTATCATGTTCGGATTCGAGTTTGGGGGCGTGTACGGACGATATCGCTCTACGAGACGTTGTGACGAATTATATGGGAGACGACCACGGTTGCGCTCACCATGCGTTTGCTTCCAGTTATCTGAAGGTTCAAACAGACGATTCGGAGGATGTCGTGGGCCTCCGCCCCGACGGTTCCACTTCGGCATGTGCGTGAACGGAGGAGTACGAGGCGGTGGTGGCAGGGGAGGAGGTTCTCGCCCTTCTGGGCCGTTCCATGCAGGAGGCTCTGGGTCTCTCCAACCCGGAGGGTGTTGCCAACTATCAGCCGGCGGAACGGGGAAAGGCGCATTCGGGGGAGGAGTGGGAAAGAACTCAGGCTCCGGTTTCCAGAAGTTGGGGTTGTACTCGTTGGCATAACCTTCGCGAAATGCTGGAGCGATTGGCTCCTCTGGAGGGCCGTACCTGTCATAATACCCGAACGGAGCTGAAGGACCTGGGGGAGGATGTTCGCTGAATGGTGGCTGCTGCCGCTGCATGGGATACGGAGAAGGGTGAGTGGGAAAAACGTGGGCTGAAGGGCAAGCGCTGACATCGTAGGGCAATGACATGTTACCGGATAGACGTCGCTGGTCGGGTTTGTTGGACATAGGAGATAATGGTTGGGATGCGTTGGGAGCTTTTTGTGACAAATGAGAGATGTTGAAAAGGACAGCAGCAACCGAAGAATTGTTCGTGGATTATGTCGAGCAGTAAAGTTGAGGAGATTACGGGCCCCAGATGGGTATCTTCTGAGCCCTAGAGAACTGTACAAAGATGGCTGCGAGCCGGAGATGAGTGTCGTTCGTCAAGTTCTGTTGAGACCATCCGCCACATCTTCCCTCCATATTCAACCTCAGATTAAACTCCGATCGCCTCCCTTGCGGGGATGTTGGCTAGACAGTTAAAACTCCGATCGCATCCATCATCGGATTAGTGCGCCGACGGAATGAGGTGGCGGATGGTCCTGTTCCCGCCCTCTCTGCGCCTCAGAAACTTCATGGCTGCTCTCCACATAGATCCTGCTCAGCTATGCTTTGAACAAACTCGTACTAGGCGATACATCATTGTGTCATATTGGCTAGTGATCCTCCTTGCAATTCCTCTGTGGTGGAAGACAACCAGTATCGACCGACTATCTCTTCCAGCTTCTCGCGTCTACGGCCAACGAAGACGAGAGGTACCGCTAATTATAACCTTCAATTGTACATTAGTCTGATGGTTTGCGAGGTTCTCTTCCCTGTGACGGTGAATTTGGAACCAAGAAATGGCGGGAATGCAGACACAATTGCGCGAGAGGTGCAGGGATTGCTTCGGATGGACCCGGCCTTGCAGCAGGGGAGTGCTATCAACATTGCGGTGACATCGGGGAACAAAACGTGAGTTGAGTCAATCTCTGTTGCAGCCTTGCGTCATGGAACAATCGCAGAGATGCCGCATACAACGTTGTGCTAGACCGGGGGAACCGTGCGCCAGTCGTCGAAGGCAGGCAACTTCATTTCGGCGTGGACCCAGAACTATGTAAGTTTTTGGATACGTCCGTTATTATATGTACGTGAACCGACATCTCCCGGTCTCAGCACACGATACCTCGGTTGCAAGGCTAGCTCATACATTGAACCAACTCCTTGCCCCGTATGGCACCTATTCTGAGTCTGCGATACAGGCGCAACATGTCATGACGTACGCACCGCGTTACCGCCTTGCGTTTACCCTGCTGAACGAAGACGCGGCGAGCGGCAATGGCGCGCTTGCTTGGGATGTTCGAAACGCCATCCAGAGTAAGGCGAGTTTACTCAGCCTTGCTATCTACAAAGGACTGAATACAATCTACTGTTACGTACATAGGCCGTATCTCGCCTTTACTCAACAAGTTGTCGGTCCTGCACAACTTCACGATTGAAAGCCAGGTCCAGTTGCACTCTCCCCTTGCTTTCGAACCGCGCCACATGCTGCACGAAGGCCGCAACGCGTACGGTCTTACCCACGAAGATTTGACTGTCTTCGTGAACTCTGCCGAGTGGACTCTTTGTAAGTGGACATCATCCACGATACAAATGTGAGCTCATGTTAATACTCGTGCAGCCTCCAGCGCTTCGAACGACCCTGTCATACATTTCGTTCTCTTCATCCCCTCCTCCAAACACAGTCCTCTCCACATCCTTGAAGAGGGTGGAGAAGAAAGCTCCTCCATCAGCCCATCCAACGCCTTCCTCCTCCCCCAATGGGGCGGAATCGTCCTCCTCAACCCATCCTCATCTACGCCCGATCCTCTCTCCCGTCTCACCCCCTCCGACCTCGACTCAACCTTCAGCACCTTCGCCTACCAGCTCCTCACTCTCCTCGGCGTCCCTGGCCTCCCTCCAAGCGTCCGCTCCGTAGCCACAACAGAAGGTGTCCCCGAGGAGCCATTCACGGACTGGGAGCTCGACGCGCTCCTCCGGCGCCGCGCCATCGAGAACGTCTGGGGCAGCACCGAGACGCTCGAGAGCATCGTCCGGCTCGTCGACCAGATCGAAGGCATGCCCGTCGGCCAGGACGTCCGGGGCGATATCCAGGACGCGCTCTCCGCGCTCGATAACGTACGTTCCCCCCTCTGTCGCTTGCTCTTGCCTTTCCCTTGAATCCGAACCCGAATCCCTGACGAACACAAATATAACGCAGGTCCACGAGACGGCGCGCTCCTCGCCGGTCGCGGCCCTCAAGAGCTCCGCGCGCGCACTCATGCTTTCGTCCCGCGCGTTCTTCAACCCGGGCATGCTTGCGCTCCTCTACTTCCCCGCCGAGCACAAGTACGCCGTGTACACGCCGCTCTTCGCGTCCATCGCTGCGCCTCTCGTCGGCGCCGTCCTCCGCGAGATCGCAGCCTGGCGGAGGGCCCGACGAGCCGCACAACAACAACAGAGGAGGCCGGCCGCGGGTGGTGCCAGGCTAGACTAGACGCAGACGATGCACGATGCACGAGTCGTGCATTGATCGTGTAATTTATCGCTCCGACTTTTCTCTCTCCCCGTCGTTCGCAGACCATGTTCGACAGTGGAAACGGCAACGGCACAAGAGCGGTGAGTATGAATACATCTGAAAAGGACCCCAAACGATATCGTACATTGCCAGAGCACGCCCCTAGGTCCGCCACGTACGTCCACCACATAGGCTCAGTTTGCATTGTTGACCTCCCTCCTTTCTCCCAGCTTTCTCCTCTTTTGATTATTCAGAGCGCCCTCTGCCCCAAGTCCGCCTTCTGCGCGACGGAGCTCGCGTCCTCCTTCAAGCCTCCCCCGCCCGGCCTACCTACACCACCATGCAATACGCATCGTCCTGATCAGCACCACGGCCCCGTCGTTGTCAGCGGGACGAAGGGGAAGCACTCACGGCTGCCAAAGCTGTCCGCCCCTCTCCTCGGCGGTTGCCTCATCATGTAGTACGCGAGTGCGGCGACCCCCGCGACCCCCGCCGCGATGGCCAGCTACAATAACCCAGTCCCAGTCCCCACAAGGAATTGGGGTCAGAATCAGTGGCCATAGTAGGGCGAAACGGAAGGCTCGGAAATGACCAACGAACCGTCCTGTTGTTCGGGGGCCTGTTAGGAGACCTGGGCGGCGAGTTGGTACCCCCAGTGCCTCCAGGGGGCACTCTGCCTTGGAAGTTTGAGCCCGAGTTCATGGTTTGTGCGCGGGTGGTTGATGTTGTTTCGGTCAGTTATATCCACTGAAGAAGGTTTCGCTCGGGTCGGTAGCAAGCGATGGCGGATGAATGCAAAGTGCATCTGTCACGGCAAGCATATGTCCTGGAGCTGTGTGACTGGTGGGGCGGGGCTTTCGACATGACGCGTGAACATGACGGTAACGGTGAAGTCATACGGCACGGGCCGGACTGGGGGGACTGTGCCGACTCCATAGCACGCCGGACCTAGATTCGACTTCGATTTGAAGGAGTACAGTGGCGCAAACAGTACGTTGTTGCTGTGATACCACATAGAAACCGTGCAAACCTTCCACAAGACGTCCACGCTAACCGGATCGAACCATTGACAACCCAAGGCATAACGAGGGAGGGATTTATAGTAGACCAGTTGATCACATTCGTGAAAGGATTGCCATCAATGTAGGGATTGTACACACATGCGATTGGAGGACCGTGGGGGACATCATCAGAACAGCTCAAGAGGACAATACACATCGTACACCAAACGCTCATTCGTCGCGGATCGTCGTCTGACCCCCGCTACATGGCATACCTGTACGTCGGAACACATTTGTCAGCACAAAAGAACGATGAAACGCGATGGGTTGAGACGCACTTCCGTGTCCACTCCCTGGCTGTCGCCTCGTACCGCTGCCGATCGGTCTTGTACAAGTGCGCGATGTCGGGCACGAGCGGATCGTCGGGATTCGGGTCAGTCAGCATTGAGCAGATCGAAAGGAGGACTATAAACGGCAACGCGATGAGTCAGAACACGTTCAAAGGTCCGAATCAGGATACACGCTGCAGAGCTCCAATCACAATCGAATCGGCATCGCCGCTCAGCGCTCCAAAAGCAGGCAGAACGACAGATGAAAACTAAGGTTCAGTAGCGCACCTTTCGAGATAGTCAATGCTGGACTCCATTGGTCCCTCAAGATATCGAGACAGATCGAGCCGTTGGCGTTGATGTTCGGGTGGTAGATCTTGGTGGTGAAGCTGACCTTGGGCGGCTTGAAGGGGTAGTCGGTGGGGAACGTGATCGAGAGGAAGAAGACGCCGCCGGCGTAAGGTGAATCACCCTGTACACCCAAATCAAGTCACACGAGAGCCGTCAGTTGCACCGGACTTGGCATTTGCCCCATACACGCATATGGAGACCGGAAGAATAGATAGATAACGTACAGGTCCCATGATCGTTGCCTGCCACTGGAACATGTTATCGCCCGTCGGACCCGCGCTGCACGAAGAGGGAGGGTCGCGGCCAAGATCGATCAACTCCTGCAGGTTGCAAATGGACGTACAGTGACCAATGGAGACATAGGAAAGGAAGGCGTTAGTAAGGGCTGTCGCTAGGAGGTGTGCGGTAGCACAGCCCGACCGCCACACAGAGACAAGCAAGCGCCACCAAGGGTGGGAGGCGAAAAAAACGAAGCATACCTTGTTAATGCGCTTGAGGGCCATGACGAGGGTCTAGAGAACTAGAAGGAAGTCGTAACTAGAAGCGGGAAGAGGGACCGCACACGATCGGGCAGGATCGCGGGAGAGATGGGTGCGATTGCAGAACGCAATATCGACCCCGATGGCGGGGAGAACGATAGGGGATTTGAGAAGGAAAGGAAGAGCACGATCAGCGCAATGCAAGACGACAACGAGAGGGCATCAACTTACGAAGAACGAGAGAGGACGATGGGGGAGAAGATGGTGGAAGAAGACAAGGATGGAGGAGACGCTATTAGTCGCTGTTTGGCCCTTGTCACCCTGTTTGGCCTGATTACCACACCCGGCGCCTGTCGACATCCCCACCCCCAGGCGGCCAGGCCCATGGCATTGGCAATTGCAATTGCATGCTCTCTCCAGCCCCGCGCTAGAACCTCTTCTATCTCAAGTTCTCCGCCTCCCATTTAACCTCTAGCTCATCCTCACCTCAACACCCGTCCGTGTTCTGCAACTGGGGCATTCGAGACTCTGCTGCGCCAATCGCAAAAAGCAGACATAAGTCTGGAGCTAACTCGAACGCAACTGGTTCGATCGTGGCACAGCCTGAGTGGTTCCAGCTTGTACTTTAAAGATAATGCATAGCATTAGATGAGAGGAAATGAACCACTTTAATTCAAAGCGGCCAAAGCCAAGGCCTGCATTCATATTCATTGACTAATCTCTACCCCGCAAATATGGCCATGGTCTTGCGGAGAATGGTACGTGATGAGCGCATGTAGTCACATGAATGCTGAGACACGTACCAGAACATCATCCCACCGTAGCCGCGGGATGGTGTTGCGCCAGGTGTACCCGGCTGGGCCGCTCTGCGCAGTATTAGAGTACGACAAGCAGAGCGTGAGGTGGGTCAGCGTCCCTGCCAACTCTAGGGAAAACAGCCCGTCGAACATATCGTGTCCATGGCCTAGCGCGAGCTTCAGACGCGGAATGGGGTTCTCGCGCAAGGCATCTGCGGCGTAACGCTGCCAGTGTGCAGGCACTGAGCAGTAGTCGAGCATGACGAGGCGGATTGGACAGCGCAGCGACAGGACGTATAGCATCCGCGCGCAACAGATGACCCGGTCGAGCTTCTTCCACGTGTGCGAGCTTTCTTGCGCGCGTTGGTTGGCGGCGCGGATGTGGGGATAAGCGTCCTCGCGGATGCTGTTGTGGAGTCGGCCGAGGTCAAGGGTGCTGTCGAGTGCTGGGAAGAGGTGTTGGAAGTGGTCGAGCAGCGGCTTTCCCCTAAAGCTCGGCGTTGAGAGAGAGCGCACAGCGGGATACTGCGTCATGATGAAGACAGGCTCTGTAACTATATTGCCCGAGGTCTGTATTTCATCTTGGTCGATGATAAAGTTGTAGACCTTGAGTTCCTCAAGCGTTAGCGCGAGGCGGGGGAGAAACCGCTCAAGGGCAGCAGGAAACCAGTAGCCGGTAATCATGTCCGGGGAGTGGATGGTGAGCCTACGCAGGGGGCTGCGGACCGAGCGGACGAGGAGGAACACGGTCTTGACAGAAGCTACGACGGAGAGCGAGTGGAGGCTTTGGAGCATAGCGATCGCATGGATGATACGGAGGCTGTGGAGGCCCAAGGCCTGTTCGAGGACAATTGAGATGTGCTGTAGACGCGGACATGAGGTGAGGATGTCGAGGATAAGAGAGACGTTTCCAGAATCGTCTTGAATTTGGTGAGGGAATGGCCACATCACGTTGATGTCGAGGGCGCGGACGTGGGGCGCGCGGGCAGATGTATCGGCGAGGAGGAAGGAATGGAACCGGCGAATCAATGCATCGCTTGTGAGATGTATGGGATGCATGTAAAGCAGCCATCGTGTTGCGATAGGGCGGACAGAGGAGGAGGTGAGGGCCAAGGAGAGGACGTCTGAAACGTCGGTAAGAGATTCACAGATGATTGCCAGTGCGTCCATGTTCAGTCGGAGAGGCGGCATTGTGCCTTTAACACAGATAATTAGCGATACAAGGGACAGATGGGCTTGTTCCTGCTTGCCCTGGATGTTGCAAGTACTTACTGTAATATATATCACTCTTGCTTAGATGGCCGTCTGAGACTCTGAGATAGCCTAGGATCACCTAGCGCTCGGCGCACTAGACGATCGATCTCCAGTTAATAGGTTCGACACAATCCCCTCTCACGTGAACGGGAGAGGACGTGGACGGTCTTGGTATGAGACTACTCCAGTTAACGCGCGGACGGACGGTCTTCGTACGAGTAGACCAGTGTGAGAAAGCGCCGAGATGAGAACGCAATTAATATTGTTTTGTCGAGCTGAGGATTGTGGATGGACGCTGTGGACGGATAACACCCATGGGCTTGACTTATTCTTATTCTGTCAGGTATCGTCGGATCAGGCGAACCCATCGTCGATCGACGGCCTGGACGCTCCTCGTAAGCATCCAGAGTCTGAAAACACATTGCGAAAGCACTCACCCGAGAGTCTTCTCGCAGCCCAGCAACGTAGCACGATGTGAAACTAGATCGGACGCACACCTCGGTGGGGAATTGGAATCTCATACTGTATAAGCAGGCCTAGGCTACAGCGGCTACTTTACATCCTGTCGTACATCGTCTGTCGCCTCGCGTACAAAGCCAAAGCCGGGCTATCGCTGCTGGTCAATCGTGTTCTAACATCGCATCGCATCGCACCATCGCACACACGCCTCACTCCTCGAGGAAGAAGTAGTTGCCAGACGCTGTCCCCGCATATGTCAGATTGACACACCGGAGAAGGGAGAGAGGGAGGATGAGAACGCCACATACCCTTCTGCTCGCGGTCCTTGACACTATGCTTCTTGTTCACGCGCGGGCGGTAGTTCGTCGGGTCGCGGCGGAACGTGATCTCGAGCGATGCGAGGAACTTGTTCATGCCCGTAAGCAGCGATTGCGGCCTATGGAAAATCCGCATCCGTCAGCCCAACCCACATTCTGAGAAGCGGGGTAAAAGGAGGGCGCGCTTACGGCGTCGCAGTGGCCGCGATGGCGGGCTGGCCCCCGAAGACGATGACGCGGTCGGCGAGGTAGGTGGCCATGATGAAGTCGTGCTCGATGATGAACGCCGTCTTCTTCGCGTGGAGGATGAAGCGCTTGATGACTTTGCTCGCGATGATACGCTGCTCGGAGTCCAAGAACCTGCACGCATTATCGTTGTGAGCCACCGATGACTGGTGTGTGGTGCGAGATGATATGTATAGGGACTTACGAGCTGGGCTCGTCGATCAGGTACACCGAGACACCCGGCTTCCCAAGTGCGAGGACGATGGCGACGCGCTGGAGCTCTCCTCCCGAGAGCGTCTTGACCTCCTGGTCGAGGATGGGCTCGAGGTTCATGGGCTTGATGACATCTGTGTTGAACTGTGGGTGCATGAACATCGTCTTGATGCGCTTCAGGAGCAGCATCCGGACCGTGCCCGCAAACGACGGCGAGATCGTCTGTGGCTTGAGCGAGACCGACATCGTCTGCCGCTCCGTGTTCGGGTCGTCGGGCGCGTCTCCCGCGAGGAGCTTGACGAACGTGGTCTTGCCCGTGCCGTTCTCGCCGAGCATGACGATAATCTCCGAATCGGTAAAGGTGCCGCCCTGGACGGTCAGCTTGAAGTCGCCGAGCGTCTTCGTCATGGTGGGGTAGGAGTAGTGCCGGGTGACGTCTACCAGGAGCTCTTCCGCTGTCTCGACCATCTTGAACGAGAGGGACACTTCACGGAAACGTAGGTTCTCCGTGGGGATGAAACCGTCCAAGAAAATGTTGATACCTACACGCACTTAGAACGCGTCGGGGGTGGATAGGGGAAGGCGCGCTCACCTTCACGGACGGAGTACGGCATCGTTACGACACCGTACATTGACGGCTTGCCATACAGACAGCAAACGAAATCGGAGAGGTAGTCCAGTACTGACAAGTCGTGCTCGACGGCGATAACATAGTTATTGGGGGTAAGGAGTTCGCGGATGACCTCGGCGGCCTTGAGACGCTGCCTGATATCCAAGTAACTTGAGGGCTCGTCGAACATGTAGACGTCCGCGCGCTGGATACACGACATGGCGATGGCGAACCGCTGGAGCTCTCCACCGGACAGCTGGCTGACCTCGCGGTTGAGGACGTTGTTGAGCTCGAGGTCGTCGCACATCTTCTGCTTGTTGTCGCGCTCCATCTTACCATCGAGCATTTGGGACACACTCATGGTGCCCTTGATGGCACGGGGGATGTGGTCGACGTATTGGGGCTTGATGAGGGCTTTCAGGTTATCTTCAAGCACCTTGGTGAAGTAGTTCTGTAGTTCGGATCCGCGGAAGTACTTGAGGATCTCTTGCCAGTCTGGCGGGTCCTACAGGGCAATGAGAACTCGGCGGGGTGAGTTGGGATAGGGCGATGGACGAACATCGTAACGGCCGAGGTTGGGCTTGAGCTTTCCCGCGAGGATTTTGAGGGCGGTACTCTTGCCAATACCATTAGTACCGACGAGACCGAGGACTTGGCCGGGTCGTGGTGTTGGTAGACGATGGAGCTTGAAGGCGTTTGCGGTGTATCGATGTGTTACTTCGGAGTCGAGGTTTGTGGGGAGGTTGATGATGGCAATGGCTTCGAATGGGCATCTTGGTTGCGTGTAGGTACAAATGCAGGAGAATGAGATAGAGAGCGAAGACGCACTTTTTGACGCATATACCACACCCGATGCAGAGGAACTCGGAGAGAAAAGCGATCTTGTCGGTCGGTTTGACCTCGATGCACAGCTTCCCTACAGCACTCCTTCAGAGATTGCACAGCTTGATTTGAGGAAATCGTACCCATTTTCACGACAGGACATGACTGCAACGTCGATCAGTAAATGCCCAAGCTCGGAGGAATCAGCAGCGACGGACCTTCTTGCATTCCTGCGCGCATCGTTTTGGCTTGCACCTATTGGAGTCGACGATGGCTATACGAGTGATTTTGTCGGCCATGGTCGCCGAGGGTAGGAGATAAGGAAGATGTGGTGAATGTCGGAAAAGACTGTGTGCTCGTCGCTGGTGCCGTTGACTGCAACTCCTCTCGAATCTCGATCGGAGCGGCCAAATTTGAGGTCATGTGACTAATTAGAATCGGGAGCTCGGGATTGGCTGGAGAGATAGTGACAACGTGGGCTATACTCAACGCCCACGTCAGACTCTTGTGCCGCCTTCATCGGGTAATGCGCCCTCAAAGATAGCCTCTATTTGTCGTAGATGCACCAAGAAGATTATCCTCGCCCTTCTCAGACTGTGAGTAATTTGCATCGCTTTCCTTCCACAGCTCACGGTTGCACCTTGCCACCCACTTAACAGGTGAATCAGAAGCCGTTGACAGATGAACGGCCGGCCGGTCGGAGACAAACATCGTCTCAACGTAACCCATGTATATGGCTCCATTCTGACGTCTGGACTTTGGATCGCAAAGTTGTTCATGATTCCATTCGAAGCGAACCAGTCGATCTACCGCCGGTCTTAGTACTAGTGCCTCCCACTGCGCATGAAGTCTCTACATGCCGGTGTAGAATCGTTGCATAAAATTAACTCCACCGCCGTCGGGCAGTGCAGGCCAATTATGGTGGAAAGAACCACCGTTTCGTCCGCGTGGAAGCATAGGAGCATTCTCCAAGCCCCAGAGCCCGACTGCCGCGGACAGGTAGCGACTACGGCTTTTTCAGTGGCCTTAGATCCCATTTTGATACCTTGCTTACGAGATTACAGTATGTGTCGCTGGAACACGCCCTTGCCCGTGACCTATCCTCGCGGTGGGCCCGAGGCCGTGCTTCTGTAGCAACCACCATATCTGTGTCCACCGCTCTTCAGTCTATGGCTCCCTCGGCTCGATCACCGGTATCGGCGGTCTTCCTATCATCGGTGAATGCCATGCTTGACGTCAGGACGGAAGAGGATGTTCGACTCAGCAACGGAGAAGTTGGTTGGGTAGCGAGGGACTTGGCCGAGGAGAACAACTGTCACAGGACGGTCTGTATACCATTAATATCGGCCTACAATGACCGATGGTCTCGTCCCCCGTGCGTATCTTTCCTTGCTCTTTCGCCATAAGTTTATGCTGAACGGACATCCAGAAAGTCGCTCTGACCATACATATGAGCGACTCCCGCTTCGCCGCCATCTACGCAAGTTTGACAGTTCGCATTCAACAACCACTTCTCAAATCTTCTCCACTTGTGACAGTCTGAGCGGCCCATCGGTTCTTCTGCACAGCATCCATGGTTAGTCTTGGCAACACCCCGCTTCTCCGTTGGCACCTGCCCTTTGTTTCCTCCGATTGTCAGGTAGACTGCGGTTGTGACACCGGTGTTTTCGGCTAGGATATCGATGTCATAGCGACTTCCCTGCAGGATGCACTTCACTTCTATGATCCACTTTCTCCTTGTAATTGGCTGGTATATATCTGTTAGACCATGGGCGTGGCGCGCTCATGGTCCCGGATATTACGCCGCCCCCTCGTTCGTGGATTACTCGTGAGTGATTTTGGCTTTTTAACCTGGCAATGATTGGCTGATTGTTTGTATAGGCTACAACCCGAGCGTGCATCGTGTCAAAAACACGATCGATGGAGTCGGGCATCATCTGCCGCCTTGAGAGTGCAGCTGCATCTCGCCGACTTCATGAAATGTCCGGATCGTTTAGGCCTGCCCTGTCGAGCTCCATCGGATATGGCTGGCTTGGCAGGGACTCCGATAAATACCTCACAGACTCGGAATACTTAGGTCAGTTCAAACCCCCATCTTCTCCTTTCTCTTTCAACCTACTGAGGCCGGATCCTCTTCACGCTCGTATTTTTCCTAGCACACCCGTTCTATTTTCCTTCAACATATTCAAACCCCAATCATTACAACCATGTACTTTTTCAAGTCCTTCATCGCCGCTGCCGTCGTTTTCCTCTCCGTCTCGCTCGAAGCCAGTGCACACGCCGCGATCTCGCCCGTCCTCGGCGTCAGCGGCACCCCGGTGCGGAGCGACGTCCAGCGGCCGACGAACGCCCGGCCCTGCGGAAGGACCAACGTCGCGGACACGTTCGAAACCTCGGACACCATCACCATGAACGCCGACAACACGTTCGACGCCACGATCACCAACTTCAACAAGTGCGTTCCCCTCTCCCACTACTCAGTAACTAGCACTGTTCGCCATATTGACCCACGGCGCGTGCAGGGGCGTCGACGGCTCGCGCGAGATCGTCTCCGCGCTCGTCGACGTGACGGGCACGGGCGAGCAGTTCGATCAGAAGGCCACCGTCCAGGAGAACGGCACCAGGGTTCGCGTTTCCGAGTCCCCCCTTCCCCCCCCCGGACTCCGAGTCCCTCATCGCGCATTGCACTTGCATCTGACCACACCCACCCCGTTCGATACAGAACCCGAAGGACCTCGGCTCGGAGCAGCTGACGATCGCGCTCCCGCAGGCGTGCAGCGGCGGCCAGGACGAGAACAAGTGTCTCGTCTCGCTCAAGACCGCCGGCGGGTTCGGCAACTGCGTCGTCGTCCAGAACGCCGCCGCGAACGTCACTACTACTAGCACGAGCGCTGTTGTACGTATTCCCTCCTCTTGACTCGACCCTTCGTCGTGCCAGTGCTGAGCGTACGGAGGCTGACCTGGCTAAATAACTCTGTAGCGTCGCCACGCTGCTCCTCGCCGCCTTGTTCGCCGTCGCGCGGGCCCCTGAGGCTCGCCTCTCGAACGTCGAGTGAGGACTCGTTGTCGGGTGATACGGACACCGTTTACTCTGGACATCGTGATTTGAATGAGGGGGGTGTTGGAAGGACGTCTTTGGACTTATTCAGGGAACAACTCGGAACAGTGCTTGTGGTACCGAAGTACTTGACTAAGATAGTGACCCACGTGTACTATGAGTACTCATCATGCATACGTATGTTGCCTCCCGGACACTGGTCTGCAAGCCTTGCCATCTCCTGCTTATTGTTAATGCCGCAGGTCACCCACCGGAATATTAATGGCCCGGCGAGGCAACCCTGGATTGGCTGTTGAGACTGCCCGAGACGACGTATTTGCTACATCCGTACCGGCTGTGACACTGTACGCAGTTAAAGCCGCACTGCTGAACCGTCGCAAAGTTTTCGCCGTCCACTCATGAACTGCAATACTGCATGTATTCAGAGGGATGGGGTTAATGAGGGTAGTAGTACACGGGGTATGAGAAAACAATGCGCAGATTTCGTCAAAATTCGGAAAGCCTGCTATGAAAACATTGTTCAAGTGGTTGAATCGAGAGAAGCGGGAGTAACGTGAAGGAACGATTTAACAAAGGTTTACGCAACAGGGCCCTTGTAAAGCCCAACCTTCATCGGCAACGACGGCTTCATGCTGCTGCCAACCGTCGGGAAGCGGACGCCAGACAAGTTCCAGGTGATCTTCTGGTCCGACGGCGCAAACGTGAACTTTGCGAGCAGGAGGCACAGGACGACCTCTGTGGAGCGAGGGAATTAGTAGCTAGACGGAATGTCGTATTGGGGACCACGCACTCATCTCAAGCTGCGAAAATTTGAAACCACTTGAGACAAGGGACGTCAGCTCCAGTCGGATGGTCGTCCAAGCAAGAGGAACGTACATGCATGCGCGACCACCCCCCAAGAACGTCATCCTAGAAGCAGAGCGTTAATCAAACTCAGACACACGAATTCACACGTAGCGGTTCGACGCACAGGTTCGAGTAGATACCAGGGACGTGCGCCTCGCCGACGCTGTCGGGCAAAGGCGACAGCCAGCGCTCGGGCTTCCACTCCTCGGCGTCCTCACCCCAGACGGCCTTGTTGCGGTTCGACGCGAGCAGACCTATGGCGATCGACGTGTCCTTCGGGACGAAGATCTCGTGTATCATCGTCCCGTCCACGCCTCGCACAGGCTGCGCCAGGGGCATGATGACGTCCTGGCGGGTCCTTCGCACCAGCGTCAATACGGCAAGATCTGCACTGTAACGGCGGTAAACAAGCCACTTACTCCCGGAACACCTGCGCAACAGGCGCGTACCTGCCGGCGGGAACGTCAACGACGGGCACATACAACGCCACACCGGGCACGGCGCTTACAGCCTCAGCGTCTCGCGGCAGACTGCGTCGAGGTAAGGGAGCGACACAAGCGCGTCGTATTCGAGGTCCTCGCCCTTCGATGCCTCCAGTATCTCCTTCCGCAGCTTCTCCTGCACGTCCTGGTGCTGGCAGAGGAGAGATAGCGTGATGGAGAGCGCGTTGGAGGTCGTGTCCATTCCCGCGAAGATGAACGTGCTAGATACGGAGCAGGTTGCTTAGTTCTGCACTAGTACGAAGCAAACAACGCGCCACTTACGATACTTGTCCGATAAGCTCGTCCTCCGGCAATTTGTCCGCCTCCGACGCTGCCATGTTCGCCCTCACTAAACCACCACCCAAACGTGAGCTCCCCCACAACGGTACCCCAAGCCAGAAGTGAGCGAGACTCACAGAGGATGCTCATGATGTCCCGCCCCTCGCCGACCTGCTGCGCGACCAAGTCGTCGCCTGCCTCCAGCGCGCGCTTCTTCGCACGGTAGATCTCGACCGACCGATCGTGCATGATGTCGACGATGGACTTCAGTTCCTGCACCGGCTTGTGCGGGATCATCTCGAGTACCCAGCGGCGGAAGGCGGGCGTGCCGAACTCGGCGACGTACGGAACAAGACGGCGCAACAACGTGACGTTCAGCACGGCGGGCCTGGACGTAGCACAAGTGACAACTTGAATGGTAAGTGAGATGTGGAGGGAATGGGAAATCCCAGACGCACGAAAAGGCCTTGACGGCGACCGCGAAGTCGTCGGGCTTGTCGGAGACGAGGGGGTCGAACGAGTAGCCCAAGCCCGCTTGGCCGATCAGCTCGAGGGCGGTGCGGCCCATCCAGGTGAGCATGTCGAGCTCGACGAGGTTGCCGTTTCTTGGGATGCGCGACTCGATCGCCGTTTGCAACTGTAATACATCGCGACACGTAAACGACGGGTCTTGAACGGACGATTGGGGAGATGGGCGTCACGGTACCTTGTGGCCGACGTCGTTGAAGATCGGAATCATACGACGCATGTGGGCGATGGAGAAGACCGGGTTGAGGAGCTTCCGTTGCTTGCGGTGGTGGTCGCCTACAGCGACAACAATGAGAATTGCAGCGGGCTCAACGCGTCCGACATCGGAATACTCACCAAGGGTTCCGAGCAGACCGGGACCGAAATGAAGCTGGTTGGACCTAATTCAAGTGAGTAATTGACGGACGAGCAAGACAGAGAAACCGTACGTAATAAAGAAGGCCGCCTCTTCATATATGTACTGGTCCTTGAGGATGATGTTGTGCATGGCAGTGGGGTCGAAAACATATAACATCCGGTGCTGTGTCCCACATAGGTCAATGATCGTCTCGGGAAACGCAGTATGCGGGGCACATACACCAAGGGGACCGTGTAACTTGACAACACCATCGTAGGATTCCAATTTCTTCAAGAAATCCCAGCCGTTCTTGTCGAGGATTTGCCGAAGGTTGCCTGCCATCGCACGTTTGGCCGCTGCCACCTATCACTATCACATGACGAGGTTCACTCACCGTAAAGGAATGACTCGGCAGGAGGGCCAGGAAGGTTGTCGAGTGGTGATTTCACGAATACTTGTCGGAAGTACTTCCAGAGGAACCACGTCACCGAGCAGATAATGGCGCCCTCCAGCAGAGAGGGGATCATTGTCGTTCTTGTAAGCCTACGATGTCGTCAGTGGGGGTTAGATGGGAAGGAGCAGGGGGGGGCTGGCAAAGGGAAATAGTGCATTATATACAAGCAGCACACTTCCCATGATGCATGTAAAAGAAGCCTGGGTCACTAATGCTTTTCGACTAATGTCCGTTGGAACCGGGATTGTGCGCCCGTTGGTGGACCTTACTCAGGCTGTCCACACCGAAGAAGAGGGACATGGGAGCGCACTGTTGAATACGGCCGCCGGTCTGACTGGAACGTAAGGGTCAATGAGATCGTCGGGTCAAGACTCCGACTTTGCAAGCCATGGACAAACACAGGTAAATACATAGCATATCTCCCCAAGACCGCATATGGACGCACAAACGGGTGGCCGCGGAAGGCCGCGGATCCGGAGCGAGTCGCCTGCTCGTGTGTGAGTGACATCACCGTGTGACTATGTGACGTTCAAGTGTGAGGCGCTAGAAAGCTTGGAAGTCTTAGTCCGCCGTTCCGCTCCCTTCAGTCCGATGAGTCTTCTCCTGCAGACTGTCACTACGCTTATACGCTACTTACTTGCGACTGCACTTACTGGCCACTAGCGCTGTAGTGATGCTGAAATCGTTCGGTTCCTCCTCACTGATGCCTTGAGGCCAAGATCTGAAGACCTCACCCCCCTGGACGATGTGGACTTTGTCCCCGACCGTCCCAGTTGGTTGTTCCCAGCCTCGCCCCCATCCCCTTGACAGCTGTGCATAGTATCTCATCTCCGCCATAGTAAGTTATGCCAAATGCTCTTATCTATTCCATGTGTTTCTACCTAGGCCGACCGTCAAAGATGCTGAATGGTACCGGTGTTTTAAACCTTGCAATCGAACATAGAGTGTATCTACGTACGTATCCACCGTGACTCATATCTATGTCCTCCGTTGCCCTAAATCACGAATCCAACCCAGGGACGCCTACACAGTCATGAGGCTGTCCTCGTGAGTAGAGGCACTGTAAAGCCTCCTTTATGCTTACTATCGCTTCCCTGTCGTCTGGCTACGAGACCTGGAGACCATTTCCAATCGGCTCTCCTTACTATGACACCTGGAGCGGCGTTTCTGTTGCTCTGCAGGCGTGGACAGTCTTGGCGGCTCCCTGCGTCACCCTGCCCCTTGCAATTGTGCGGTGGTTGAACTGTCATACCGCTACCCTCGGCGAAGCTGCCATAGCGACTTCCCTGCGGAATATTGCCCTTGGATTCCTTGGTTCGCTATTCGCTCGCAATTGGGTGGGAGGTCTGTGAACAAACAATCATGGGTGTAACGCGCCTGCCGACCTTTATCCTGTCCGATCCCTTCGACGAATCTGATGTTACAACGCCCCTCGCTCGTGGATTACTCATGAGTGGCTTATACCTTTTTGCACAGCAACGATTGGCTGATTGTTTGTCCAGGCTATCACACGAGTATTTACAACCGTGTCCACCAACGGGGTCGATAGAGGGCAATCAGACAGCAATTGCCGCTGCCGCCTCCGGCCGCCTTGAAAGCGCGGCTGCAACTGCAACACGAAACGTCGTTTAGACGGGTATTGCTGGCTTGGCGGGGACTACGATAAATACCTCGGAGACTGCGACTGCGACACCCCGTTCCTTCATCCTCCTGTTTCTCCTTCAACGTACCGAGGCCGGATCCTCTTCGCGCTCGTAGTCTTCCAGGCACCCCGCTCTCGTTTCCTTCAAGCCATTCTAGTCTCCTCAGTCCGTTCTTAACCATGCGCTTCGCGAAGTCCTTCATCGCCGCCGCCGTGGTCCTCCTCTCCGCCTCGCTCGGGGTCAGCGCGCACGCCGCGATCGCGCCCGTCCTCGGCGTCGCAGGCACGCCAGTGCGGAGCGACGTCCAGCGGCCGTCGACCGCCAAGCCCTGCGGGAACACCAACATCGCGCAGACGTTCGACACCTCGGGCGTCATCACGATGGGCGCCGACAACACGTTCGACGCCACGATCACCAACTTCAACAAGTGCGTTCCCGTCTCCCACTCCTATTACTGTTCACCATATTGACCGTAACCGTCGGGGCGTGCAGGGGAGTCGACGGCTCGCGCGAGATCGTTTCCGCGCTTGTTGATGTGACAGGCACGGGTAAGAGCTTCGCGACGGCGACCGTCACGAAGAACGGCACCAAGGTCCGCATTGCCCCCCCACACACTTTCTTCGCGCGCTGCGGCTGACCACTGCCTCCATGCCTCGTCGATACAGAACCCGACGAACGTGGGCTCGGAGCAGCTCACCATCGCACTCCCGCAGGCGTGTCAGGGCGGCGCGACCAAGAACAAGTGTCTCGTCTCGCTCAAGACCGCCGGCGGCTTCGGGAACTGCGTCGTGGTCCAGAACGCCGCGGCGGCCAAGCGCGCGACTGCTGCTGTACGTCCTCTCTCCACCGCTCGTGTTATAATGCCGAGCGGACGAATGCTGATCTGGTGAAATGATCCAGCCTCGCCGTGCGGCTCCTCGCGCGGGCCCGTCGCGCCACCCGGACATCGAGTGAGCAACTCGTCGTGGCCTGATGCTGCATGTACTCTGGAGATTGAGATTTGATCGGGGAGGGCCTTGGAAGGGTTGCTTGGGGACTTATTCAGTGAGCGGACCGTACTCGTTGTGCCAGTGACTACCCCAGGCGTGTATGAGTATGTACGTCGTCTCAGGCTCCTGGACGTCCTGTCTACAATGCAGGCTTGCGGTCTTGGTTATATCCCTGCGCGTTGTCGACACTGCGATGGGACGTCGACGTCGTCTTCCGACGCAATCAGGCAATAAGTTATAAAGTATACCGGGTGCCAGTTACCACGCATTGCGCAGTGGAGGCGCCTTGCTCCCACCACTGGCACATATAGTACGCTTAGTCAGATTCGATGGCGCAACTCATTGAACAGCCTGAGCAACGAACCTTGAGCCGTTCCATCCCTACTTGAACTTGTCCGTCATACGAACCCATTCTATAGGTTTGTTTGATCATTTGCCTCAATAGGTCTTCTTCAAGTTCATCGTACCACCAAACAGTTATGTAAGTAATGACTTGTTTCTCTCTTCAAGATCATCCTTGACGGCGACATCGGTCTACTATTAGTATCGGCGAACTTCACGGCCGCTGAGCTTCTAGGACCACCGAGACCCAGTTGAAGCAGAACAATGGATACTGAACCTGTGTCGAATCCACTTCCAGGACTCCCTGAGGGCATCACCTCTCGCACGCTCGAAGTGCGCGATCTTGAGGTGCACATCCTAGAGGCCGGTCCGCGCAATGTGCCCCTCATCCTCCTTCTGCACGGCTTCCCCGAACTCGCTTTCTCCTGGCGCAATGTGATTCTCCCCCTGGCAAACCTCGGGTACCACATCGTCGCCCCCGACTCACGGGGGTACGGCCGAACCAAGCCGCGCGACCCCTCCGCCCAGCGGCCCGTCGAGTACGAAGACGACCTGCGCCCATACAGGCAACTCAACCTCGTCCACGACGTCGTCGCCCTCGTCTTCGCGCTCGGGCACACCTCCGTCGCCGCCCTCATCGGACACGATTTCGGGTCCACCCTCACGGGCAACTGCGCGTTCGTCCGGCCCGACCTCTTCCGCACCGTGGTCTTCATGAGCGCGCCCTACACCGGCCCCCTCGCGCTGCCCTTCGCGAGCGACCCCGCCCTCCGCAAAATCGCGGATCTCGAGTCAAAGGCGAAAACGGCGCGACCCACCTCTCCCGCGACGCTCATCGCGTACGCCGGCACGATGCTCGCGCAGCTCGACCCCCCGCGCAAGCACTACATGCAGTACTTCTGCGGGCCCGGCGCGAACGCGGAGATGCTCCAAGCCCAAGCCCCGCAGGGCCTGCACGCGTTCCTCCGGGGTTACTTCCACGCGAAGAGCGGCGACTGGGACGCTGGCGCGGGTGCGGGCGAGCCGCACCCCATCGCACCGACGCCCGACGCGCTCGCGAGCCTGCCGCACTACTACGTTATGCCGGCCGGCGCGAGCATGGCGGACGTCGCGCGGGCGCACGCGCCGACGGCCGAGGAGGTCGCGGGGAAGTCGAGCAGATGGCTGCCGGATGCGGACCTCGGGGTGTATGTGGAGGAGTATGGGCGGACGGGGTTCCAGGGCGGGCTGAACTGGTATCGCGGGCTGGTGGCGAAGGAGGAGTTTGCTGAGGAGCTCAGCCTGTTCTCCGGGCGGAAGATCGAGGTGCCTGCGATGTACCTGGCGGGGAAGAAGGACTGGGGCGTGTATCAGTTCCCAGGCGCGCTCGATAACTTGCGCAAGGAAGTTTGTGCGAAGATGGAGGATGGGGACATCGTGCTCGTCGAGGGTGCGGGGCATTGGGTGCAGCAGGAGCAGGCTGAAGAGGTTGTGAAGCATATCAAGCGGTTTTTGGAGAAGTACAACTGAGGTCTCGGTCATGATGTTAAATACTGCTATAGCATTGTTATGGATCTATCACGAGAATCAGTACATGGTTCCTGCATTACACATCCCGTGGGTGGGAGGTCCGAGTCCGTGCTCAGGTGTTCATGCTGTCGCGTGCAGTGCGACGGCGTGCAAAAGCCCCCCGCCATGCTGCCAATGACCAAGATGAGCATGGAGCGCTGTTCAGTGGCAGTCAAATAGTCAGGCAGTCGAACTGAACGGAATGTGCAAGATGTAGATGCATCGGAACACGTGGATGCATCGGAACACGTGGATACACCGGAAGACACGTCCAATGTTCACCCGCACGCCGCGACCTTGAACCTAGGGACCTCGGGAGCAACAACGTCTGGTAGGGACGTGTAAGCAATAAGATTGTATCGCACAGTAGCTGAGAAATGTACGGACCCGGCTGTGGATCGCTCATGGCAAAACGGAGCGGGAGTTCCTGCGATAGGCCGGATCGACAGATCAGTGGGAGTTTGATGAAGGTCAACCTACCATCTACGTCGGAAGTCCGATACGAGGTTGTCTCCCAAGGCAGACGATTAATATGACCTGTGTGCGGGGAGGGAGGGAGGTCATATAACGATACGAGGCAGGGGTGTGAGTGGAGATCGGACGGACGGAACGAGGAGCGCGGTGGTGAAGACCCATCGGGGGAGAGACTCTCCCAAGCGAGGCGGTAGTGAAACAATATCCTTTTTCGTTCCGACTTGAACGGGATATGAGAAGCCTCGACGTTCGTGAGTGCGCCGAGGTCTTGCAGCCACACCTCATAGAGCCAAAGCATCGACCGTATGATTGTCCGGAAGCTGTAGCTAACCTAAACCACACGTTAACTTGAGTAATACTTCGTTGGAGGAAACTCGACAAGGCTGCGCTTACCGACTGGCACCTCAGCATCTCTGCATAAGGTAATTCCGCGAAGACTTGGCTCCACAGTTCGGTGGGCAGCCTGTCGGCAGAGTGGCCGTCAAGGAAGTGTAGCGTCACCAGGGGAGCTATGAGCGATTCGGCGCAAGTTGGGGCTCGAAGACCTTGTGAGAAAAGTAGGTTAGCTGGGAACTGGGTTGGGTCAAGGAAACGCGATACGTACGCGCACCAGAGAGGTGCCCGACCTCAGGGACGCAGCCCAGGTCTAGCTTATCGGCCACGCACGGCATAGGTCAGTGAGGTGGCCGCGGCATGAGCATCCGAGTCTGGTGTATGGGCAGGGCGACGACGATGACGAGGAATGTGTTGGAAATGAAAGGAGATTGGAGTTGGCGCCGTCGTGTGGATGAGGTGCGAGGAGGTCTGTCTGGGGACTCGGAGTAGAGGGGGGACGAGTGGACAGGACATTTATATGGACTTGAATTGAGCGCTTGACTCAGAGTGTTGGACTACCGTGACGTATACGAAACGAGTGCTGCACCGCCGTCGAGAAGAAAATGACAGCGGTCAAAGCTTCGAAAAGAGACCGCGCCGCTGGCGGGTGACCGCACGCGTGGCATTGCTATTAAGCAAGCTGCAAAGCGGGTGACTTACCTGTTGAATCTTGTGTTATGTGAGCGAGCTCGCTCCGTGCTCGCGTCTTGTCCCGTCTTGTATGTCTTAGAGTCTTGTTAGTTCATGTATTTAGTACAGCCCGCGGCGCGTTGCTCCCCACGCGTTTGCATCAGCGTTCAAACGCGCTCGTCTTTTCCTCCGTCTTCTCTCCTCCCGCGCGCCCGATTCTCCTACATTACCTGCTCTATTGTCCAAGATAGAGATAGTCGAATTGAAGCGCGATAAAATGTTTAGACTCCGAGGTCGCAGCCATGAAAACTCACGCCTTGGTTCCGAAAATGGAGCAGGCATTCAAGTTCTGGCGTGTTTGTCGCTAGCGGGAAAAGGGAACAAAGAAAGCAGTATCTTTACAGTTGAGGCTTATGTTCGAACACAATGAGGTTGTGGTCGAATCGGAAGGCGTACTACTACGGTTGTCAGTGGCGGTGTCGCCATGTCACGATCGGGCAAAGCCGGTGGGCTGTCCGAATTACGTAAGACGCTTTCACCAGGCCAGCCGGGGAAGCCCGGGAACTTGACCTCGAACCACTGGCAACTCGGCCGCCGGCAGTATGCAATCCTTCCCTACGACATTAGATATCTCACACCATTACAACTATCTGCGCGCGTTGTCGATGTTCTTGGGTTTCGTAACTTCCATTCACGGGAGTGCCAGTCAGCGCAAACCAGCAGTCCACGCACCGCCGCCGCCGGCGGGACGGTCGACCTGACTCGGAGTCTGCGAGCTCACTGCCATAACCGCGGTATCCTCGCCCCCACGCGGCCGCATCGAAGTGGCGACCGCACTGTTGTACCTTGGACTGTTCGCTAAAAGAATCTTGGGACTTTCAACTTTTGCTGTACACGCCTAATTTGGGACGACTTCGAGCCTATCTCCGTTGGGATGTCGTAGTATAAACCTCTTCCTTGCATCATTTATGTTCGTGTCGCTTCCCGCATCTAAGCTGATACGATGCCCTCTTCCAGGTTCCAGGTGACCGACGACCGTGTGTGAACGATTCAACGCCTCACATGGGACTGCAGTGGCATTCCTCATTCTTCTAGTCCCGGCCACATTCTCGTGGACGGTGTTGCACTCAGGCTAACGCCACAGGTCGCCAAGCTCGGTCCCACGACATTGTTAACGATCACAGCTCCCTCCGCCCTATGGCGTTATGGGACTTGAAAAGCAGACCACCTCGGTATTCAATTACGTGCTTGGAGGAGAACGTGTTGGATGGGTTGTATCGTGAATTTGAGGCGAGTCTTGATACATTTTGCTCAATCTCTCCCTCCGCCTACTGATGAACACATAATTTGGGTTCCCTCATCAAGAACTTCGATGGAATGATATCATCCGAGTCTCTGTCCCGTCCCTGTTGAATCTGTGTTGATACCCATCGTTGTGCACTTCTTTCTGGTAGTTCAGATAAGCCCAATTTCCGGGCTCACGTCAAGACATGAAGTACAAGAAGGGCAGCAAGTTATCCAGTGCGTTTCCCGTCGTCACCGCTCCCATGCGCCTCGGTTTTCTCATCGTGCTGTGGTCGCTGTGTTGCGCTTATGCCCAAAACACGAGTGTAAGCTGCTCCAGCACGTATGATTGGGTAGGTTCACTGCTGGTTCTGCCGTTCACTGGCCGGCACGATGCTGACGCTTTGGCCGCAGATGCGCAATTCTAAGGGTCAGAGCCCATGTCTCATTGCAGCGTGGCTGCAATACCCGTGCGTTGGTGGTGAGTGCTCTCCGTGGGCGCTGTGCGAGAACGACGTAGTTACGTTCCGGTCGATGGATCAGCTTACGAGGTAGGGCCACCGATCTACCTGGGGCCAACGAATAGAACCGCGCAGCCGTGTGCGTGTAGCGCTGTGTTGTATTCGACATTGGCCGCCTGCACTGTTTGTCAAGGGGCCGGTCTGGGCGGCATTGCTCCGTAAGTACCATCGTCAAACTTGGCCCGTTGACATGCGGATTGATCAAGCCGCATTTACTAGGTGGCCCTCGTTTTCTCAACATTGTCCGAGTGTCGCAGCGCAACAGTACGCTGTTTGTTCTTTTTGAAGGATTTACCTATTAACTGTTCTATAGATACCCCGAGGCGGTACCCAATGGCACTTCGATACCCTCTTGGGCATATCTTCCTCTCCTTGTAAGTCTCGTATCCAACAGTCTCGATGCACTTCGCCGTTGTAATGCATAGTAGAACAACACATTCGACGTCAAGGTGGCGCAATACATCGCGTCTCTAGGTGAGCTTTCCAGGTGCGATCATCTCCTATACACGCTCAAAGTATGTTGGTGATGTCAACCAGATGGTCCTGTGACGGACACTACTAGTACGATGCCCAGCGAGCCTCCTCAGCTGTCTCAATCCACCTCAGCGCCGCTGTCCACATCCACCTCAGCGCCGCTATCCACATCCCTCGCGCGCTCCGCTTCCGCATCCCCTTCTGATACCGCGCAGCAGGCGCGTCCGCATCACATGGAGGGCAGCGCGCTCGTCGGCGTAATAGTTGTGTGTTTGCTCGGATTGTCAGTCATAATCACAGGTATCGTCGCAGTCGCCCGGCGCAAGTGGCTCCCCACTAGGACTCCGCAAACATCAGCTCTGCGGATGCCAGCTGCACACATGCCGACCCTCCGGATGCCTGCCCTCCAGATGCCGGCTCTGCCACGGATGCCAACTTTGCGGGTACCGGTGTGCAAGTTTCGGATGCCCGCTGTGCGAATGCCCTCTTGGCGGAAACGGGGCCCTGACTCCGAGTCCGAGGTGTCCTGGACCGTCAGCGGAGCGACCGAATGCGACCTTTTTTACGTGCGTCATCGACCATCTGCGTTGTCCAGCCCATGAGCGTGGTCCTGACCAGTGCAATGTTGCGCCGATGCTGCAGGATCCCGACGACCCTCGCACGTTCCCGCCGCCGCCACCGACTCCGGACATCTACTTCTACAGATGCCGCCAGAAGGCGGCGGCGCAGGCGTTGGTGTCTGACAGGTCATACATGGACGTCACGCTCGGAGGGGTCCCCACGTCGACTGTCAGCAGCACCTTTGCGTCGTATCCGTTACCAGTTTCTCCTTTGCGAGGTTACAATTGGCGGCCCGAAGGTTGGGTGTAGGGGGTTCGCCCGGCCGCGGCGGTAGAGTGGTTGTCATGATCGTGGGTCAAGTCGTAGCATTGGCTGGTGATGCTTACAAACCAACTTCTTGCACTCCTTTTGCACGCATTCGTTTCAAATTTGTCCGCTCATTATATATTCCTTCTCTGGTGCTCATCCGTACTATAGATGCATAGGCCGTCATGTATAAAGTCCGCCACTGTGCTTTATGAAATGTGCGGTCAAGCGCTCCGGCAGAGTGAGTCTCATCGGTGACATCAACGCCGTCCCGCATAACCGATGAGTAGGTAACGCGAGCGATGTTCCAGTGCTTCGGCTACTATGTCAATTCGGACTCGAAGCCCGCCAGTCGATGGTGGCACCGCTCAGACAACCTTCGAAGTCGGGTCTTTGGATCTCAAGCCAGTGAAACTACACCGAGAACCGTGCGGGCTCGTCAGCTCCGCCATATTGTAACCACCAAGTTCAAGAGCCTCAAATATTGGAATAGCATTGTTATAGGACTATCGCAACACTGTAGTACAATCCAGTAGCGATTCCATGACCGGGAGCGAGGTATTTTGGAAGTACAGGCGCCCATCGCTGGAAATCGGACTGGCGGCCAGCAGGCTCCTTGAACTGTCCTCCAACCATGAATACATAACATTCCTCCCCTACACTACTCTTTCAATAAGAATTCGTACTTCAAAATCACTCTCGCCCGCTTTGCTAGAGTCCCCACTTGATGAATCCGAACGATTGGACAATGAACGTTGGATACTACAGTAACAGCCGCAGGAGGAAGGGAGGAAGGTTGCAGCTGGTGAGTCCGACCCCGGTTCATTGTCGGATATCGTTGTCTGAACCGTTGTGCACCATGAATGCATACATAAGTACATCTTTGCTCCCCACCTCCCGAACCTGTCAGCGAACATTCGCCAGTTACAAGTCCGATCTGGCGCGTTCACGGCTTCCGCTCCCCCTGCACCGTCTCGCGGACTGCTTCGGAGTTCAGTCGTGAGTCACTCACGCCCCTCGGTGCGTCTTTCCCTTTGTTCGCGAGTCGGCGGTCAGACGATGAAGGCAAGCGACGAGGGAACGCACTGTAGATGGATACCGGCCCCTCTTCTTTTTTTGTCTGTTTTCCAGCGACATACATGTATCCCAGGGTACCAACCACGCCGGCAACGGTAGCAATAGCCTATTCCAATGAATATACATTTGTGAGCACCCCATTGTCGTGAATGTCAATTGACAATGTCTACTTACTAGCATGCGGCCTGAGCCTCTTGTCTGAATGCCGGACCCAGAAGACATGTCGGTGATGAGAGGTTGAGCGAGAGGTGAGTCGTTATTGAAGGTGAGTAGGAGAGGCTGAATGCGTTGGAAAGGGGACGGTCCTCGCGGGTGGTACTTCAAGTCGGCGTGACGTCATGTCGCAGTGTACACACCACTTGGTTGCCCCATGGAGCGGCACACGATCAATTGGAAAGGTGCTCATCCGCCATCTTCGGTTTCGTGCTTTCAAGTTGTTCACAACATTCCTTCCTAGCACCCTCGGTCAGCGTCGCGAGAAGGTACCAGCGTACACTCCCGGATTCTGGTCACTCGCAATCTCCAACGCTAGCTGATCTGTTGTGGGCGAGCAGATGATTTGTTGTTACTCTCTGAATCATATCCTCCCCTGGATCCAGAACCTGCTGGTCGTAACTCCAGAATCGGACTTCGTGAGGCACGTGTTCCCAAGACTTCCCTTCGAGTATCCCTCAGTAACTTCTCCGACGCGGGTGAAGTAGAAACGTCCACACACAGATCGTAGTTTTCGATCTTTTTGGTGTTATAATAGTACGTATCGTCCAATCTATCATTTGCCAGCCCATCGACGCTTACTAACAGTCGGTCATAGAATAGGAAAGGTGCGATTAGGGACGCGTTAACACACCGGACGACGATGAGCGGTTGCACGAAAGATGCGACTCTGCTCGCCAAGCTCTACCTCGAATCAGAGGCCCTAATTAACCACTAATGCGCCACTCAACCTGTGTCCCTTGCCCGCATCTTCCACCCCGCGCTGTCAGAATTGTCCGAGAGGCTTGACCTCGGGATTTCGCCACATTCAGCGCTCTTCACCAACACCATGGCACGGATACTCGCCCCATCACCATTCCCAGACGTGGAGCCCGCGATCACCGCACTAATGGGTCTGGGGGTCAAGCACCTCTGCTTCCCACCACATTCCGGCACGACCATACAAGTGCTTGTTCCCGCCCGCATTCCGGTAGCATGTCGCGCTCGCCCCGCTTCCGGCCCCCGTGCACTTTGTAGCGGGCGATGAGCCATGGTGGCGGACGTACGCTACTTGCAAGGAGGTCGCGCCGAACGTCCTCGATGAGGATAACCTGATCCTGAGCGTGGGGATGGGGCGCATCTTGGTCCTGGCGACGTGAGTACGCGACGGGCGCCGCTGAAGTGGGCTGATGGTGTCGAGGGAAACGTTGACTTCATCGTTGGGGAGCTTCCTGGGGATATCCCGACTTCTTCTATGACGGTGGGAGGGCTGATAGAACTTTGTACCGCGCTGAAATGGCTGTGATTCTCTCTGCTTCGTCCTATTGGTCTCCTCTATGCTTCGTGCGCTGCCGCCATTCGTTTTGGGCACTGCTGTCATCTGTGTTGTCGAATTGTTCCTCTTGTTTTAAACAAGTGCAATGTCCTTAAGGACGGGAGGCTCCATTACCTGACTGTCGCACATCAGCAATTCGCAGACGGAAACGGTCAATTCGTCATGTCATTGTGTTGGGGGATGAATCTAATGCCTATTCGGATGAGGGGTCCTCGGAGTTGGACTGGCTCGCGTCCTCGTAAGTATTGCAGAAAGGAACACCATCGAGTCGGATTGGGTCACCTGCAATGAACCTTACTCGCATCACGCGAGATGGTGGTGAGTCACGAGTGCGAACATGGGTCGTGCAAAATGTTGCCACCATGCACTGTATGCATGCGCCGTACACGTGGTGGCGACTCCGGGCGTGTCCCTTGGACCCTTGGGGACACCTCCAGGTCTCTCTATCGTCCGACGTAGTTCTTTCCTCCCCATCCACTCCAGCCCACCGAGCATCAACATTCGTCCAGTATAAGGTCAGTGCGCTTTATGAGAGCTATTCAATGCAATTGACTTAGGTATTACTTATAAAAATAGGATGACGTCGACGTCCACTCCCCGACCCGACTGGCTGCCATCCTCATGGGGCAACTGGAGCTTTCCTGACCCCAAGGTGTGAACAGCTCTCCCCTAGATTTAGTCATACAACATATGTTCTTACCAGTCATGAGTCCAGGTTGTGAACGAGGAACTCAAGAGAGGGTTCTCCGAGGAAGAGAGGGCGAAAGCTTGGAACGAAGCTGCTGAAGCCGTCAAGACGTATCACGACGAGTTGATCAAACAAAGGCAAAAAGCTATGGACTCCGTCTTGGTCTACGTGAGTGTCTGTATATATAAAGTCTATCCTACAAACTAACGCAAATGTATTGCGGATTGTTAGGCGGGTCTGTTCTCCGCCGTGTTGACCGCTTTCAACGTCCAATCCTATCCGCTCCTCCAACCTGCACCCACCGACCCCACTCTTGCTATTCTACAGCAGATATCGGCTCAGCTGAATAGCTTCTCCGTCAATCCGTCCTTCATCAACTCCACTCAGCCGGCTCGCTCCCTAGACCAGCTCCAAGCCCCGTTCCGCGCCCCGGTCTCAGCCGTTTGGATCAACACCCTGTGGTTCGCCAGCCTTGTCTGTAGCCTCACCTCCGCCTCCATTGCGCTCATCGTGAAGCAATGGCTCTACGAGATGTCCAAGGGACTGTCAGGAACCTCTCGCGAAACCGCGCGCCTTCGCCAGTACCGACTCAACAGCCTCATCAAGTGGAGGGTTGGGGCAATCGTCCTCATTCCCTCACTGCTCTTGCAGGTCGCGCTATTCCTCTTCCTGTCCGGGCTCCTTGTCCTCCTCTGGACAACACATGAAACGGTGGCGGCGGTGATAAGCGCCCTTGTCGGCGCCCTCTTTGTGTTCATCGTCGTCGTCGCGATGCTCCCCATCTTCAAATCGGATTGCTGTTATAGGTGTCCACAGGCCTTGGGAGTCTTTGTGGTGGCAAAGCCGGTTTTGAACTGGTCGATTCAGCTTGCATCGGCTGCAGATTTAGTCTACGCCTGCTACTACCGACTTGCACAGGATATGCGGCGACTTTCGACCTGGAACGGCGCTGAGCAAACCGAGGTTGCTCGGGACAACGGCTTGCTCGACCGTCATATCGCCACGATGGCATACACCACCACCTTCGCCACCAAGCACCTAAAAGCGTTAGATGTTATCCTCAGCATCGGCGCCTTGCAAACGATCTCGTCCACCGCCGCGTCATCTGCAAAGACAACGCTAAGCCACACTAAACCATGTACACCACCGTATCCTACACCTAGCAGAGACCCTGCGCACCTGCAGGTGTGTACACGCAGTACGTGCTGAACTTGGAGTCCGTCCGGCGTCTGTTCGACAACGCATGCATGGACGAGGGGATACCGAGTGTCTACCGGCTCGTCAACCATTTTATCTGGATCGTAGTTGACCTGGAAGACGATCTCCGCTTCTGGCCCGTCCCCAACTCCGAAGTCGATAAGCATGCGGGAGAGGCGGCATTTGTCGTTCCCCCTGGCGAGGAGGCTCGCCCGCGTCGTGCGGTACATGGCGGCGCCCTTGTCGCGCATCGTCGTCTCCATCTCCAATGTGCGTGCGCATGGCGAGCGGTCCAGTCGCGCAATAGACGCAGACGGTCAACTGGGTGGCATGAGCTCGAGCCCAAGGTAGTAAGGATGTGATAGTGAGCCACAGTGAGTCATGGAAAGTCGTCCACATCGTCCGAGAGATGAGGTCTTCAGATTTTTGCCTCAGGGTGCAGCATCAGCGAGGAGGCATTGAAGAATTTCTGCATCGCTACAGCAGTGTCCAGCAAGTGCAGTACGAAGTAGTGCTATAAGCGTAGTGACAGTCTGGAGAAGACAAACGGTGTGGCCCGGACTTGCCGCTAAGTGCTCCCTACTTGCTCGCCGCCAACTCATCGCATCCGCTTTGCTGCGTTTACATCCACTTTAAATAACTTATTGTTCTTCCTGTGTTTATGTGTTTCCACCACCTGCACTACCCTTGAGGCCTAACTCACAGCGGAGCCATTATCCTTCACTGGTGAAACTTCGCCGCTCAGTTTGTTGCTCTCTCTCGTAGCGGCCGATTGTCCGCCATGGCGGCACACTTGCCCAGGGAATCGGGATTACCCATCAAAGACGTTCAAGCAACTTAAAGAGTTTCAAGGATCTAGGTGAGTCTCGTAGTAGCTAGGCCCCATCCCCATCTTGCGTTCTAATAAGAGTTTCCGCTTCTCCCAGCGCACTGTTGAACCCGGGGGCAAAGCCCACACCGGGCAGCAACTCTAGCGGAAGCTCCGCATACTCACCTGGAGGGGTTGTTGAGGCTTGTTAAGTGATGATGGTGGTAGGGTGTAAAGAACTGTCTGTATTGGGGGCTCTGGGGAGCCCGTATATATACTACTAGATTACATAAGAACTGTACAGTAGCATACACGGTGCACAGTCAAGCTGTGCGTGATTATCATAGACGAGGCTATGAGTAATCTGGCATGTGTGACAACTGGCGCTATGGCGGTGTCACAGCCTAGCGGCTATGTTGGCTGCCAGCGCTTGGCAGTGCCGCGCTCAACACTCCCCCTCGCTAAGTACTCGGCATGGGTACGAAAGCGGATTTGGCGCTATAAGCTGGCCGTGGAAAGTGGAGCCCGAGTTGAGAGCGGAATTTAACGAATTTCGTCGCTCCCAAGTTCTTGGTGAATATATCGGCGGGATTGTCGTCACCTTCAATGTAGAATAGGTCGACGATGCCCTTTTCATGTACCTCCCGAATGTAGTGATAGCGGATGTCGATGTGTTGAGACCTCGGTTCCGTTACTGGATTCGATGCAATGAAGATAGACCCTTGGTTATCTCCAGAAAGAGGTATATGATCGATATAGTAGCTGAGTTCTGCAAGTAGGTTGCGAACCCAGACTACTTGGCGACTACAATCACTCATCGCCATATACTCAGCCTCAGTTGAGGAATGAGCAATCGTTTTCTGTGCACGTGAAGTCCACGAGAAAACACCACCCGCTAGTTTCAGGAAGAATCCTGTCTGCGAGCGTCGAGTGTTGGGATCTGATGCCCAATCAGAGTCAGTACCGGCAACTAAGCCAGTCTGAGCTTTGCCTTTGTAAACCAGGGAGTAATCCTTGGTTCCAGCCAGATAGCGGCAGATATAGAGTGCACGCTTGAGGTGCTCCTCAGATGGGTTGGATGCAAACTGGGACAATTTTGTCACAGCGAAGGCTAAGTCCGGCCTTGTTCCTAACATGATATACAGTAGGGAACCGATGACTGTCTGGAACCTAGAGCGAAGCTCTGGTGTGGATTGCTCTTTGTTGGGCTCAGGTTGGTAACCTGCTGGGAGCGGAGTAGTAGCTGGTCGCGCGTTAGTCATGCCGCAACGTTCCAGTACTTTCTCTAGGTAGGCGCATTGATCCAGGTGGATATCGTTGCCTTTGCGTGTAATACGCATGCGTAAGAACTCTTTGGCATCGCCAAGGTCTCGACACTCCCACTTTCTCATGAAGCGAGCTTTCAGTTCAGCTACGAGCTTCCTATTTCGCCCACAAAAGAGTGCATCGTCAACGTAGACGATAACAACTACAAGTGCTCCATCAGAGCGTTTGTAGATGTATATGCCTGCATCATTGCTGAGCCGTTTAAAGCCCATCAATGTCATGGACTCAGACAAGGTGCGCCACCACGCTAAACCTGCCTGCTTAAGCCCATATAGAGCACGTTTGAGTCTGAGGACTTTGTGCTCTGTGCCGGGTGTGCGAAACCCTTCTGGCTGCTCCATATATATCTCTTCGTCCAGCTTGCCATATAGGTAGGCACTGCGTACATCGAGGCCTGAGATATGCCAGTCCTCGAGCGTTGCTAATGCTGTGATGAGACGCACTGTCTCGAATTGTACAACTGGGGAGAATATTTTGTCGAAGTCTTTGCCTTTGACCTGGAAGAAGCCTTTTGCAACAAGCCTGGCTTTCTTTCGTCCGTCAGTTTTGACATCGAATACCCAGCGGTTCTTGATGACCTTTCGCCCTTTGGGCCGGTCAACCAAGTCATACACATCGTGCCTGCGAAGAGCCTCTAATTCTTCGCGGCAAGCGTTGAACCACTCCTTTCGCTCATCTTTTGGTAGGACAGCGATATCACGGAAGGTCCATTCACGCACATTAAGTGGCGAGGCCTTCTCCCCCTCATCGTCTGGTGGGATAGCTTTAGAAATAAGGTATTGGATGAGATATGCTCCCCCTTCCCGGCATAGTTCTGCCACATCAGTTCCGTCTGGATCACGCAGGGCATCTTCGACTTCCTCTGAGGACGCGTCTTCATCATCATCATCTTCGTATTCAGATGATTCATCCTCATCATCAGTTTCTTCCTCAGAACTTTCGTTCGAGTGTGCCTCTGAGCTTTGCTCACTAGGAGTGCCTGAGTGAGGTGGAGGGACTGGCTCTGCAGGTATAGGTTCCGGTATGGGACCAGAGTCATCCTCTTCCTCAGCGTCGCTGCTACTAGGTGAGATCATGGGAGTAGGCTCCCGTGGCGTGGTCCATTTCGAAGGTGGATGGAGTACGGGTTCATCGCGTGATCGCGGAAGTGATCGAGAAGAGCTAGGCCCGGGAAGCCTCTCATCTCTGGATGGTGGCGCGGTACGAGAGCGACTTGTTTCTCCACGAACTTCAACCATTTTCTTCCACGATTCCCGTTTCTCTATGTCCTTGAAAATGTCTGTAGGGTGTCGTGATTCACCGTAGACATTCCCTTCGCGAACTGGTACTTTCCGTTCTCTCCCAGATCGTCGCGGAGAACTCGCGCCAGATCTTTCAACCGGAGGAGATTGCGGCAACACAGGGCTATGCACACTTCGCGGCGTCTGTCTGCGTGAAGTACGCTGTACAGGTAGTTCAGCCGGTGGTGCAGGAGGTGCGACGTCTCGCGCCTTGCCCTTGTCCTTTTTAGAAGGAAGGTTTTTGGGAGGACGATGTGGCTCCTCATCGTCATCAGGGAGATTCTTAGGAGCGGGGACTTGGTCCGCGGATTCCTGTAATTCCTCTTCATTGGGCGCAATCTGCTGCCTCTGTCGCTTCTGCTCGTGCGGACACTTCGGAAACATATGTTCATCAAATAGCGCTTGAGCAGCTGTAAAGATGACATTGTTTGGTAGGCGCATGAACTTATAATTGTGACCTCCATCGCCGATGCCAAGGTAAACCATCAACTCCGATTTGGGGGATAGTTTATTCTTCCGCACTTCAGGTGGCAAGAAGACATAGGCTCCACATCCAAAGACGCGTAGGTGGCTAATGTCTGGTTTGGAGTCGTATAGAAGTTCATAGGGGGTTCGCCATTCCAGACGATGCATAGGCGTCCTGTTATAGACGTGTGTAGCATGATCAAAGGAGAATTCCCACCAGGACTGAGGTATGCAAGCGTCGTGTCGCATTGCCTCCCCTTTGTCCATGAGCGTACGAATTATGCGCTCGGCACGGCCATTCTGTTGATGAATGTGTGGTGCACTGGTTATAATCTCGATGCCTCTGTCCTTGAGCATATTCGTGAAGGCTTTTGATTTCAATTCACCTCCAGCATCAGATTTCCATTTCTGCACCTTTGCGCCATATTGGTTTTCGACATATGTCAACCATTGTCGCGTAGATTGTAGGGCAGTGTCCTTGGTACGAAGTTTGACGGTCCACACGTGTGAAGTGTAGTCATCATAGTACAGTATAGCGTACTTGTGTTTGTGGTACGAAGTGACAGGGAATTCTTTGAGGTCCGTGTGGACTAGCTCAAAAGGTTTCGACACTCGTCTAAGATCGAGCGGATGGGATTGCGATGGCATTTTGCCTTCAGCACATCCTCGGCAAATCGAGTCCTCTTTGGGAATCTCAACATGTGGGCACTTGTCAGTGTGTTTCCGAGCATGTCTCAGCACATCGCGCGAAGGGTGTCCTAAGCGACGGTGTAGAGTATCATAGTCGACAGCTTCAAAGGCTGTGATCATGTTTCGCGCCAGTAAAGGCTGCGTGAAGATGACATAAATAGTGTCACCAACGTTTCGTGGTTGAAACGTGACTACAAGCTCATTTGCTTGGTAGAAGGAGATACTAGCGGTCGATGCACGCGCTTTCATTCCTTCACGGAGTAATGCTCCCATTGAAACAAGTTTGTTGGTAAGATTTGGGACCAAGGCGACATTCATCAGCCTTATGGTCTTTCCAGACTCTAAAGTTAGGAAGACAGTCCCTTCACCAGTCATGAACGTGACCCCATCTGCTGTGTATAGCGGTCGATGGACTTTGTAGTACCGGAAATCGGCGAAGTCACTCATGTTGAACGTAAAGTGCATTGACGCTCCTGAGTCGAGCATCCACATGTTCGAGTCTTGCCGTTCAATCTGCTTATTCTTTCCCTTACAGCGCGCACACTTAGCATGTGAAGAGTGGTGAGGACATGTATTCTGCTCTATAGCTACAGATACATGCGGGCTGTTTACACAACAAGAGGGACTTGCGACATTATCAGCTGCCATTAAGGGCGCGAAGTCAGCATACAACTTGTTGTGGGGAGAAGAATAGACTGACCAGTACTGATCGAAGAAAGATTCAACTTCATCTTCAACCACGCCGAGCGACACGACATCCTCGTCGTCCGTCAGCTCGTTCATCGGGTCGTCCAGAGGGGCGAGGCGCTCCTCTAGGGTGCGCTCTGACATGCGCTCCCTGAGGGTGCGCTTGCGCTTGGGCGCGCGGTCCTCCTCGCTGTCCGAGTCCTCGAACTGCGAACTGCTGCTCTCCTCGGTGCCACTGGGCAAGTCGTCGCCACCACTCATCGTCGGAGATTGGGTTGATGAAGATGCGAGTGGGGTGGCCGCGGGCGAGGCCGCGCGGTTCTGTTCCTCCGGGGCGCGAGGGGCCTGTTGGAGTCGGACGAGGTCCTCGAGGATGCGGATGCGCTCGAACGTCGGCTGGATGCCGAGTTCCTCGGCGAGGGATATGGCAGACGTGAGCGAGGGGTACTTGTTGTCCCCTGTCTTTGCGCAGATGGGCTTGCGCATGAGAGCACGTGGATCCTCCACTCCGCTGGGGCCCTGGGTGATCGTGGTTGGGACGTCAGTGATGTGGGCAAAAGGCGCCACATCAACCATATGGGCAAAGTGCGCATGTTGGTGCGCACCTGGCTGTCCACCACAACCACGTCCAGAGCGGCGGCCGCGAGAGCGTCCACCTTGTTGCTGCTGCCCATCAGGGCGCTGCTGCTGCTGCTGCTGCTGCTGCCGCTGAGGGCGCTGCTGCTGCTGCTGACGGAAGTTGGGGTCTGGCCCCTTGTGCTTGACAGCGCTGATCTTGTTGGCATTGTTACGCGACTGGTGACGTCCTTGGCGCTGTTCCCAGTGCATGATCACGGCCTGGCGGACACCGGCGAGCGTGATCTTCTTGATGGCAGGGCCAGCAGCGTCATCCTTGAGGCCAGAGATGTAGACCTGGATGACGGGATCCATGGACTGAGGGAGCTTGGAGACGAGCATCATCCCCTTGACGTGCTCTGAAACGTCGAACTTGTTGGTATCAAGGCGCTGGAAGTGCGCCTCGAGCTTGTCGAGGGCTGGGATAGGATTGGAGTCGCTGGGGACGGTGAGACTGATCGCGGCACGGAAGTCTTGATAGACGATGGGGATGCCCGGCTTCCCGTAGTTCGTCTTGAGGTGGTTTCAGATGTCCGCGGCAGTGGTCTTGCTAGCGATGGCACTGATGATGCTTTGAGCGAGGCGAAGGCGGATGTTACCCATGGCCTTGCCGTTGAGTCCGTCCCATTCCGCTTGCTTGTCAGTGTCGGTGGCGGGGCGAGACTCGTTGATGACCTTCCACTGTCCTTGTGCCAGGAGGTAGGACTCCATGGTCACGGCCCACTCGAGGTAGTTGGGGCCCGTGAGGACGCTGGTAACGGCGGTGTAGAGCGCGTTCGACATTGTGCGAGAGGGGTTAAAGTCTGGAGGGAAGAAGACGTGTCAGTCAACATCCACAAAGACTTTTTAGGGCAGCGGTCATGGAAAAACGCGCTGGCATAGGTTCCCCCTCTATTTGGTGGAGGGCAGGCAGCGACCTCGAAGGCGCGCCACATCCAGCTCCACCGCTGTGGATGGCAGGCAGCGGATAATCGCGCCACATCCATCCAACAGGTCGTCTGCCATAACGGCGACGAAGGGATTCCAGGCGAGCTGGGAGCCTCACAGGTCGCAGCCAGCAATGAGCGGCGCAGTACCTGGGCATCACCAGGGCTCATAACCTGTTGAACCCGGGGGCAAAGCCCACACCGGGCAGCAACTCTAGCGGAAGCTCCGCATACTCACCTGGAGGGGTTGTTGAGGCTTGTTAAGTGATGATGGTGGTAGGGTGTAAAGAACTGTCTGTATTGGGGGCTCTGGGGAGCCCGTATATATACTACTAGATTACATAAGAACTGTACAGTAGCATACACGGTGCACAGTCGAGCTGTGCGTGATTATCATAGACGAGGCTATGAGTAATCTGGCATGTGTGACAACTGGCGCTATGGCGGTGTCACAGCCTAGCGGCTATGTTGGCTGCCAGCGCTTGGCAGTGCCGCGCTCAACACGCACTATGTCCCTCCTCCTAGCACTCATGGTGCGTGAAATGTGTGATACGCACATCAGTACATAGGCGAGCGCGATCCTACATAGAGGCGGGCGGGGCTGCATATGCAGAGGGCCAGGGAGAGTTCTTCTCGAATCTGATCACAAGGCCGTTCTCCAATCGGCAGAACTTATAGAAGTCACAGCCCCTCGGTACGTATTACGCTTCTACGGTACTCTTCATCCCCGGGATGTTCATATTGCAAAATACGCTTGACTTTGGGGTCAGCAAATCGAAGATGGTCGGGTCTTGAGCATGGTTCATGCATGCCACGACGGGCATGGCAGGTGGTTCGGGAGTAGGGAAATGCAGAGGAAACTAGTGTTGAACTTCCAAGTTTCTATGTGGTTTCCGGGGTGTTTTTAGGTCGTGTAAACAACACGTCTCCTCACTGTTTCTCATGTGTTTCCAGAGATTGGAAACAGGTTGCAGTGTATCCATGAAGGGGAAACAAAGCAGAAATTCTGGGGAAATGTGGGGCATTGTCGCTAAACACCACGTTTCCGGATTTTTTTCCCAAGGATTTCCTTTGTATGGACATGCCATGAACCGTTTCCGGTCCCTAGAAACTTGCTAGAAACACGCGGGAAACGTGTTGTTTTCCTCAGCTCGGAAATGCCCCGGAAACTCCCAAGAAACTTGAAATTTCCACCTGAGTTTACACACCGTTTACCAACTCCCAAAACAGGTGCCTTGCCCGTCGCGTCATGCACTCACATCATGATGTTGAACATTGCACACTCATTGGACTGTTGAAATAGGGCCCTGCGCACTTCCAGGCGTTCCAGCGCCTCACACCTCATCAGCGGTCACACCAGTTTTCTCGAGTTCTGACGTTCCAAGTACTAACAGCAGCCGACAAATTATCCGCGGATATCGCTCCTCGGCAACCCGTGTTCCCGTCATGCGGTCTTCGGGAGATATCCCCACACCTCAAATGGGTGGCGGCGCCCACAGTTACGACGGTCTCATTGACCTTTACATTCCAGTCATACCGGTATTAAACCCCAGTGAGAACCCCTCCCATTCCCCACCTTTGTAGTCTTTTTCCGTCAAATTTATATGTAGTATTTGGTTGTATTTAATGGAAAAAGACGGGAATAGTCGAATATCGAGACCAAAAGCTAGTTGTCCTCCCGCGCATTTTGCGGTGTATTGGAATCTTTTTTGTTCGAAACCGGTCTGTTTCCCGCTATCTGTCCACCACAAAAAGATAGGAAAGGCTTGCAATCAACCCAGGAAGCCTCCGACGTCCCATATGTTACAACGAGGTTCTCAGTGTGGGGTCAGAGGTGCGCACTCTCAAAGTGGGCAGAGGATGACGAGGGAGTTAAGCAGTGTTCGTTGTGTCAGAGGTTCTGAGTAGCGACTGGCCAGGGGACAGACACTCAAGGGTTCAGTGGGGAGTGAGAACCTCAATGGATTCAAGAGGTCAAACTAGGGAAACGTACATGGAGGTCTCGTCTTATATAGATAACAGGAACAATAGCAGAACCGAGGTAGTGGGTCCCTACCGGAAACAGAGAACAAAGGAGTAACTGAGAGGGGGAGGCCTATTGTACTGAGAAGGACAATAGCACGGCAAGGTCCGGACCAAGGGCAATAGCTGACACGTGATGTTGTGATCACATGCCTAGTAAGAGTACAATGGGGTTGAAGATAGGAACATCAAAGGGAAAAGATAAGATGGCATGCAAGGTGGTAATATTACCCCCTGTCTATGGCCTAGCTGCTCTGAAGCTAGGCGTAGATGACCTTGCCGTCGTCGTCACGGCCAAACGTGGCCTCCATCGAATGACGGTGGTGGTCAAAGGGGACATCGGAGAAGTCTGACTCGCCAGAGTGGTGTGATCTAGTAGGGGAGGAGATACGCTGCTGCAGCGTGGGGCAAGGAGGAGAGGACTGGGTGCTCTGTCGGCGAGTGCAGGAGAAGGACTGAGACGCGCTAGCCTTGGACTGCGCGGTCGCTGTTTGGGTAGATTGGCAAGGGGAGCGACGACACCATGGGGGTAGGTCCAGGCTGTGCATGGGAGAGTTTGGGGGGGTGTCCTCGTGCTCCACGTCCTTGTGCTCGGGTCCCTCGGGGGTATGTTCGATGGGAGGGGCATAGCCGTACCGCTCGTAGAACTTGCCGGGGATCTGGGACCCGAGAGGGGACTGGTGGAGGACATCGACGGTGGCCTCGAGGGTGTTAGCCAGTCGGAACTTGCACTCCTGGAGGTCCTCCTTCGCAAAACTGATGGTGTTAATGGCCTTTTTGCAAAGACGGAGGGCAATGTCCACCTGACGGGTGGCGTCAATGGTGTGGCATAGAGGTTCATTGTTTCGGATCTGTCTGAGGAGGAGGTGGTAATCGGGAGGGTTGAGCAAGACAAGGTTCTGGAGGAGACCGGCCATAGAGGCACGGAGTACAGGGGAGGAGACAGAAGCAACATTGAGAGGGGAGGAAGACATGTTTGGGAGTTGTGAGGGGGTTCTAGAGAGTCGGTCACATATAATGGGTCTTTTTATAGGCCAGTAGGATATTTGGAGTGTTCCAGAGGTTGGACTCTGGTTCCCAGGAATTTTCTGCAGTAGAGTATCCCACCCACTTGACTAGATACACCATTCGGCCGAAGTGCTTCTGATGTCCGACAATGGCTTCCACTTCGTATTCTTCTTCCCCTTCTATTAGGTCAGGAGGGGGAAGGGGGAAGTTGGGACCATGTGTGTCGTTTTCATGATAAGGGGTCAGGAGGATGGCGTGGAACACAGGATGTTTCCTCCATTGCTGCGGTAGCTGTAGCCGATAGGTCAGCGGACCCAAAACCTCGATGATTTCAAATGGTCCTTGTCTTTTCATAGCCAGTTTCTTGTGGTTGGTGGTGAATCAGAAGTTCTTGGCTTCGAGCCATACCTTCTGTCCTTGTTTGAACAGGGTGAAGCCCCTCGTGATACGTTCGGCCATGCGCTGCCGTGCTAGCTCATGGGCTGCTAGGGCTTCTTCTCGGACTTTCCGGAGGTTATCAAGGCGTAGTTCAACTGAGGGAACTGGAGTCTTGGGGAAGACAGATGGAATGGCTCGGGGATTGTAGCCCATCATTACATAGAATGGGGATGCATTGCATCCTTGTGCAGTGTGTTGGTTGTGCATAAACTCAATGTCGGGGAGGTAGGTGGCCCAGTCTTCTGGGTGACTGGCGCAGAATGCTCGGAGATAAGCCTCTATTTCCTGATTCATCCGCTCTGTTCCTCCATTGATTTCTGGGTGGTAGGCTGTGCTTAGGGAGGATTTGGAGCCGATCAAGCGAGTAAGTTCTTGGAACACTTTGGCTGCAAACTAAGGTCCATGATCTGATATGATGCACGATGGGAGTCCAAATTGTTTGTAGACATATTGGTGGTAGAGTAGGGTGGTGCCCATAGCATTGATGGTCTTTGTGCACCCGATAAGAATCATCCCCTTTGTAGAGTCATGGTCTGCCATGACCATGAGGGTGTCAATGCCCCCGGACGGGAGGAGGTCTGTGATGAAGTCCATAGACACCGTTTCGAAGGGGTTGGCGTCCGGTTTTGCCGGAATGGGCATGAGCGGTGGAACGGTTGGATGTGTGTTGACTTTGGTTTGTTGACAGATTGCACAACCGTGAACATAGTTCCAGACAAAGACAGACATGCTGGGCCACCAGTAATGACGTCATAGTAGTTCCAGGGTTCCAAACTATCCTGGATGGCCCATTGGGTGCAGGTCATGATATTGCCTGACAATTTCCTGCCGTAGACTCTCCTCAGGAGGGACATAGCACCGATGCTGGAAAAACACCAATCTATCTTTGAATGTCCAGTCTGCCAGAGTAGATCTCATAGGGAGTACCGAGCAAGCGCATCTAGAACCACCTTGTCCTTTGCCTGGGTAGTGTGGATGCGTTCAGCAAGGGCTGTGTCAAGTGGAGCGAGAAAGAGATGGTTTGGTAGGATTATGGTAGAGTCGTTGTCGTTTGTTTCCAGATTCAGATGTTGGAGACGTGATAAGGTGTCTGATTGTATCATCCGCGTATCAGGAATGTGTCGAAGTTTGAGGTTGAAGAGGGATAGGAATAAACTCCATCGAGCTTGTCGCCGATTGACCTTTCGTGCAGTGCGGAAGTAGGTAAGATTCTGGTGGTCGGAGAGGACTTCAATGGGGTGTGGACTGCCTTCCAGATAGTGTCGCCATTCTTCCAAGGCATGGACAATACCCAGGAGTTCTCGATCGTAGATTTCATAATTCTGTTGGGCTGCGTCAAATGATTTTGACAAGTAGGCATATGGGTGCATATCGCCATTAGCGTCGGTTTGTCTCAGCACTGCAGCCGTCGCAAACTTGGAGGCGTCAGACTCGATGGTGAATAGTTTGGTCTTGTCGGGAAGTATAAGGACTGGGGACTCCATGAATTTGGACTTGAGTTCGTCAAACGCGAATTGTTGTTCTGAGGTCCAATTCCATGGTATGTCCTTCTTGGTGAGGTCATAAAGCGGGCATGCCATATCCGAGTAATGTGAGATGAACCGTTGGTAGAAGTTACCGAATCCAAGGAATGACCTCACCCCCTTGACAGAGGTGGGGACCGGCCAGTCCCGAATTCCCTAAAGTTTGGTGGGGTCCATGGCAACGATGCCGGGTTTGATGATGAGGCCAAGGAATTCTACCTCCTGGACATCAAAGAAGCATTTCTCAGGCTTGAGAAACAGGTCATTGTTGTGGAGTCATTGAAGGACCCGAAGAGTCTGTGCAGTGTGGGTCTTGGGGTCTTTCAAGAAGATAAGGATATCGTCCATGTAGATAACCATCCAGCCTTCATCAATCATGTCGTGGAAGATGTCGTTCATCATCTCTTGGAATGTGGGAGGAGAGTTGCATAGCCCAAAGAACATAACGGTGGGTTTGAATAATCCTTTAGAGCATTTAAACACTGCCTTCCATTGATGTCCTTCCTTGATCCGAACATTGTTGTAGCCAGACCGCAAGTCCATTTTTGAGAAGATTGTCGCTCCTTGGAATTTGTCGATGAGCTCTTGGACTAGAGGGAGCGGGTACGAATTCTTGATAGTTCCTTCATTGAGGTAGCAGTAGTCTTGGCAGGGTCTGAGGGATCCATCTTTCTTTGAGACGAAGAAGAAAGGTGAGGCTTGGGGGGATTTTGAAGGTCTGATATAGCCTTTGTGAAGATTCTCGTCGATGAATTCGTCGAGCACAGTCTGCTCCTTCGGGAAGAGGGGATAGACTTTGCAATTCCGGGGGACGAAGTCAGATTTGAGATCAATAGCGTGGTCGTAAGGTTGGGATTCAGGGAATTGCTCTGCCGCTTTTTTCTCAAAGACGTCTCTGTAGTCATGGTAGAGGTCGGGTACCATGTCCTCAAAAGAACAGGCTTTCTCGCCTTCATGGAGTTTCTGTGCCATTTCCATAGCCAGGTTGAGTTTGCCTACAACCCAAGTCTGCTGTCCTATGGAGAACCGTGGAAGGCCTAGCATTGATTTCCAATGTGTACATCGTCCAATAGTAACCAGGTCGGTATAGCCTTTGTGTAGGTCAAAGGGAATGTCCCGTATGACAGGAGGTTCGTCAGGTTGAAAGATTCCGATGACTGGTTCGCCGTGGATATATGAGATAAGGAGTTCATCAGGGGCCAACTCTAGGAGTGGATTGTGTGAATTGTCTTCTTCTGGAGACGTCTCTTCCTCTTTGTAGTGTGGGGAAGTTTGTCTTTTGTCTCCCTGATCTGGTACCGTTTCTACCGTGGGTTGCTTTGGTTTGAATGGTGAGGGGGTTGGTAGAGGTGGGGATTCCGGGTTAGCAAAGTCGACTAGGCCCTGCTGCCAGTCCACCTTAGCATTGGTTTGATGAAGCCAGGGTAGACCGAGAATGATGTGCTCGTTGCCCAGTGCAGTTACCAGAAATTGAGTGCGTTGGGTGAGTCCAGCAATGGTCAGGTCCTTTTGTACACAGTGGGTTATGAAGCCCTGTTGATTGGGTGTACCATCAACATTGAATACTGGGATGGGTGATAGCAGCTTGGAGCAAGGGAGTCCTTGAGCAAGGGCAAAACTGTGATCAATGAAGATCCCTCCTGCTCCGGAGTCAACTAGGGCATGGGTTTCGATAATTTGGTCATTTGTGATAGAGACAGGAATCTGCATAGATTGGTTGGATATCTCTGCTACAATTACAGGTGAAACCGTAATTCGGGGTCGTCCAGACATCGGTACTGTTGACCCATTCAAAAACCCTCCGCTTCTGCAATGTTTACCACCTCTTCCTTTTCAGCATCGGAAAGAGAGGCATAGATGGCTCTAATGTGGGAAATGGGAGGTTCAACAGGGACGGGGGTTTCTACGGACTTGGTGGTGATGATGTGGATCTTGTGAGGCAGGGGTGGTGTGGGGTTCTTGGTATTGGAAGGGGTAAAGGGGGTGCCCTTGCAGTCCCGGGCAATATGACCTTCGGTGCGGCATCTGAAGCAGATTCCCTTTTCCCTGAAGTAGGCTCGTTCTTCATCTGTGAGTTTTCGAAGTCAAATGGGGAAGGATCCCGTGGACACTGGGGTCTTGTTTGACGGTGGTTGGGTAGGCTTGGTCTGCTTGGTGTACTCGTTTGCCTTGCACCACTGCATGTCCAAACGTACAGTGAGTTCGTAGTACCCCTCGATTGAGGTCGGCAGCCTCTCGACAGTCATGATGTTCTTGATCAGACCAGAATTAAGGCCTGTGAGGAAGTAGTCGGAGAGGACGTCTAGGTCTGTGACGGTGGATTTGGCGGCAATGGGACGGAACTGGGCGACGTAATCTTCTGCTGACCCCATCTGTTTCATTGCTTTCATCCGGGTGATGCAGTCGGCAGCTGGGGACAGGGGTTGGAAGGCAGCAAAGAACTTTGCTTTGAAGGTGTCAAAGGTTCCAAATCCTACTTCCATGCCCTGATCATCAATCTCATATGCTTCTCCCATCAAAACTTCCTTCCATGGTCCAGCGGTGCCTCCTTCCAAGAACGACAAGATAAAGATGATCCTTTCTTCATTGTTAGGATAGGATGCTGCATTGATGCGCAGGTAGGTTCTGCAGGTGTTAAAGAACAGAGCTGCTTGTGTGGTCTCCCAAAAAGTCTGGAGGAGGGCGGATCTTTCGTTCGCTAGGTCGTACCGTGTCATGAACGTTCTATTTGGCGCCTGCCACCAGCACCTTAGTTTCCTTTTCCGGACAATCTACTTCTCATGTCGTACTTATTGTTCTCTGTTGCATTGTATCTCGTCCTTTGTTCTCTAGCACAATAGCTCCTTATTGTCCATTGTTGCTATTGTTCCGTTTCCATTGTTCACCCATGTCCATAGTTACCTATTGTCCCCGGGTTCCCATTGTCCTCTATATGTATATAAGGACCTGTACTTCACTGCCTGGAGACCTCAGTTTCGACCTCTTGTCTCCAGGTAAGCCTCACTGTATTTTGCTCGTAGACACCTACTTACTCAATACAACTTGTCTCCAGCCCTGACCATTGAGCCTTGCTCCGCTCTCGCTGCACAAGTGCTTGTCGGTGCTCCTGCTCGTCTCGTACGTATCCCTGATCCTTGCTCGACGCTCAGTTGTAACATTAGGTTGAAACTTCTCCACGAGCACCAGCGCACTTTTCCCCCAGGAGTTTACACACATTTATTGTTCCCCTCGTACGGTACGCACTCAGACCCTCTGTGTTGGCCTAGCGTAGTGTGCGCTCTAGTCACACCATTGGACGTGGTCTTGATTCAACTCGAGGCTTGCCACTTTCAGTGGTACAGTGCGCAGAAAGCTCCTAACCCGAGACCCTGGCACTGACAGAAGTGGTCCGCCTCACGGCATGGGAGGCTAGAGAAAGGCAGCAAAACAAAGCCAAGGCAGGACACCCCCGGGCTCATGTCCCTTGTGGTTAAGACACAGCAATAGGCCGAGGAGGCTGAGCAGACAGTGTTGGATTGTGCACCTGCCGTCTCTGTTCCTTGGATAGGAAGCGAGTTCCAACAACCTGGCGAGCTGCAGTACATACGGGCACGTCTTCCACGTCGTCGCAGTCGAAGACCAGCATTGGAACGAGTTAGACTCACGGTGGTACATCTGCGAACAACAACCCTGCCCCAACCGGTCAAACACCTTTGACTGGGATGAGGAAAGCTGGTCTCAATATCCCAGTTTTGTCTCAACCGCCCCAGAGTCGAACAATCTCATCACCCAGTCACGACCCAGAGTCCCCACCAACCACCTTCCATGAGCAGCCTCTGCTACTGCAATCAGCCGACCAGGCACACGTCCCCCTAGCCGTGCTCCTAGTCGTATCCCCACTCCCAGCAGATCACCCTCATTGGGATCCATTCCACTTGGCCAAGCACTTGCGCTAGCCAGTGACTGTATTGCACGACGAACATCCAACCCCCCACCCATACCCTCTCTAGCAGGGACCCCTCCACAACAAACTGTTGTTCTTAACACCCCGAGTAGCCCCTCCCCTGTGCCAAGTCCCTCTCCACCCTCATCGCCTGCTTCCACCATGGCCACGCCCGCTCCCTTTGATGTCTCCAAACTCCTCTCTCAAATTGCCCCTCGCGAGTACGATGGAAAACTCGCGCAGGAAGGGCTTCGCTTTGTAGCCAACGCCTGCATCTACTATGATCTTCTCAAGGCGCAAGGTGTCGCACACGAAATCCGCTGGATCACGATCCTCAACAAGTTGACCAGTGGCGCTGCTGAATGGGCCGGTCCATACATTGTCACAGTGGCCAGCGGCAATGTTGCATGGTCGGACTTTGCGGCCTTTGAAGGGTCATTCAAGGTGCACTTCTGTGCTGTGGATAACGAGGAAGCGGCCATTGCAGAACTCACCAAACTCTGCAAGGCTTCGCATCGGCTTGGCACTGTCAAGGACTATACCAGTCAGTTCAATGCCATCGCTGCTCGCACCAGGTTTGGTGACGCGGACAAGTGCGAATGGTACTGCACGGCACTCCCTTACAAGATCAAGAACACCTTTGCAACCACAGCGCACGACATCTCGGACCTCGCCAAGATCCAGAAAGTCACGCTGCAGATGGACCAGCAACTTGCCACACGTGAGGAGGAACAGCCAAAGCAATTTGGATGGAAGAAGAAGGGTGAAAAGGCAGCCGCCTCTGGTTCGGGCAAGAAGAAGTTTGACGGTGATGTATACGGTACAGGAGACCTGCGGAGAACTGCAGATCTACTGACCGCGGTAGAAGGAGGGAGTTGTCGGGTGCTCGGGGCCGCAAAGATCGGACAACAAACGCGTACCAAAAAGAACACCAAGTGACCGCAACGTACCCGCACGGTGCGGGAAGCTCACGGCGAGCTGATGAGGGCTCTTGGGCCTGATGCGAATTGACGAACGGCCGGACGGACGGACGGTACGAGCGCGGTGCTTGCAGAGAGAGAGAGAGAGCGGGGAGACGAGTCTGATTCCTGCTGGGCCTCAACTTCTCCCTATGTAACATACACCGAACCCTAAAATAAGTAACATACTAGACACGGGAGTGGAGCTCGGGCTGTCGACGAATGTCACGCTGAAACGCGCCCTCTCCGGACGGAAACAGCTAAGACTGCGGGAGTGGACGCGCGCGCGTTAAGGCGGGCAGATGACGTAGTGCGAGGACGGTGCGAGCAGAGCGCCGGTCCGGCGTATGCTGGAAAGCCGCCGAGCCAACGCGCACGCGGCACACGAAGAGAGCGGGTGAGCGTCGAGATCCCCACACAGATGGGCTGAAGGCCCATCAACGGCGAGTGCTGGAACTGCGGTGAGAAAGGACATCCCGTGTTCCACTGCCCAAAGCCCAAGGTCGAGGGCCAACGGGCTGCCTCTTCTTCCTCATCTAGTACCGACAAGCTCACGACACTCAAGGCCCAGCTCAAGGCAATGGAGGAAAAGATTGCTGCCCTTACGGTGGTTGATAAGAAAGAGGGTTTTTGATTAGAACCGCACTGGACGCTGCGCGTGCTGGTTCCTGTAGTAATAGTCAATTTTCTGTACTGGGTTCGTTGTTTGTATATGAAGTAAATCACAATGGTCAACACTTTCATATACCGGTACGGTTAATCGGCAAGCAGCAACATAAGGACATTGTAGCTATGGTAGATAGCAGTGCTACTACTAAGTTCCTACATAAACAATTCATAGAACAGAATAGGGTTATAACAAGGAAGTTGGCAAGGCCAATTCCTCTGTACAACATTGACGGTTCAGAGAACCATGATGGTACGATCACAGAGGTTGCCATGTTGGATATGGCAATCGGAGACCACAGGGAGAAGGTGGTCTTTGTAGTGACAGATATAGGAGAAGAGGATGTCATCATCGGCCTGGACTGGCTACGTGAGCACAACCCTGAAGTAGACTGGGAATGTGGCTCGCTGCACCTGTTGAGATGTCTAGAGACATGTCCGGCTAACCAGAGAACCTCTGAACCTGTCGAGACCAAAGCGCATGATATGGAGGTACGGCTTATGGCGCGCTGCGGGCCTCGATGGGCAAAGAAGGTTAGGAAGGTTAGAAGGGTGTGTGCGGCAGTGATGACCGAGGAGAAGGAGGAGGATAGGCCCTGGCCGCCAGGATTCCTGCCACGGTGGGATGGAACTGAGACGTCTCTTCTCAATGCATGGGAGGATGGACAACGCCTTTATGGTGCTCCGCAACTGTTTGCTTCAGCGACGTACACATATTCACAACAACTCGCTGAGCAAGAGTACCAGAAGAAGGAAATCCGCCCCGTTGAAGAGATCATACCCGAGCACTATCACGAATACTTGCATGTGTTCTCGAAGGAGGCATCCAAATGTTTGCCAGAACACAGACCCTATGACCATGTGATAGAGCTCGTGCCTGATGCAAAGATGTTCCATTCCCGTGTGTACCCCCTATTGCCCAGCAAACAAGGAGAGCTTGACAAGTTTCTTGCTGAGAACTTGGCCAAAGGCTATATTCAAGAGTCGAAGTCGCCAATGTTGTCGCCATTCTTCTTTGTCAAGAAGAAGGATGGTAGCTTACGTCCAGTCCAGGACTATCGGTGACTCAACGAGATCACCATTAAGAACCGTTACCCACTACCATTGGTATCGGATCTGATGGATTGACTCAAGAAGGCCAAGTACTTCACAAAGCTCGATATCCACTGGGGGTACAACAACGTGCGGGTTAAGGCTGGCGATGAGTGGAAGGCTGCCTTCGTGACCAACTGAGGGCTGTTCGAACTGAACATCATGTTCTTTGGGCTAGCCAATTCGCCCAGCACATTCTCTGCGCTCATGAACGACATCTTCAAGGACCTCATCATACTCGGCAAAGTCACTATCTACCTCAATGACATCCTCATATTCACCGACAGTCTTGAGGAACACCGCACATTGGTGTGTGAGGTCCTGAAACGTCTTAAGGAGAACAATCTGTTCTGCAAGCCAGAGAAGTGTGAGTTCGAACAACCTAAGGTGGAATACCTCGGTGTACTCGTCTTGGAGAACTGCGTAGAGATGGACCCGGTGAAGGTAAAGGGTATCGCAGATTGGCCTGTCCCTCAGAATGCCACAGGCATACGGAAGTTCCGCGGTTTCGCAAACTTCTATCGGTGGTTCATAAAGGACTTTAGTGCCATCTGCAAACCCTTGGATCGCCTCACGGGCAATGCACCATGGGAATGGGGAGACGAAGAGCAGTCTGCCTTTGACGAGCTCAAGCGTTGCTTCACCAAAAGCCCTGTCCTAACAATCTATGATCCAGACCGCAACACCCGCATTGAAGTCAACACATCTGGCTTCGCTACAGGCGCGGTTCTGTCTCAGGAGGGGGAAGATGGCAAATGGCACCCCGTCACTTTTCACTCCGAGTCGATGAACGACACTGAACGCAACTACGAGATCTACGACAAGGAGATGCTCGCCATCATTCGTGCCCTGCAGGCCTGGCGTCACTATCTCGAGGGTCTCCCTAGTGTGTTCGAAATCCAGTCGGACCACAAGAATTTCAAGTATTGGCACATAGCACAGAACCTCACATGCAGGCAGGCACAATGGGCTCTCTATCTGTCACGATTCGACTTTGTCATCTCGCACAAGCCTGGGATGTCTAACGGTAGGGCTGATGCACTGTCAAGATGGCCCGACCACCAGCACGAGGATGCAGATGACAATCTCGGTCGAGTCTTGTTGCAACCGGAACGATTCCGGATATTGGCAGCCAAGAGAGGGCACCTATCGGTGGTTCCAGAGAAGGCACTGCTTTGGCGTATCCGCGAGTGTGGAGAATGCAAACAGGAGGTTGTGGAGGCACTCAGTAAGCTGGACAAGCTTGGACCAGCACGTCTTTAGAACGACTTGGTGGACTGGAACAGCAAGCAAGGCCTGCTACTGTACCGAGGCAAAGTCTATGTCCCCAAGGACGATGCACTGCGTGCTGAGATTGTACGCATCCACCATGACCTCCCACCCGCTGGACACCCTGGGCAGTCAAAGACATTGGAGTTGGTCACGCGAAACTACTGGTGGCTGGGCATGGCAAAGTTCATTAAGGATTACGTTGAGACCTGCGACACCTGTCGCCGCGGCAAGGGCTCGCATGCCAAACTGCACGGTCCTCTTCAACCGAACGAAATCCCTGATGGCCCAGGCCAGATTGTGATGTGCGACTTCATCACTGGACTTCCAGAGGTGGATGGGTACAACGCGCTTCAGCTCATCGCTGATCAGCATGGAAAGATGATACATCTTATTCCCTGCACCGAGGAGATCGATGCGGAAGGAGCTGCTGACAACTTCATCCGAGAACACTTTCATCTTCATGGGCTGCCGCGGAAGATCATCTCTGATTGTGGGCCCCAGTTCTCAAGCAAACTCTTCCGTGCCGTGCTCAAGGGACTCGGCATAGAAAGCGCAATGTCCACAGCCTACCACCCTCAGACGGATGGGCAATCGGAATGATGGAACCAGGAGATAGAGGCGTACCTTCGTATGTTCTGCTCGCGGTGCCGCGATGACTGGGTCAAGTGGCTGCCGATTGCAGAGTTTGCCTTTAACTCGCATCAGCACTCGTCAATGGGTTACTCGCCATTCTACCTCATGTACGGCTACGAACCCCAGTTCCATATTCCGATGTTGCCTACAGCGGTGCCTGCGGCTGATGAACATCGAGAGGAGTTGCGACAGGCACGAGAGGATGCAACCGCGGCCTTGACTCTGGCAGCTGAGCGGATGAAGGAGTACTATGATTGGTATGTCCATGACGCTCCAGAGTTCAAGGAAGGCCAGAAGGTGTGGCTTGACACGAGGAACTTCCGTGTTCCTGGAGTCTCTCGGAAACTGGTGGATCGGTATGCTGGCCTGTATCCGGTTGTATGCAGGGTGGGCAATCTAGCTTACGAGCTTAGACTCCCTAAGGACCTTGTAATCCATCCAGTGTTCCACGTCTCTCTCTTGCTTCCGCACAAAGAGAGTTGACTCCCCGGTCGTCACCCAGCAGAGCCAGTGGCAATTGAGGTAGAGGGGAAGGAAGAGTATGAAGTGGAGGAAGTGTTGGAGTCGCGGCGGTATGGGCAGTAGAAGAAACTGCAGTACCTCATGCACTGGAAGGGTTGGGGCCCTGAACATGACAGCTGGGGGAATGCAGTAGACCTTGCAAACGCGCCGCAACTCGTACAGAAATTCCATTCAACGCACGCAGAAGTGCCTGGTCCTCTCAAGAAGACTTAGTCGTGAAGGCACAACCCTTAGGAGGGGGGTATTGTCATGAATGTTCTATTCGGCGCCTGCCACCAGCGCCTTAGTTTCCTTTTCCGGACAATCTACTTCTCATGTCGTACTTATTGTTCTCCATTGCATTGTATCTTGTCCTTTGTTCTCTAGCACAATAGCTCCTTATTGTCCATTGTTGCTATTGTTCCGTTTCCATTGTTCACCCGTGTCCATAGTTACCTATTGTCCCCGGGTTCCCATTGTCCTCTATATGTATATAAGGACCTGTACTTTGCTGCCTGGAGACCTCAGTTTCGACCTCTTGTCTCCAGGTAAGCCTCACTGTATTTCGCTCATAGACACCTACTTACTCAATACAACTTGTCTCCAGCCCTGACCGTTGAGCCTTGCTCCGCTCTCGCTGCACAAGTGCTTGTCGGTGCTCCTGCTCGTCTCGTACGTATCCCTGATCCTTGCTTGACGCTCAGTCGTAACATACCGCGGGGGTACCAGTTACGGGAGGTGACTGCGTGTTTGACATGGGAATCTTGGGTTTCAGGGGTGAGTTGAGGTTGATTGTTTGTCTGGGGTTGGCACCACTTCCTGATGTCAGAATTTTGGATAGGGGAGCGATGGGGGTTACTGGAGGTGGTGTGCGGCGACCAATTCCTTCGCTGGCTAGGGTTAGCGCAGTGGCTAGGGGAATAGCTGAGAGTGAGGGGGAAGCTTTGGGAGTGGGGTTTCGACTGGGGTTTGGGGATGCCACAGGGATTTGACTGGAATTCTCTAGGGATCCCTCGGGCCACTCTGTAGGGTTAACTCTGGAGGTTCTTTCAAGGGGATATCCATCTTCTCCAGTAGTATAGACCCAATGAGTACCGTTGAATACAATGTGTCGATCGTAGAGGTACCAGACGTTGTCTTCTCCAAGAGTAGAGTTACTTGGGGGACATCTGATGCTTTGTGTCGGGGGAGCCACAGTTATTGCCTAGACTTGGATAAGTTGGCAGGAGAAAGAGTTTGACCTAATGTTACGATGAGGTTCTCAGTGTGGGGTCAGAGGTGCGCACTCTCAAAGTGGGCAGAGGATGACGAGGGAGTAAAGCAGTGTTCGTTGTGTCAGAGGTTCTGAGTAGCGACTGGCCAGGGGACAGACACTCAAGGGTTCAGTGGGGAGTGAGAACCTCAATGGATTCAAGAGGTCAAACTAGGGAAACGTACATGGAGGTCTCGTCTTATATAGATAACAGGAACAATAGCAGAACCGAGGTAGTGGGTCCCTACCGGAAACAGAGAACAAAGGAGTAACTGAGAGGGGGAGGCCTATTGTACTGAGAAGGACAATAGCACGGCAAGGTCCGGACCAAGGGCAATAGCTGACACGTGATGTTGTGATCACATGCCTAGTAAGAGTACAATGGGGTTGAACTCGGGAGTCATGCAGGTGCGAGAGCGAGATAGGAACGTCAAAGGGAAAAGATAAGATGGCATGCAAGGTGGTAACACCATGCATCCGTGACTATTCAGTACATTTAATGCAGTCATTTGGGTCACCAAAATAGATACAGGGGGTGCTATGACCGGTACAGTACAGTTCGAATCCGCGCGCCGCATCCATCCTACGAGCTCGCACACCAGCCCCGCTCCTCCGCCTCCCCTCTACGCCTCCTCCATAAGCCCACATACCCCGCGCCCACTAGCCCACGCTCAAATCCCGCCCACGAGTGCTCCGCGCAGATTCCCCCGCTGTCCGCCACCAACCTTCAAAAGCCCTGCGCCATTTTGGTCAGCTCCCACGCGTGCGGTCCTCCAACCCGGCTGATCTGCGTACCTCTTCGCTTACAGTTGCGCGCAGGTGGCTGGAAGAGTGAAGTGGAGAGTGGGAGAGAGAATACGAGGGGAGCGCGCCATAGGGGAGATGGTGGGGGGAAGCAAGAAGTGGGCGGAGGGGAGGACAATGTTGCCCCGTCTTAAGTACGTCGGGGATGCCGATGGCGTCATGGACGGCAAGTTGGGGGCGCAATCGGGGGGCAGTCGAAAACAGACATGGGTTGGGGAACACGGGTGGGAGCAGGTTACAGTGTACAATATATGAGCTTGTTGTTATATTACGGTTTTCGACATAGGACGCATCAGGCGCCCGAAGTAGTTGTACAAATCGAGCAACTCGATTATAAAAATCAACCCAAACTACAACTATGCACATAGCTTCGATCTGAAAATAGACCTTATGAGCGCCAAGAATGGGAGGCAAAATATCCCAATTGCTCGAATTGGTTCCCAATCGCTGGCAATGGGAGGGGTTCTCACTGGGATTAAACAGTGCACTCCCATGTCCCTCTTCTTCGGTGTGGACAGCCTGAGTAAGGTCCACCAACGGTCGCACAACCCCGGTTCCAACGGACATTAGTCGAAAAGCATTAGTGACCCAGGCTTCTTTTACATGCATCATGGGAAGTGTGCTGCTTGTATATAACACACTATTTCCCTTTGCCAACCCCCACTGCCCCTTCCCATCCAAGCCCCACTGACGACATCTTAGGCTTACAAGAACAACAATGATCGCCTCTCTGCTGGAGGGCGCCATTATCTGCTCTGTGACGTGGTTCCTCTGGAAGTACTTCCGACAAGTATTCGTGAAGTCACCCCTCGATAACCTTCCTGGCCCTCCTGCCGAGTCGTTCCTTTACGGTGAGTGAACCTCGTTATGTGATAGGTGGCAGCGGCCAAACGTGCGATGGCAGGTAACCTTCGGCAAATCCTTGACAAGAACGGTTGGGATTTCTTGAAGAAATTGGAATCCTACGACGGTGTTGTGAAGTTACACGGTCCTCTTGGCGTATGTGCCCCGCATGTACTGCGCTTCCGGAGATGATCATTGACCTATGTGTGATACAGCACCGGATGTTATATGTGTTCGACCCCACCGCAATGCACAACATCATCGTCAAGGACCAGTACATATATGAAGAGGCGGCCTTCTTTATTACGTACGGTTTCTCTGTCTTGCTCGTCTGTCAATTACTCACTTGAATTAGGTCCAACCAGCTTCATTTCGGTCCCGGTCTGCTCGGAACCCTTGGTGAGTATCCCGATGTCGGACGTGTTGAGCCCGCTGCAATTCTCATCGTCGTCGCTGTAGGCGACCACCACCGCAAGCAACGGAAGCTCCTCAACCCGGTCTTCTCCATCGCCCACATGCGTCGCATGATTCCGATCTTCAACGACGTCGGCCACAAGGTACCATGACGCCCATCTCCCCAATCGTCCGTTCAAGACCCGTCGTTTACGTGTCGCGATGTATTACAGTTGCAAACGGCGATCGAGTCGCGCATCCCAAGAAACGGCAACCTCGTCGAGCTCGACATGCTCACCTGGATGGGCCGCACCGCCCTCGAGCTGATCGGCCAAGCGGGCTTGGGCTACTCGTTCGACCCCCTCGTCTCCGACAAGCCCGACGACTTCGCGGTCGCCGTCAAGGCCTTTTCGTGCGTCTGGGATTTCCCATTCCCTCCACATCTCACTTACCATTCAAGTTGTCACTTGTGCTACGTCCAGGCCCGCCGTGCTGAACGTCACGTTGTTGCGCCGTCTTGTTCCGTACGTCGCCGAGTTCGGCACGCCCGCCTTCCGCCGCTGGGTACTCGAGATGATCCCGCACAAGCCGGTGCAGGAACTGAAGTCCATCGTCGACATCATGCACGATCGGTCGGTCGAGATCTACCGTGCGAAGAAGCGCGCGCTGGAGGCAGGCGACGACTCGGTCGCGCAGCAGGTCGGCGAGGGGCGGGACATCATGAGCATCCTCTGTGAGTCTCGCTCACTTCTGGCTTGGGGTATCGTTGTGGGGGAGCTCACGTTTAGGTGGTGGTTTAGTGAGGGCGAACATGGCAGCGTCAGAGGCGGACAAATTGCCGGAGGACGAGCTTATCGGACAAATATCGTAAGTGGCGCCATTGTCTGTTTGCTTCGTACTAGTGCAGCTGAGCTAAGTAACCTGCTCCGTATCTAGCACATTCATCTTCACGGGAATGGACACGACCTCCAACGCGCTCTCGCTCACGCTCTCTCTCCTTTGCCAGCACCAGGACGTACAGGAGAAGCTGCGGAAGGAGATACTTGAGGGATTGAAGGGCGAGGACCTCGAATACGATGCGCTTGTGTCGCTCCCTTACCTCGACGCAGTCTGCCGTGAGACGCTGAGGCTGTAAGTGCTGTGCTCGGTGTGACGTTGGATTTACTCATTGTGAACGTCCCCGCCGGCAGGTACGCGCCTGTGGCACAGGTGTTCCGGGAGTAAGTGGCTTGTTTACCGCGGTGCAGATCTCGCCGTATTGATGCTGGTGCGAAGGACCCGCGAGGACGTCGTCATGCCCCTGGCACAGCCTGTGCGAGGTGTTGACGGGACGATGATGCATGAGATATTCGTGCCGAAGGACACGTCGGTCGCCATCGGCCTCCTCGCGTCGAACCGCAACAAGGCCATCTGGGGCCAGGACGCGGAGGAGTGGAAGCCCGAGCGCTGGCTGTCCCCTCTGCCCGACAGCGTCGGCGAGGCGCACCTCCCCGGCGTCTACTCGAACCTGTGTCTCGAACCGCTACGTGTGGATCCGTGTGTCTGAGTTTCATTAACACTTTGCTTCTAGGATGACGTTCCTGGGGGGTGGCCGCGCATGCATGTACGTTCTTTTTGCTCGAACGACGGTTCAAGTAGAGCGTTGCTAACGCGTGTCCTTGTTTCCAGCGGTTTCAAGTTCTCGCAGCTTGAGATCAGTGCGTGTCTCCCAACATCTATACTTTCGTCTAATGACTAATGCCCGAGCGCTGCAGAGGTCATCCTATGCCTCCTGCTCGCCAAGTTCACACTTGCGCCGTCGGACCAGAAGATCACCTGGAACTTGTCCGGCGTCCGCTTCCCGACGGTTGGCAGCAGCATGAAGCCGTCATTGCCGATGAAGGTCAGGGTTTACAAGGGCCCTATCTCTGCATGAACATTTGCTACTTTTTGATTCCGGTTTCTTTCGATCCAACATGCCAACTCAATTGCACGCTTTCCAGTTCCTTTCACTAGACTTCCGTATTACTCTGCCAATTATACAATTTACATCCATCCCTTGTCTTTGAATACATGAAGCGTCACACAGCACAAATAGGCAGCAAAGCTTTCGCTCGTGCATGCAGCATTGAGCCTGACAGGACACAACCTGCATGATATGCGCAGATGATAATCCTACGCGGGATCGATGTCTATATCCTCGACGAAACGGGAATCCACTACGTATTCTTCAGGCATCAATGTACCCTTCTCAAGCAACGAGGGGTCCATCCAGTCGAACTTCGCGTCGCTGTCCCATCCCTCCGACTTCATCCTGTCCGTGAACAGGCCTTTCAAATACGCGTAATCCGGCTCCTGGGTGAACATGAGATTGGTATAATATGAGTAGTAAGCCTGGAACTCCGGTGGGCAGCGGGCTGCGATGAAGTCGCTGAACACCAAACCAGCTTTCATGTCCCGTGTGCGCTCCAGCTTGGCCTTGTAGCTCGGAGCGTATATCCCTTGCCATGGAAGCTCCCCACAGCAGAACTCGACCAGGATGTAGAAGAGCGCTTCAATGTCGTCTCTTCTGCAGAGCTCTGGCAATGGGCACGCCACTCATCAGTTAACCATGACGGCTAATGGGAAACATCGGAACGTCAGCGAATGAGTCCTCACCATAGTGCCTGTGCGCGGCTATGCTGGCGTACACCGCAGTACCTGTCGCGCTGTGGTTCGCCGTGTACGGACGGTGTTCTCCTGTGGCGGGGTCGAGAAAGGGTTTGGAATGGCCAAAGTCGAAGAGATGAACGACGTGCGCGTTGTCGCCCATGCCAATCGCAAAGTTCTGCGGCTTGACGTCAACTACGAGCAGGCCACGAGAGTGCACGTATTCTATCCTAGCAAGCTATCGGAGATCAATCCAACGCGTCAACACCCCTCTCCGCATTGAGAAGGGGACCGGTACGCGGAACTCACCATCTGCTGCGCCAACATGCAAACGGTGCGTGGCGAGAACTTGTGCCTGCAGAACTTAAATAGTGATGCCAAGTTTGGCCCGAGTTTCTCCAGTATCAGGATGTAATTTCCGCTGTCCTTCCCGGCCCAGTGCAGAGACGGAAAGCCGGTGACGGGTCTTCCGAGCAGTTTATAGATGGCGGCCTCATAAGCCAAGACTGGGGGATGCTTGGTATCATGTTTTACATGAAGCGACTCCATCTTGACGGCCACTTCATCTCCAGTCAGCATATTGAAAGCTCGCGCCACATCCCCTGGGACGACTCTGCATTAGCAGATCATTTCCAACGCCACCACAGTCGTATTTTGGACTTACCGCCAGCACCTCCACCAATATAATGGGTAACTTGGTATACTCCGCAGACGGTAAATGTCCATATATAGCCTTCGCCCATGTGAGATAGCAGCCAAGCTAGTGAACGTTTGAACGGTCGGGAGTCGGTTGATAGCCCAGTTATCGGGGAGGAGAGATGTCGGAGCCGCCAGATCTGAGTTGGGCGCTCATATGTGTGCAAACAGGTGCAAACCTCCGGTTGATGCCGAACCCGACTTACTCAGGCTTACTGGATAAGTACCTGCCTCACTCAGATAGTCCATCGTTCCACATCTCTATCAGTCTCTCATCAATCTTCTTGTGCAGCTGCATACATACGAATGTATGACTTCCGCCGCCCATTTATCAAAGTCGGCGCTGCCAATTAAACAAGGCGGCCGTTCAGGTGAGCATCTCGCGAAGTCGCTGGAGGTCACCCGCCGGGCCACTTCCCCTTGCCCTTGATATCATGAGAATTCTGCGGATGTCGGCGGTCATGTTGCAGGCTGAGAGTTAATACAAAGGGTCCGATATACGACTATTCCCCTTAAGTACATCGCTGCTGTTGCATGCGGCGCATGGCACATCCCCCCAGTCCCGATATCCTCCCCTTCGTTTAAGAGCGGGTCCTTTACCTATATATCCCTACCTATCCCTACGTATGGGAGACCCGGGTACCCCCAACTCCTCAGCAGGGAGTAACCTACGACTCGGAGCCAGTATTATCCCACCTGCCCGTCCCGATTCTCGTCGCTCAGTGTTACGCCGCCTTTTAAATACCCGTGCTACACCAACGATCAGTTACGCTGCTGCCACTGCCGGTTCTAATCAGTCCGCTTCAAACCCCCACGGTAAGTGTACGTGTCTGGTAATAACATTAAAAATTCAATCTGACGTCTGCACAGTTCCACCGCGATCGAGACAACCGCCAGCGCAGTGGGTCTTTGGGGAAGTGGACTCCTCACTTGACAGTTTACCAGCTCAAGACACCTATCGGCAGGAGACTTTCCTTCCCACTCGTGCGTATTACCCATCCATCCTCCATCTTACAAGACTTTGCCTCTGATGCGATGGATTCTGGAATCTTTTCGTTTGAATCATCGCAGGAATCACCCAGTCGAATTCGTCTGCGAATTCGTCGGCTCATTCTCCTGCTGTGGTGCCTGACCGCACCCAAGCTATCTCCCCGGAGAAGACGCCAAAACCCCGACTTCTCCAGGGAAGCTGGGGCTCTGGGCCAGACGTGACTCGCGACCGGACACCTACTGTGGGGCAGTGGTCTCGAGACAAAACTCCTGTAGGCATCCCGGACCCGAGGGGCTCAGGAAAGCATGTCTTCCCGAATGAATCCTACGTTGTCCCGCGTAGAGGTTCAAGGAGACAACAGAGTGGGTCAGATACACGGTTCACTCCAGAACTTGATGACCTGGAGACCACGCCCCAGTCCGAGCCTGATCTAGCGCGATCCATGTCGCCCGAACTCACTGGGTCGAGAGATCCGTACAGTGCTATCTTTCCTTGGTACGGAACCGATGAAGAATCAAGGGACATGGAGCGCATGTTGCTAGTAACGCGGGGGTCCTTAGCACCTGCTGTGAGAGCAGACCGGTTGTCTAGGATAAAACCCCCTTGGGCCCAGGACAGAACGTCAGAAACAATACCACAGACAGAGCGACTACCACAACTGGATTCGGAGGAGAACTCCTCAGCTGAGCTCGATCCCCGTATCAAGCCAGCGTGGATTCGAGGCACTCTAACTCCTTCCCAACGTACGGCACTTCATTGCCTCCTATGACACGCCATGACCATGCCTGTTCTGACTAGTTTGTCCAGCCGTCAAGGGGTTCGCTCTCCTGTGCTCGTTGGGCACATACGTGATGCGTCAAGTCATGGATGATCGATATGGGCCCGCCTCCAGTTCCAGCGTGCGAGGAAGGGACGAAGATAAGCCGTCATTCAAAGAGCGAGCGTGCTTCGTCACGTTTCAGGACGGACCTCACGTATACGTTGCCCCAATCTTGGGTGCGCCAAAGAAGAGAACTCGCCGCCCATTCTTGGTGAGTCGCTTACAAGTTGGTCGCATGCTCCATGCTTGAAATCTAAATACCGTGTAGACAGAGGACAAAAGTGTGTGGGATTGGTGGCTGCCGGTGGATTGGGTCACACGGCATCCAGCCCAACATAAACAACCGCCGCCGAGCACCCCTCCTCATCCCCGTGAGCTCGAGGACCCGAAATGGTCTCAGAAAGACGCGCCTGTCGCATTGCCAGATCAGCCCGGAAGGCGCCCCAGGATTCGGATTGAATACGAACCGTCAACGCATGAGCTTAAGTCATGCTTTATCTGGAGTGGAGATCCGGGTGACCGCATCACCAAGCTGCCGGATGAAGCGAGGATGGCCCACCCACAGGTTCGCTACCTCCCGCATCAAGAAATATATGAAGGGTTGTTCGTCTGGTGGAATGCCTGTGCGTAAACTTCAGACACTGACGGTGGACTTGCACCTACTGACACGGTTCCGACGCACCTGTAGTATGGGAGTCTAAGATCGAACCGCCTCGGCCGAGGTCTGAGATGTAGGTGCAAGTACTGGTACACTACTGTAGGATTACGTGCAAAGATTGTATATCTGTTCTGTTGAATCGATGCCTGCAATGTCGCCCCGCCGAGCAAGACGGAAGGAGAACTCCGAGTCGTGTACCAGTACAGCTATTAGCGCGCTACGGCCCGAGCCGGCATCCTACAAGCGCCAGGATGTAACTCAACGTCTGAGTCGGACTGAGCCAACTGACCATCATCTTATCGACCTGCTGTGGCAACATGCCCCACTCATTTGTTCACCTCAAATTTGATCCTGAGCTCACTGCGTACTGGCTTCCACCTTCTGGTCAACTGGCTGCTGCGAAGATACCCGTCGAACCGTTCTGGGCTCTCCGCACGAACTGGGATGGCGACGAGAGCGACCCAGCACCCGGCTTCATCTTCGTCGTCTCGTCGGATCCATCGCCCTTTCCCCTCCAGAACGCCTCCTTCACTTTGGGACCGAAGTTCGCCACGGACACTGGGGCACATTGGAATGAGGCCGCCATGTTGCAGACGACCAAACCCATCAAGACGATGGAAGAGGACCTGTCCTGCCCGTTGTACGTGCATACCGTACCCACGCTTCCTATCAACCCCTACGCTCGTCCCCCAATCAAGGCTGTCCATTACCAGCTCGACAAGCCGAGCCTCAACAAATTTCTCCGTGTCGCTCATGAGCTGTTGCCTGTGGCGTGGGACTTCCGGACGTGGCACAAACGACGCCATGGCAGGACGGGCGGGTCAGAGTGCGTTCAAGAGGACTGGTCCACTTTCGGTGAAGGTGGGAGGTATGTTTTGGGGGGACGAAACGATCCGAAGACCTATGTGTTCAAGTTCCTGGAGGGGCCTTACCCGTCTTTCGAGGGTCCCGCCACGATCTACCACGAAATCTGGTTATACAAACAGTCAGTCTCGATCAACTCTCACTCATATCAGCGCAATTTGGGGCTTATTCTTTCTGCGTAGGGTTTGCAAGGATTACAAGTGGACTGGTGCTGAACGGACCATAGACTGGGTGCGGGACACCCGAAAGGTACGTGCCGTCTGTCGAATCTCTCGGGCCTCGTACTGCGTTCCCGACTGATGTGTGTGCCCGTTAGAACGCTTCCTCATCTTCCCAACCCGACTTCGAGGCATGCGTGGCCTCTTCTTCTGCTACTACGTCTGCTGTTCTGTCCGATCCCCTCTGGCGCGCGGATGCTCTCCTACTGTGCGAGATGCAGTACCCTCCTCTTGACCCTGAGCCGGTGGATTGTGACTCTGATACTGAGTCGGAATTCCTGGAGACTACATTCCCAAGGTTCCCCTACCGGTTCCCCTCGGTCTCCATGCCCGCCCGCGTATGCACTGTGGCATTTGATTTCTTTGGAACTATCTTGGTACGTCCTGTATTCAGGTGGCGCCTTTTTGTGCCTTCTTGCTTATCGGTCACAGGACCGAGATGGTGCCATCAAGGATGCGCTCACCCCATGGTCACTGGTGCGCGGCTGCAGGAAGACCGCACCCCAGCTCACAAAGCTCTACCTGGAATCCGAAGCTCTCATCAATTTCCATTGCTCTTCAACGCCGATATCCCTCGCGCGCATCGTCCACTCTGCGCTCGCGGCACTTTCCGAGCGGCTTGACCTGCGAATTTCTCCCTATTCGACACTCTTCATCGACGCATTGACTCGTATCCTCTCCCCGACGCTGTTCACAGATGTCGAGCCCGCGATTGCCGCATTAGTGGACCGCGGTATTAGGCTAGTCTGTTTCCCGCCACACTCGATCACCACCATGGACCACTACAAACGCGGGTTGCCGCAGGGGTTCCTAGACCGCGTTTCATTTTCCCCCATTGCGGCCCCCGTGCATACCGAAGCACCGCGTGAGATGTTCCGCAGCATGTGCGGCCAACGCACATCTGGGGCGTCAGCGCATTCGGATCGAGAGATCCTCGTGGTGAGTACCGGGGTCGGGCGGATCCTTGCCCCCGCGATCAAGCAGGAATACGCAACCGCACTATTGAAGCGACCTGAGAGTGTGGAGGCCAACGTCGACTTCTGCGTTGGCCTTCGGCCGGGCGATAACCCTGTGCCGTCGTTGGTCGTGCATGGGCTGATGGAGCTCTGCGCTGCGCTGAAACTGTTGTGAGTCACGCGTGAATGTTCATGTCCTTATTGTTATTATGTCAGTTCGCTGTCTTGTACTAGCTGTCTTCTGCTTTGTGCTTTGTCGTCTACCTTCGTAGAGGAACTTGATCCCTGCCTATAATGAAGATATGCTTGCCACGTTTTGATGGCTAGCTTCTTTTCTCCGTCGTTCCCTATGGTTGTCACGCGCACTCCACCAGCCTTACCCTCGAGGTGTCGCTCATCGACAAAAGTTGGTTGGCGCGATCAGACTGTGACGGGGACTCGGATTGCATAAAGTGAGTCCATGTTCGAACAGTGCCACAATCAGATACACATTCTGAATATTTCATGATACAGGCTAGGTTTATCATCCCTCCCATGGGTCATCTACTTCCAACCGTTGCCATGTAGTAGTAGCATTGAGTTACTTGTAGAAGCAGCAAGAGACCAGAGACCCGAAGCAGCTGCGGGCCAGTGCAGTCTTGGCACGGCGATAACTGCATCCAGGCCGGCAAACGCCGCTGCCACACTGCAAGGCCACTGACAGTGACAGCAGCGTTGAGCCATCGACTTCCTCCCAACCATCACCATCGACATTGGAATGCGAGCACCCCTCCTTTATGTAGACCCCTATTAGTAAGATATACAGCAGGATTTTATTACGCATGGACTTCGCTGGGAGTGCGACCCATCCAAATCAGCCTGGCCAAGTTCCCAGGTGCGGCGATTGGGAACTTCCTGACCCGAAGGTAAGTATCAACGGATTCCAGCTGCTCTCCTCGCACAATGCATGCTGATCGTTTTCTCAGGCGATAAAAGCGGAGCTCGCGCAAGAGTTCACTAAGGAAGAGACGGCGAAAGTCTGGAACGACGCCGCAAAAGCTGTTAAGACTTACCACGATGAGTTGGTCGAACAATGGCAAAAAGCCATGGACACGCTCTTGGTCTACGTAGGTCTTTGCGTACATGAACTCGTTCCTACAAACTAACACGAGCGTTGAATGCATTGCCGACTATTAGGCCGGTCTGTTCTCCGCGGTGCTGACCGCCTTCAATGTCCAATCCTATCCGCTCCTCCAGCCTGCACCTACGGACGCCTCTCTTGCTATCCTACAGCAGATATCCGCCCAGTTGAACAGCTTCTCTGTCAACCCATCATTTATCAACTCCACCCAACCAGTTCGTTCCCTCGACCAGCTCCAAGTCCCATTTCGTGCCCCGCTATCAGCCGTTTGGATCAACGCTTTGTGGTTCGCCAGCCTCGTCTTCAGCCTCGCTTCTGCGTCGATCGCGCTTATCGTGAAGCAATGGCTTCATGAGGTGTCCAGCGGGCTGTCCGGAACTTCTCGCGAGACAGCGCGCCTTCGCCAGCACCGACTCAACAGCCTCATCAAATGGAAGATCGGCACGATCGTCCTCGTTCCCTCGGTATTTTTGCAGATCGCGCTAGTCCTCTTCCTGTCCGGGCTCCTCGTCCTCCTCTGGACCATTCATGAAACCGTCGCCGGCGTGACCACCATCCTGGTCGGCGCGCTTTTCCTCTTCTTCGCCGTCGTCACGGCTCTCCCCGTGTTCCAATGGGACTGCTGCTACAGGTCTCCCCAGGCCCGTGGCGCCTTCTTTCTCGTGCGCTCTGTCTGGAATGGCACAATCTTGTTCATGTTGAGGATCGTGGCTCAGCTCTGTCTGGCGATCACGGACGACCGGATGTACGAACGGTCCATCCTCTTGCGCCGGATCTCCAACGCGCTTTTCACGTTCTGTGTGAGCACCACGAAGGCGCTTCCCCGTATGCCCACGTGGCACGGGGCGGAGCAAACGGAGGTCGCTCGGGACACCGGAGTGCTTGACCGCCATATCGCTATGACAGCCTACACGATCACCTTCGCTACGCATCACCTCGAAGCGTTGCCCATCATTCTCTCGGACTTGCCCTGCGAACAGGTCGCTTGGTGCTTCCATGACGTCTACCAGGCTTGGTGCCGGTTGTGGGGGCTCATGGACGTCGAGGCCCCCTCGAGGAGGCTGAAAGAGACACTCTTCTCTCGACCCCTTTTCTACGGTCTGCGCAAGATGCTGTCCATCGACTTCGAAACACGGCAGCGCATCGGGGACGATTGGTTGCAGGTCCCGGGACGTTTCCTCTGGGGTGCCGAAGACATCCTGCCCCGCTCGGACGAATGCTTGTCGACCCTCGTCCTTCTTTCTATCGGAGACTCGGCTCTCTCCAAGCGCGCATTTACCCTGCTGGATCGCTGCTTCCTGGATGAGAACAGCCCCGCGATAGACTTCGCCATCACCTCCGGCACTCTTCAAAATGGCACGTCATTCGTCTTTTGCGATACTTAGTGCAACTCCGACTGACAGTTTCCCAGTGTTTGCTATGTGCAAATGGCATACTGAACGGTGGGATGTGCACGACAAGGAGTTCCCTCCCCAGCAACTCAGTGCTTCCCGACTACTCCTGGTTGGCACACGTCAAATATTGATCGACAACGCGGGTCTATCCTTAGAGGAAGAAGCGCGAATTCTAAACGAAACACGAGACTACCTTCCTTTCCTCAGGGACAAACTTTCCGCGATCGACTGGGAGCATTGGCAGCCGAAGAATCCTTGGGACTTCGCATGGTGGCTACGCGACGACGTTCTCGGACCTCTCGTCGGGTTATGTTGGGACGTGCCGAGGGCTTGCGAGGTCGTTCCAGACGATTTGCTAACTGCGATTCAGCAGTGTTTGACATTCCTGGATCCCCTTTGTACAGGAGATTCAGATTCCGAGTCCGAAGCGGATACAGTGGACCACAGCGTCATGATGGAGGCCTTGAGATCGGAGATCCGTCAGTGGAAGCATCGGAAAGCCCAGGCGGTAAGACTTTTCGTAGCTGTGGACATTAGTATCGTCCACTCAACCCATGGCCCTGCGTCAGGTTCCCTGTTTTTCGTCGCAACAACCTTCAATTACGTTCTTCTAGGGTTGCACTCATCCGTATGTCATGGCGCGACGACCTCTCCGTAAACTTAAACACGTCCACTATACAAGAGCTATCACATAAAAGTTTCGAGCCCTCGATGGAAGGGACGCCCGCCCGCAACGCTCATCCCATGCCGCTATCCGTGTCCGCCATCTCCCGAACCACCCATGTTTCTATCCGGCGTTCTCGCTGCAATGCACTCGCCAATGACATTTGATCCGCTTGCGCATGCTCTGCGGCGCGAATGCGGCCCGTATACGGCCCTTCATCCGCCACCCTCTCAGAGTCCCACTTTCCACCGGTTCGCGTTCTCCACCATGGGCCCCATACCTCCCGCTCTCCCGTTGCCTTTCTCAATCCTGACATCATGGCACCGAGGCTCCATATCGTGAGTAACAGTGTTTTCCACATATCGGCTTTGCGGTCTCAGGCTCTTCGAGACACACTGGAGGGGCGCCATAACCGTGCTCGAAGAATTTTTTGAGCTGGGCTGAACGGTGCCTTGAAAATGCTGCACTCCGCGTGTTCATTTTCGAGGTATCTGGAAAACTGGTGCGCGTGATCTCCTATGACGGCGTATTCAACTCTGCCGGTCTGTTCTGAGAAACACGTTGATCAATTTTTTGTCTCTCCACCGTAAGATTCAGGGTCCGAGAGCCTCTGCTGAATGCGGCGAACCGGTCGAGCATGATTTTGCCCATTCAGGTGGGCGACACGGGACATGATTTATGCCCATGTGGATGTGGGCTTAGAGTGTCAGACAAGCTGCCTGTATCGTTATTCACGTTGTCGATCTTGCTCGGCAAGAGGGAAGAACCCATTTGCCCGTCACCATGCGATGTTTGAGTGCCTTTGGCTTTCATCTTATCCGCCGTCCGATCAACTTCCTTGCTACCTCGTTGGTGTCAACTACCCGTACTCACCTTCTCACCGTCAGAGGCGAATTATCCGAGCACTCAACCCTCACCCTACTCTCCATCGCACCCCGGAGCACGTGGAGCATCCTTCACGAAAATGTATAGAAGCCATCGACGTCTGAACGGGTTTCTTAGCTCGAACCAGCCCCTTCCAGCAGTTGACAGCTACCCGTCGCAGCGCTCAGTAACACCCTGCGGCTGTAAAGATGTTTGCCCGCGCCCTCGCCTACCTCTATTTCGCATTCACCCTCGCCATCCTTGCGGCCGCCATGCCCGGTGGTAGTCCCCCGGCTACAACGACCCAGACCATCACCGTTACTCAGACCGCGACTGGTCCTGAGCCGACCTGGGCCTGCACCACGGGTCCCATTCAATGTTGCGAATCCATCCAGAAGGTATGCGTTTGCTTTCTCGTGCATCGTGTTTAGTATTAGTATTTACTGATGGCACACTTCCATCTTCACCATAGCCCACAGACCACGAGGCCTCCGTGATCCTTGGCCTGCTTGAGCTCGTCGTCGAAGGCCTAAACGTTTTCGTCGGCCTGACCTGCTCCGCGCTCACCGGGGTCGCCAACGGGTCCTGCGAAGCCAACGTGGTGTGCTGCCAGAACAACAACGTGGTAAGTATTCCGCGCTGTCTCCCACGTCGGAGCAGGCTTGTGATGGCTTACAGTTCCTTTGTAGGGCGGCCTCATCTCCATTGGCTGCATCCCCATCATCCTCTGAGGACGTCGCGCTCCCCGTGAGCTACAGAGCTGCCTCTAATCAAACTTGGGCCCTGCCCGTTCGGCGGGTTGAATGTTCGAGCCCTTGGAATGTTCGATATAAAACATTGGATAGGATATAGATCGTGATTCCCGAAAGCTCGATACCATTGCATCGTAACATAGGTCGAATGTATATTCTGTGGCTCAGGGACTCAGTACTCATGCTACCCACCACTTGCTGTATGTGCATGTAACTTGCCAAATGAAACTGTGCTCCTAACCCACACTGTACTCGGTCTAACGAAGTTGCCGCAACTGCGATGGTCAATCTATCAGTCGTAAGTGGTCGTCGCGTACACTCTCATGTGCGGCCAACCTTCCCCCTTCGTTATAAATCGGCTTTGAGGAGAAGAAGCGTTGTCGATTACCTTTTGTACTCACGTGTTTCCAAAGCTCAATGTCTGGATGTCGCTAGAGATGTAATGGATGGGTTACGACCATGGAGGCTTGTCAGCCTCGGCTCGCCCTGGCACTCTCTCAGGTTAGTTGATGTTAATTCATGATGGGCTCTATTGAAACAAGAAAAATCATAAAAGATACAACCAAGAGATACCAAGGAAAGAAGAGGGGTATCACGAACCGTCGCGGTATTCTACACACCAAAAGCGCGGTCAAATGCATCAAACCTAATCGCGTGAACGTCCCAACGTCACAGTTCGATATTCGCCATCACAATTCAAGCGACTCGACGACCTCAGAGTGGCCAGACTCCAAGCCCTCGTCGTTTGCAACCGGCGCAGTCGGGTCCGTGCAGACCTTCGTGCAGATCCACGTCGACGCGTACATATTCACCCTAGGGACCCCACGCGCAAGATGAGCCACCGGAACGACAACGAACAAAGAACGGATGAGGCTGACCTATCAATGCACTTGCCAGCGGTGCGCGCAGCGACGCGCTCGCACTTGAAGCCCTGCGCGGTAAATTTCGCGATGTACCACGGCTTCAGACCGGCACTTCGGAGGAGGACGCGTCCTCCGATCTTCATCGCCTTGTTGACCGCGCGGATCTCCTCCGTCGCGGCGGTGCCCTCGGGGTCGAACCAGTCCATGTGGTCCATTATCTACCCCAGACACCAACATTTTCAGCATCGAGAAGAGGGGTCGGGAGATAGGAGGAAAGAGCATACCACAGCGACGGTGACAGTCTCCGGCTTGATGCGCGCGAGGACCTCGACGAACTCGTCCGTGTGGATACGCAAACCGTCGAACGCGCCGGGCTGGGACAGAGTCCTGTGCGCTTCCTCCGAGAGGTACGCGGGATGACATCTACACGACACCCACATCATCAGCATCATAGCCTCCCGAAGACTGTTTCGAAGAAGAGATACTCACTCCTTGTCGTACTTCCCTAACAGGCACAGCCGATAGAAGTAGTTGCTGTCCCTCAGCAGCGTGTTCTCCACAACCGGGTCGAGCGTGTTCACCACATACGTCCACATCGCCTCTTTCGCCGAGAACGTACCCCCGCTCGCGACCGCCGCCGCGATCCCGTCGTCGGTGATCATGTCCCTCTGGTTCGCCGGCACGCCTAACGCGCGCCACAGGAAGCGCTCGTTCGACACGACGAGGTAGCTCAGGAACTTGCTCAGCACGACCGGCCGCAAGCGCGTCCGCCAGATCGCGCGCTGCTCCCGGAGGGTCTTCGCCGCGCACATGTCGCGCACCGCACCCGCGAGGCCGAGCGCGCGGAACAGCCATTTGGAGAGCTTCACGGCGATGCGCGACCCGCCTGTCTCGTACAGCCCGCCGCGCGCGGTGAACGCCGTGGTGCTGTCTAGCCAGTGCTGGAACGCGCGCGAGGACAGGTACGGGGATAGCTTGTTCAGTAGCAGCTCGCGGAAGTGCGCGTGGCGGCCCTCGCCGAACAGGTTCCAAACGTCGTCGTACGGGAGCGCGGTGAACGCGGCGACCTTGAGCTCAAGCAGGTGGTTCTGGGTTGGGTTGAGGTCGACGGCGTGGATGGAGCGCGGGCGGCGGAGCGCGTACGCGAGGACGTTGTCGCCCGCGGAGGTGATCGCGAACACGACGTCGTCCGGGCCGATGTTGAGCAGCCGCTGGTCCTCGGCGGGGTCCTCCCACGTGAAGGCGTAGATGTACTCGTTGTTGAACTGTGTGTGCTTCGGGAGCGACTCGTCGTAGTACAGGCGCCAGCGCTGGTTCTGGTAGAAGAACGAGGGGAGCGGGACGTTCGTCGCGAGGTTGAGGATCGCCGCCTGGAAGCCCTTCGAGCGCAGCTGGAGGCGCGTCTCACGCGCGGCGGCATCCTCGGCTTCGGAGCGCTTCTCCGCGTAGTGAACAGGAGAGAGGTAAGGAGACTCGGTTGCGTGGGCGTCGATGTGTTCTGCGACCTCCCGAGCCAAAGTACCAGAGGCGCCCCAGGTAGCAGTCCGATGGCACCCAAGCCAGGTGTAGTACGGGATACCACCGAGCAGGTAATTCCGATCGTTGACGTTGAGGATTGTACCGAAGCGGTACTCGAGGTAGTCCCTCCTGGCCTCGTGAAGGTGAACGCGGTCAAGCTGGAACCATGAGCGCCAGAAAATGCGCGAAAACCGATTGACGTGACGTGAATGGTGTCCACCGGTGAAGTTGCGGAAGGAGTAACTGGACTGGGATTGGACGTAGAAGTCGATGCAGGCGATAAGGCCGAGGGGTGCAAGAAGATCCGTGAGGGAGTCGACGACGGAGTAGAAGCTGCGGAAAGCCGCATCAATGGTAGGAATTCGAGGCATCCAGTTAACAGACTTACTCGGGGATCATGCTGAGGGAGTAGGACATGCTGATGAAATCAGCGTTCAAACGATGTTTCTCTTCGTTACCACCGAACGGAACCACGCTGTCTACGCTCCCGGGGGACTGGTCCAGACTAAAAGTCCGCGCGTCTTCGCAAACGACATGGACATTCTTCCACCCGAGCCTCGTAAACCGCTCGCGGGCGACCTCGCACAATGACGGGCTCAAGTCGACAAGGTAGACAGCAGAGAAGAACTCAGGCACGGAGACGTAGGAGTTCATCTTCTCGATGTTATACCCTGTGCCGCCACCGACCTGGGAATCATCGTCACACACGCGAAGTCAAATAAAAATGTCGATGTCATAACTCACATCGACCCAAGTAGGCTTTATGCTCCCGTTCCTGCAGCGGTGCTTCAGTTGTGCAGCAGCCAACTGCAGCATGTCTTCTCTCCCGCGAAGAAGAGTGGACCTGGTTGCATCGTAGATGCTGGCCTGCGTCCGGTAGAACGCTTCGAGAGCACGCTGCTGACCCGAAAGGGATTGGACCTCGGCTGAATTTCCCAGATCGAGGGGCTTGAAGAAGCAAACATAGGCGAACTTCGAGTAGACGACAAGCTGCTGGCGGAGGGCGATGGCGAGGATGATTAGAGACAAGAACGCGCCACAGAGCAGCGCGTTCTGCCGGAAATACGCGTAGAGATACTCGACCGCCGGGACGTCGAGCATTTCAAGCAAGGGTTGAACCAGCTGGAGAGGAGAAGGGATGAACCAGGTCGACGGGAGGATAGGCCATGCCCATCGATATAAGAGGCCGGAGCAAAGAGAAAAAGTTTCTGGCATGCTTCCTAACCCCACTTGACCGAAGACATAGCGAATGCGTCGGGTGCGTCGTTACCACGTTCCAATTGGGGGGGCATCGGCGGAGTAGAGCGATAGAATTTGGCGATAAGCGCAGATGCGGGGAGGTGTCGACGTTCTGCGACGGGGTGCGTGCGGGCGCCACCAGCCCACGTTCGCAATCGGGATGTTGAACATCGTACCCACTGTGCTGCAGAACGTGAGTACATTGACGCCAAAATCAGGAGAAGATGGTACATACATGATTTTCACAGGAGCGAACGTGGGCGAACAGTGCTGGAGCCTGGCTGATCCAAGGTCGATCTCACAAGCTTCGTCCCGGGGGCGACAAGTGCATACACGTGCGACATGATCGTTCGTAGCGGGTAAACGAACGATCATTGTCAGCTCTAAGTAGTACTTGAGAGCTATGCGCGGAGTTCGGTGGTCAGTTGGGACCCCTGTGGAGATGGCTATCACAAATACCTTCGTTTCTGTGCATGTGCACCCCGTTTGAAGCTGATGGACTGCGAGAAATGCAAACCATTCCGACATTCTGAGTAACACATTGAACGCATATGCGCACTTCCTCGTTGCTCGTGTCATTTTATAGAGCTTCTACAGTCACTTAACGACGCCAACTTCAAGCGAAGGAGGTATATTCCTGCAAGGACAAGGAGCCGAGAGGGAGAAGTTCAAGGGAAGGAGCGAGCGTGTGTCGCCTGAGGCTGAGCGGACCAAACCGAGGTCGTCCCGGCATTTGCCGATGCATTTGCATCTGGCGCTTAATTTGTCCCGAGTGACTCCCCGGGGGTCGACAGGGCCATTGCTTGCCTGCAAGAATATTTAATGCTCAAGAGTTAGAGTCATGCATACCTCCAATGTGCATATCGAGATGAGGGGGCAGGCGCATGAGCACCAATTCGACCTTATTACTCGCATGTTTTCTTTAAACAAACGGACAGGTGTTTCTAGGCTCATAGAGCTCATGCCAGACTCATGTGCTCGTCATGGGTAAGACATCCCGAACCGATTCGAAACGAGCAGGACCCGTGTTGAAGTAAGATGGTGTTGATGCAACGAGCAAAGCCCATCAGCCAAGACAGGGCCAGGAAAGAAACTCTGCCACCCCTACATTCGAAAGGCTACAGGGCAGTGACGAGCAGGACGACACAACGCCACGCTGTAACCCTCCGCTTTCACCTAGACTCCAGGTCACAACAAACTTATTTGCCGCTGTCGCTGTAAGGACAGTACACACTCCGGAGTCCGAGGCAGCCCATCGCTTCGCCTTCTACTAGCGTCCCCGAGATACGGCCACACCAAAAGCAGGCAGACCAAGCCTGCTGACCAGTACTGAGGACCGTTAGTCCGAGGGTAAAAGCGCTTGACCTGCAAGTCTTCACATCAGGACCAGTCCATTACGTCGTTAAACACGCCGGCGTACCTGCTCGAAGGCAACCCATATGTAGCCCATCGTTACTCGAACATTGATCGAGGGTACGAAAACAACCCACTAACGGGTCGCTAGTGGCGGCCATGAGGACGGCACGAGGATCGCGAAACGTCCCTGACTACTCGGTGGGCGATTACGAAACCTGCAGGCCTAGAGCGGGGGGCATGATAGAGCTTTGGCAGTCACTTTCGCAAGTCTCCCATGCTCGGTATGTCGGACCCATCTCTCGCGGCGTCGCGCTTCGCTGGCAGCGGACTCCGGCCTCCTCGCTTCACATGCGACTCTGTATTGTTTTGCAAGCAACATGAGTGGACGTTGCGATCCGTGTATTCCGATAGGCCCCTGAGCCCCTGAACGCGGATGAGGTCGAATGTTGATAGCGGGAGGTCTGGCCGGATGTGTTCTCGAGGTTCCGAGCTCGTCAGACATGAAGGACCGGTTCTATAGCTACCTGCGCTTGCCATGACAATAGAAGCTAGAAGCATAACCTAGCTTCTGCCAAGTGTCGGGTATTACTGACGGCGAATGGCGGGCACGTTTCAGTGAACGGCATCCAGTATTCGTAGCAGGTTGGGGACATGCCAATGAGGGGCACGGATATCTGGATCTTCCCGCAGCGTCCCGTATCGTGGGGTGTTCGCTACATGATTCCCGCCTCCGACTTGACAGGTTCAGGACAGATGCGGGTACGACACACGAGCTGGCTCAGCTCACTTGGACAACCTTCGAAGCGTCAACCAAACCCTCTATCGGCACCTAGTCAGCACCGGTCAGCACTCTAGATAGAATAAGTCCTCAGTACGCCGAACTCAGACCCGAAACACCGAACGGGCGACCGACGGAAAAGCTCACCGCGAATGCCGACAAGCCCCAGCCTTTCATCGCCCGAAGAAATCGAGACGCACTCAGAGGACTCATGAATTTGGGCCTTGAAGTAGATACCTGTGCTGCCGTTGGGCTCAAACCGCACAGGGAGAGGCGAGCAGAATAGGGAGGATATCATTGGCCAGATCGCGGTCAAGATGAGAGACGGCGAGGTCGAAGATGGACGCCGTTTAGGCTGTCTCGGACTTGTTCGGTGCTGGGCGCTTGGCAATGCGCGGTGATGATGTCGTCGTCGCGTCGCTGCTGGCAGCCTTGCCCTCCACAACCCTCACCTCGGCCTCAGCCCTCCACTCCACCCATTCCTCTCCCGCTCCTTCACCCTCATCCTACGCCGTCTTAATATGCTTTCAAGACGACTGGTTCACCTTGCGCGCGGGCGTGCTCTTCACGCCGATGCGCCTGTGCTCGCGAGAGGCTGGTACGCGCCTTCTCACCCCAGCGCGAATGCTCTCTAACGTCCAACCCGGCGGGCCAATTACAGGAAGATTGCCGGCGCATATGCCCAGCGTGCCAGCTTCCACTCGACGAACCTCCTGCAAGGTGCGTGTCTCTGCTCGTCTGGTTGCGCCAAGCTCTGTGGGGGGTGACGTCAATTTGTAATTTTCCGCCAGCTGAGACCGTGAAGGTCCCCCAGATGGCCGAGTCCATCTCGGAGGGCACCCTCAGGACGTGGCTCAAGCAGGTTGGCGACACCGTGCAGGCGGACGAGGAGGTCGCGACTATCGAGACGGATAAGGTGTGTGTCCGTCGTTGTGCCCTCGATTTTGTCCTGTATTTGCGTGGTGGCATACGCGACCGGTCCAACCCCAAAACATATCTATCCGACATGAACGCTTCCATGTCGTTTGCGCATGTTCCTGAGGAGCTAGCGTCCATGATTGTCGGGCATCGAGGCGACGTTTCCTGCCACCTCTCTAGACCACCCATATCGGGGCGGACTTGCGTCATGACGATGATGAAAAACGCACGCTTCGGACCGCTCCCCTACCTTCACAGTTCACGATGTTGGAGGCACCTGCACGCGTCGTTTACCCAGACCGCCATGAGCGTGATGCTCAGTTTACGTAGTCTCGCCATCAGACGCATTGGACCACTGCACCCTGAAAACTAGGGCAGGAAGGGTCAGGTCCAATGCGCCTGGTGACTTTAGTCAAGGCGGGTGGGAGCCCTCACTCGCGGCAACATCGCGGCATGTCCGATATCGCGACGCTTTCCCCCATGTTCTGTGTTCGCAACGTATTTCGTCCCTCTGGTTCTTCACGCCGATATGTGCGTTCTCACAGGCCACAAGGTGCACTGTACACCTTGACCGAAACATAACCTCTGGCCATTGGGGGCAAAGGGGTTGTTCTGTGCATTCTTTGTCGCAAGTCGGTTATATGCGACGATATGGATGTAGCACAGTCTTTGCGGGATACTTCGGGGTGCATTAAAATAGTAATCACCATGAGACGCGACGCAAAATACCGTGTCCCAGAAGTGGACGGCCCCGGTGACACAGTCCCGTTGGGTCCCGCTCAAACTAGTGGCTATAGACTGGCTATATGCCGGCTCTAGACTGGCTGTGGGCTATAGACTCGCCGTGGGCATGTGCACATAACGTGTTATCCCAAAGATCACGCCAGGGAACGCGTTGCGCACAAGACTTTTGAGAGGGTCCCACAAACGCACGCAGGCGGCGGCGCACTGCGGGTTGCAGGGACGCGGTGACCTGATTCTGGCGCCCCTCAGGGCGGACGCGTACGATCAGGCTAGCTGTGGTCTTGCTCAGCTTCACGCTGATGAGGTCGGGACGTGCCTCGTTAGCACTCGCACTGCGGGAAACGCTGTGTACAATCTCCCAGTTTCAGACCACGCGTGTGAGACCTTGCCTGAATGTTTGATAATGAGACTATAGTTTACGAGGCATGCGTTCTTATGCACAGTTCTTGGACCTGTTTAGGCTTGTGGTGTACCGGTCGTGGCGTGTTGTTCGCACATTTGGTGTTATTTGTCCTGCCACAGCACCGTAGCTAACCCGTTTCGCCCAGATTGACGTCTCCGTCAACGCGCCCGCAGCCGGCAGGATCACCGAGCTCCTGTTCAAGGAGGAGGACACCGTCAGCGTCGGCCAAGACCTTTTCCGCTTCGAGCCCGGCGCAGCCGACGAGGTCGCGCCCAAAGAGCAGAAGTCGTCCGAAGAGGGCAAGGATCTGAAGGAGACCACTGACAAGACCGAGCCCGCCGACCAGCAGGTCGAGAAGAGCACTCCCCCTCCGCCTCCGCCGTCCGCGGAGCAAGTCCGGAAACCCGACCCGGCGGGTGTCCAGGAGGGCACCGCGAAGAAGGAGCTTAAGGAGTCGTCCAAACCTGCGCCTGCGCCTGCACCCAAGGAGAAGAAGGAGCAACCCTCGCCTGTCGCCGCTACCCCGCGCGCCCCAGGCTCGCGCAACGAGACGCGCGTGAAGATGAGCCGGATGCGGTTGCGGATCGCGGAGCGGCTGAAGGAGTCGCAGAACGCCGCGGCGTCGCTGACGACGTTTAACGAGATCGACATGTCCAGCGTCATGGAGCTGCGGAAGAAGTACAAGGACGAGGTGCTGAAGGAGCACGGCGTGAAGCTTGGCTTCATGAGCGCGTTCGCCAAGGCCGCGTCGCTCGCGCTGCGGGAGATCCCTGCGGCGAACGCGTCGATCGAGGGCGACGAGATCGTGTACCGCGACTACGTCGACCTGAGCGTCGCCGTCGCCACGCCGAAGGGCCTCGTCACGCCCGTCGTGCGGAACGCGGAGGGCATGAACTTCGTGCAGATTGAGCAGGAGATCGCGAACCTCTCGAAGAAGGTGCGTGCGGGGTCGTCTGTGCGGTGGACGTGCGGGGATCTGATGTCGCTTCGCGGGCTGCTGTGGCTCTGTTGTGGTGTTGATGGCCGTTAGGCGCGCGATGGGAAGCTCACGCTGGAGGACATGGCTGGTGGCAGCTTCACCATCTCGAACGGCGGTGTTTTTGGTTCGCTGTACGGCACGCCGATCATTAACCTCCCTCAAGCCGCGGTCCTTGGTGAGTCTTCGCTTACGCTCTCGTTGCGGACTCCACGCCCTTTGCCCCTACCCCTGCCCCCTGTATTTTCCATCCTGCGTCCTTCGAGATCAATATTTGCTGCGGTTATGACCTATCTCGTCTCATATACCTTTGATCTCGATCCCATTCTTGTTCTGCGGATGGCGCAACCGTTGCTGACGACATTTCGCCTGACAGGTATGCACTCGATCAAGGATCGGCCTGTAGTCGTAGATGGCCAGATCGTCATCCGCCCGATCATGGTCGTCGCTCTGACGTACGACCACCGTCTCCTCGACGGCCGGGAAGCGGTCACTTTTCTCGGTGCGTCTTGTCCTGGCCTTGTCTGTGCCTACTGGATGTCTGATTGTGGCGATGAACATGGCAGTCAAGGTCAAGGAGTACCTCGAGGACCCGAGGAAAATGCTCCTGGCGGCATGAGCGCGGCTCTCGCGGAGGGCTGCGGCTGACGGCTGATGGGTAAGGGGGTGCGGTAAATGGCATTAGGAGTGTGATGCTATTGAATAATGAGCGAACATCCCCGTCCTCCGGCTTTTGCGGAGCCTTGCTGTCGTCGTGCTGCGTTGCCCGGCCCGGGTGCTTCCTTCAAACCCGTCGGGGCTACGACCGAGCTCGAAGCCGTTGATCTGATGCAAGACATTGACAGAACAGATATCTTAACTTGGTTATAAGTAACCCTAGGTACATACATTTCTTCCCTCTCGCTCATCCGCGTTCTCGATACTCGCTCGTGTTGTGTTGGATACATATTACAGTACTGCATGACACCGTCTAAGATATTTAATGTAAATACCTAACTTTAAACGCGCTGTGGATGCGTACGATCACCTCCAAGACAGACGTCCAGTGGCGTACTTCTGCATGCGAGACAACACAACAAGGCCGGTGGAGTTCATATGTCCGAATATATCAAGCTCGACGTGCGCACTGCGCACACTACGTCAGCTGTGTCAGCTTGCACATTTGCATTCTGGATGCCGTATACGTACGTGATCCAGTCAACGTCTACTGCAGTGTGACAATCAGCGCAGCCCAAAGTCCAAGTAAATTGCGAGCCGTACAAACCCGGGCCGACACATGATGCATAGTGCCGACACAGGTGGAATGCCGTGTGGGCTCGACGACGTCATAGGGCGGAAGGAGAGGTTGCCGGTCGCTCTTCTGAGCTGCCACACACAGCGCTCCGATCCGTCGTGCGCGTAAGTATGCGTACGTCCGGGTTCCGGGAGGTTCTCGAAAGATCGGCGAGTTACTTCCCTAGTCTGAAGCCTGATCACGACTCACGCTAACTGTGGCAGGCAGGCAGCGGCGATACGAAGACTCGGAAGAGGAGCTCTCCGCCCGAGTTCCGCATGAGCTCCGCATGGACATGGGTCTGAGGAAACGGTACGAGGAATAGATTAGTATATACACGAGGCCGACGACGGAGCCCTTTCAAACTCGAGCCTGCAGTCCAGACCTCCTAGAAGCTGTTCACTACATACTAGCCTCAACCCCGAAGCCAAGCCACGAACTTGCATCCCGTCCCACGCGTCGGAGGCAGCCTTTTCAAACTCTCGGAAGAAGCGCTGCTTATCTTCAGCGACCTTGGGAGAAACCAGGAACGGCTGTAGCATGGAGGCGGGAGCAGATGACACAAGAGGGTTAGACGACGCTCTAATTGCGCGCATGACCTCGTGCACTGAAACCTCTTCCCACCCACGGTGACCCTGCTGGAGATTCACAAGCCGACGGCCAATGAGCGTGGCGGGGGCTGTCTCGCGTGCCCATGGTTGAGGTGGAGTTCACGAGCGGGGACGAGGTGGGATGATCGCGCGTTGAGTTGCGCAGCTCCACGTCCGTCCACTGGAGGCGGCTCGGCGCTAGCAGCGATGTGTTTGGGTTGAAAGGGAAGTTGTTCTTGCGGTAGGCATTACTTACGGCTATTATTGAACATGACGGGCTCCTACTGTAACGGATAGCGTTGGACGACGGGGCTGGGGGCACATGGGGCCACCCTTCGTAATCCGCGTCGCCGCGAGTGGCTAAGGTTGCCAGTGGGTTAAAGTTAACGTTGGATCGATCGGCTAGCTATAGCTACTTAGGCCTACTAGTACTGCAGGGAACGGGCTCGCTGGTATCCCGGGATACTCGAGCTCGTACGGACTGTCTTCCATCACAGCAAGTGGAGAGGCTCACTGCGGCAGTGCCCGATCCCCTTGTACACCTCTCCTCGCCTCGTCTCCATGGCCAGATCTCCGAATCCTTATACTGCATGGTGAGTGTATGCTGACCCACTGCGCCTCTTCGTCTCCTCGGTTTCATGAACGGGCGGCGATGATCATGAAACGCACTCTGAATCCGAGGACGTCGACGCGATGGAAGATGTCCCTTGGTTCTCGATCCTCCCGGATATCGACTCGACCACGTCGCGCACAGTCTAGTCTAGTCAGGCATCTTCAGTGCAGGGACGGACGTGGGTGCGAGAAGGGGCTCGTATAAGTCTCAGGTAGAGATGGAGATGCCGTATCCCCACATATGCACATGGGCGCACAGCACAGGCTCGGACATGCTCGAAGCCTGCAGGGATAACGAGCGCGAGCTCGAGGGGGCATGCCCTGCCTACTGCGCGGATTCGCCACAGCGCAGATCCTCCTCGCTCTCCCATAGTAGCCGAGCGCATTGCGTGCGCGACACACGATGCAACAGATGCGCCGCGAACATCAATAATAATAACATCGAATCGAGCCCGCCCGCGTTCCTCAGGAGCAGTAACGCCGACTCGCACACCCACGCATTCAGATGAATTCGAAGACGACCCCCAAAGCCTGAGGCGTTGCCACGCGAAGCGCTGCGCAGTCTGCGTCTACAGGGGCCGGCGGTGGGAAATACTCATGTATTTAGGAGATGGACGGGAAGCGGGGAAGCTGCTGGCCTCGGAATCGTGGCGCGAAGGGGCTCAAGCTCGTGCCAGGTCTGAGGGTGAGGCAGTATTCGCCGGGGCGATGTATCGCCCGCCCGTCTGCCACTTAGGGCCGTACTTGAAATGGGCGCCCTTTCTAAGGGTGACCAAGTTGAATGGGCTGGATATCTGGGTCTTGGGACGCCGTCGCTCGGGTCTCGTGAGCGGGCGGTGCTATCACTGGCCGTGCACGAGGGTGGACAGAATTCGAAGTTGGAGGTGCTAGTTGGATGTATGGCCATTCGTCGTGAAGAGCAGCGAGGCTGGTGGCGTCGTGGGCGGGACAGCGAAGCGGATAGGCTTTGGATACGTGGATATCCGGCCTGGTCTTCCGCGATTCATGATGGCAAGGATAAGGCACACGAGTGCTTTGAACAGCCTACAAAGCAATGCGTCGCGTCCTCGGAACGTGCCAACTGGATGGTCGAAGCCCATTGTACGTCGAAGCTCGAGATGAGATGACGGAGACGCGGCCTGGAGTTAGACGGAGAAGCCAATCGCAATCGCAATCGCAAGGAGCTCGAGAGGTCGCCGTCGCCAGAACGGCATCTACGCCGCTGATAGATTGTACCACTTTCAGCGGGATCTAGTAGCAAAACGAGCTTCCCAGTGCGGTGCGATGCGATGCGTCATCGGCACTTGGGTTCAGGAAGATCCGCCATTGGATAGGCTGGAGAGGTCGGAGTGGTTCGCCGGATCCCAGGCATTCAGTCGTCCCAGTGAGCATCCGTCTTGTCGCGGGGGTTAGGCTGGCGAAGTCAGGAGGCCAGGACCGGTACCGGATCCGCGAGCGTCCTTGGCCATGGGATGCCGTCCCAAGTTGCATCCTTGCTTGCATCGACGTCGACCTGGTGCACATGCGCGGGAGGCTTGGAGGACGAAGAGACCATTTAGAGATGGGCGTCCGCCCGATCGCACGCGAGGCCGATGGCCATGTCAAACACACTCGCACTTTGCCTGCCAGAACTGAATCCGGGGCCTGATATGGATATGGATCGATCTCAGTCTTAGCATGAGATGTGCATACAAGACTCGAAAGGCTCAGCGGCGCGGAGGGTTCGGTAACTGTACATCCTATCAATCAGCCGGTCTGCCTCGGAGGGGTGGGGGACACGCACCGTGCGTTAGCCCCGCACATACCCCACGACCAAGACACGACGCACCGTGGTACTACTGTAGTAGGGAGAGGTGCCGCAACAGCGTCGCGTCATCGACTCGGACTCGAGAGCCCGGCTCGACGACACAGGCAATCGCGAGACAAGACAAGGTTCGCCGTCCGCGGGGCCATCGTTGACACGCCCTCCGGGGCTTCGCATGCTTCGCGCAATTGTCCCTGGGCCGTCTGGTGGCCTGCTGACCTGCGCGTGCGATCTTCCGTCCGACTGCGCGGCTTCGCGAAGCTTCGCGCGTCCGGATACTCCGGCGACACGACTGAATGGCCGTTAGGGACAGCGTCTGGCGTCAGGCAGCGGGGCCGTTCCCGGCCTCGCGTGGACGGATGTGGAGGCTGGCCTGGATGGGGGACGTGGGACGTGGGACATAGGCACTGGTGTGGAGCGTGCGGGCTGGGGAGCGAGGCTCATGAGAGGGGGCACGGGCGTTCTGATAACGAGATCAGAAGAACGCGAGAAGTCGACGAGAGTTGCCGGATGGAGCGGCGGGTATCTGGCAAGCATGCAGATTGCGGAATGTGACGAGGGACGAGGGTGCAGTGAGAGCGGGGGGGGGAGATACAGATACAATACATAGAGTACTGTGCGATGGCGGCTGAGAAGATGCGCGGTAACCAAGTGCTGTGGTCGTGTGCGGACAATGAGGCCTGAGGCCTGCGTTCTTCGTGGAGCTTCGATGTCATGTGTCGGGGGCAACGCGATACAATTGCAACAAATTCGCTGTGGCGACACCACCACCGTCGCCCTATTCTTTCGTTCGTGCGTACGGAGACGATAAGAACCACGAAGACTCCGCTGCCCCGCGCGCGTTGTGGAGAGACCAGAGAGGCGTGTCCCGCTCCGGCATCAGTAAGACGCAGGGGAGAGTTGTGCCAGTCTCTAAACATGCGCAATCGGAAGAGGGTCTGACGGAGACAAGGGACAACGACCAAGAGACCAGCGGATCAGAGAATTCTATACGGATGGTTGGGAGGCTCGATTGCGATCGAGGTTCATTCCATTAGGCTGAGCTGGCTGCTCACCTGTCTATAGAGTGAGGCCAGGTCGCCTGCTGTACTAAGCTCGTCAGCACGCTGAGTGTCCGCGATTGGGACTTGCCACAGAGGGCAAGTGTGACGTCGGTGCGATGGCGTCCTCCGTCCTCCCTGCCTTGTCCGTGCTTCCGCTCGTCCGGAACGGAATGAGTGCCGCGCGTAGCGGAACTTGCAGGGATTCGGAAAAACGAAACGGCCGTGGGAGGACGGACGACATGATCCATGGTCGCCCTCGCTCGCGATAGGCGTGCTCAGGGCGTGCTCGCAGGTCGCGCTGTTCGTCGCGCGCCTCGCCGCCTGCTGACTGGCCGTCAGATTTCAATGTCTCAGAGCTGGCAGCGGGAGACAGCACTGTTGTGAGTCGCACAGCGTCAGCGTCGACGGAGATCATGAAGTTGGCTGATGGGATGACAGCAGGTGACGCCACGGCAAACAAGCAGACGGGCGGAGTTGATTCAGGTTGCGGATGCGCGGGACTGGAGCGACGACAACAAATATGATGATCCCCGAAGAAAGCTGTTGTACCGACGATAGGCACACTGCGAGCCGGTGCGGAAAACAGACATATGATCCCACTTACAGTAATATCCGACAACGGACAACGACCCGCAGGATGCGTACGCCACCAGATGAGGAGTGGTAACCCAGACCGACGGAATGGGAAGTGGCTGTCGAGCTGGCAGGACGACTGATGACGAGAGGGCCCTGTGCGGTTATGGTATGTTGCGCGCCGGCTGTGCGTCCGAACCTGAGAGAAGCACGGAAGGGGGCTGTATCAGAAAAGAGGGTGGTGTTCGAACTACTGGGTGAGGTGAAGTGATGGCAGTGGGTGAGAACGCAGGCCGTTCTCGAAGGGCTGGGCGGAGGCCTCGTGTCTCGCGCGGACGATACCAACCCGGACAAAGCAGCTCTCCTTCACGGAGACACACAAAGCGCCCGCCACACCATCAAAGCTGACTCAGCCATTCGAGCCATGCGTTACGCAGCGTTACTCGGCAGGCGACATGTACAGGTCTCGCCACGTCCACCACAATCTTCCAGCCACCTCCGTATATGTGGCTATTCTCGTCCTTCTGAGCTTAGAGGCAGTGGGTGGATCTACGCGATACACTCAGAATGCGGACGTAGTGAAAAAGGTGGCTAGGTGGGTGTGGAGTTACTTGGATGGAGGCGGAAGGTTTAATGAGCGGCCAGAAATGGAGAGCGTTACAGGTGGCCAAATAGCCGCACACACGAGCGCAATTGATGGCTGGCGCGCGGACGATCTCCGAATCTGACCGAGGTGGGTCGATATGAAGCGGAGCTTGAAGCTTACCCACGGGCAAGCCAATGAAAAGAGACCAGGCCGGTGCAACGCATCTACGAACCTTCCCCCTTTCACTTGACCGCCTCGTTTTCCATTGTCTCTCCCGTCGCCCCGCTCTTCAAACCCCTCGCCGACTTCCCTCTACACCATCCCCGCCGACATCCTGTCTCCATGATCGCTGTACAGAAGCCCCCATCAATGTTCTCTTCGCCAATGTTCCGTCCAATACACGCACGACACCCCTCGGCCCCCGTCGTCGTCCGTCCTTCGCACACCCCCGGCGTCCTCAACATCTCCAAGCCCGCTCACCAGCTTACTACGAGGCTCCAGACCACACAAGCGCAGCCCCGTGCCCCCCGGGTGTCTCCCAAGAGCAAGCCCCAACAACGCTCGCCTCAGCTTTCGCACGCACAAGCGGCTTCCGTTGAGACCGCCAAGGCTCCCACTATGTCCCCCGCGAAGGCGGACCAGCCATCTACGACGACCGATAAGTTATCCCGAGGGCGCAAGCAGAACAAGCAGCCCAAGGACGCTGGTCGCAGGTGGGTCATCATCCAACTCGTTGTTTAGCGCTCGTTCGTTCAACGCAATTTTTGCCTTCTTCAATAGGGGTACCTCTGTTTCCCCTTCCGATGTCGCTGCGCGGCGACACGCCCACCAACCCTCACCCCCGCCTGCTAGGATACCCTCGCCGTCAAAGGCGTCTTCTGCCCCTCGAGCTCAGGTCTCTCGAGGGAAGCCCGAGGAACCGACCTGTTCGACCGACCCGTTCTCCGACGACGTTCATGCCCCCACCGAGGGCACCAAGCCTCAGGCTAAGGCCTTCCGTTCGCCCCCCAAGCTTACCTCACAGCCTTCTGGCAAGCTTGCTCGCCGCCGCCAGGCCGGCACCCAGCTCTTGGACTCCCCCACCCCTAAGGTCCCGTCCCGCCGCAAGGCTCGTGCTCAGGTTGAGACGGCTGCCCCTCTGCAGCCCGCGTTCGCTCTCAGGACCCAACCGCCACGCCGTGCGAGTGTCGATATGACTTTGCAGCGCTGGGACACCTTCCCTATCTGCGATGACTCATCCGATTTTGGGGACGACAGCGACACGACTCCCCCCACGACACCCATCCGGGAGCTCTCGACCGCTCCCTCGAAGGCCAACGGGACGTGGCAACAAGAGAAGTTCGTCGTCGACGACGCCCCTCGCACTGCGCCGCTGGCGTCGACGTCTGGCTTCCCCTTCGTGGGACACAGCCCCTGTTCGACACCTACTCCCGCCCAGCGTCGTCGTAACCACCGCCGCGTACCCAGCGAGGGTGTCTTCGCGATGTCGGCGGATGAGGAGTCCCCCTCGTCCTCCGCCTCCGACATTTTTGAGTCCATGCAGTTCAAGCGCCGCAGCCCGGTGTCCATCCCTCGCCAGCGCTGCTGCACTGTCCCCGCTGGCACACCGTCCTCCTTCGGAGTCTCTCCCTCTGATCATCTTACGTCGTCCTCCGCGCCTCCCGCAGCTGGTTACTTTGCGGGCTCGGTCTTCCAAAATTCGCCAAGTCCGGACGATCTTCCCGCGCCCTCGTTTTAACGGTGTACTTGTATCATAGCTCATAGAGTTCGTCAAGTGTAGAGGTGGGCAGTGGTTCAACGTTCTCCGGGGATGTTGGTGCTGATGGTTAACCGTTAACCTGTAGCCCGGACCAATTGGTTCCCTTAGACGCCGTCCGAACGACTAATACCCCTCCCCCTCGAAGCCCCAGCGTCGACCGCTTAATGCCATCCTACCCCACCGCTATTACCACCTCTCGCCCAACCTATCCGCCATCGACTCCGCGTTTCGGCGTTGCTTTGGCGCCGGGACGTCGCTCGTCGTAACATTATTTCTCGGTATCATTATTCCTTCGACGTTGCCTTGGTATCATCATCAGCACGAGCGACTTTGGGGCTTCCGGTTTCTTCGGGCTCTACACTCATCGACTTCGCACCACACCTCCCGGCATCTACCATCGGTTTATTGGCTCAATCGAACAGGACACCCGCGCACTTTTTCCCCTCCCCCCACATCATAGATACCCGCCTATTGCTGGGTCAGTCGTCGGCGCTGGCATTCATACCCCATCGTCGGCGGTCCAGGCTACCCTTGCCCTCGACTACGTCGCTGGTAGGGGCGCCGCCCGCTCCCATTCCTTCCCGTGTATATTTTATCCCCACCCGACTCTCGGCTTCGGTCCTCAATTTGTGTCATTACATCTCAGCTCCATTGCATGCTCTCGCATCTCCTCCCGCATCGCATTTCGTACCATTCCCTCCTCCGCCACTCTGCTCTACCCGGGTGGCCGCCCCACGCTCTCAAGGCTGTCCTGGCGTTGTACAAACAGAAGATATAGACGAGCAAGAAGAAAAAGAAGAATATCAAGACTGCAGCAAAACCTCGACTATATGGTCGGCTGGAGGGCCGATCTCGCGTATTTATACATCACCCCCCCTGGCTCGCATTGGCGGGACGATCTTCAGTGGGTTGGCTTGGGGGCTAGTATTTGTCTTCCCATATTTTGGCTGCCGTCGTTCCCCGCATGCGTGTTCTTGGGTTTTGGGACTCCTTTGGCCGTGTTTATTACCTTCCCCCTTCACGTATCGTACTGTAGCATGACGTCCTTGCTACGTTTCTAGGCGTCAGAGTTGTGTCCCCTTTCTCCACACCCTCCGCATTCTCCTCATGGTTGCATTTACGATGTTGGCATGCGTTTTCCTTCGCCATCCTCCCATCACGATTCTTCCGATATTTCTTTTGGCGTGTTGCCGCACAGTGTATCAATATCACATCCTCGTCATCATTGCCACCCATTCTTCTCCCCTTGCAAACTGTGCACTAGTATTTACTCAGGCTAATGTGTTTCGCGGCGCCCCCGCGACTGCGGCGGCCGTTTCTCTACCGTAATTTGCTCCCCGTATTCTCGACTAGTTCCTCTTGCCTCCCTCTCCTCTCCTCATTTTTCTCCTCCCACGCTCCGCCCTTTCAATGTGGAATAACGGATACTTGGGGTCGGTGTACGTTGTTGGCTTTGCTCGTAAGTCCCTCCCTCTGCCTTTATTTCACTCCCCTGTTGACGATGAGGATAGATATTACAGATTGTCTTGTGTTTATACTCGCCACCGCATACCCAACCCCCCAGATATCCGTTCCCTCATCCCCTTTCCTCCCCCCGGCTCTCGCTCTCGCCCGCTGTCTCGTCTTCGCGAGGCGGCGAGCACTTGTACATAATCTGGCGACTTCCGTGGCCTGCCTGCGCCTGTGCCCCTCGTTGAGGTTCGTCTTTGCGATCCCTCGACGCCTGGCTGCGGCGACCCTTTACCCTCCCTTCCGACGCTCATTGCATCATCTGTCCATTTGTCTCATATATCGTCGACATAGAAATGTGAATTGTGTCCCACCCCGTTCCTCTGCAAGTCCCTGGCATCTTCTCTGTTCGCTCCGTTTGGTCCTCGCAAGCCTCGTCGGTTCGTCATCGCAAGACTCTCGCATCGCACCTGCCTCTTCCCCTTCGCATCTGTACACTCCTCCATCGTCATCGCTATCGTCGCCCGCATCTGTACCATAATGCAACCATCGCTCACGACCGTCTTCACCTGTACCACCCCCCTAGACGTCATCTCCACTCCACTCATCTAGTCAACGCTTCCGCTGCAATGGCCAAAACGTGCGGCTGTACCATCATCGACTTCCTTCTGGTCGTCGTCTTCTCCATTATGCCCTTCCACTTCCCTCTTCTTCGACATGCTTCCCTCCTATGCGCAACACGGTCGCGATATGCGGGCTCCTGGTAGCAAGTTGTGTCGGCAGCGGTGCGGTTGGCAGGCGGATTGCGATGCGGACGGCGGCGGACGCGGATGTGAACGGACGGGCGACGGAGGATCGGAATGGGAATCAGACTGCGTTGACGGCGTTGGAAAGTGGGTGCGGCTACGTCGGTCGGTCGTCGGGTGTCGGTTGTAGATTGTATATGTTGCGGTGCTTCGTGGACCATGAACTGTGGACGGTTTGGTCGTTGTGTATGGAGTGTTGATGTTGCTGCGGCTGCGCGATCCGTATACGATAGTACTGGGACGTTTACTACTACTACTGTCTAGGCTTCTTGTCAAATATGTGTGGACCAATGGTTCGAATATGATTATTGCTTTAGGATGCTCATTTGCACAGCGTGCGATGCCGATGAGGGACGATACGTGTGTGCCCTGCAGGATTCAACAGTTGGAGGAAATTTTAGATTTTTGAACTTGTAGCGGTCGAAGTTGGTCCATGATGGCCTTTAGCCTCACGACTCGCACCACGCCTGTTGGACACCGCTGTAGCGATGTTGAAATTCTTTGTCTCTTCACTAATGCCGCGACCTGGGGCTCCGCGACGTCTTGCTAGACGATGTTAACTTTACGCGAAATATGGCTCACCATCCTACCTTGGTTCCATCATCTCTCGACTGTCTGCGTCTACTGCGCGACAGGGCCGCTGGCCCCGCGCTCATGGGAGGCAATGATGCGCGACAAGGGCGCCGTCGTGTACCGCGCGACGCGGGGGAGAACGGTGGATGCCGCCTCTGCTGGTTGCTCGTGGACCTCGGAGTTGGGGACGGGCCAGAAGCGGAGGTCGTCGTCTTCCAGGTGGACCAGGATCCGGAGAACCCGCTCGACGAGCCGGTGGACACTCAGTATTTGCTCGTCCATGCGCGCGTCGTTGGGCAGACGGACAAGTTCAGGACGTATTGCGTGTACACGCCTGCAGGTGCGTAGGGTCTCTGCTAGGTCTAGGTAGGATACGGTGGCCACGTACATGGCCACGTTTTCTTTGCAGATGACCCGGCGGCGGACGAGGTCGTTTGCAGGGCGCCGACGCTCCGGGCACGGGTGGACTCCCCTCGAGCTCGTATGCTCGCGCTGGAACGCATCAAGGACTGCGTAGACAATCACGATACTTGGTTGAAGCCGAAGAAGAAGACGCGTCTTCCTACTCGTGTCGTCGACTGCAGGGTTCCGACGGAGCCGCGTCTTATCATCACGGCGGCTTTGGAGGGCGGGTTCGTTCCGTACGTTACTTTGAGCTACGTGTGGGGCAAGGATTCGACTCATTGCACTCGTACGGCGAACTACGAGGCCTACCGGGCAGGGATCGACTACGGAATCATCCAACGGACGATCCGCGACGCTATTACTGTGACGAACGGGCTCGACATGCGCTACATATGGGTCGACGTGTTTTGTATCATACAGGGTTCGAACGACGAGAAGGTCAAGGAACTGGTCAAGATGGGCGATATCTACCGGGACGCGTACTTCACCATCATCGCCTCGAGCTCCCCGGAAGGCAGCGTGGGGTTACTCCAGGATCGCGTCCTCCCTCCCCACTGGCGAGTTCCCTTCTATCTCCGAGACGGTCGGCTCGGGTCCGCCTGTATCGGCCAACGAGGGGAGACAGTCTGGAGAGCCGGGAGCCGGTGAACCGCCGCGTGCGGTGTCTCCAGGAGTGGCTCCTCTCCCCGCGAAAGCTCATGTACACCACTGACACCCTCCGATACCACTGCCAGCCGAGCACGCCCCCCATCGAGGACTCGATGCGAGTGATCAGGACCGTGCAGAGCTCGACGCTGGTCCACGTCTTCCTCCCTCTCCCGCAGGCGACGCTCGCGAACCCGGACCTCGCGGAGCTCTCCCCCGAGGAGCTCTTCGTATGTCAGTGCATGCTCCGGGGATTCGTCGCCGCCAACTACAGATACACCCCGCACACCCTGTCGCGGCAGACGGACAACTTGAAGATCGCCTTTGCGACGATCGCGCTGGCAGCAGCTTGAGTACGACGGCATCTGGGAAGCGGCATGGCGCCCCGGTCGGCACACTTTCGGTGGGGAGGGGGGGGGGGGGGGTTCCTGCCAAGGGTCCTACTGTGGCGCGCGGCGAGTTCCTCGCGCACCCGTGGCTCGACGGGGAGGACGACGACCTGCCGGCCGTGCCCGGCGGAGTACCTCGCGCGGTCACGGTCGTGGGCAAGGCCGTCCATTGATGGCACGTCGTCGTCCGCGCGGGCGCTGCGTACAATTCGCGGGGACGGATCGTCGACGCCTGCGACGTGCTGGAAGTGGCAAGGTCGCGCTCGTGGATGAGCGGCTGCCGTACGGGTGGGCACTTGAAAATGCGCACGGCGGTTGTCCGAGCCCCCGGTATGGAGACATAGGCTACTACCGGCTCTTGCGCCAATGGGGGGAGCTCTCCGCTGGATCCGATGGAGGGGTCGCGGGTGAAGGGCGGCGAGCTACGGATCGGAGTCGACGATCCCGGTGGTGGTCCCCGCGGAGTTCACGTGCACCGACGGTAGACTCCTCGTCGTAGCCGGGTGAGAGGGATTGCATCGAGTGGGACAGTGCAACATCTATGGCTCCGTGGTGCAGCGAGTGGAACAACTTGAGTGGAACAACACGAGATTGACTTCGACGGCACAGAGCGGACGGACACCGAAGATCGCTAGCTCGTCCTGATCGAATGCAGGGAGCGGCTGGCAGGAGAAGGATAGGTCGTAATGAGCGCAGGGGAGGGAAGGTTTGGGATTTTGGTCCTCGATTCTGGAGCTGAACGATGAGGTTGGCAGGCCGGATGTTCCCGCCTGGTTAAGAGTGGATGGTGAGGGGGATGAGATAGTCTTGAATAGACTTGATATGATTTTGCTCTGCGAGTCGTGTATAGACGGCGCAGGTCATTATGCTTTCAGACCAGCTGTGGTGTACAGCCCAATAGCGGGGTAACGTATAAGGTGGAGAGGATGTGTAAGTGCCAGACTCCAGTGTGAACGGAGTATTAGAATAACACTGCTGGAGGCCGTTGGGTGCGGAAACAGGATTTCTGAGAGGATCATGGATCAGTCAAGGATATCAACAAATATTTATGAACAACGCACCCCGTGTTGCTTGTCATGCTTCTGCTAGTAGATGATGGACTTCAAGTTGTTGAAACGTACATTCAATTCCTTTCCTGGCCATTCCTCCCAAGAGGCCTTGTCGGGCAGCAAAATTTGCTGCAAGGTCAGGAACAGGCCTTCTGGTACCATCTCATAACCCCTCGAAACCTCCTTACATGCAGTGGCCAAAGGCGCAACAACATAGGCGGCAAAATGGTACCGCAAACTCGCCCCATCAATTCTCGCCATTTTTTTACTGGCAGTAAGAGAAGAGAGAAGGCTCCGTGTTTCGTCGCATATCCACCCTTCTTGCTCCCAGGACAGGCCTACATTGTTGATCAAGGCCAACCGCGTGCATCTCAATGACATGCTAATAGTCCGCAGTTTGTGCAGGACATCGTCTTCGCCGGGTGCCCGTGACCAGTGTTCAACGCTGTACGTGGCCGCGGCCATGACTATGAAGAGGTTAGTCGCCTGAGAGAATCGAGACATTTAGGCGAGTGGACATACCGTCTCGGAGGACATCGTATGCTATGACAAAACGCGGATCCTCAAGGTCGTCCGAGTAAATAAAGCGGAGGCGTAGAAGCTCGCGCTCGTTTGGCGAGAGTAGAGCGCCCTATGGATGTAAGAGCAAGAGCCGACAAAACGTCTCCCGAGCAAGGGAGAATATCAACGGCATCATAGCTTGAGAGGAGGTAGCGAGACGATACCTCGATCCAATCGCGGCCAATAGTACGATCCCTTTTGTCGGGGTCGACAGTGAGCACCGTTTTCGAAGAGCGTAGTAGAAAGGCTGCCCGCAGAGGATACTAGCCAGCTTTCTCGAGCAGTCGCCGACATCAGCACCCCACAGCTGGGTCCAGGCCTTGTGAACGTCGGAGAAAAAGGAGAGGACCTGGTCACAGGGAAGATCAGAGATGATAACATGTAATGCTTTTAGGTGCTCGGTGGCGAAGGTGCCTCGGTTTGCTCAGCGCCGTTCCAAGTCGAAAGTCGCGGCATATCACGTCCGAGGTGCCAGCCGGCCCGGACTAAATATTCCAACAAAGACACGAGTCGGCCTCGATCCGAAGGAATTGCGATGTACAGCGACAGGAGGCCGGCCGATGCGAGCTGAATCGACCAGTTCCAAACCGGCTTTGTCACCACAAAGACGCCGAAGGCCAGTGGGGACCTATAACAGCAATCCGGTCTGAAGATGGGGAGGACCGTGACGACGACGACGAAAACAAAGAGGGCGCCGACGAGGGCGCTTATCACGGCCGCCACCGTTTCGTGTATCGTCCAGAGGAGGACGAGGAGCCCTGACAGGAAGAGGAATAGCGCGACCTGCAAGAGCAGCGAGGGAATGAGGACGATCGCCCCAACCTTCCACTTGATGAGGCTGTTGAGTCGGTACTCGCGAAGGCGCGCGGTCTCGCGAGAGGTCCCTGACAGTCCCTTGGACATATGATCTCGTAGAGCCATTGCTTCACGATGAGCGCGATGGAGGCGGAGGCGAGACTACAGGCGGGGCTGGCGAACCACAGAGTGTTGATCCAAACGGCTGAGACTGGGGCGCGGAAGGGGAGTTGAAGCTGGTCTGGGGAGCGAGTGGGCTGGGTTGATGGAGAAGCTATTCAACTGGGCGGATATCTGTTGGAGGGTGGCTATCATGGGATCGGTAGGGTCGGGCTGGAGGAGCTGGTATGATTGAACGTTGAATGCGGTCAACACGGCGGAGAAGAGACCCGCCTGATAGTCCGTAATGCATTCGTGTGAGTTCGTCACATACTAGATGTCATGTGCACGAAGCACTCACGTAGACCAAGACGGAGTCCATGGCTTTTTGCCATTATTCAATCAACTCGTCGTGGTATGTCTTGACAATTGTTGCAGCGTGGTCCCAGGCCTTCGTCCTCTCCTCCTCGGTGAATTCATTCTTGAGTTCCTCCCTTACAACCTGGGCTCATGATTGGTCAAAGCGTGCAATATGTGACCGGTCCAGAAAAGAGCCGATCGCACCTTGGGGTTAGGAAGGCTCTAGCCCTGCCAATGGGGTGGCAGCCAGGCGAGATCGTTGGGTCGGGCGGCGGAGTCCATGCTACTGTTATACGTAAGTCAACATCCAATAGCTCTCCGAATTGAACGGGCTGACCTTGTGCTCTGCAAATATTTCTCAGTCTAGTGTGCTGAAGTGAATGGGGAGAGAGGCTATGTAGGACGGTAGAGAAACCTGGAGATGTCCACGTTCCGAGGACACGCCCAGAGGAGTTCCCACAACGTGTACAGCGCCGCCGCACGGGCTATGTTGGCAGTCGTGTCCTACCACATGCATCTCGCTTGATGCTAACCTTGAGTTAATTGCAGACGACCCCATCTGACTGGAATCTGGATGACCATCCTTTTCGCAATACGAGAATGCAGCCCAGTCCGCACGTACAATCCGATGGAACACATTGTGGACGTCTGCGATGTTCTGAAGTGCGAGGTCGTGCTCGCGGACGAGCGGCTGCCGTACGGGCGGGTCGTGGGTCCAGGGTGGGCACTTGAATTTGCGCGCCGTCGTCGCGCCCGCGTGGGTCGTTGTCGTGTCGCCTGACCTGAAACTTAGGTCGGAATATGGGAACACGCATTACTATCGGCTCTTTGCGCCGATGGGGGCGCTACGGTCTCGGATGACGGGGACTGGTTTCTTCTAGCTCTGGTGTGGGGGTACCAGCCAGTGAAGGTGAGCTAACTTCTGTTCAACAGAGCGGAGGCGACGATCCCGGTGTTGGTCCCCGCGCACTTCACGCGGACAGACGGCAGGCTTCTCGCTCTAGGGTGGGGCGTGTTCAAGGAGGAGGGCACCGTGGTGCGGCGATTGGGGCATGTAACATTTACTTCGACAGCCCGGAGCGGGCGGACGTCGAGAATAGCCGGCTCATCCTGATAAACAGAGGGGAATGCCGCGAGCGGGCAACGGGAGAAGGACTGATCGTGCCGAGCGCTGGAGAGGGAAGGTTCAGGCGGATAGGGTTCTGGTCCAACAGTGCGGTCCCATTGGCATTGGAGGGGTCGGCGTGGATGTGGATGAGAGCGGACGCCGAGAAGAGTCTGATAGACTTGATATGACTTTTTTGTTTTGTTTTGCTTGTGCGCGGATCATTGCGCTGAATGGGCGCATACATACGCATAAAACTTGAAGTCTTGCCCGACACTCGATAGCGGAGAAACGTGCTGTTGGCTGGTGAGCAATGAATGGATCCAGAGCAACCGACCGAGACACGCTGTCCGAACTGCGTGGGTACTTAGACGCCAGAGATGGCGAGCGAGGGCGTGGGCGCCTGGTTTGGTTCCTCCCTCCCTGACAGGCACTCCCTGCTCTATCCTCTGCTGCCATCATCAACGCTCCCCCTCAAGCTCTCCCTCTCCTCTGAAGCACCTCTGCTCGTCGTCTCCGTGTCCAGCTCTCGCAAATTGTCGGGCGCCGTCCATCCATTCCTCCGCCTCAAGGGTCCATGTGGCATGTCCCTATGGGCTGTCCATTAATATTATCGTTTTCGAGCGGGCGACGGCTTCCGTTCACTGTTCACTAGTAAGTAATCGTACTGTCCTGTTTCTGTCTGTTTTTGCTGGCGTCACCGCTGCGCTGTCGCACTACTAACGGTCGAGGGAGATTCCATCCCCCAACGTCATCCGAGCACCGCACGGCGATGCATTGAAGCTGCAGTTCATATAACGTAAACGTATATCTGTACAGGGAGGCAGCTGACCGCCACCTGTGCGATCGTGATGGTGTAGGAGTGGCGAATGGAATGCTGTCGAACGAGAAAGAACTGGTACTGAGGGTCTTCCGGAAGGTGTCCAGGTTACTCGCCCTCGCAGCGTGTATCCGACGACTGCTACTTACAGGAGGCTGTTGGGAATGGATCGTTCAGACTGGCTGATGTTCCGCACCATCTCCTTCGCGCGATTTTGAATCTTGGGCTTCGAGCCTTGGACCGACCGGGAGCGCGGCGTTTGACCGCTTTTCCCTAGTCCACCTAGTCTCGGAACGAGGTGTAGTATTATGACATGTCCCACAAAGGAAGCCGGGAAGCGCGTCCAAAACGTCTAGATCTCGTCAATTTCGTATAGACGGAGGGGGACTACCCTGTTCTGAACTTCTTCGCCATTTCGCGCGAGATCGCGACGCCGCGCGTCAACGCGGAGTCTTCGTGAGGCTCCAATGGCCTCGAGCTATCTCCCCGTAGCATTTGGCTGTATGTATGCGCACGCCCATCGTCGTCTAGATCTGTCGCGGTGAAGAAAGCCAACAAATCTAGTTACACACATGCGTCCTTTTGACCATCGCAGCGACAGTAATTCAGGTCCGTCGCGAAGCCGTTGAGGGGGAGTCGACGCGTCGCGACCTTGCGTGAAAGGACGATGTAGGTCGGGCCGGGGTACTTAGCCTGGAGACGTCCTCTCCGTCTCGGTCTGTCCCGTTTGCCTTTCTAGGACGTGCCTAAGTCCGCCGGGACCTATCCTCCCTGTCCAAATGCAACGCCAACCCCGGGCCCATGTCGGCCGTCGCTGACTATAGCTAGTGACTGCCATTGCGCGAGATCGGCCTGCTATATCTGCACTCAAAGTCCATCAAAACCCTCTCCTCCCCGCCTCCCCGCCTCCTCTCTCCCCACCCCCTCACCATCTTCCTCCCGCCCAACATGGACGATGCAGATTCGGAATGGCACACTATCCTCCAGTATATTTCCGACCCCAATGATTTCCCTTCTCCCCAGTCAGAGCGGCCCGTCTCCGAGATGTCTGGCATCCTGCTCAACACCCAACATCCGACCCCAGTTCAGGTCCTAACGCCTCCTGTTCGTCTCGCCCTCTACTCACTCACGATGTCGACTAGCTTACAGCCCCTTTCTTCTAGGGTTCAGACGAGACGTCCCACACTCCCCAGGGCCCCCAGGAAGGCCTTCCCAAGGACCACCCTCCTGGCAATACCATCGTCTCTGTCTCCACCACCTTCCACCCAGGCGCGGCACTTCTTCCCATTCCCCCGGACCTTATCTTCCTCTCTACCGATGGCGTGTTCTTCTACGCACACACCACTCAGGTCCTCGCGTCGTCCACTAACTACTTCGACGACCTTGTCTCTCCAAAACTAAGCAAGTCCGAGATGCGCGACGACATCGGGTCAGTCGTCCCTCTTCCGGAGTCCGCGAGCGTGTTCAACGTAGTTTTGCACGTCGTGTACGACATCTCATGCGCACATTACCACCCTGCAGTCGGCACTCTCATCGCTGCAATCGAGGTCATGGCCAAGTATGGCATACCTCCCAGGCGGCATATTACCCCCTCCACCCCCTTATACTCCCTCATCCTCGGCCAAGCACCTATTAAACCCATCGCTGTCTACGCCCTTGCCGCTGCCCACGACCTTTACGACCTCGCGGTGCCGGTCTCGAGTCATCTCCTGTCCTTCGCGCTCCATGCCCTCACGGACGACCTCACAGTACGCATTGGGCCAGTATACCTGAGACGACTCCTCTTCTTGCACCTCGGACGACAGGACGCGCTCAAGCGGCTACTCCTTCCCGCTCCGCACCTGCATCCCCCCACGTCCGCTTGTGACTTCGCCGAGCAGAAGAAGCTAACGCGGGCCTGGACACTCGCATCGGCTTATCTCGCGTGGGACGCGCGTCCAGGTACGCATTTATAGCCGTTGAGCTTCGCTGTCGCACTATTGCATGCTGAACAATGATACCTGATGCGTTCGAACGCGCGCACAACACGCTCCCGCGTCCTTTCTACGCACGTCGCTTCTGCCGCAACTGTATATGTGTATGCATATGCAGACCTGTCAACAAGCGCGATGGAAAGCGCATTATTGCCGCTCGCAGACCACCTCTTCTGCGACGTGTGCAAACGGAGCCTTTCGGACCGTGTGAGGCAGCTGATTGTACGGTGGTCCATGGTCAAGGTACGCACGACACATTCGCATTGTACTACCGTATCTCACTTATCAACGACTCGGGTTATTCCGCATACGCGGGGGGCGGCAGAGGTCGATATAACGCGCCAAGTCGCCGCCGGTGCTTCCGTCTCGATTGGGAGGTGGACCCTACTACCCCGAGTCAACGGGGGACATGAAAATTCCTAGGGCTTCTCCCGTTTCACTTTAGGCTCAGACCGGCATAATCCTGCCTTCATCAAGCCGCCGGCGCGCGCGCAACCTTTCTCGATATGTATGTATGCCTCGCGCTCGAATTCCCGCCAGAACCCCCTTGCCGTGGAGCCGGCAAGACCGTCGCGCGCTCCTTTCGAACCCTCTCCAGCCCGAAAATTCTCGGACCCGTTCGCCGCCTTCCCCTTAGGATTCCCTTTCCAGTTCCAGGTGACCATTTTACTGTCACGGGTTTTACGAAGCCGATCTTGCATGCCGGGCACGCCCAACACTTGAAGCCCCACTCCCCCCCGTCCATCCGGTCCTCCCCGCGCCGTCCTAACTTATTCCGTCCGTTTGCCGCAATGTCATACACGCTCTCACTCGCCTCGCATATCCATACACGCTCTCATTCGCCTCGCATATCCATACACGCTCTCCTTCGTCTCGCTACCGTCCTCCGCACACACTCTCGTCTCGCTAGTCGAGCTCGTTGTATAGGTATCTGTACCATTAGCCATCATGCATCATCCCCTGTATCCCTTCCAGCTGCAGCCCACTGGCAGGCCTTGTTCCCTTCACCCGTCCGTCGCCTGCCATAGCGTCCCTACGGCAACGCTTCCCCTTCCCCGTATTGTATCATCGTCACGGTACCAATCCATGTCGCGACGCTTCGCGAAGACGTGCCTCGGCACTGTCCCCCACCCCCCTTCGTCTCTTTGACCACTACTGTATCACCTTGCATTTCGCCGCCTCGCACACGCTCGGCCAGCCATTGCAAAGCCGTTACCTCTTCTACCGCACGTCCCTCAATTCCGCATCCCCCGTTCATTCTAGGTCTCTCCTCTTCATTCCCCCCGTCAGACGGCCAACGTCCGTCGTCGACGCGTTGTCGGAGTCGCACAGCGAGCAGTCTCGTAGTCCAGGGGGGAGTGGCGAAGAGGAACACACGCATACACGCATTTAGTATACTTGGTTCTCTTATTATTTCCGCATCCAGAAAGTACTGTATGTGTATACCGCCGTATCTTCTTGACTGTTGACCGTCCTGCCCGGTCGTTTAACGAAAATCACGCATTGTTGATGTCGATGCTATGGTGGTTGTTGTTATTGCTGCACGTCCACCCAGTTGAGGTAACCACCACACTTCTGTAGCCGCGGTCTTTCATCAGTGTTAGATAGACTCGGACTTTTTAGAAGCGGCGACCAGGGACGTCGGCGACGATCTTGGACCTTGGTGCGCACCTCCCCTTGATGGGATCGCGGCGCCGCGAAGCGTCCTGGACATCCGTGGCGCGTTTTGCGCGTTTTGAACCTCGTGGATCTCCTCGCGCGTCCCAAAGCCTGAGCCGTGCAGCTCCTGTCGGTAGAAAGTGTGGTGCATATCAGTGTCCAGTCCGATGGCCGAGTCATTCCCCACTGGCCCCATGTGTGTGTGGCGAGGATATGATCATGGACGTGCAATGGCAAATTGATGATGCCTTAAAAACCTAGCATTGACACGCCAGTGGGGCTCGGAGGAATGGGAAACAGAAGCGAGGATCGGGACGCGTGGAATGGATCCGAGCGGATGGGGAAGACATATGTACGTTACGCTTCTTTTCTTCGGGGAGCGACATTTTAGGCTGGTTCTGCGAGCTTGACGCCTATACGCGTCAGCGTGGAGCGTGTACATGTATGTACGAACGCCGCCAACGGTCAACAAACCAAACGATAACGATATCGCGGGGATCAAGACGGCTGGGGAGGGAGGAGGCGAGCGTTTGTCGCGCCAAACTACCGAGTCGGAATCCAGGCGAGAGGACGGGCGCTGAGCCATTAGGCTGGGCGGGGAGAGTTCGCCGAGGTGCCGTCGCTGGAGCGCATAATCAGATATGTCTTCGTACGTTCGTACGGGGTGTGCGGATGGGGGAGGACCGATCCTGCGAGGTCGTTGAGTCCTTCTGCGCGGGTGTGTACTGTGCCCTGGTCGTACTCGATCTCGCCGCTCCTGACTGTATAGCGAGGAGCTTGCGGCCTGCGCTCGGTTCGGGGAGGTGCGCCGCGGTGAGCTCGTACGCGAGCAAATGGCGGCTGCTGATGTATCGAGGAGTCTATGAGCTGTGGAGGGATGCGGGGGATATGCGGCTGGTGAGGCTAGGGACTGTCTCGAAGCGACTTGCCGGGGTTGGGCAAGAGGGAGCGCATGCTGAAAAAAAGGAGTATCAGTAATTGATGCAAAGATGTCCTGGTCGATTTCGAGCGCGGGGATTGTTGGCTGAGATGTGAGATCGAGCGCAATCGCTTCATGTATTACAACAGGCCTACCATATCACAGACGGGTGCGATTAACTATATCGTGTGAAGGAGATAAAAAAATGATATGCACCGAGTCGCCTCGCCATGGGCACAGCCAACTCTCGAGGTGCGAGAATATTTAAATCACCCTACAGCCCTCGGCCGGTGGTCTGGTAGGAACAGTGTGGCAGAAGAAAACGAAGCAAGACATACCTATGTATCTTGGCCCGACTGTCAGCCTTCTCGTCCTATCGAAGTCCGTATCCTACAGATCCAACCTGGGCCACTAAACTCCGTGAATTTGAAAGGGATGTGTGCCGGGACCAAGAGCAGCTAAGAGAAAACAAGGGGGGAGGAATATAGAGCAAATGCTGCACGAGAGTAGGGCGGAAACAAGAGCGGTTGGAGGACGAGAGGGACTGGCTGAGGGCAAGAGCGTGTGTCGCTGGAAAAGCGGAGGAGATGAGCGGTCCTCATCTTCTCGGGCACTGGGCGAAGAAGGCGCGAAGGCGGGAACTACCTCGTTCACCCGGTCTTCATCTCCCCATCCTGTCCGTCCTCCTCAAACTTCGAGTCTCCGGCCCCTCCTCCGGATGGCCGGAGGTGGCTGATCATAGCTGTTCGAAGCTCGAGCAATCAAGCTGGGGTGGCGGGACTAGAAAGAGGAGATATCAGGATCAAGAGGAAAGTGGAAAGAAAGCGGGAGGGAATTGGGAGGGAAATGTTCGCCTGCGTTCTCCGCGGCGTCAACTTGGCTTGCCGCCCGGGCCACGGCTCGGCCCGCCAACTGCCGCCTGTACGGTGCCCGCTCCCTCCGAGTCGGAGTCGTTGGTCCTGCCACTGCAGCCTGCCAGTGCCAGCCCTTGCAAACCATCCTCGAGTTACGCACTTATCCAAGTTTACTCATACTCTCCTATGCTCTCTGGCCCCATCCCTGCGAAACCCTGTTATCGCGATCCTGAAGGAGTACCGTCAGTCATACCAGTCAGCGGCCGCATGGCTGCAGGTGACGGCCCCCGGACGTCACGATGTATGGACCCATCGGGGTGAATATCGGTAGGAATGTCTTCTTCTCGCACTTTTTGAAACCGCTCATATCGAAGATATCCTTAGCCGATTCAGAGGCCATCGAACTAATCGCAGATAGACAAAGCGTTCCGACGCTCGCACAAGGTGGCTACAGGCTTGCCAGCGTACAGTTCACGCACGATGGACCCGTCGTACACACTCGAGATCAAGCAGCAGCTGACGGTGAAGACCTCCACGCTCTCCCTCCCCGATCGCCGTCGCACCAACGTCCACGCTTGTCGACCTACTCCAAGTGTATAAAACTTCGGAAAAGAACTTGAAGCCGAGACCACAATCGACGCCAAGCACCGACTGTATGTCGTGTACGTCTCGAACATGGGAACATTGCAGACGTTCGCTCAGAGGATCGCCAGCGAGGCTCCCCGTCATGGTCCGTGCTTTGCTTTGAGGCAACCGGTCCTGGTTATTCATCCGTCCCTTAGGTTTCGAGGCCACGCTGGGAACTCTAGACTCTATCACAGACAACTTCCCTACGAATGAAAGGACCGCTTAAGGTCATCTGCACTGCCTCGTTTTTCAAGGTATGGAAGTTACTTCTCGGCCGTGATGCACATCTGAGAATCTTCGCAGGCGAGCCCGCAGACAATGCCACCCATTTCTTCCAGTGGATCTAGAACCTCACCGCGACTGGGTCCGGACGTACCAACGCATACCGAATGCGGTCAACGCCATCCTGGAGCAGCGCGGAGAGGCGCGCTTGCTGGAGCGTGGCGTTGGGGATGCTCAGCATGCCGGATTTTTCGAGGTCTTCGACGAGTGGGAGGTCAAGTTGTGGAACGCTCTCGCGGCGGTGAGCGATCAAGCTTTGTCATTCGCCGAACCTGTATTCTGATTCAGTCATCGATGTAGGAATACCATGTCGAGGTCACTGAGCCGCCAGCGGTCGTCAGCATTCTTTCGGTCCAAACGGTCGATGTCGGGACGTCGAGGGCGTCGGTCCTTCTTCAGCCCGACGCCGACCTTGGGAAGGTGACTGAACCCGATGTTCCAGCGAAGCAGCATATTGGTTAGTGTATCGGAAACCATGCATTATGTCCGTACTGATATCGCATTCGCGTTGCAGAATTTGAGTTGCTAGAACAAGTGACACAGCGTGCGGGAGATGACCTTACAATGTGAGCGTCACTGCCCTGCTTTGCTGATCGTGCCGCTGACTCAACACCAGTCTGCCTACCAATCTACAGAGGGATGGCACAGGGATTCGGTTTCTCGCCCGAGCAACAGGTAAATGTAGTCCACGTACAGGTCCTCCTTGTCGACGTTGCTCACCTCGCGCGCGTAGATTGTTCTTGGTTCTGCAGGTCCCACATCCCCTGTCGATCGCCCCATCAGCATCTACCCTCCTCTCCGGCCATGTCAAACTTTTACACCGCGCGACCACTCGCGATCTGCGTATCCTTTTATTCGCAGACGTGTCTGACGCAACGAAGACCGCTATTCAAGACTTTCAGGCTTCCAACTCGGAGAAGGTGCTTGGCCAACGCGTCAGCATCCTCGAAGCTGTATCCTCGAGGAACACGCAGTCATCAAGCTGTCCTCCGGCACCTACCTCGAGATGCCCCCCCGCTATGCGCGTCTGACAGTACTCCATGTCCTCTTCTCCCTTACAACGCCCAGCGTCCGACGCTCTCGGTCAGTGTCATCGAGTCACCCGCCCTGTCCGGCAAGACAGAGCCATTCCTAGGCATCGCGTCAAACATCCTTGCGGGGCTCCGCCCTGGGGGCGTCATTCGGCTCGCTGCGTTGGCCCCGTTCCATGGGCCAGAGGACCCCAGCGTTCCGATGGTCATGTTTGCGGCTGGCTCCGGGTTCGCGCCGATGAGCGGCTTTCTACAGGAGCACGCCATACAGAAGCAGGCTGGCGGAGACGTCGCCAAGTCGCCGCTGTTCTTCGGGTGCCGGTCGCCGCGTGAGGACCTCGTCTATGGGGACTTGAAACCTTAAGCTTAAGGAGTGGCAAGAGCTGGGGATCGTGGAGGTGCGGCTTGCGTTCTCGAGGAGCGACGCAGACTCGCTTGGGCGCAAGTATGTGCAGGGGTATGTCCTTCCTCTTCTATGCCCGCGGGGGCCGTCTGTCTATATCGGTCTTGCTGATTGCGATTGTTCATAGCCGTCTGTGACACGACCGCCAAGTCGTCCGGGATCACTTCGATAACTGCAATGCTACAGTACGTTCCCCTGATCGACTGCGGGACTGTCTCTGACGTGTTTCTGTCTAGGAGTTCTTCACTTTGGTTCTGGAAAGGTCGCGCAAGGGATCAAGGAGGTGCTCACGGACCGGCCATGCTCACGGACCGGACATGATCAACGAAATTCGTGGGTGCACGGATGAGGAGGCTCCCGCGTTGTTCGAGCGTGCCATCTAGGGTCGCTACGCGACAGATATCTTTGTGTAGGAGTTCTTCCTGGGAGGTTGGCGCGATGTGATAGATATCGTATGACATGTTTAGATCCTGATTCGTGCCGAATGTCGGCTAATGTTTGTCCTTCGGTGAGGTAGAAAAACTACCTAACGTACTTTGACAGGACTACTAGATGGTGAATGAGCGACTGTGGACTGTAACCTTTGACTGATGCGTGCGACCTTAGGCCTTAGGAAGCGAGGTATTTGTGTCGAAACCATATGGCCCCGGGGGCTTTCGGAGTCCGACGACAACGTTGCTGACACATACCCCAGCTGGGGCTCCGTTCTTACGTCGTCTTTCCCTCGACTCACTGAAGCACTTTGTGTGCTTGCCAGCCGAGGACATCTCATCCAGACCCAGTCAAGTTGGACCCGGCATCTTGTTCAAGGTAAGTCCCAACTTATCGTCGTGCATTGCCCTTCCGAAAGGTTTACGGGGGATTGGCTAGGTCATCTTTCGATCTCGGGCTGCATTAAGAACCTCAGTGGCGGTTAGAGTCGACGGTACGCACAACATGCATAGTAACAATTTCACGCCACGCTAACATAACTGTTATAAGCGCATTGCTCGACGCTGTGTACATCTCCCTCCTCCGCGCCACCTCGCGAAGCAATATGGTCGCGTTTTGGAGGCTGTCTGCGAGGCTCTAGATAACTACCCCGATCTCCGGTCTTTCTCTCTCACTTGCTCCGCCCTCCGCCCAACGGCCATCCGGTGTCTCCTCAGCCTGAAGCCTATCGTCCTCAACAACGCAGTTGTGTGGCGCACGTTCCACTTCTTTCTCTTCGCCGACCCAGATGCTCGTAGTCGTGGCATTGTGGCGGAGCCCTACCGATCCAATATGTCTACTGTTGATGTTGCGACCTGCTTTGCATTGAAGTCCTCGAGCGTGTGACACATCTCAAGGATCTCGCACTTGGCACTCGGTGGGAATCATATCCATATCGTGGTGACTGGCAGGTAGAGGCACTCAGGTAGAGGCACTCAGCGGCGAGGAGACGACGGCAGTCTTCAGGAAGATTTGATCGACTCGAGATCGAGACAGTGGATACACAGTGTAGCACGTAATCTGTGACGACCGTTTCGCGGGTCGGTTTTAATTGTACGAGGGAGAGTACTTTGCTACAGATGTTTCCAAAAAAATGCTGGTATTAGCACGTTTCATGGAGTGTAGCGGAAGTCATGGGCCTGCGCGGAAGTAAGATTATGCGTTAATCTCATAGAGACTTGCAAGACGAGATTATGTCTATACCTTATCAGCCAGCTCCGACACATCTACTGGCGCTCTGGGAGTCGGTCTCCCGTATAGCTCATCCCGACGTCGGTTTTCCGCCGTGTAGTATGTCTATATTGTATCATTACTCCGCTACGATTCCCAAGCACGTATAAGAATGACTAGACTCACGGTTAAGACGCCCGCGACCAAGGCCGAAAGAAACTGCAAGCCGGAAGTGACTGCGAAGCCTTTCCTATCGCGGCCGCACCCCGTCGAGCTTCCCGTGACATGAGATCCCACAAAAACATAGGCAAATACTCACATATAACGCGGTGCGTCCGTCGTCGGGAACAGGTGAGAACCCAATATGCTCCCGCATTGTCCGATGGACATGTACAGGGGCATGCCTGCCGCCTTCTTCGTCTCCGAGCCGAGGTTATGGGAGACTGTGTAAGGGCAAGGTGAGACCTCGGCGAGCATCGCGCGGAGAAGAGAATGCCACGCACACCACGTCAGGATCAGCGCGATGTTTGCGGACGTCCCCGCACATGCGCAGAACGTGGCGAAGTATCGAACGTGGTCGTTCGACGGAATTGCAACAAGCAAACTGCCCAGTGTGATGCCGTCATTAATCCTAACATGAAAAAGCGAGGACGGAGGAGACAGACATGTATCCGATGCCTGCCAGGACACCCGCGCCAACGAGGAACACGCCACGACGCTGTAGCCGATCCGAAACGTACATCGTCAAGCAGACAATCACAACGGCGAGCGCATATGGCGGAACTGTGAGTATCTGGGCGACGGCGTCGGCTACAAATGTGCATCAATGGATAAAAGAAGGCAATACGGGGACAAGACCTTCTGCTTACTAAAGCCAAAGCTTGCGATGATAGTGGGTAAGAATCCTTGGAGGCCGGCTAATGCACAGTTGGTCGCAAAGAACATAACGCCAGCGGCGTACAACTGAAAACAACGCACGACGGCGTGCAGCGTGGGCAGCGTGTAGCACTCTGAGAGAACGTGTCAGGCGCACCTTCCAGTCTCGAAACGCGATCGCTATGTGCTCTGCACCCGGATCCCTCAAATCAGCTCCAAGGCCATCACGACCGAATACCTCAAAGTCCGTCCGTGCACGTACTTTTCTGCAGCGTCCTCCCGACATCCGCCCCTCCGCCTCTGTTCATCCGCTCCACGGCGATCTCCCGCTCCCGCTCCGTGAACACTACCGTCTCCTCCGGCCTATCGGGCAACACCACAAGCGCAAGCACCCCGAGCAATATCGATGGGATGCCCTCCACGAGGAACAGCAGCCTCCAATTCGCCAGCACCGCGTGGGCGTGCTGGACCCCGAATGCGATCAGGCCGCCGAACGCGCCCGCAACGGCGGAGAACATGGTCCACCCAGCCATGCGGAGGCCAATCTCCCCTCTCGTGTAGAACAGGGCTGGCCGTCGTGCATGAGGGATGAGAGAAGGACGCAGGCGCGAGGAGCCTGGGAGTACTCACACAGATAGAGAGGGAGGACGGGGCTGAAGCCCGCTTCGAACGCGCCCAAGGCGAGACGGGCGACGATGAGGCCAGGGAAGTCGAACGCAGAGGCCTGTGGGGCCGAACACATCTGAGAAAATGCCTGAGACGACTGCGTATGTGAACGACAAACCATGAGCGTCGAAGATAGGCCCCAGCAGATCACGACACAACCAATCCATATACGCGGGGGATAGAACTTCGAGGCCATGACGGCTGGCACCTGGCAGGTTACCTGTTCATATGCATCGTCATGTCGGGATTCCCCGTGATGGAGGAGCCAGAACAGTACGCACATAAGAGAAGTAAAACGCGCTATTAGCCCAGTCGAAGAGCACCCCGGTGGGATCTCCGTGCAGGATGTCTTGCGGAAGTCCTTGCAGTCGCGCATTCCCCAGGTTCGCCCTGACAAGGGCTGCAGTCAAAGGTCATTTCAGCTCGTACAAACATCGACGTAAGGAAGCAACTCACCGGCGAAAAGATACATGACGGCCAGCATGGGCATGATGCGCCGATCAAGCTTGTGCACGAGTCGTCTTTCTTCCGCCCTTGAGGCGACAGTGATCCCATTGGGCTCACTAGCCAGGACATCAACGACAATGTCTTCGACTTGTCCCTTCTCTTCCCCTATGCTGACGCTGGGCTGGGTTTCCTGCTCAGACATTGCAGATTATGAAGAGGCGATGGCAGCTGTTAGCTTGGAGGAAGCGGGAGGCTAAGGGAGGCCGATAGACATGTTACTCCACACGCTTATATATACACCACTTCCTTCGCCAGGGAAAGGAACACAGATCCTCATCGAGCTCGTCGAACGTAAATAAACGGTCGAAGGCGCACCGCCAATAATGAGAAATGGGCCTGTATATGCGGTCATTTGATTCCAATTTCGTGCAGAAGGGGCTCGAGTGATAGCATGACGCCTTCGCTCTTCGTGAAGCTCGGAATCTTGGGCGAAGGCGATTCAAGAATCCACGCTGAAGATAACAGTTATAAGTTGGCGTGTAGGAGGGATCGCACGAAGGAAAGACTGACTACAACGAAGAAACGTCCTGCGGTGAATGGAGACGTAATCGGATGAGAGAGACTACTAGAGTCAGAAACCGCACCCATACCGGCCCATGTCCATCCTCATCCTCGTCCTCGCGACCATCTCCAGTGCGACCGGCGTCCGCCTTTAAGTCCGAGCTGGCTCACCCCATTTCCCCCTCTCCATCTAGTCCTGGCGAGCGGTCGAGTTCCAGTTCAGCAAACTAGGCATGCCGCTGGGATTTGAGAAGGAGTAACCTCGTGTTCGGCTTGCCGGCCGTCCGGGGCCGCGAGAGCGGACGATGTACCCTCGATTCTGGGGTAGAGAAAAGGGGAGAAGGGAGGTAGACGTTTCGGACGCTCCGGCCCCGCCATATTCAGAGGGGGCGGTTCTAGTTGTGACGGGATCAGCAGCGCTGGGCAAAGCGGCGAGGGGGTTAGCCAACCCAGAAGAGGAGACCGAGGCGGCATGAGCGTCGGCGCTTTCGGTCGATCTCTAAGCGAGCTGCTCGCAAGGAAGATCCAAGAGAACGATGGGCAACGTTTCGAGGTGGCGGGTGGCGAAGGTGATAATGTATTCTGTCATTGCGATATGGCGGTCGAGCATTCCGGTGTCTCGAGCGACCTCCTCCGTTTGCTCCGCGCCATGCCACGTCGCCATACAGGGAAGCACATTCGTGGTGCTCACACAAAACCGGAAAAGCGCGCTGGCGAGCAGGCGTAAGAGGAGCCGGGACCGCTCATAGATCTGACCATCGGTGATCGCCAGACAGTGCTTCGCGACAATCCCCAACGTGAACCAGGTTATGCTGTTCCAGACAGAGCGCACGAGAAAGAAGGCGCCGCGAGGCTGGAGAGACTTGTGGCAGAAGTCTCATTGGAACCCGGGGAGCGCCGTCACGACGGCGAAGAATAGAAAAAGTGTGCCGACAAGGGATAGTGGTCACGCTGATGATGGTTTCGTGATTCGTAGAGGATGAGGAGCCCAGACAGGGAGAGGACAAGTGCGATCGGTAGGAGCACCGAGGGGACGAGGACGATCGTGCCGATCTTCCACTTGATTAGACCATTGAGTTGCCACCAAAGCCGGGCGGTCTTGCGAGAGGTTCCTGACAGTCCGCTGGACACCTCATGGAGCCATTGCTTGACAATGAGCGCGATTGAAGTAGAGGCGAGGCTGAAGACGAGGCTGGCAAACCACAGTCTGTTGATCCAAACGGCCGATAATGGCCTGGATTTCGGTAGATTGAAGCAAGCCCCTTCTCTGAGGCGTTCGGAGAAAGTGGCTTGATCCGAACCTAGGGCTAGTGGGCGGGCGGGCTGTGTGAATGCAGCTCATGAGAACGAGTAAGTGTAGTCCTCCGCGAACTGACGCTTACATGTATGCGAGGCCGCCAGTCTGGCAGTGAAGTCATGTTGCTGTCGTCGGTGCCACCGAATGGAAACTCGCCATTAGTGCACGATTCTTGCTGCGTTAGCTAGAACGAGACACCGATGACCTTCGCGCCAATCGAGCCCGCCGTAAAGGCAGTGTCCAGGATGGTGTATCTACCCACCGGGGGGACGTTGTACTCTCAGTGTGGTCGACGTAGTCAATGCCTAGGATGACGCCAGCGAAACATAAGGCCATCTCGGGCTGCCAACGCTCTGGTGCTCGACAAGGTTGCCGATGGCCACGGTCTCAGTGTACCTCTCCCCTATGAAGATTTCCGAGCTATTGCGTCAGAATCACCTCCTGTAATGCCCACCACGAGGTAAGCTATCTTCCGACATGAGATGCCAGCGACGAGGGACTCATTACCTTCCATCTGCGTCGGCGCTGCAGCTGGTCCTGTCGCAGTCCTTGCCCGCGCCTGCCCGGGGTCAGTCGAGCCAGTATCCGGAATGAGGTTGAGCCAAGTCAGAGGTCATGGCGACGTTGCGGCACGTCGTGTAGATAGTGGCTTGGTTCGTCACGGGAACATCGAGGTCCGCGACCACCTTGCTCGCTAGATCCGTGGTGGACACCTTCGTGGAAGTCTACTGTCTAAATGTGTTTGCCTTGAGCACCTTGGCACGCCGGCCTGGTGCGCCTTGAGGATGCCGGATAGTACGCTGGCTGGGCTGAAGCCGCACGCGATGCACGGGAGAATTGTGGATTCAGAGGACGAGCAGCTTAGTCGAACCGGCTATTGCCACAGCGGAGAGTGCCAGGCTGAGAGCGTAGAGGCGAGCGATTGTAGCCGCCGTAGAGAACATACATAGGCCGATGAGTGACGAGGCAGTCGGGACTTGTCTCCCCTAGGCAGACCTAAGACGATCTATGGAGGGGAAGGAGGGACGATCATACTAAGGTCTGCTACTAAACGCGTCCACATAACCGTGAGTCCCCATATCAGCGGGATTCGAATGTACGGCACGTCCGGCACACCCAAAACAGAGATTCTGCCTATTCGGGACGCCGCCCGAAATGGTAAGTCTTCTAAATACGGAATCAAATTCCCATGCCCTGTCGCCCACCTGGCATGTCCTTGCCAAGTTCAAGTTGCGCTCGACCACTACTCGAGCTGATCACGGCTCCTGCTACATCCCCCTCTGCCTATTGACCGGAGCGGTCCCAACGCGACTAGCTTTGTCCCCCTACGCCCTCTCTGCTCTCCGAACTCTCATCATGTCCCGCACTACACGGAAGCGCGCTGAGAGCAAACCTCAATTTACCCCGAGTCTCGACGCTCAGCCTGTCTATCTGATGCCCGTTCCTGTTGTGCATATCTCCCGGCCCATCCCGGCCCATCCACGATTCGGTTGTTGATGACGGCGGCCCCGCCCTGGTGCTCATCAGTATCGTAGGGGGGAGACAAGATGAGTAAATTTCTACTCGATGATCTCCGAGGGACCTTTTGGGAATCACTATTTGATTCGTTCACCTTGTGGATGGTGTCGAGTGCTCGCGGAAGGGCGCATTCAAATAGTACTAGGGTCGGTGTTTGTACGAGGGACCATTATATTATGAGCCAGTATGATACTATCTTATAGCTCAGTCCCAGTGAGAACCCCTCCCATTTCTGGCCTTTGTAATCTTTTCCCGTCGAATATATCTGTAGTATTTGGCTGTATTTAGTGGGAAAAGACGGGAATGATCACATACGGAGACAAAAAGCCATTTGGGGGCCTTCGCATTTTGCTGTATATTGCTATCTTTTTCATTCAAAACTGCTCTGTTTCCCGCTGTCTGCTCACCACAAAAAGATAGGAAAGGCTCTCAATTGACCCACGAAGCCTCCAACACTCCGCTCGCCACCGCGACTATTCAGTACGCTGAACGCAGTCTATTCGGGTCGCCGAAAATAGATACAGGGGTGCTACTGCTACCAATCCGCGCACAGCGTACATCCTACTAGCTCGCGCGCCCGCGCTGCCCCCGCGCTGTCCCCTCTGCACCTCCCACCTGTCCCGCGCGCACCAGTGCACGGTCCAATCCCACCCGCGAGCGCTCCGCGCAAATTCTTGCACCGTTCGCCACCTGCCCTACTAAGAAGCCCCTGTACCATGAAATGTGAGTTAGCTCGCGCGTGCGTCTTGGAACCCCACTGATCTGCGTACCTTTTTACTCATAGTGGCACGCGTGTGGTCGGAAAAGGGAAGTGGAGGGCGGGAAAGCGAATCAGGGGGAGCACGCTGTCGGAAGATGGTGGGGGAAAGCAAGAAGTGGGTGGAGGGGAGGACAATTTCCCCCGTCTTTAAATATGCTGGGGATACCGATGGCGTCATAGACCGCTGAGTGACTTGGGGGCGAGATCGGGAGGTAGTCGAAAACGGACATGGGTTGGGCCAGGGTGGAGGGAACTACAACATGCATGTACATGAACCTGTTCTTATATTACTAGTTTAGTTTTGACATAGGACACATCAAGTGCCCGGAGTAGTAGCACAAATTGAGCCAAGTTGTTATATATAAGTCAACCCAAACTACAACTACGACATGGCTTCGAGCCAAAAATAGACCTATCAAGTATGGTGGCCGTTTGGGGTCAGCTTCGAAGCGCCCTATGAGAGGCTGTAATCACGCGATTACATTGATGGGGCCTCCGGACACCCCAGTAAGCCAGGGATATTTAATGAGCGGAGTCAGTGAGTTGCAGGCTATTTCTGCATTGGAAATCGAATCTGATATTTAGTAAAAACGCATCAAACAAACTAACATGCACAGAATGTTAATGCTGGTTCATTCAATCTCGAATAGGATTGATAAATCTCTGGAGTCGGTACAAATGATGACAGGTGTTGTATATCTACTGCATGCCAGTGTCGGTATTGAAGCTTGAAGACTGGCATTGCCGCCATGATACCAATAAGCAATATGTGCGCCTTAAACATTGGTTAGTCACATGAATCACAGCCATCTAAACACAGGAGAGGCAACACTCGAGCGTGAACAGGTGTGAACAAACCGTACTGCATGTCAAAGGCCCCTAGATTGGAGTTTGTCTATGTTTGTGACCACATCGCATGGCAGACTCGGACGTAGTCACCCCCCATATGTCCCATAGACAAAGGGTTGGTTGATGTTCAGTCATGTCACGTGTCCGACAGTCGAAGGGTCCATCTAGGTGACATAACCATTCGTTACTTTTACGGTCAGAGCGCCGGAGGAGGACTGAAATAAAGGGATACAATTACTCAGTGTTTGGGGGAAATGAACAATGTACGTAGCGAAGCTAACCTGAAATAAAGGGATACAATTACTATATAGCATGAGCACAATGGACGGGCAGTACAGTGCAGACAGGGAGCTCACCTCAGTGTTCGGGGAAAACAAATAATGAGGGGAGCGGATGCAGAGCCTTGAGTATAAGAGTCCGGAATGGTACGGAAACGCAGCTGATAACATCGGAGGCAGGTCTCAGAGTAATGCTAACGAAAATGGAAGGAGTGGAAGGCGGGAGGCGGTACGCGACACTGTGGGAGGTCTCGTGCACTTTGACAGGTACAAATATAGGTAAAAGAGTAAAAAGACAAACATACGGGAACATACAGAATACAACAGTTACAACTACTTAGGCTTGATTATGGAACATTTGCGGAGGTAGTCGAACTGTAAGGGTGGCTGTTAGTAGCACAGATCCAGATGTGCACATATACTACCCGCCGGTGGCTGAGAAGACAGCTTCTGATTTACTCTGCCTTTTGGCGTAGTGGTTCCGGCAGATGTGTCCAACTCCCATGGCCAGTTTACACAAACACTATGCCCACCCTTGCCCTGCACTTTCTGCGCAGAGAATTTAGTTTGCACAACCACTGAAGAGCTCACCCAGGTCATTGACGGTCGGTGTCATATAATGCTCGGATAATAAAAGATAAGTGGAGGAATTCGGTATGAGAGCTGGATATTCCATCACCCGCGCACACTGGCATAGAGTCTTGGCTGCCATGTCCTTGACTGGAGAGACATAGGCACGCGGTGTCATTGACGAGGGTTTGTCTATACGTTCATCCACTTGCCATGGTCACACATACGATAGGGTCCGTCTACAGACTACCGCAGGAGATATGTACACGTTGTGGCTACGTGATGTGGCTGACCTCTACCTATGGACCTCTGACATGCAGTGAAGGTTAAGTCTGATCACAGCAGATTCACAAATCATTAACGCGAGTCCAAAAATTTTCAACGTGTTTGAATCTTCTGAGCAACCTTCCGAACCAATCTTCCAAGCCCTAGACGCCCACCGGTTGAGCCCAAACCGGCGTGGCATATTTGGCCATCTGCCAGAAATGGTAAGGGCACCATCCAAATCGAGGTTCGGTGACGTCATTGGAACCCCAGGCCCACCATTTTGGGCAGGTGGCCAAACATGCCACGCCGGTTCAGGCGGGGCGGCGGGCGCCCAAGGGTTGGAAGATTGGTTCAGAAGATTGGTCGGAAGATTCAAACATGTTGAAAATTTTCGACTCGCGTCAATGATTTGTGAATCTGCTGTAAGGCAAGCCGGAACTCGCACCGTGGGGAAGGGCTCAGTGGAGGGAGTGTTCGGGGGATTCAACGCTCCACGCGACCAAAACGTCAGCAAAAGCTATGCTGATGAGCGCTTGTGTGGGCGTTTAGAAGCTGACCCCAAATGGCCACCATATATCAAGCACCGAGTTTGGGAGCCAAAAGATCCTAATTGCCCACATTGCCTCCCAATCGCTGGCAATGAAAGGGGTTCTCACTGGGGCTCAGTACTAGATCTGCGGATAGATCGTATGCCAACGGAGCGTACCCTCTTCCCATAGGTCGGAAGTTTGGATAACAAGCATCTTTGAGATAACAGATATTGAATGACGAGGGAAATACTGTTTTGGAAGTGCAGAGTCCCCGCGCACCAGAGGCGCGACACGTCATGGTGTATAGATCTCGACGCACTATCGGAGATGAAATTGTTGCTGACAAAGTCAGATTGGGGACCTTACAGTTCAAACACTCAATTGGCTGCAGACTAAGTCGGGACGAGGTCGGAGGAGCACTCCGATGAGTCGTAGAGCGAAGATGCTTACATAAGTAACACAGCCTTCTGGGTGTCCATGTCCACTGATCGCGACTCGGACAGCCTGAGTGACTCCTTGTCTCCTTGTCTCCCAAGATAGACCTGGAGCTCTTCTATGCTACCCTTTCCAATCTAGCTGACTCCACAGACGACCAACTGGTAGGATCGCAAGGCAGCAAGCATGATGCTGCATGAGTAATCTATCTTCTCCGATGTCAAGGCAAGAAGCTCACTATGGCACCAAGCGCATACTTGTCTCTCCCATTATCGTGCGCTACTCATGGACGTTCAAGCCGCACAGAAATGTTTAGGGAATGACTTGATGTGCCGCTTCAATGTGTGCGCCCTCTGCCTGCGGTGCTCGCGTGACCCCAATGCCATGAAGATGCCAATGGGCCGCCCCGGAGATATGAGGGCAGATGGAGGAGGAATGCAACGTGCACGGGAGGCGATGAAGGAGCATGTATTGTGCAAATTCGAGAAGGTGCTGCAGCTCGCGGCAATGTCCACCATCTCGACTTCCTGCGGCGAGGTGGACTACTCGGAAGGTGGGCATCCTTCTGACTCCTTTGTTCCAGCCGCTCTGTGAGCCATCACCAGACTACACGGGGACGCTGACGGCACCACACAGTGCTCGGAACAAAATACGAGGTCGACTCCGATGGCAGGAGCACGGTGGAGACACTCACACGCAAGGCAGAGGAGGCAGCACTTCGCCAGGTCAAACACGAGTAGGCTGAGGTCCTGAAGAGCAAGCTGTTGAACACTTGACTGCCGTCGCTCGTACCGATATCCACGTTCAACGGTCCATGGACCATGGGACCAACCGTGCCCACCCGCTGACATACGCCTTTCCTATTTGTCTTGCTCATGAATGGGGCTGAGAAATAGAAACAACGTACTTAGTCCTTCAAATCTACCCTCGCAGACCTTGTGCTGAACTCCAAGACGCGAAGAAGCTTCATTGTGCAAGAAGCAGCTGTCAAATATTGCGCGTATGCATCGTGCATTGCCGGTGTGTCTGCCCCCCCCCGGCCCCATGTCTTCCAGCGGCCGGTGTATGTGGACGGTGGTATGCCTTGCGGATACGGACACATGATGTGGAGACACACGCTTGTAACAAAACAGCACAGCATGAAGCTGGCAGAAACGGACGTTGTAGAGCTCACGCAAGAAGGTATGGATGGTCGCTCGTCATTGCACAGTTGATGACTGGTGGCTGATATTGTGTCTCGTTCTCAGGGACAGGATGAACGGCCGGAGGTCTCGCAGAAATGTTGATGTCAGAAGTGGTTGCATTCCAAGACCGAGTACCTTCAGTTCAGTGAGTGACAAATTGTTGTATGTGTGGTGTGCTTTCGGGTACAGAAACTACTGCTAATAATGTCCATTGTGCAGACAGTAAAGACATGATTGCGGTATTTACATGGTAGACAACCCTCAGGGTGGTCAAATCAAATTATTCTGTGTTCTCTCATCCCTCACCATCGTTGTCCACCTTCTTTGCATATTGTCGAGTTCTCATCATCTTTGAATAGAATGCTCCAGACATCGCACACTTCGGATACTGGTGCATCCACTTTGTGAAGGCCTCGCATAACAGGCGTGTCTTCTGATCTCCGTCTCGACCAGCAAACCCAGTCTCAGTTGCGCTGACTGTCACGGTATGGTGGTGCATCCAAGGTGATGCCTTCCGGATTACTGGGGGGTGGTCGCGGCGACGACTGTTCTGTTGTGGCTTTGCTAATTCCGCATTAACATGCTCACAGTTGAATCTCGATGCAGGGCAATACACTTCCACCACCTAGTAGAGAGGAATAGCTCCCGCTGCCCACTGCCCACACCCGCGTTAACACGTACCGCAGATTTGATTGGCTCAAACACTCTGCTTTAATCCGGATATAGGACCTCCTGTCATTTTCGGACTCTGGTTCCACACGTACCGCTCATGTCTGTTTATTACACGTAAATGCTGACTTTGCGGAGCAGATGTGGATGCAAATGCAAAGATTCCTCCCGAGACACTCCGTGTCCTGCAGGCTTCAGCACATGTTGAAGTCAAAATTAGGATTACTCGCTTGCCTGCCCATGCCGCATGTCATTCTACCAAGTCAGGGAGTCTCTGGTGCCCCCCGTGCGTGGTCCTGTGCAGGTCATAGTGCCTCTCCTCCTTCATTCGCACACTGTCCCTTCCATCGCCCTACCAGCTCCCCCACCCGTTGACCATAGTCCCTCCGACTCCTTCAAGGCCGCCGTTGCTACTCAACTCTAAGTATCTCTTACTCACGGTACGTGCTGTCTCTGTCCATATACCCTCAAATGCTGAATATGTTGATGGCTACTAGCTATCCTCCGCAATGTGGTTGATCAACATGGAGACCGTGGAATTCGAAGAATTTTTCGACTCGTCTGAAATCCCCCTGTATGCAATCCTGTTGCATACCTGGGATTGAGAGCTCAGGGAGCAGTCGTACCAGGCTGTCATGAAGATACAGGAAAAATATGTGCATCAATTGTCCGCCCCTCCTGTCCCTGGCCCTCCTTTGTCCAAATCTGTCTTGGCTTCCCCTGGCCCTCATTTTTCCGCTGTTCCTTTCCTTTCCCTGGACCCCTGTCATCTGAGTCGGCCTCTCCTCCCTCTGGCTCTCCTTCCGATGCAGAGACAGCAGCACCTTTGATTGGAGTATCTGGTGGGCAATCTGTATTATTGGTATATTTGCATGGTTACTGACCAGCATTTTCACGTCATCCCACTGCGGAATCAACGGGTGGACAGAGGACCACCAGGATACTGTGCATCCTAGTTGGATCTGCCGCATCCGCATTCCATTCATCACCAAGTTCTCCAGCTGGTGTACGAAGTTCAAGACGCAGAAACAACAGAGACGTTCTGTGCATGATCAGCCTTCCCCTCTATCCTTCTGCCCCGAGCCTCATTCTCCGTCCCAGCCTCCGTTGGATGGACTCGCCGGAGAAGTCACCTCTGACCTCCTTCCGAGCGCCCCCAACCCAGGTCCAGAGGCTCCCACTGCTCGCCCATCTCCTGCTCGCCCCTCCATCTGGGATTCTGACTTAGGGCTCTCGGAGAAGATCTGAAAAGCATGCGAGATCGTGCGCCATGATGGCTACGGCTACATCTGGGTCGACTCCTCCTGCATCGACAAGACGAGCAGCTCCGAGTTGTCCGAGGCCATCAACTCGATGTTCAATTGGTACCACGGTGCGGAAGTCTGTTATGTCTTCCTCTCGGATGTTCCCTCCCTCCCCTCCCCCTCCTCCTCCTCCACCACCACCTCCAACAACAACGACAACAATATAGAAGCAGAGAACTCAGACATCGACCCCGCACTGAGAGCAGAGGGCTCCAAGTTCCGGAAGAGCTGATGGTTCATGTGCGTATGGACGCTCCAGGAGCTCATTGCGCCCTGCTTGGTCGTCTTCCTCTCGAAGGAGTGGGAACCCCTCGGAATGAAGGACACATTGAAGGATCTCATCCGGGATGTGACACGTATCAACTGTGGAATCTTGACGCATGAGAAAGCATTGGATGACGAGAGTGTTGCCGAGCGGATGAGATGGGCATCTACATGCAAGGCAACTCGTGTCGAGGATGAGGCGTACTCGCTTCTAGGTATCTTCGGGATCACAATGTCTACGCTCTATGGAGAGGGTCGGTATGCCTTCCGGCAACTGCAGGAGGTGATCCTACAGCGAATCCCTGATCAAAGCCTGTTCGCTTGGGGAGAGACTTGTTGTCCTGTGGGGCCTCAGAAGCCCTCCTGCCTATGGTATAACAGTTACCATTGGTCACCTTTTGCATATTCTCCTCGCCTCTTCAACTTGTCCGATCATAGCAGCCACATTATCCATGCATCCGATCAGCCCAAAATCAAGTTCCTAGAACTCCCCATGGAAGAATACAACCCCACTCCCTATGCCCTCCGCACAAAATTCTGTTTACTTCCCCTGCTGGCTTTCAACCCCGCACTCCAATTCCTCTATAGTGGCAACACTGCAGAATTCCCTGGTCGTGGTTTCACCTAGTACCTCACCCTCTTGGGGTCCCAGGACACCGCTGATAAGGAGCGGCTCCTATGCAGACTGTGCCATGTGACCTGTCCTAAATCTGGGGTTGAACTCATACATGTCATAAGGAACATTTGGGACAACCCGGCGCTGGGCAGGATACTCACTGTTTCGCTGGCCGACCTCGAGCATGCAAAAAGTAGTATGCAAACGAAGACCGTCTATCTTCCCCATCTGGCTCCCGAACCATTCACAGCTAGAAAGTACGTGAAGTTTGGCAGGATGTATGAGCCTCACTTGGAGGACAATACCATTGTATTGAATCTTGCCCTTCCAACATGGGCCCGAGTTGCCCCACAACCGTACAGGCTCTCAGACCCTCGGCCTACCGAACACCATCATTCTAACTCCCATTCCCTCATACTCTCCCACCCATCATTCAACATACACATACAATACCGTCACATGGCTTGGATGTCCCACCGCTGGCACAGTGTGATTATCGAGGCCCGTGTCTGGATCTCTGATGAAGATGTTCAGAGCGACACAATCCAGTGCGCCCCGCCCTACACTTCTGCCATCTGGGCTCATGAAGCATCATGGCCTTTGACTCTTCCAGTGAGGAGGAGACGCCTGGTCATGCATTCAGGGCACGAGGTGACGTTGCTCCTCGGACTAGGCCTTACTCGGACTGCACCATTCCATTACAACGTCCGGATTGATGTTGCCCGGACTCCGGTCACTGCCCCCGAGGCCCCAGACCAGTGGGGTGGCCAAAGAACTGTGTGGCCGGAGCCCGACTGGCACGATCCCGAAGACTTCAAATTCACTGTGCTGGGATCTGTCTGAAAGGTGTTAGAAAGCTAGGGGTACTCGGTCCATGTCAAACCTGAAGGCCTCTGCCGATGCTCCCATTTCCAGACCCACCCCTCAGTCCTCATCATTATTTCCAATCCTGCAGCCAACTCGGGCTTCACCATCTTCATCTGTTATTTCCATATGTTCCAGAGGACTGAGGATGGGCAACTACTACTAGTTGTAGCCCGTGTCATCTTGGAGTCATCTTTGGTCCCTAGCAATGCATCTGAGATGTACCAGGACGGTCTATATGTTGTAGGTTGGGGGGACATGAGCTCTTGGAACTGGAGTCATAAGGACGAATACTCAGATCGGCAGCAGGTTCTCAGCCTCAGGCTCACCACACTGACCGGAGACTCGCTGACACTCCGCCTCAGCTTGCACTTGGCATGGAAATCCAAATACTACCTGCACGTCGATATCAAGCATAACAGATCTTCCTCGCCCCGAGGTGAACCCGATCCCCATCACAGTAGGATCACAAAACCATTCCCTATGGGTGAACCCCACAGCAGTGTTACATTGACGCTTCCTGGACATGTCAAGCATGCTTTACAGTCGCAGGGATACGACATCCGCTTCAAAGGGTTTGATGAAGACCACCCCGATTGCTGTCACCTCACACTCACCGATGCCAACCTCACGATTGACATCGAGTACTCCCACCATCCATCCACCGACTCTGAGCAGGGGTTGACCTTCCGAGCTTGCGTCAAAGCCTTGTCCTCGCAATGCTCCCAGGATGCCGCTGATCCCGTCACTCAGCCCGACAGTCGGGCTGTGCCAGTGAATTGGGATGCATGGAGATTGGACAAGCAGGAGAGTTGGGGCATCAGACCGGGAGGTTGGCATTGGCAACTCACCCGGAAAGACGTCAACCTCGCACTCCTAACAGGACTTCAGCTGACTTTGCATCTCGGCTTCTACCTCGTATGGCTCTCCGAGTACTGCCTCACGGTCGAGGTTGTACCACTGTCACCACTCTCGCGAATGACCTCGCACGAGATGCTTGGGACTCCGCATACTGGCACAAATGGCGAAGACGCTGGCGATGATCCAGATGTGCTGGCGATGACCACAGGTGAGGCCAACAACTAGGACTTTGCACCTCCTGGTATGGACGCACTTGAGGTGTTACCGTTTTCTGGGGTGTAGGAGATGCCGAGGTGTGGGGAGCGGGTTCGAGCTGAGTATCCGGCGATCTCCACGGCCACGGTCTCAGTGATGATCGTTGATTCGTGGGCTGCTAGAATATGGACTATACAACGTTCTCACGAACGCTGCTTCGTAAATATCAGTGTACCCTATTTGTGCGTTAATAGTGATCATGTAGACATCACTTGGACAAAAGCTTGACCCCACCTTGTTTCCAAATGTAACCGCTACTCTGCTACCACATATAACCACTTCTGAATTGTATTTATTTATAGGGATATTTGATCATGAGAACATCTTGAGACCCAAACGTTGAAGATTGGGAGTAAGCTGAGAGCCATAAACTACACAGGCAGAGTAGATATTGTTGGATGCAAAAACCCGACATGCTGTCAGCTTTTCTAACGTGCAAATAATGAGGTGGCTAGAGGAACATATCAGCGACAAGGCAGGACAATTTGCGAAGCCAGCGACGAGCTTCAGACAGGGAGCCATATGCGCCAGAGCCGTACGTGTCTGCCTACACTGGCGGGTGTTGGTTCTGATTCGCGGAGCTCCATCCAACAATGTCTGACCATCCGAGGAAATATGAAGCCATCTTCATCATGGAGCATAGGGTGGGCCAAAGGGAGAAGTGGCCATTAGTAGTCGAGTGCCAGTGGTAACTTGAAAGAGTTCCTTGCGGAGGCGGTACGGAACTGCCCTCTCTACCGCTGCTCACTTTCATGTTTGCGTTTGCAGCTTCGACTGGCACCCAAATTCGTTGTCAGGCGAGTATACCGAGACAGACCCCCACAAGTTGGATGTCACCAGAGATCCTACTAGACAATGGCCGTGAAGCAGCTCCCCGAGTCCAGGGTGATAGAAGAAGAGCCTGAGATGGACGCTCGATTCAAGGGCTTGAGGGCCTGCAGTCCCTCTCCTCTACGCTCACTGTCACACTGTCTGGTCTCTCCTGAGTCTCATCCCATCTGACTTTGAGCTCTTGGGTCCATAAGCCGTCGACCATACATACATCTCCAACGATGCTGGGTCCACAGACAATTTTGGTGTCTTCCTCTCTCAACTCCGGTGCGGTTGCTTCTGCTCCTGCCTTGTCCACTGGTCCACCTGTCCGCTCTCCGGCGGTGGACATCCACTGCAGGGAGTACACCGTACAGAAAAGTTCGCAGGCAGTCTTGAAAATCAGACTAACCTTGCAGACAAAGGCATAACGGGGCTCCCAGGAGATCGGGAAGCTCAACGGGCATGTGGCGAGGGCCTATGTGAACCTGGTGCGTTACTCCCACTGTGAGACAATCAGACGAGGAAAATCCGGGTTGGTCAAACCCGGAATTTCTGGCGTGCAACCCCGGAAATGGGCTCAAAAACCTTGGTCCAACCTGAGTTTTCAACCACGGAAAAAATGGGGCCAAATGTCACTTTTCAATGATCATTTTTGGTGGACCTTCTGGGATAAAACCGGGTCCAACCATGGAATTTCGCCTTTGAGTCCTAGATAGCTCGGGTGGGGTATTCCTTCAATATCACACTTTGTAACACATTACGGCACATCAATGCATTGCTTGCAAGTAGCGAGGTAACTAGGAACAGGGAAAACTAGTACACGCCTACGAAACTAGCACTAGCGCCAATGGATAATTCGAAACCACCCGACGCCCGTCCGTCAGTACAGACTTTTGCCATGGCGCCGACAGTCAGTTCCCAGCCATTCCCTGTGGCCATCACCACTGGACCTACCTGGTGCACCCATCCAGGCTATGAACCCACCTTCACAACACTTTCTCCGAGGATGTACAGGAATGCGCATCAGGGCAGTACTCACATTGGTGGCTCCGGCACTCAAGTGGACATTTCCTACAACCCTGATGCCCCTCCTGAACGAGGAAACCAAGCATCAGTGAAAGAGTTCAGAAAAGGGCCAAGGTACACACCTTACACCCATGACCGGGCAACTCGCAGCTACGATGGAGCACACATTGATGAATTACGCACCTTTGGTTGGCCAAAAACCCCGAACAGAAGGCAGAAGTCCCAGCATAGTAATGGAAGCGTAGAAAGTCCTTCAGGAGCCTGAATGTCGACAAAAGAAGCTGTCGTTAAGTGTGAAGCATGATTGGAGCCAGCACACTCCGCCACGTAGAGGGAGCAGCGAGAAACAGACCAAGACCAAGACCAAGACCAAGAGCCAGAACAGACCGAGGAAATATCGCGAGTACCAGAGAAACAAAGAAGGATCAGATAGCTCCGGAGCGGACGATGACCTCGTCGACGTGGGTGATGAGGAAAAAAGCGCACACTCGACGCCCACCGAAGCACGAGGCTGTACACGTTTAGGGCAGGCAATTGCGAACTTGGGCGATTTGCCTCCTTGGGCGCCTGCAGTTCCACGGTCATCAACCGTGGAATAAACCCGTCCAAGTCAGCCTCCACCAGCCCAGGTGTAAAACATGGCGGGGACCCGGATTTCCGCCCGACGAAAAAGCGCGGTCAATTTCCGTTTCCACGGCCCAACCGTGGAACATATTTTTTCCATGGTCAAACAGGCGCTTTTCCGGGGGCGTCAGGTCCACAGTGGATAGTGAGTCGGACACAGTTTGAAAGTCAATCACTCTGGTCTGGCTGACACTCAACAGATGCATTCCGCATCCTGCTCGACACCTATCGCACCTTGACTATGTAACACTCTTGCAGTGGTATACAGATCTGACCTGCTGAGACCGTTGTACTGTCAGTTCATCCAGGCCTCCGCCGAGGACGGGAAGAGCAATCGGCCTCTCGGAGACCTGTGCTGGAGGACGTATCGCTCAAACATATCCGAATTCATACCACGCACGCCCAGTCGTCGACAAACACTCGCTCCGGTATGTATTTAGATCGTTGTTTGCGCACTGTCCTCATGTCGGGATCGTCTGTAGTTCGGGCACGCTTCTACCGGCCCGCCTGCAACTGAGTCTACTACTGGTTCTACTGGTTCTACTAGATCGAGCGGCTCGAACGCAACAGCGGATACGGACTGGCAGACTCTCGTATATCAGCGGAGCGCGGACTCGGACGTGGTATGGCTTGTTCTATCCGATGGGCACGATTTCCCTGGCCGACTTCTCATCGTCAATCACTTGGGGCCCGTCAAACCCTACCCGATAATTCCAGTCCTCTGCCTTTGCGTTTTATTCATCCTCGGTCGACCAGCCAGCCTTATCGCTCCTCGTCAGGACTCAGGTCGGCTATCATACCATCCCAGGAAGAGAATAGCTCGTCTTCGTCGCCGGTATCCCTTTCTTCCTGCATTTTGCCATGCACCCATGCCAACAATTCCCTTCTGGCTTCATCTTCGATCAAGTTGCAAGTGCCCCTCAAGAGTTCATCTCCTTCCAGCGGACACGATCGCCGGCAACCGTTACACCAGAGGTGACAACTGGAAGCTGCCGTCTACTGGGAGATCCCTGGAAGTGTGATCTCGGTAAGCCTTCAAACACACTACGTTGCGCCGAGCTCGATACTTTGACTCTCCAAGGAGAAAGCTGCATGTATTATTCGAGTAGCTACAATGGTAAATCACATTTGGATAGAGGCACCACAAATGCGAGGAAAGCGCGGATTGAACATCTCATAGATATAGGTGTGACGTTGAGAGGAGGTCAGCTGGTCGGTAGAATCATCCAAGTTCAGCATACATGAATGTTGTGGTGGTGGTCGCGACTTGTGCTGCTGCTACTATTGCTATCAGCGCGTGGTCGAAGAGGCGTCTCCTTCGCATCCCCCCCCCGCTGGAGACTGCAACCCAAACCACCGCTGCTGGTGCGGCGGTTTCTGTTGCGACTACTACTACGCGCCAGCAGGTGCGTCCGACATGCAATACTTTAGCGCGATAGGATGCCCCCACCGCCACGGCGGGAGTGGGGGGCCCCGACAGTGTGCGTTGCGGCCGATCGGTGGCCCGTGTGACTAACGAGTGAGTTATATCAACAATAAGCTCGACACAAGAACCCCACAACCTTTTGCCGCAAGGTGCGAACCATGCAAGGGCGGCGGAGCCGTACTGCTCCTACACCAAGTTACTGTGTTGGTTCTGGGCGGCGGAGACGGGGCCGACGTGGTGGAGGCGCGACTGCTGCTGGGAGGGAGCGCTACCAAACGCCGATGCCTGCCCTGGCCTATCGTTATACGCCCGCCGCTCAGCGTCCAAGTCCGGGTCGAATCCGAGTCGGTCCGCCTACAAGCCCGTCACTGCACCCCGCCACTGGGACATCTTCCCTCTCCTTCGACTCCCGGGGAGCGCCGAGGACGGGTTTGCAGCTGGGATTTCACGTCCAGGTCGGCGGGCGTCCAGATCTGCGAGACGGGTCAGTGCACACGCACCGCCGGGCCGGACGTAGGAGACGAAGGCAGAGGCAGCTGCGGCCGCAAGAGAAGGTGCGGGCGTGGTCGTGGGGGAGCACTAGGGCAGGAGTACGAGATGGATGGCCGACAGACCGAGACCGAGCGCGGGACCAACGTACTACGTAGGCGGTCCGAGGCTGAACCTGAACCCTTCACGATGTTCAGTTGTGGCCGAGGACTGGCAGGATGGCGGGGTTTGAGTCCGGGTCCACCACAAGCGCAGATGCATCCCGGTCCAGTTTCTCAGACGAGGCGGAGCCGAGAGGGACCGCGCCGCCCTCGACCAAAGTCTGCGCGGTATCCGAGGAGACAATCGCCTGATTTGACGAGGCGTCCCGGTCAACGGGGGTCTCGAGGAGGTGGAAAAGGATATCAGAGGGAATATTGCAATGGGGGAAGGTGTTCTCGCCGAGTATGACCTGTAAACGTAGGATGAAGCCAGTACGTGAGACTGGCGGTCGACGATACGAGCGTATGGTTCCAAACGACTGCCGTCTGCCGTCTGAAGGTCGTAGACCTCGTTGAAGATGACTCCGAGGACCTTAATAAGCCGACAAGGATCTGACATGTCGCAAATACTTATACCTCAGCGATTTGCCCCAAACCGGAGGTGTCGGAAGGGCTCACCTAATATCCTCTCTCCAAACGCAACCTCCAGCACCCGCAGCACAAGTGCCCATAAGTCAGCATGAGAACAGTACACTACACCAGAGGAGATAGCCCGCGAGGAACCCAAATTGGAGCCAGCGGGACGATGTGCGGTTTTCCTCGTTGAACGTCTTGAAAGGCGAGTCTTGGAGGTTGTCGCCCTACTTGAAATCGAGGACTAGGGATGGCAAGGTTGTAGTTTCAGGACTGCAGAGATGATGGCGTATACCAGGCGATGCACCGAGTTGATGCAGATGCCAGAGAGGCGGGCAGGAAGAGGGAAGGCGTCTGATACGAGTCGGTCCCAAACAGGCGCCCAATATGTTCGCGACGGCAATATCCATCGTGTTTAGCCAGTAAAACAGTCAACAAGGCGTTTAGACATCTGAAAACATCATGAACATACACAGCGATGCAGCACAGCAATACACAGGCGGAAGTCTACACAGCGGGAAACAGATTCGTCGAGACGCAACTACGCAATAGTGAGGCAAACTCCAACATCCCAAAGTATAGACACAACCGGACGAGGGTAGAGGACACAAGGATAGCACGATACAAAACACATCATCGAAGAGCGATAGACACGATCAACAAACACATACATACGAAACACGGTCGACAGGAGACGTAAGAAAACAGATTCTAAAAAGCCCATGCAGGTGCGTCGCCGCTGGAAGCAGTCCTCCAGTGCGCCGGACAGCAACACTGGAGCCACTCCCCTGAATGCGACGACGCACCCGCCCGTTCCTCGTCCATCAGCCATATGACAGCCCTCGCACATGAATCGGTCGCCAAAACGAGCAGTCGGCACGCTGGCTGAGTGCTCGTGCGGGGCGACCGATTCGAGAACTATCATACCGCTGGTGCGCGCGATCCGGCCGATGCCTGCGAGAGGTCGAAGGTAGGTCAGCTTACGCGTCGAGTTGGGGCGCATAGCGCGACAGGGATCGGATAAGAGATACGCACCGCGAATCACACCTCGCGCGCCGCTATGTTTTGTGTTCGTCCTTCTTGACGGCCTTCCAGCCCCTCGCGCCCTTGGCGTTGTTCGGGTTCCGCGGGGATCCGAGGTCGGTGTGGGCGGACTGGTGGTGCCGGTTGAGGTCGTGCTTGCGACTGAATGCGCGCGAGCACCCAGGCTCCTTGCAGCAGTTGCTGCGCTTGCCGAGGTGAACGCTGTTGATATGGACCGTCAGGTTGTGGGTCCGAGAGTGGGCTGAAGGCGCAACGGCAAATCAGAACGGTAGAGAGAAGTGAGAGAGAACGGTGTACGCACCCGAATCGCACTCCGGGTAGGGACACGCGAAGCGCTTGGTCGTGTCCTGTCTGCGCTTCTTCTTCGTGGGCGTGTCGTCCTGATGGTTGGACTTGCCCGCTGAGTTGTGAAAGCTTGCGTCGGAGTCGACGCCAGAGTGTTTCTTTGAGATGGTGCGGATGGGTGTCGTGTCCTCGACGACGACGGGTTCCTGCTGAGGGGAAGGTACTGGAAGATAATGAGGAAGCGACGTGGGATCCGTGGGGGTGAACGGGAAAGGATCCGCGTTCACCTCCATGCCGGTCACGAGGCCTGGTGCAACAGCGCCCGCAGCACCGACCTTGTGCTGCGGCTGTTGTTGACCGGGCCAGTACTGACCCTTGCAGTAGGCTGAACTGTCGTAATAGTGGTCCTGCTGGAGGAGAGCAGGAGACGGATCGAAAGGCAGCATCGTAGCCGTGGGCTCACACTGAAACGCGAACCCGAAGTGGTGGAAGGGCGAAGGGGAAGGCGCGATTGGCTGGTCGACCAGCGCGTCTCCAGCCGAGGCCAACTCGAAGTTGGGCAAGAATGTGAAGGGACAGTCAACGAGCGTACTGTCCGAAACAGGTGATTGAGCCTGGTTTGCTGAGTACGCGGTGGACAACGTGTCGTCGGTGAGCACGGGAGCGGGGTAGGGCATAGCATTGTCGAAGATAGATTGCCAATCGACGGCAGGATCGGGGTCGCAAATGAAGTCCATTGCATCGTACGTATGCCCAAGAGCATCGTCGATGTCTTGCTCGAAACGAGAGATGGTTTCCGGGGCGCCCTCGCGGCACATGAGAGCCTCGCCGGACCCGCCGAGGCTCCCGGGAGCTCTCCCCCAGTCCGCAAAGGAGCTGGAGGACGTCTCGGTGCCATCAGGGTAGAGGGCGTTGTAGTCCATTTCGTCGGTGCGGGTGAAGAGGTTGTTGGTGGATGGGAAGTCGGCAGTGGTTGTGGGGGGAGGAGGCAAGGAGAGTTGGGGAGACGAACACGTCAAGCGTGAGTACTTACTTTTGTGTCTGTCCCATTGCCCCTTCTGCAGCGATGCTCTGGTAGGGACCTTCTTCCCTTCTTCTGCACTGCACGTTGCGCGGACGCGTCCCCTTCGAGCCTCATTGTAGGACAGAACAGAATTGCATCGAGGTCTGGAGTCCCTGATAAGGGCCTGCGTCGCAGATCCTGAGCAGAACGGGCGATAGTCAACGGTCGAAAGGGCTGAATAGCTATCAAAAATAATAGATATGAATGATATCCAGCCGATGGGGCGTCGAAAGCAGAGATACGAAGCAGCTATAGCCCGCAGATGAAGCTATGAAGTATCGAGCACATGAATGAGTTCGATGTTGTCGTCACCGCGTCGTAAACTGTCCAGCGAATAATGTCTGGGGTCCCCTCTGGTCCCCTGGGGGTCTCCGGGCTGCACCGCCGATCGGTCCATCATAGCCCCGATCTCGGAAGGCAGTGCACGGCACCCGCCGGCCGGCCGAGGGCTCGCCCAACTCGTTGCGACTCCCCAAGCCAGACCGTCGTCCACTGGCACTCGATATGTTCACCTGCGCTCACTGACGTCCCGCAGGCGACCACGTTTACCCACTATCGAGCCTTTCAGCCTCTCTCACTAACGGCAACCTCAACGGCGCAGAAATTAGAAGACATTCGTGTGGTTTTTCCGTGCGACGACTCAAATTTCCTATCTTCGTGCATAGATATAACCCTGGTTGCGCCATTTGCGAGGCTGCCAGAAGGTATATCGATGTGCGCTGGCCCCCTGCCAAGCGGCGTCACAGCTATGGTCGGCGGAGTGCCGTCGGGGACTTGAAGGATGAAGACTAGGTGAGTTCATGAGCTGGAGAGCGGCGATCGTGGAAAATTGGAATGGAATATGAACAGGAGCGACTCATGCGCGACGACTTGAACCGTGTGCGAAGCTTCGTATGCGCTGAGAGAGTGAAAGGAATGGTATGACTGTCTGTCTCTCGATATCCCAGCCAACGGCGACGATGCGACTAGGCAAAACCCGACTCACCTTTGCAATCAAACCCCCTCCTCTCGTTCCACGAGCTCAGCCTCCAAGGTCATCTCATTTTCGTCTCCCTGTGGCACGGCGCCGGCTTCCACGCGACTCCGAGACCCTCCTAGCAAGTGTCTCTTGACCCGCGAAAGAGGGCTTCTATGAGGACGGGAGGAGGGGGACCGTGTGTGCGCGTCTGCAATGGAGGAAGGTTGTCTTTCAGGCTTTGCGGTGCTCCGGGCTGACGGCTTTCTCTTCAGGGAAGCACGCGCGGTGGCATCAGCATTAGGATTTGCTTTAGCGTTGTCTTCTCGTGCGGTTTGAAGTTAGGTTTTCCAAGTGCGCTAACCTGTCGGTTGCTGTACGAGAATCGTTGTGGTTTCTGCGCGCTGTCCCACCGGCTTCCGTTCATGAATCTGTACCTGACATGCTTGATCGGTTCTGTCCTCCCGCGCGCGCTGGTAGGATATAAGCATGATCTAGCACGATTGAGTGTTTGTTTTCCTTCGCACAGGCAGACTTTCGAGCAAGATTGAGTAGGAAGTCTAAGATGCAGTATATATGAATATTCCGTGATCGTGTGATACTGTGACATCTACGCCGACTTGAGGACTTTCTTCGCCGAATTCGCCGCCTGGAATGAATCAAGTGGTGTCAGCGAAAGCCCCAAGATTCGACATTCCATGTACCAGCTCTCGTGCTTTACAGTCGTACGCCTGCATGGCAGCCCTGTAAGGCGCGACGAGCATATCGGAGTCCAAAGCTGGGGCCAATGTGTATACCTTCTTGTCCTCCTTCGCTGGGGTTTCAAAGTCTTCATGGAATCCGTCCACCATGCCTCCGCGGTGGGACTTTACCCATTCCTTGACATGCAAGTTTCCGGCAAGAAATAGCGTTACTAACAAGCATATAGTGATGGCAGTTTACGGGAGACGTACCGTGCAGTTCGGAGTGCGTCTGTGACCTTCGTTTCACTCCTTGTACGAGGCGCCTTTCGCGCTGGTGCAGCCGTAGAAGATGGGGAGGCGACTGCAAGTGTTCCGGGATCTCCAGAGTCCCTATGAGCATTGGAGACCAAGCTTGTAGTGGCCGTTGTGAACCCGGAGCCCACGTAACCCTCCAATCCGTCCTGGAGCGTCGGACGCGGACTCCTAGGTCTGTTCGGAGATTCCGCTACAATCTTGCCCAACTTCAACTCCCTCGAATCCTCCCGATAGAGCGCCTCCACCTGTTCGGTTGTCTATGGACACAGCGAAACCTCGTCAAACACTTGTACAAGAGAAAACGACGTGTCCAGAACATATACCTTATGTGGCATTGACGCGGCGATCTGCCGGAAGTTGTCACCGTGCTGGACTAGCAGCTTCAGGAAAAGAGCTGTCAGGGGCGCGCTTGCCATGTCAATAATCAGCGTGCGGGGTGAAGGGTATAGATAAGACTTGCTTTTCTCGTCCTCAGACCAGTCTTCCCGCTTTTCGGGTTTGACCGTAGGGTCGTCCGAGTCTCTCTTCCGGCATTCCTGACAGCCCTCCATGTCTGGGTCTGCCTTAGCTAAATTCTGGATGAGCTGCCGGAAGCGGGTCATGCTGATACCCTCCACACGATACCCCACCGCATTGTGCTCGGGACACTGCACAAGAAACAGCGAGTACCGAACTCCACGTTTGATAATGGGAGCGATCAAAAACCGGGGTAGCTTCCTTAGCCCAGCATGGTTTGTTCGATCACCAGTGCTCTCCACCGGGACTATGACTTTCACCGTCTGTAGGGATGTTAACGAGTGTGCGGAGCCTAGTTGCTTGCTACTACCCTCGACGGCATCTACTAAATACACAGGACGCCTCTCATTAGTCTCAAAAAATTGAGTTTGACCACGGCTCAGTGACGTACTCGACACGGCGGACATTTGCGGACAAACCACCGAAAGATTGACAACGGAGTCGCCACATATGTCTAAGACGGGTTTCAATATCTCGAGCTGTCGAGGAGGAAACCAATTTCAGTATGCCATTCCACAGCGCTCGTGGGTGGATGATCCCTTACTGAGATCTCGAGATTTTGGAGCTTGTGCGCCTCTCGAGAAAACAGACCGCGTCTCATAGAGGTATGCACCGTTTGGTCCGAAAACATCCACCGTGGAGGGTTGTTGTGCGGGTAAATGATCCGGACATCCTCGACGTTCCTGAACGACCGAACGGCACGGGAGAGATCCGAAATTGAGGTGAACTGGCAAGAGAGATCGAGTGTGGTCACCCGATAGAACGTGGACCCGAATGTGCCATTGCGATATAGCAATGGATAGTCACTCCAGCGCAGGGTCCCCCCCAAAACCAGCCGGCGGACATTCGGGAGCAGGTTGGACGACAAGTGGTGGAATGGGACATATGATGCGTATGGCAAATTGAGCTCTGGATCGGGAGCGACCTCGAGAGACGTGGCGAACGTGGCCAGGCGAGGGTGTTTCTCGACGGTGTCCATGAAGGCGTGGAGTCCGCCGTACGTCGTGATTGTCGGTGTGCGGAAGATGCGGAAGAGGTGGTGTGTCGATCGGGGATTCCATTCGTGGGAGACGAGCGCACAATCGGGGAGCGACCCGGGATAACATTCAGCTACAATATCGATGATCTCCTCGATGAGCTCAACAGGAAGAGGAGGCATGCTGTTGACACCAGGATTCAAATGGGAGGATTGGAGGATCGAAAGTGGGGAGGACCAGGACCAGGGAAGAGGAGGACCGCGACGATGACGGGGAGTGTTCGGCCTGTATGCCGAGTAAGCTTTACACGGAATGCTACTATCGCACGCTGCCATAGGCTGCGGGGACGTTGACAGACAGAAGTACTTTCACCTAATCTAGGCGCCTGTCTACTGCTTGGTGTCCGAAGGAACGCGAATGAAACCTTCTGTACGCTAACAGGTTGGTCTCGAGCTTCGTGCACGTTGTGCCCTCGATGAAGCGCATTTCCACTGCTTCCACGAACCGCAACCATAACATTCGCGATGCCGGGTACTGCCGGCCTCCGCTATCTCGACGCAGGTTGGCTCAGCGCCGACTCCATGGCGCATGGTTTCGTCCAATTCGGAAGTCGTTTCGTACTCACTATGATCAGTCTTTCCACCGTGGTATGGCCATGGACAGGGTCTAGTTGCCCAATTCTTTTTCGGCTTCGTTAGGGCGTATATCGGAAGTGGAGGGCCTGCGCATACACTTTGGGTGCACAAGTTCAACGTTCAACCTCGAGGGCAATGTACGTACCTTGTGGCCAACTCGATATTTGAGGGGGACCGGGAGTGAGTGTCCCTATATTGGCGCTCGCTGAGGCAGTTCTTGAAGCGATAGTGAGCCTAAAACTTGTTAGTGCACGGAGGTGGAGAAATGTGGACCCTCCTAGGAATTACAGACCGCAAGTCACTGCGAAGCCCTTGCTACGGTACAAGGTGAGCGATCACATACACAGAGGCGGAATGCACGGAAAACACGAATGTACGTCGCGGGTCCTCCAGACGGGAACAAGTGCGAGTCGAGGATGATGCATGATGTCGCACTGTCCGATTGCATTGTAGAGAGACGTCCCCGACGCCTTCTTGCTCTCAGATACAATATTATTCCAGCGGCTGATGAGCGATGTATGAGAGGGCTTGTAGACAGGACGTACTGTACACTAACAGATCACGATGGGGATTGTGGGATTTGCGAAGTAGCGGAGGTGGGCATTTGACCCGACGGCGAGCAGGAGGCTGAACCGATGCGTCAGCACTCAGATCGGATTCATCGTTGTCTTTTGACGTACACGTACTTGGCCTATGCCTGAAAGTACACGTAACACAGCTAAGAGCGATAATCAGGGCGAGGATGACTGCGATGGCATTCGACAGATAGTTCAGTGTCCGTATTCGTGGCCGCTGCGACACATCACTTAAAAACTCGACTACGCACCGAAGCCGAACGTACTAGCAACTCTTGCAAGCGCGCACCGTCACTGATCCAGAGATCGCTCCTGTCGAAGTCACTTGCAAAGGCGACGATGAGCTAGCGAATTACTTCTGTGATACAGCAGGTAAGACTCACAAACACTGCAAAGAGACAGTGCACATGCGATGAGCATGCATCCAACTTCCGCACTAGAAGTCGTTTATACACTTGCAATTTCAGTAGGGCAGGGGAGGCATTCGAGGGGGTTGGAGCGTCATTCTCCTTGTAAACATCTTCAATGCGCGCCCCTCGAGTGCTGGTTTGATGTCCATTGCAACGGACCGTATCTGGTTTGGCAGGCTGTCGAAGATGTGCGCAGGATCCCTAGCGACTCATAGTATAGGGAACCTCCAAATATTCGGCTCATAATGGGACAAGTGCAGTCAGCTCTTGCGTAGCGGTACTGAATTTTAGTCCGCACTGGCAGAGGTCGAAGAAAGAGAGGCGCAGGCACTGTCAGCAGAAAGAAAGAAAGTTGATCCCGCGCCGTAAATTCACATACTATAACATGCAGCCCAAATTTCTCGTGACTGAAGCTTGAAGCTTGAAGACAGATCTAGAGCAAGGACGTCGACGTCCGACTCGACGAAGGTATGATGGGCGCTTCAAGCGATTCAGGGCCGGTCCGCTTAAATGTCTTAGCGCTTCAATAATCGCCCTATTCCTGGCTGTCTTACAGTCATATCAATCATACTGATATGACTCTAAGCATTCAATTGTATGTTCACCTTTGTCATTGATTCAGTCCCACGAGTGCGACAGTACTGTCCTTCCAGCTGCAGGTTGTGTGTACTTGACCTTCCTCCACCGTCCCCAAGCCAGGATTCGATGCCTTCGACGAGTTCGCCGATATCTGTGCATGGGGTACAGCTCGGGTGTGGTTGGGGTTTAAATTTTGACCCCATTCGTGCACTAGACGATGCCACTGCGGCCCACTCTATTAGCGCGAGCTCTGGTGGTCAACTGACCCACCGGATGCTGGGATCCCGAAGGCGAACAGACCAATGGAATTCAACATGCTCGCAGGTGTTCAACTCTGTATAAATAGGTTCTACGTATTAGCCCCCTTGCTGAAATGACGGACGTCCCGCCGTCTAGTTCTCCCCACCTCTCGCATCCACTGGTCCACCGCCATGTCCGCCGAGGCACCATCTTCCATCGACGGCAAGGGAGGAAGCCTCAAGCACCAAGAGGTCGTGCAAGAGTCCAAGTTCACACCGGAGGACGAGCGGAGGCTGGTGCGCAAACTCGACTTGCGCATCATGCCCATCGCCTGCATCATGTACCTCTTCGCATGTGAGCACCTCCTTGCCTCCTCATTTGTTGTGAAACGAAAATCACACAGCTTCGTCCTTCAGACCTGGACAGGACAAACTTAGGGAACGCTCGCTTGCAAGGCCTGCCCCAGGATGTACTGAACGGCGACCCTACTGGGGTCTTGTTCGACTGGGTGAACTCCGCGTTCTTCTTCTCCTACGTGAGTCTTCATTCTTAAGCTGGCATTCTCCGGGGTAGTCGCTGCGCAAGGTCTCGAGGTCAGAGTCATCCGGCAAAGCGCCCATCCCGTTCCTACAGAGCAATGACCGATGAAGGGCCTTGTGACTTACGGTGTTCCTGGCAGATTCTCTGCCAAATCCCCGCCACGGTGACCTCCAAACTCTTCCCGCCTCGTATCTGGCTGGGGTGTGCTGCCATCGGGTGGGGCTTGTGCTCCGTTCTCATGGTACGTCGTACATTCCTCCACCCTCGTAATCATGCTGATGGGTGGACGAATCCTAGTCCACCGCGTTCAACTTCGCCGGTATCATAGTCGCGCGCGTCGGGCTCGGCGTGTTTGAGGCCGGGTTCGGCCCCGGGATCCCGCTCTATATGTGTACGCGACTTTGTTTTTCTGTGAGTAGCGCGTGCTGACCATGACGACGTTTTTCGCCGTTCTCGCAGCATTCTTCTACACGAAGGAAGAGATGGGCATGCGCATGGCGTACTGGTTCGGATTCGCCGCGGTCGCAGGCGCGTTTGGCGGCCTCATCGCGTTCGGCATCCAGCATGTACACGCTGCCGTGGCGAACTGGAAGCTGCTCTTCATCGTGGAAGGCATCCCGACCATTCTGATCGGGGTTCTATCAATGCTCATTCTGCCCAACCGGCCCGAGGAGACGTCCATGTTCAATGAGAAGGAGCGCGAGCTTGCGTTAGACCGCGCGAATCGCGGGATCAAGGCCGACACGGGGCGTGTCGTGAACAGAGGTGAGATACTGCCGTTCCGACCTACCCTCCCCTCGAGATGTTGACCCTCATGTGTTCTAATAGGTCACATTTTCGCCGCGTTCAAGGATTGGAGGGTGCGTACTGTCCCTCGTCGGGGGCCCGCTCGGTGCTCACGGTGCGCACCTCCGTTGTGCCCTAGATCTACGCCGCGGGTGTCATGTACTTCGGTGCGAACTGCGCGCTGGCGTCCATCTCCGCGTTCCTTCCCACAATTATCACGACGTTCGGATACAGTGCGCGAGCTTCTCTCCGATCGTCCTCGTCGCTTCCGTTGAGCTGATTGCTTGTCATCGTAGCCAACGCGCGCGCGCAGCTGTTCACCGTCCCACCATACGCCGTGGCCGCCGTCTTCCTGTGCCTGAACTCGTACATTTCCGACCGGCTGCAGAGCCGTGGGCCGTTCGTTGCGGGAGTGAGCGCGGTCGCTGCAGTCGGCTACGTGTGAGTTGCACGCCTGCCCTGCATTCGGTATGTCGGTTCTGACACGCACGCACCAGAATCCTGCTCGCCGTGCCCGATAACGTCCACGCGCGCTACTTCGCGACGTTCTGCATCGTCAGCGGGACGTACACGACAATCGGCATCATCATCGCGTGGTGTGCGTGCACATCCTGCCCATCCCGGCTGAGTGTGGTGGACTGACCTCTTACACAGTCGCGCACAACCTCGGGTCCGAGACGAAGAAGGCGACGGGCATCCCGATGTACATGGCCATCGGGCAGTGCGGCAGCGTGCTGGGCTCGCACCTGTACCCGAAGACGGAGGGTCCGCGATACGTGTACGCGTTCCCTCGCTCTCGCCTCTGATATGAGACTTCGCTGACGACGACACGATCGATTGAACAGAAAGGGCTTCGCGGTCACCTGCGCACTTCAATTCCTCGCGGCAATCGCGGCGATCGTCCTCACGGTGAGCTACCGTCTGGAGAACAGGCGGAGAGATAGGGTGTACGGGAAGCCGGTGCCGGACGCGACTGTCGACACGCTGGAGCTCGCGGACAAGGTGTGTGCTTCGCTGTGCCAGAGGAGTGTTCTTTGCGGCTGACGGTTGGTATTGCACGCAGGCTCCCGACTTCCGCTACGTGCCGTGATGACCTGCAGGCTTCTCGACGGAGAGCCAAACCTTCGAATGTTATATGTATGTGGATGTACTCCTGTCTAATACTGTAGCATAGAACACGTTCTGCTTCTGGGAAGACTTGCCGCTCGGCCCGCTGCACGAATACTACTCATCGGGGTAGTGAGCCAGCCCCAGAGCACCCACCGCGGCCGCAACTCCGGTTCGACACTCGTAGCGGGGTGCACCTCCAGCCCGACATCCTCCGCCCACTTCATCGTTCGGTCCTTTCTCGTCGTGGAGCCGTGGTCGAATTCAATTCGTTGAGCGCCGGGTGGTCAGGCCCCGAGGACGACTCACACGATGTCCTTCTGCACACGTCGAATTTGACTGGGTGCGGTTCCATCATGGGTAGCAGTACTGGACACTGAGATATCAAGACCGAGTGAGGATAAGGGAGGTTTAGTGTAAAGTAATGTGTCTATATGGGTATCCTTCTCGAGGACAGGCGGATGAGCAAAAAGATTACGGATGCGCAATAGCTTCAAGGGTGTGCGATGCTTTCTAGGTGCTGTGAGACGGAGGGCAATGAAGTGCGGTGAGTGACGGAGTCACACTAGCTCATCCAGCGATAAGGGAGCGACTACATAGTAAATCCAACTCACCTTTGCAATCAGACATCAGGCGAGTCCTGCCGTGACCTCTTCCACTGGCATATCTGCCACGCCTATCTCATCTTCACCTCCTTGCCGCAACGTCTCCCCGCCAGACTCACCCCGCTCAACCGCCACTTCCTCGTCCCCGTCTATTGAATCCCCGAGGTGCAGCCCCGTGGGGACCTGCGATCCCATCGACGCGATAAAAGGAGGGAGTGGTCCACGACTACGCTGGGAGTCTGTCGCGAGGTTGAAGTTCAGCGAGGAAATTGCCGACGGCGACGACGGAGTGGTTGCTGGACGGTCCGCTTGACGCAAGTCGAAGAGAAAACGGCAGGTCAGGACCGCCGTCACTCTTCCACAGATGACTCAGAAGGGGAAGAATTTGGAGGAAGGAGGGGTTGACATACGGAGGGGTGGCGTAATTGACGAGGTTCTGGTTGAGGACGGCGGACGGAGCCTAGAATACAGATATGATTAGGATGAGACATCATTACGGGATGCAGAAGGAGAGGGATAAGTATACCTGAATGAGAATCATGCTGAGGATGTTCATGCCGGTGATGACGCTGGTATCGACGTTATCATGAGAGTGGTAGTAGTAGGCAGTGGAAATAATTGGCAGCGGGACTCACATGAAACACGTGCTCCCTACATATATCCCTAGTTCGTGAACCAACGCTAGCATTGGAGAGGGGTTCAGACACGCACCGTTATACAACATAACACGGGTTATTGATGGGCCCTTCAACACTCCCCGTTGCCCTTTGGACGATGTGTACGTCTTGTACCACGTTACGAACAGAACGAGAAGGTCTCCGACCACTGCGCAGATTCTAGCTGCTACAATTACTGCACAGACATGGGTCTTCTGTCTCGGGAATGTGCAGTATTTGGCAATGCTACGTACAACTAGGCATTCATGGGATCAGTTCAGACCACAATCGGTTAACATGCACCATGAGGCGTCAAGTAGTAGATTCTTACCGATGTGCTAGCTGTAAAGAGCGAATGGATGGAGAAATGGTACAGTTGAAAGGGCTCGGTTGTATTGTTATTTTGTCAGTGACGTTCACCACCTACTAGTCGGACGTTGCAAATCAGGACGCCGTTTTTCCAGAAGAGGCTAGAGTGCGACAGGATCACGCACCAATGGTAAGCATGGGGGTACAGATAGAAGGAGAAACGTCAAGATCGCTATGACTTTCTTGTTTGGTAATAACGCGTAGACGCGAATGGCCGAGAAGACTGGGTGATAGACGCCTGGTAAGAGATTCAAGACCGTGGCCAGAGCAGCTTGCTTGTGCTTACATGTTGGGGCGAGCAGATACGGTACATTTGTCACAACTTGGAGCCGAGTATTGACTCTACAGCTATAGGCATCTTGTGATGAGTATGCGAGGTTCTGTTATTGTGTTATAATAGACTACGTACGCCTGAGGGGGGCATTCAAGTTATCAGTCTCCACTGGTTGAACAACGACTTTGAACACGCACCGTTTCAGACATACGAAACACCGTCAGCACGATAAGAACTTGACTAATGATGGCGCAGTAGCGGGTTATTCCGTAGAGAAGTGCTGCAGCGGTGAGCCTGCGATGCTTGCGAAAGTCCCAAAACCAACAGATCTCCTCGTCTAGGCTGATGAGCCAGTCGTAGACTAGAAATGCTAGATATAAACAGAACATCAGCAACTTTTCATGGAATCAAACCCTCAGAACTCACCCAACGTAGCGAATCCGCTGTATTCTACGGTCAACCTTGTTGAGGTAGATAAAAAGGGACGATTGGCATCAATATGGAATTCAGAGGACCCGTATGCGAAAACCTACAAAGCTGTGACAGCATCGACAACGGCCTGCTGTGAGGTCATAGTGGTAAGGGGGTAATTGCGGCACTGAGGAATATCCGAACCGGAGGTTTTATGAGTATATAAGGTTCCTCGGAACATGTTGGAGGTGCAGTTGCTTGACATGCTATGCGACCACCGGGTCGCGGCGGCGTCATGAGGCGGTCGGAGTAGAGGTGCAACTGCGTTAGTATTAAATAACTCAACTGCTGCCCCTAGGCATCCGTCATTCGACTCCATACATCAGAGATCTCCACAACCGAACTGTGGGTGTCTAGTAGTCGAAGTTCGTGAATGTCGCCACGCACTGAGCCTCATGGTATGAAGTGATAGTACGAGGCCTGCACGGCTCAGTCCCCCGTCTCGATATCTACGCCAGCCGCCCAGGCAGATATCCTCGTCAGCCTTGTGAATGAGAGACGTCAGGAATGGCATGGAAACCTGCTCACCTTCATTGACCATCACGAGCCCAACCAAGTGCGTTCGTGACTCGGATGAAATGCACGCCTGCTTCCGATATCGGCACTGGCATAAGGAGAAGCAGCGGGGCGTCTCACTTACACAAAATACATGATACCCTTGAATCAACAGCATTAGCAAACTATCTCAAGTACGATACAGGAGTACGGCAAGAATAGACTCGTCCACCATCGACAAAATAGACTGCCGGTAGCATCGACGTTTGACCGAACTTCTCGCTTCGCTGTTCCCGCATGGGCCACAAGTCCCTTGATATATGTCAGCGCGAACACGGCCGCAGGATCCGCGACCATCTCACACCTCTGCATCGCGATGTAGACCACAAGTGAGATCATCATTCAGCTGCCTAGACGCGAGCGGAGGATACGGACACAAGAGACGACCACGCACAACTACACAAACGCGTAAGTAAACATCAGCTGGATGCATCAAGTTGGGTAGTTGCCTCACCTACTAGTATGATACAACTAGATTGGAATCTCTGGTGAGATGTTGGAGCCACGGGGACTGAGATTCTTCTAGCTCCCCGGTCTTCAAGCGAGCTTCCCTATTGAGATGCTAGCGAACGGAGTGGTCCGTTGCGCGTAAAGGACCTTGCACCACAAAGACGTTATTCGCAAATCCTGGAGGCCACCATGAACGAATACCTTGGCATGAACACCGCGCGGATTGGTCGTGTTAACGTTGTTGGGCCTCGTCGCGCTGCCAAACCGGGGCGGATGTCAACGAGGAACGAGTTGAGGATCAGGTAGCAGTTTTCCCCGATAAGTAGGTTTGCTCAAATCGTTGCATGAGGAGATGAGCGGGGAGCAGTGGGTAATACTGACAGTGTTCCTGAGAGGCGTAAGTACAGTGCCGCACGGTGCGGACGAGTGATGATCGTGGGGAAGCACCTTCTGCCGGCAGTCCCTGAGGCCTGAGGACTCCCTCTGCCATGTAGACCGTGCTTATGTAACCTTACATGCTCCCGCCCATGCCCTCCAGTAAACGCTACAATGCGACATATCTGCTTGCTTTGCTGATCAAGCTGTGCTGTCGTAACGACGCAGTCCGCGCAGGATCTACCACTCAGCATGCATATCTTTCGCTCCCAAGACCAAGCCTCGAGGAGGGTCTGGCGCGTTTTCTGTTGGACGAAAAAACAAAGACGTCGCCTCATGCAGGCATTATTGAAGAGCGGGTAGCACTTTGGGCGAATAGTGAGTACTCCCGCTCACCGTGTTCATTTTCCTTCTCCCTCGTTCACGACCACCCCCTTTGTGACTTCCACTCTACTCTGAGCTTTATCCCGTACTGTGTCTCCGATCCCGAGACCTACGTTTCTGCATGGGCTGAAGTACGGCTTGCCAAGCTCTATCCCCACGAAAACGGACAACTCCTCCTGCGGTCCCGTACGTCGTACAGGCGGACACGAAGGTGTGCCCGATATCCTGTAGACATGTCATGAAACCCAGGCACGACGCCGCCGACGGCTCCGTTCACGAAGACTCGAATGGTGGTCGGAAACCCACGAAATGTCGCCATCCCCAGGACAATGCGCAATATCTCTGATTTCTGCCCGTCCGGTGAGGCTATTTTGTCCTTGTCTCGCTCAGGCTTTGTCCATGATCCCGATGCATGCGCACTCGACAGTGTTCTACAGGTCTCACAACCGCAAATTTCGCGTGGAGGCCGTGCAGAGGTCGGCGGGACCACGTCTCAAACACGCCAGGTACGCGCACGCTTTCTCGCACAAGCATGTCCTCGTCCGCCACATACATGCCGGGCACACCAAACTCGGGTCACCGCGCTGCAAGCCCTCCGCGAACGGCGACAACAAGAACCTCAAGAACAGGGACTAGGCGTAGGAACTGTGGCGATTCCCGGTACGTCTCTCTCCCCACTTTGAGGTCTGGGATTTCACTGTACGAATATGCGATATTCTATCGCTGGTGCACTCTCATTGGTATGCTTTAGCCCCCGGGGGATTCTCGTTGCAAATTCGTCAGTACAGAGTGTCCCGACGCGAACTAAATATGAGACGTTATCGATGGCCGCGGGGCGGACCGAGCCTAACCGTTCCGTTCACAACACGGCTAAAAGTCAACACCCTTCTGCGATGCGAGCTCCGACAGGCCCGGCATCGGGTATCTTAGTTTCCACAGGAAAACCCGACCCATAGAACACTGCCACATCTCTGGCTAGTCGTCGATGAAACTTTGTCAGTGTAACCATCGGGCAGCTGGCGGCAACGCACTCGGCTCGCACCTGTATTCCAAGACGGAGTCACGGAGGGTCCGCGATACGTGTACGCTTTCCTTCGCTCTCGCTTTAGCTCTGTCATAAATGATAAGACTACGTTGACGACGGCGAGATTGATCGAACACATGAAGGTCGTCGCGCTCATCTTCACGGCCAGTTACCGTCTGGAGAACAGGGAGGCCCGTGGCCGGCGCAACTTTTGATACGTCGGAGCTTGCGGACAAGGTGTGTGTTTCTGCGGTTGGCACTTAGCGTGACTGGGACTTTCTGGGCTGACTGACATATGTAGACTACCGACATTCGCTATATATGCGCCGTGTTATCCGGCGGGCTTGTGAACGCCAGGGAAAAACAAAACTGTACTGGTGATGCGCTGTGCATGGGTGTACTTCTGTCTCATACTGGTAGAAGATAATGAAACCACGTTACGCATCTTGAGAAGCTTCTGCGCACACTACTTAACACCCTTGATGTCCCAATCACTCAAGACACAGCCGTTGGATGCAGCGGGCTCGCGCAAAACACAGGACTGCAGACGAGTGACGGGGTGCGCACCGTCTCATAAGAATTAGGCCAACCCTCTATTTCTACACGACGGTGTCCGACCCCTTGATACTCCGCGTACTTCTGCTCTGCGAACTCCCATTCTACACAGCAACGCCACGACCGTCAGCATTCCCTAGCCCAAACTGCGCTGCGCTGAGCAACGAGATAGGGGAATCCGACTCACATTCCACGCGTCGGTGATGACTTCCGTTTGGTGGAAGATTTCCATCGGCGCCTGGCAGATACAATGCAATTGACGTTAGCGACCCTCGCCCATCGAGAGAACATTGTGAGCTGGGGGCCCGGGGCACGTACTCCCGCTGCGGCGTCATGGGTGGTTTCTAGACTCGGGTGCCCCTCGACCTTGCGCCGTATGAACGATCGGGTGTTCAAACTGGGAAGATGGACGCAAGCGTCGGCATCTGTGTTCGATCGCGACGGCTCTCCGAGGGAGGGGGGGGGGGGGGGTACCTACCTGCCGAGTAACGAGTTTGCGTACACTGATCGGCGCATGCTCGTCAGCCGAACCGCTCACACTCGTCTCTGGGGACCGGCCTGGCTGCTACTCACGTTTTCCTTGGATTTCCTGCACCCCCAAGAAGGCGAGGTTGTCCTTCTGTGTTGTGTACTACAGGCTCGTCAGCGCTGAGAGTCCTTGCGGCACGGTGATAGACTCACGAGAATCACAGAGATGATGCGACATGCGCTATGGAGGGAAGGACAGTGAGTGGTGTTCCGCGATGTGCGAGTAGGCGGCGACGCACGCAGTCAGCGCGCCCGTGTTTACAAGGTACAGCAGGATCCAGTCCACCCCAGTCTTGGTATTCCTGGAGTACGGATCCCGTGAGCATACGGAAGCGCAACTTGTACGGGTGGGCAAAAGGAGCAAACTTACTTAGGGATGCCGTGGCGCTTGCGGATGAGAATCCACATGAGCGTGACGACAATTGAAGCGTCCACGATGACCGCAGATATCAACGACAGAGCCGTCGTCTAGTGGCATGAGAAGCGCGAGTTGTTGTCAGTTAACGGAACGAGTCAGCGGACAAGGCAGACGCACCCCGGGCGGAATGTGCAATTTGAGGCCTATCCAGGTGGGGTACATCCAAGTCAAGGTGACGAACATCACAGCGAACCCAAATATGCTGAGCATGAAGAATGTGATGAAAGCGGTGAGGTACATATTGCAGTTGCTCACTGCGGGTCATGGTGAGGGACTGTGCATCTCGCAGACAATCTCATACCACATACGGATGTAGACACGTCGCACGTAGAACCTACAACTGCCATCAGCTTACATTGAGCGAGGGACCAGAGTGTCTACTCACGCTTGCACCATGAGCGCAGTAAGGGTCCCGCATATGAGCATACCCTGTGAATGTCGTCAGTTATCCTGTCCTGAGACTCCACAAATCGAGCAGCAACACTTGCTCCGATACCCCTGGCGGCGGTCAAATATGTCAAGGGCTACGTCGGTTTACAATCGAGTTGAGGCGTACCAGTTGATTGTCATGAAATACTCAAAGTCTCCGAAGTTTCGCACCAGGTAGGCGTACGCAAACTGTATGCAGAAGGCCGTATGTACGGTTTCTACGATCCTGTTCACGGATACAATGAGACACCGACTGCACCGCCAAAGGGTACGACGCACCATACTATTGCAACCTACATCGAGAACGAGGCTGTCAGAAACGCGCTCGTGCTCATTTAAATAGATACGCACGTAACACTTCAGGAACACCGGGCCCTTCCGGTATGTCTGGGAGTAGAAGAAGGCCTGCAGAGTGGTGATTCCATACAAGCTAAGAGGATGCTGTTAGTGGGTAGAGTGGGTAGGAAGACTTTCGCACCTTACATGGAAGCGATGAACGCCTGGATGTAGAGGGCGCCAAAGAAATCCTCAGCTAGGTTCGCCATGCCGTTCTAATTGACATCACGCTTCGACAGCGTTGATCACAGAGGGGGTAAGAGATGGAAATCAAGAGATATGGTAGCAGGAAGGGGCCCGGGAGGTTGATGATGGGGCGAAAGGAAGAGAATATAATGACCGCTGCACGAGTTCCTTGAAAGCACACCGATCCAAATAGCCCCACAGTCCGGGTCCTTCCATCGAGCCACCGCGGTCGTTGGTGGATACTGCATGGCTTGGCCCCGCGGAACCCCTAACGCCTTACATATGCTCCATCCGCCGAGGAGCCGACGTCGATCTATAACTTGCGACAAGCCGGTGACCTCGGCTCGTAGGCGCGCGCTTGAAGCATAAGCGCCCCACCCTTGCACTGCCAGCACATGCCTTGTTCACCGTTCACCGTTCAACGTTCAACTTGCGTTCAACCTCTCTCTCAACTTCAACGCACTACGAGTCAGATCCCGCGTCTGCTATTCGCCAGCTCGCCAACACATACACATATATCCAGGAGTGCATCGAAGACGCTCGCGAGAACGATGCTCCAACCTCGCCGGCGGACGCCCCTCCGGGCCTCAGGCGATCCTAATGAAGTCGCAAGCGGAAAGACGGCTAGTGCGGAAGTTGGACATGCGTACCATGCGCATAGTATGTGCGAAGTATCTCTTTACTCGTGAGTGTGAGCTCTTGTCCCGCGGAGGCAACCGGTTAACTTGAACGCGGTAGCTCATCGTCGCTGGGGTTTGCGGCCATTGACAGAACCAACATCGGGGGGAATGGCCGGTTGCAACTTGGGGGTTCTGGCACGGGACGTCCCAGGCTCTAGATCGCGAAGGTTTCATCCACGTTCCTCACTGGAAAAGCGCTTAGGTAGGGCCACGGGGTTCTATCGGCTTGAAAGTCATCGTTCTCACAGGGTGGCAAGGCTCCGAGGCTTGGGATGTACAGTCCTCTCCCCTTCGATCCTCTCCATCTGCGACTCCGTCTCAGCAGCATGCCCACACTCCCTTTTGAGCTCATCGAAGATATCATCGACATAGTGGCTCAATGCAGTCCCGAGTCGCTGACCAATTGTGCATTGGTCTCTCACCATTGGAATCCCCGGTCAACACACCACGTCGGCCGCATCTTCCGCACACCAACAGTCTCGACTTTCGACGCGCTTCACGCCTTCTTGCATATTGTTCAAAAACACCCTCGCCTTGCTGCACTCACCACGTCTCTCGAGGTGGCTCCCGTTCCAGACTTCAAGTCGGCGTTTGCATCATACGTACCGTTCCACCACTTGTCATCCTATGTTCTCCCAAACGTTCATCACCTTATCCTGGGAGAGACTTTGCGATGGAGTGATTATCCATTGCTATATCGCAACGGCACAGTCGGGTTCACCTTCCATCGGGTGACTGCACTCGATTTCTCTTGCCACTTTAATTCGATTTCGGATCTCCTCTATGCCATTCAGTCGTTCAGGAATGTCGAGAATGTCCGTCTCATTTACCCGTACCACGATCCCCCACGGTGGATGTTCTCGGACCACACACATACCCCCCTGAGACGCGGTCCGTTCTTTCGAAAGACGTTCAAGCTGCAGAGTCTCGAGCTATCGGCAAGTGATAACCCGTCAGGATTATCCATTACCTACTGAAAATGGTGTCCTTTTCGGCAGCTCGCGATTATGACATCTGTCTTGGCCGTATGTGGCGACTTTGTTGTCAATCTTTCGATTGTCTGTCCTGAGATGTCCGCCGTCTCGAGTACGTCATAGAATCGCGATTGATCCACTTCATTGAAACTAATCAGATGCCTCCCATTCAATTAGTGGACGTGTCCGACGGCAAGCGACTACCCTTTGCGTGTTCATTGGCATTGCTACAGACCGTGAAAATCACAGTCCCCGTGGACAGCGATGATCCAACGCACCATGCTGGGCTAGGAAAGCTGCGCTACCTTGTGCTTGCTCCCATTACCAAGCCCAACATTCGGTATTCCTTGTTTCTCGTGCGGTGTCGGGAGCACAATGCAGTGGGATACAGTGTGGAGGGTATCAGCGTCACCCAGCTCTGGTGGATCATACGAACTTCAGCGGGGATGGACCGATTAGATGGCTGTCAGGAGTGCGAGAAGAGGGCCGTTGCTGCTCCAGCCCCACTGAAGGATACTACAACCGGAGCATCCAGCGTGCTCGAAGTAACCGCTCAGAACACCAGTTACAGATCAGGTGTGTTGTGTTCATCGCTTCCCGAAAACTATCCTCTGATGTACGTGCTAGGTCACTGGCGTGGGCAGCTCAACAACTATATCCAACGCAATGGTCTGCAAAGCAACATTTATTGGGGGACGCCTCAACAGGCGGGCCCCAGACATATACCTACATGGACCATTTCCGTTTTCTGTAAGCCTCCCCCGCATACAGCTCCTTTCAAACGCGCTGACTCCATCACCATCCGATCAAGTCAACGACATTGAGTACGGCCGCGGTTCTGCTACCAGATTGGACATTGCAAAAGAGACCGCTGCGGAAGAAGCTCTGAAAACGCTTTGGAGAGAAAGAGGCGCATAGGATCTCAATGTGAGCTATCTGTCTCTAAAACGTGAAATTCCTGTAGAAACTCAAACATCGTCTGTATAGTGATGTCTTTCTATCATAACGAGCCTTGTCCCGCCGTTCATGTGCTCATAGGACTATGGGAGACTGTCCACAAGACCTCATTCATAAGCGACGGCGGTTCGTGCCTCACCTTCATCAAGTTCTCCTGCGCCCCGGAACGACAACGCGTGAAGAGGTTTCAGGAGAAGTCCACAACGCGATCGACCCTGGTCAGCATCGGCGTCATGACCCTGCAGTTTGGACGAGAAGTCAGTTTCATCGATCTTTTTATTATCTCCTTTGCAAGCTTCAGCATCGTCTGAGGTCGCGCGGCGGTGGGGAATCAGCGCCCAGCGCCGGGTAGTATGAGGATATCGGGTCCCGAGGTCCACGCAACGTCCTTCTGAACGCTTGCGTCGGGAGCGACCATCGTTCCTGTGTAAGACATTGTGAGGAGGGACTCCGAGGGAGGCTGACATTCGACTACATATGCCGTTAATGTGAATCACTCAAGTACTGGAATTAATGAGATTCTGATGCTTCAGAAGTATACGGTACCTCCCTATGGTCGCTGGCGACAGCGTTGAGCCCAGAAAAGAATAAGGATGGGATGTGAATGGGAGGGTTAACATGTCGGAGAGAGAGCGGCGGCTGTGCGCATACTTATAAGGAACGGGTTACGTAAGCAGTCCCTCAACGTTTTTTGGAGGAAGGGCGGACAGCGATCCTCGTTCCCTCCGCGTCGTGCTCGACAGCCCTCTCGTCCCCGACGCGGTCCATACCACCCTCGGCATCCTCCCAGGCTCGGCGGACGACTCGACCATCACTTTCCTTACGGTCCCCCTCCTCATCATGGCTTCGGAGTACAACAGCCCGCCGCCGGAGCCACGCCCGCAGCCTCATCCGTATCTCCACGAGCCCCTGCTGTACATCTCCAACCTCCCGCCGTTTGTGAGAGACGAGGATCTTGCGGCCGCGCTCCAGTCGTGCGCACCGTTCCGGCCGAACATCACACGCGATGGGTCCAACCGGCCGTTGTCGGGGACGATCGAGTTCAAGTATCTGGAGAAGGGTGAGTGTCCGTTTTGATATCTGATTTGGAATGTCTTCCTTCGAATCTTCGGCTGCGAGCGTCCTTGCCATGATTCAGTCATTGCTGGGCCTCTGGAGCGGCGGGATGAGCATGTAGGAGGAATGGGAGAACGACGGGCGCATGGACGGATGTGTCGGAGGGCAGGCTCCCTACAGGCGTGCACGCCGTCTCAGTGACAGCCTTCCTCCTCTCCACCTCTTCTTTCCATCTACATGGCTCACTTGCTCGACAATGTTTCCATGCGAGCGCAACATTGCGCTCGCATACCATCCATTCCACTGTGGCGACAGGCATGTTGGCAGCGAGTGCCGGCCTGACTTCCATTCCCCTATCCGATCTTTGCGGACGCGCCCTGTATTTCGATGCTCGCAAAACTACCGTCGGCCCCGGCGTGGCATTTTCTGCAATCTAACAGGTTGCTATTACCTCGCGTCGGCGAAAGACTTCTAAACATGCGCTTGCTATCTCGTCCAATAGCGCCTGATATGTTCAGTTCGTAATTTGGGTTGGATGCGATAGTATCGTAACCAGGCATTATAGAGAATGCCATCCTGCGCGTGCTCCGATGCCCTGTGTTTGGACTCGGGCACGAACATCCTGACAGACGGCGAACGGGCTTGGCAAAATGTTGTTAGGCAGCTCGCGCCGCCTTTCCGAATCACTGATACTCCCAGTGATGCCACGTTTGGTTACCGGTTCGTTTAATGTCAGTGAAGGTCGAAGCGGGGCGTGACGCGTCCCCGGGAGTCCTAGCAGGGACTTAGTTGATTCAGCCGACAGTCATCTAACCGAATTTCACTGTTCTAGTCGCGACTTGAGTGAGCTCGCAGCGATCATGTTTATTTCACTAATTTGTTTTGATTTCCTTATTCATATTTATGAAGTACTCACCCACGTTGCACGACGCTGATCAACTTCGTCTACAGCGGAAAAAGCACTCGCGACGCTCCAGGGTCGGCCAGTCCCCAACCTGCCCCAGAATGTTCCACTTACGCTCTCTCCATATCCATCTACGACACCCCCCACGCCCCTGCCTCCTCCTAATGCCTCCCCACGACTTGTGAAGCAACTCCCGCCGGGATACACTGATTCACAACTTTACGACCTCTTCCGTTCGTTCGGCGCCCTCGCTTCGGTGCGCACGCAGGCCCCGTTCGGCAAGGACACCGGTGTGATCGAGTTCTGGAGAGAGGAAGACGCGCGTGATGCGGAAGAGTCCATGCATTGCGCCGAAGTCGAGGGCCAGAACATTGTCGTGCAAATGTACCAGCCCCGCCGTGCTGGCGCGATCGTGAGCGAGTTCTCCCCCAACGCGCCGTCGTTTGTGCCCAGCGGCTCTGTGTTCCCATACCCAGCCCAGGTATGTCGCGTGGAGAGTCGTTGCGTGAATAGGGCTAGATGATCATTGTTTAGTATTCCCCGCCTCGACAATCTCCTTACGGTGCGCCCCGTCAACAATCTGTGTTCATCCATGGTCCTGGGCAGCAGGTGCAGTTGGCTCCCGTCAGCGGACCGGGATCCACCAGCCACAGCGGGCTCATTGACCCTTGCAACTTGTTCATCAAAGTAAGCGTGGTCGTTTCCAGTATCATTTGTGAAGCAACACAGACTTACGGGCGGCCTATTTCCAGAATCTCGATACCTCGATCGATTCGAATGGACTTTTCTCGCACTTCCGTCAGGTATGTCACTATATCTAGTGGGTACGGCACTCTTGACCTAACGAATCTCGCCATTGCAGTTTGGACAGATTGTCAGGTAGGTGACGTGACAACAGCGTTGTTTGCATAAATTGAACTTGCGCAGTGCTCGTGTCATGCGTAATGAACAGGGAGAGAGCCGTGGCTTCGGTTTCGTGTCCTTCCAGACTCCGGACCAAGGTAGCTTTATTCCTCATTGGGTATCCCTGTTAATCTCAATTCGGTTGTTCCACCAGCCAACGCTGCGATGAACACCATGAACGGTGTTACTCTGGGCTCGAAACAGCTTGTCGTTCGCCTGCACGAACCGAAGCAGCTCAGGCAGGAAAAGCTCGCTCAGCGCTTCGGCGGCCACAACGGGCACCCTCGCAGCAGTAGCGGTGCGACGAGTCCCACGGCCAGCGAGGCCGGCGAGAGCTACGCTGGGTGGCCAAGCCCGAGCAGCCATCCTGCCGTCCTAGGGTCACCGGTTATGGGATACCTTGAGCGGCCAGACAGGACACGTCGTAGCTCTGGTAGCTTCTACCACGTAGGTCCCCCATTTTCGTTTGTTTGTTCGTCGTGAGCTTACATAGTAAGGCAGGCTGCGCTTTCTGGTACGCTAAACCTGCCCATGCGTTACGACGACCTCTCGGCGCTCTCACCCGTCGTTCGGAAAGAGGTGCTCACCGGCGAACTCAGCAGACGGATTAAGAACATGGACGTCGTCGCTAGCGACGAGCTCGAGTCGGTCGTGCAGGCGATCGTTGGGCTTTCCCTCAGCGAGGTTGTACAGGGCATTCAAGAGCCCGCGAAGCTGTCCGAGCAGGTGCAGGCTGCCAAGAAGTCCCTGAACCTTTCGAAAGACTCGTCACCAGCGCCTCCCTCTCCATCTCCCGCGGCGTCGCAGGACTCGCGCCTCCTCGACATCGGCGCCACCGCTTCGGCACCTGATCACCCATCCACTCCGTTGTCTATGCCTGCGACGCTCTCGACCCCTCCGCGCACGGAGTCGCCCTCCGGCTCGGTCTCCACGCCTCAGTCCGAGCGCGAGCGCTTGTTGGCCGCCGTCGCGAGGCTCGAGTCGTCGCAGGTCGCGGACCTGACCGACCTCCTCATGTCGCTCCCCAAGCGCGAGCGCGCGATGTGCCTCTTCAACGTCGAGGTGCTCCGCGCCAAGATCGCCGACGCGAAGCTCGTCCTCGAGGTCGACGAGACCGAGGAACAGACGCCTGCCGTGCAGACTGTACCCGTGCCCGTACCGCAGACACCCCCACAGCAGCGCAAGGTCTCATCCATGTTCGACTCGCCCCAGACGCCGGACCTGTCGTCGCGCGGTCCGAGTGCCGCGGCGAGCCCGACACCTGCGACGCCGGGCACGGGTACGGGCAACGTGCAGGTGCACACGATCGCGTCGCTGGCGCGGTTGCCGGCGTCAGAGATCATCAGGCTGGTGAACTCGTCCTCAGTGACCGGCCTGCCCCTCCCGAAGGCGGACCCAATGGTCGTGAAGGCGACGGACGAGTTCATCGACGGTCTGCAGGACAAGCCGGTCAACCATCAGAAGCAGCAACTGGGCGATAAGTTGTACGTGTTGTCATTGTACGGTAGATTGATATTTCGGTCCTAATGGCCTGAGTTTTCCAGGTGGCGTGTCGTGAAGGCGTTCGGCATTAAAGGCGCGGTGAGTATCTTGCAGGGTTGAACATGATTCGACATGAATTGATGTCCTTTATTTTGCTTCGTCAGCCCAAGATTACGATCGCTCTGTTGGACCAGGACGACCTCCGTCCGCTTGCGCACCTGATGAATAGCTACCCGTCAGTACTCAAGGAGAAGGCCCTCCTTGTCCAGGCTGCACAGGCGAAGTAACGGCCTATCATTCTTGGCGGTCGTTGTTGTCATCCTATATCCGCGATGTCTGCTCTCAACTGCTCTTCTTTCTCGTTTGGTTTCCGCTGTCCTCCAGCTCCAGTGTTGTCAAGGTCATACTCGCAGAACGCCGACTACAAGCCCTCGCCCACTTCCGACATACAACGAACTCCCTCTCGCTGCTGGGCGTCAGGTGTAGCTTCGATCCCTTGCATTTGGTTTCTCGTTCTTGCTCTCCCCAAGTTGAACAACCACCGCTCCCCTCCCACCTCCTTTCCCTGTCTCTACAATCTAATGGAATACCTGCCGTCATTCTGACACGTTACACGCTACACTTTTGCTTTTCCTGCCTTTCGTCTACCTTCTCGTCTTTCCAATCCTTACACGTTACGATGCGCAATCCACGACCCCGATGCACGCGTTCCCGCTCTGCGTTCTACGTTGATCTTTTCCTCCCCTCTCTTCACGCCGACGTTCCCCCCGCCGCTCTTGTTGCTATCCCCACTATTCTCACACAGTTACGCCCGCCCTCCCTTACGACCGTTGATGACCGTTACAAAGGTTCTTTCTTGTCTTGTTCTCTTCGCCGTTGATTTTTCTCCTCTGCCGTACTTACTGCTGTACCTTGCGACTCTGAGAAATGAAGAACATTGAGTCGCATGGCGCTGCCTGGCGGGAAGGCCGCATCGAGCGCCATGAGCTGACCATTCGGACGTACAATAAGATCAGGAATGCGGACGTACAATGCCGCGGTGCGTCACGTACTTACATATAACCGAGTGCTAGCGCTGGCATGCAACGATGGCGGACAGGACCTTGACCGGTGCTTGACCTCCAACCACCAACACCATGTCCGCTACGACTTCATCCCAGTCAGATGTTCAGCTGTCTCCGACCTCCCCCTCGGCAGAACGTACTTCTTCGACTTGCAAACTCTACGACTCCGCGCCTTCACCCAATCCAGACAAGCCGTCTCGTCGCAAGCAACCCATGAAGAATTTTGAATGGGGGGTAAGTCGTAACCTTCGTACCCCTCGAGTAGTTCTCAAGTGACGCGGTGATGTAGGGAAGCCTCGTCCGAAAGACGCTACCTGTGTGCACCATTCCTCGTTGGCTCGACCCTTCCCATGTGGATGTCGCCTACCCCACCGAGCTAGCGCTCCCTCTGTGCTGGTATGGCGTGCCATTCGTCCGCAAGCTGATCTACCCCTACACGGAGCGTATCGGCCTCGCGAGCTACTACACCGAACAGCTGCTTCGCGCCAACCCGGGAGACTTGGACACGTTCCAGACGTGGGCGAATCTGGAGGTCTGGTTCCAGAAGCTGTCAGGGCTCACCTTGGACTTGAACCTCGTGTGGGGGCAGCCGACTCCGATCCTCACGTTCTTCTCGAACCACGAGCTTCCGCGTGTCACAAAAAAGCAGTTGGATCTAATCGGCGACTTGCTCGATGATATAGACTATGGGGAGGAGTACCAGTTGATGTGGTATCTCGATCGCAATCTGAACGTGCGTCGTTCGTTTACTCAATGATTACTGTCTGACAACTGCAAGCAGTATTAGGTACTCCATCTGTTACTTTTACGCAAAGAGCATCTATGTCGGCAAAGTCGGGAGCCTAGTTTGGTTTCGCCTCCTTGAAGTCCTTCTGTCATGACGTCCACAAATCATTACTTGGCTTTGAGGCCAGATTTGGTGTACGAAGATAGACCATAGTGAGTACATTCCGAGCAGACAAATACATCAGGACGCGTCGCGTCTCGCACGCAATCACACCATGTGGCCGCACAGGTCCAGGAACGCAACACCATGGTCGACCACCAACCACCATATGTGACCAAGACCAGTACTAGGCAGTCACCAGACGCGCCCTTCCTTTCTATGGCGTTCAAGGAATATACTGCCAGTGTTTTACGCGCCGGTTGTAAGCATGCGCGCACCACCTGCTTTCACCCCCCGGATGTGCACCGTCTCATCCTCGTCTCTCGTAAAGTTATGTATTGCCGATCATCTGTACTACGTACAGCCGCCGTCTACGTTTCAGTCCTGACAACGCCCCTCAGGAGGCTCGAGGCTCGCTGGGAATTCCCACTTTAGAAAGAGCCCACGCGTTTCGGGACAAGTACTACTAATATATATATATATGTAGCATGTGCAACGTGCATCCTGAACGCCCCATTATTAACTTTACGCACCCGTATGTAATATAGAACCCGTCGGACCAGCGTTGACAACGCCGACGTTCCGCAGCGACTGTAACTCCCATCGCCAGTCGCGGCTTCCGCTTCAGCTTCAGCTACTTTTCAGCGACATCAGACCGAGAAAGCCGACTCGCCCGGGGCCGTCCTGGTCCAGCGCCCGTGTCCGCGGTGTCGAATTCGAAACGGGTGCCGCGTTCCCACCGACGTCGTACCAGGTCCCCACAGGTCAGCGGTCGGTGCCGGTGAAGGTTCACGGAGGACGTCGAACCTTGCACTTTGAACGTTGGAGCTGTTCCTTGGGCGGTGGAAGAAGGCCAGCGGAGTCTACTAAGGAGCGTCGTTGACACTGCCGGTACCGGGGCGCAGTGGCCTCCTCGGATCCGTCTAGTCTATGTAGGAAGGTTCAGACGGCCCCGACGGGGAGCGGCGTCAGTGTCAATACTATGTAGTGTCGGCACCACGGCTGTCACTGGGGTTGTCAATTGCAAAGTAGGACCCTGGGAGAAGGAAGTTCGGTATACACGCTGTGCGTGCGCGCAGTCCTGAGGGATATCGATCAACAGTTCGAACTTCGATGGGCAGGTCTGGACAGAGTGCCAGGCGGGAGGCAAGGGAGCCTGAGCGGGGGGTTTATCGAAAACTGCTACCGACGTTGAGCGTTCAACGATTCGCGGCGGACGTTGGCATGTGCGGTGCGCGGCGGAGACTTGGACTGGCCAGTGATCCAGAGGCATGACGGGCGAGGCAGTTGAGCGCATGCTTGAGCTTGAAGTACCGTGCATGCACCAAGTCAACGTATGCACAGCTACGGACATGGACGCTGGGAAAAACATCCCCAGAGGAAGGGTGCCGGGGACTCGGAAGAGGCTGTGAGGACCGGGGACGCCCGTGACAAGCTTGCGAAACATACGTACGCACCCGCTGCGTGCTTCAGGGAAGTGCGGTTTCCCTTGGATGAGAAGCATGGGAAGGGCCGCCACTGGGGGTTACTACATAGTCTGGAGGACTCGAGTCGACCGCATGCGTTGTCGGAGGACCTGAGTCTAAAAGAGGCGTGGCGTGTTCCCAGGCGTGCGCGGGCCGTGATCTAAGTTACAGCTGGAGTTACCATTGAGCTGGGAAGGTGCTCCGCCGGCCTACCGGTGCGCGACTTTGCGATGCGCGACGCGCTGCGGCTCGCAGCTCGACCGGGAAGGGGTGTTACCGCGTACAGCATATAAGTACTTGAGGCCTGTCTGCGCCGCTCAGGTACTGCATCCAAGGCTGCCCCATCAGGAATGGAAGGACGTGCGTATATGTAGCCCAAGGAGTCGGCGAGGGACCGCAAGGGAGTGTGTGTAGCGAAATGACGGCGGCGTGCAAGGGAAAGACGTCCATAGTCCACGGAAGATGTCAACGTAAAGCAGCAATATCTCGGGGGTACCAGGCATGTGCGGGATGTGGTGAAGGGTGCCGAGATCAACATCTGCTACGCTCCGTTTGCGACGACGTCGAGCGAGAGGCACGGAGTGGCGGCGATTCGAAGGAGCAGGAGGCCAGCGTATCAACAATGGTATCTGTCGCCATTATCGGGACCACAGTCCTTCGCAGCTTGCGATGGACGTCCCTTGGCCTGCGGACTACTGTTGTGGGCAAGGGAAAGTACATACAAGGACGGATGGTATCTGCAGATGTGTCTGCGAAGGATGTGAAGCACAGATTCACGCCTATTAGAACGTCCGGGGCGAGTATGTACTATGTATAGCCAAGAAGATTAGCGCATATAGTCACGGCAGTGGGAATCCGTTTGGGGATTGGACGTACCCGGAGATTGTCCCCTCGCGCAGCTCGCAGCTCCCGGTCAATGAAGAGGTGCCCGCAAGCAGATTTCATATGAAATCCGGTTTGAAAGTTCCGACGTATGGAGAGGCACGCAGGGGGTTTGTCTGCAAAGGTCGGAACAATCGGGTCGACCTGCGATGGTGCTGGCGCAGTACGCAGTCCACATCATTAGCATCAATTAAATTGTGAACGACCTTGAAGATGGTCAGGTGCCGGACGGCAAAGAGGTGGTAAAGCGGGTTCTCGTGAACGTACGCACCTTCCAAGTTCGCTGCATGCATTGGTACACACGCGCACCACGAGTTACCGTACAGGGGCCACTTCGGACGTGAGAGCGAGTCACCACATAGCTGTACGCGCGATGATGGAGGAAGGCGAAAGGCGGGTTCGATAACAGGATACCATCCACAGCCCGAGCTGCATACACACGTCCGCGAGAAAGGGAGTGACAGAAATCGAGGTCTCCTGGCGACCAACACCGTCGGTGGGAGCGCTTCCTGGGGTGACGCAACCGGTCCCGGCGTATTGGTTACTCCTACTTGCCTCCTCTGGAAGGCTGCGTGCGCAGGCCACAGCGCTGGGTTCCACCGGGCGGAAGCACATAGACAGTGCGGTTGTAATGCGACTAATACTTAACCTGAGAGCCGTCAGCGCTGATGGTGATGGAGCAGGAGATATTATGTATTGACTTGACTCTCTGACGCGCCTTGAGAAGAGTTGAGTTGTTGCCCACCAGTGTCGATACACATTAAATGTCAAACGGGGCGCGCGGGGTGACCTGCGGGGGGTAATCCGGGTGTTGATGTTCGTATTAGGTGCGCCGAGGTGGTGGGGGCGACGAGGTGCACCGCCCGTAGCTAGCGAGGGTGCTGACGTCGGCGCCATCAGGATGGCTCTGACAACAGTGTTCGTACAGCCGTCCGATCAATTCAAAGTGTCAGAAACGTTTGCGCCTCCCGGGCTTCCCTTTGGGGTAAATTTGTTCACAAGCGAGACTCCTCGAGGGTGTGCTCGATGGTTTGAGGGACAATGTAAGACATGTTGCGCCACGATGATCTGCAGGCGCCGAGGAGGAAATGACGGCGGAAAAGAGCACCCTGACAGGAGGGTCAAAGAAGGTATGGTCAACATGTTGATCTGACATCTCAGCGATCTTGATTCTTCCGGTCATGTCCCACGCCTCCTCACCAAGATATGGGATAAGTACGGAGCAAGTAGTACGGACCTAGAACGATAGAGGACCATGAGGATAGGAATTACGAGCATCATGGCCCATGGGATGGTTCAGAAGGCCTTGATAGACTGGTCCATGGAGAGGGTTCTCCACGGCGCATCTGTCAAGCAGAGCGATGTGAAGAGTGCTCGCGACAGAGATTGCGGTTGAGTGGTGGAGGATGGTATACTTACTGCTTCAAAGGGCCCGGGTGCCTTCGATGTACTCGTCAAATGGAATGAGATGGAGTTGCGCGGGATTGACATGGCGTTGAGGATGTAGGATGCCCGACGAGCATGGACAGCTGAAGCGTAAACTCGGCAGAAAAGGTGTGTAACACTTATCTTGTTGCCCTGCCCCTTTATTGTGTTTCAATCGCAGAATCCGTGCGAGGACGAATAGTTACAAATGGTCACAGTGCGCCGGCCGTCTGGTTGACCACCCTCTCGGGGACGCATGAACGACATGGCTTCGGCGTCCATCCATCTGCCTGTTGAGCGAGAGAAAGTGATGATCATGGACGAGCGCGATTGCCGCTTCCACTGACGGGGATCCGGAGGTGGACGGATTTGGCGGTGCGGGGGTGGTTGTGCTTCACGACAGGCGCGAGAGCAATCAGATGTTGATAGGTCTGCCTGTGCCGCGGTCGAGGGCTGCAGATCAGTGTGCGAACGAGAATTGGAGACGGTTTGCGGTTGCTCTGGGGACCAGCCCAGCGTGAGCACGTCCCCGCGCACGCGGCCGGGCGTTCCCGTTGCCACTGGCACACAACAAGATCGCCTCTAAAAGCTCTTTCTTCCTCTCCTGTCTTTTGTTCTCGTTCTCGCATCCGCCTCGCATCCTCCACACACCACCACCATGCCCGACCAAGCCCCCGCAGCCCAACCCGCGCCCGCCAAATCCAAGCACGCCCATGCCGCGTCCGCGACCCAACCCGCACCTCGGAAAGTGCGATTCAATGTCGGTGCGTACCCTTCCCCAGATTCGCGCATGACGGCCAGCAAACCCCGCGCACAGGTACCCAGTACCAGGTTCTCGACGTCGTAGGAGAGGGCGCGTACGGGATCGTATGTTCTGCAATCCACAGACCAAGTGGCCGCAAAGTCGCCATCAAGAAGATCGCCCCCTTCGACCACTCCATGTTCTGCCTCCGCACCCTCCGCGAGCTCAAGCTCCTCAAGTTCCTTAGTGAAGCGGGTGTGAGCGAAAACGTACGTCCGATCCTCGTCCTCGACTTTGCTGCTGCTCCACCGGGGCCTCGTCCTCGGAAGGCGAGGATTGCGGGTTGACAGACGGACCTTTTTCGAATAGATCATCTCAATATTGGACATAATCAAGCCACCATCCATAGACCAATTCAAGGAAGTCTACTGTGCGTGGGACCCGTTGCCTGGACACAACCTCCGTTGTCCTTCTTTCCATCCACGAATTGTGCTGACGACAGTGGCTTCGTCGTGCCTAGTGATTCAAGAGCTGATGGAGACGGACATGCACCGCGTCATCCGCACGCAAGATCTATCCGACGACCACGCCCAGTACTTCATCTATCAGACCCTGCGCGCCCTCAAGGCCCTACACTCTGCCGACGTCATCCACCGCGATCTCAAGCCATCGAACCTCCTCCTCAATGCCAACTGCGATCTTAAAGTGTGCGACTTTGGTCTCGCACGGTCGGTGCGCACCGCAGAGCCATCAGGGACGGAGACGGGTTTCATGACGGAATACGTCGCGACACGATGGTACCGCGCACCGGAGATCATGCTCACGTTCAAGCAGTACACCAAGGTACGTCTTGTCCAGCCTCCCCGCCCCCGCCTCTCGCCACAAGCCCGCGTCTCCGTCCCCATGCTCATGCCTATTGTTTAACATTGTACCCGGGTCAGGCGATCGACATATGGTCAGTTGGCTGCATCCTCGCCGAGATGCTGTCTGGAAAGCCCTTATTCCCCGGTCGCGACTACCACCACCAACTGACTCTCATTCTCGACGTCCTCGGGACGCCAACCCTCGATGAGTTCTACGCGATCACGACGAGGCGGTCGCGGGACTACATCCGCGCACTGCCCTTCAGGAAACGAAAACCTTTTGCGCAGCTGTTCCCGAACGCGAACCCGCTCGCGATTGACTTCCTGACGAAGTCACTGGTGAGTACCATCTGTGCGGGGGCCGGAATCCATCTACCACCTTGCTAACGTTGCCGGTTTAGACGTTCGACCCGAAGAAGCGTATCACAGTAGAGGACGCGCTCGCACACCCGTATCTGGAGGCATATGTGCGTCTACTTCATATTGGGCCTTCACTTTGCCCGTACCTAACACTTTGCACACCAGCACGACCCGGACGACGAGCCCTGCGCGCCTCCTCTGGACCCTGAGTTCTTCGAGTTCGATCGTGAGTACCCACACGACGCGCGTGTTCGTGCCGTCGCTGACCGTCTCATCTCCTCGCGCGTACAGTACACAAGGACGACATCAGCCGCGAACAGCTCAAGGAACTACTCTACGAGGAGATCATGTCCTTCCGGCCGCCACCCATCTCATAGACCTGTGCATGCCGTGCCATGCCATGGTCTCATGCTGTCGATATTCTTACGCCCGTTCACGCCCACGTCAACCGTTGATGTCCCGTCCCATTCCATTCCGTCCAGTATACGTACGTGGAAAATGTGTACACTGTATCTTTTCGTTTTTTCATACACGTCTTGCGAAGCTTTTCTCTCTCTCTCCCTGCCGTACCCGCCCACCGCTCGTCGACGGCCGTGCCATTTCTAATTTCCATTTCTATAATTTCATCTCACCTCGCATCTCCGATTTCAACTTGATCTTCAAATTCAAACTTCAACTTCAACTTCAACACGCGCACCCCAGGACTGGTTTGGCGTCGGTCAGTCGAGGATAGAGCCGTCTCTGTATGATATATAGTAGTAGTGATATGCTTAGAGTAGTTCGCGTCTTGTTCTCCCCTGTCCGTTATTGCGGAGGAAAGACAAACCATTTGAGGCAAACACTGGCCGGTACTTGTTGGCATTGGCCTTGGCTCGTCGAAGTTCTTGCATCGAGTCCTCCAAGCTGATATCTGTACGGTTTGCTCGAGTAGATGCACTGATAAAGATATCTGGATAGCGGCACAGAAAGGACGAACACCCCACGTAATGGATATTATACTAAGTACAAGTATGACCGGCCGAGGACGGACTTGGAGCCTCGGAGACAACCGCCAGCTGCGCAAGCATGCCAAACAGACCTATCTTGACGTAGTTAACCACCAACAGTATCGGCGGTCGTCACGAAGTCAGAGTCCGAGCTGTTCAGCCCTGCCCCGCTGTTAACTGCGTCCTGTGCTTCAAGTGTCGCATCAGGTCGTCCGTCGTCTCCAACGTCGTCCGAGTCGGCTGCCCCTGATGTAAGAGCACCGGGCACCCCTCGGCCGCATCAGCGTTGAAAGATACTGCCACGGCTGAGGCCGGAGGCCTGAGGTGCGAAGTCGCTGAGATCAAGCATCAGGCCGGGAGAAATACGGCCACTGCTGCTTTTTGGAGCGGACTGTAAAGCTGGTCGCATCGTCGATACCTACATAGGGTTACTGCCTTGCTGCTACCGCCCTAGTGGGCGTTCAAGCGTTCAAGTTGCGAACCCAGAGCCGAGGTGAGCCTTCAGCTTCAGTCCGTTCTCCGGTCGTCGGAGAACATGCGCGAGCCTCGCCAATACCTTAGGCAAATTCATCTCCACCGGCGAATGCGACCGATAGAACCCCGCCACCTGGTAAGGACGTCTGTGTAGCAGAGACGGCGAAACTTTGTTAAACGCTTGCACAAGAGAACAGAGGTGCGTCCAAGACGCACTGGCTCACTATACGGGGTCAACAACGCGTCCGACTCGTCATCCGACGTGTCTTCGATCACGTCTGGCACGCAGAAGTCGTCCGCGTCAAAGTCAAAGTCAGGAAGGGGGTCATGCACGACCGAGTGGGGTTGAAGGCCGGAGGGCAACAGAAGGGGATGGGTTGGGGTGTAGTATGGTTCGTCGTCGTCGTCGTCTACGGGCAAAGAGGAGGGCGTTCTGGGGCTCTCGACGCAGTTATAGTTGTTGTCGTCACCGAGGTCCTCCAAAAGGGAGTCTAGCCAATGGTTCTCAGACGGCCCTCCGTCGGCGCTGTGAGAGCCAAGAGGGCAGGGTTCTGGGAACATGAAGGTATCCTCCTCGACCTCGTCGCGTGCCTCGTCGTCGTCGTCGTGGCGTCTATATATATATCATGATGTTATACATCAGCGTCTGCCTCAGGCGGGGCAGGGCCGACTGTATGAGAGCGGAGGATCGAGTTTTTGAGGAGGGTCCAGCGGTGAAGGCTGTGGGACTCGGGCTTGTTACTGTATTGCAGCAACCTCGAACGGGCTAAGGCAAAGGACGACACCGCCGGCATGAGGTGACCATAGCCCGTGCCACTGTGAGCTTCTTGGCCGACAGTACTGTTGTTCCTCTTCCAGCAGTCCTGACACTCTTCCATGGGTGGGCTTGTCTCGACTAAAATCCCAATGTGTCGTTGAAGCTCGGCGATGCTGGTATCCGCGACACGAAACCCCACCGCGTTGTGGACCGGACACCGCACGAGAAACAAAGAGTACCGAACGCCGGGTTTGGTGATGGGTGTGATCAAAAGACGGGACAGCTTTTCTAGCCCAGCGTGGTTCGTTGGATCATCGCTCTCCACGGGGACTGCGATTTTGACCGTCTGTAGGGACGCCAACGAACATGCGAAGGCTAGTCGCTGGTCATCCTCGACCGCATCCACTAATCATATGAGAAGCGTTGGATTAGCCTTAAAGAATCGGTTTTAGCCCCGACTCCATGACGTACTCGCCACCGCAGACATTTGAGGACAAAGTACCGAAAGACTGACGACGGAGTCGCCACATACGTCTAAGATAGGTTTTAAAATCGGGAGCTGTCGAAGAGGAAACCAATTTCAGTATGACATTTGACAGCCCTCATGAATCTGATTTGGTTACTTGCCGATAGCTCGAGATTTTGGAGCTTGAACGTCTCTTGAGAAAATGCTCGGCGAATGAGAGGGGTATGTCTTTGGTCGAACATCCACCACGAGGGAACGTGGTGCAGGTAAATGAGACGGACATCTTTGATGTTCTTGAACGAGCGCAGGACACGGAAGAGGTCCGAAACTGAGTTGAAGTGGCAGGAGAGATCGAGTGTGACCACTTCACTGAAGAACCCAGCGATACCCTTGCGATATACCAACGGATAGTCACCCCATCGCAGGGTCGTCCCCAAGGACAGACGGCGCACGTTCGGGAGCACACGGGATGATAGCTGGTGGAATGGTATGTACGTTGCATCTGCCGGATTGAAATCTGGATCGGGAGCCACCTGGAGAGACGTGGCGAGTGCCGCAAGGCGCGGGTGTCTCTTGACAATGTCATCAGCAAAAGTGAAAAAATATCCTCCGGGAGTGCAGGTATTGCCTAAAGTATGCATTAATGCATGGGAATGTGATGGATGGCACTGCCATGCCATCCTCACAATCCTCGCAATCCTCACAATCCTTGCAAGACATTTGAGGGATTGCATGGGATTTCGTGGTATGGCATGGTCCTCTTCTAGTTTGCACGCCAATACAACAAATGTTAGGTAATGTATGAGCATTGTCAGCATTGCCTTACAACTCAATCTGGCAGGATATTTTTACACTTTTGCTGATGGTCGAAGAAGGCGTGAAGCGTGCCGGACGTCGTGATCGTCGGTGAGCGGAAGATGCGGTAGAGGTGGCGTGTTGATCGGGGAAGCCATTGGGAGGAAACCATCGCACAGCTGGGGAGCGACTCTGGACAGCATTCAGCCACTATGTCGATGATCTCTTCGATGAGCTCAACAGGGAGAGGAGGCATGCTGTTAACCCAGGGATGCAGATGGAGAGACGGAGAGGACCGAAAGCGGGGACAAGGAAGCCTTTCCACGGGTCCCAGCCCATGGGGGGCCTCGCGGCGGATGCGGTGCCATCCTGTTATCGCACGCCAGTAAGCACCTGTTGTCTCGGCTGTCTAACTTACCACGTTGAGAATGACAGAACCATCCTCACCTGATCTAAACGCCCTTATATACAGGTCTTAGCGGTGTACATTTCTGACAAAAAATCTGAGGCGCCATTCCACCTTCCACCAATCCACCTGTGATTTAACCTACAAACCAAGACCATAAGGTTCACGCCAGCAGGGTAGTTCAGAAGCCGTCCTCCTGCGATGGCGCGCAAGCGCTCGATTCTCTCGTTCTATTGGGGTATTCGCCTGTATGCTGATAGACCCAACCACTCTCCAGTAGGGGTACCTCCGAAGGTGCGATGGTCCGTCGAGGTGCACAAAGGAGGTGAGGGAGTGGAATAGAGTGTGGTGGGTGCGAAGCGGACCGGTCCAGCCGATGTATGTAGTCCGAGGGCGAAACGATTTGAGGAACAACGGAATAGAATCGAGAAGTTGAATGTCGAGGTTGGAATAAACACTGAGACGAAAGACGAGGTCGAGAGTCGAGGAATGAGGACGATAATTGAAGAGAAAGTCGCTGATCGAGGCATCGTGGTCAGATTCGTGCAGTCAGGCGAGGGAAAAGAGGCTCGAGAGCTCGCGGGCAGCACGAAGGTTTGGCATGAAGCTCCGCTCGGCATCGGTGAGGTGCTCTTTGACGTACTCATGGTGAAGTGCGATGACGTCCTGGCGGTCCTCGACACGGTCCTGGAACGCTTCTTGGATTATGCGCTCTTTCTTTCTCGACGGCCATCTGCTCCTCGAGCTTGGGGCGATTGTTCCAGACTAGGCAAATGGTCAACAAAGGGACTGCGGGCTCAGGTTGGGACGGTAACTTACTGCGAGCGGTGAGCGGCTTCGGTTGGTGCACGAGCTTATCCTGAGCCTCCTCGCCGTCGGGAGAGTCATCCACAGTGTAACCTAGCTCCCACAATAGCTCGCAAAACCGAAGACCAGGCTGTCGACAAAAGGTACCCCATACCAGCACAACGGGAGTTTCGTCGGGTCGTCGACGTCTACACAGAGAGGATCGAGCCAGCGCGGAATCACGGTCGCCGGGAGTGCCTTTCGTACGAGATCTCCCTGGATCACCGTGTCGCCTTGAGTCACGGGGTGATAGTAGGCGATAACAAGCCACTTACCCCCCATTCAAATTCTAGCATCGGGTCCTTGCGCGGGCCAGAAGGCTTTTGTGGACTCGGATCGAGTGGAGGCCCGGGGGAGTTGTAAGCATCGGAGGAGGGTGACTCCGTTTCGCCTGTGGATTGAACGGGATCTGGGCTAAAAGATGTTGTTGCAGACGTGGTAGCCATTGTGTGCGCGGACGGTCGGGACTCGACTGCACGCTTGAAATTGTGAACGGTTTGCGAGTTGGTGTCAACCAACCCTCGCACGAATCGAATCCGTCCGAGTCCGCTCGCGTTGTGACTAACGAACAGTGCCCTGTCAGCTCCGTACTACTACCTATGGAGCTTCGCTGCATCTATCACTGCCTTCCCCCACGGGGGTTTGGTTTGTAGGGTGGAGGGGAATGTTGCGCAACTGAGAGGAGCGGGCGTTCTTGGAGGTCTCACTGAAGGTAAGTTATGTTGGAATTCTTTGTGCTGACGCCAGCAACGGGGGTACACTGGCGCGCTTATTCGTTCGTGGCTTGAACTTGGCGTCGACCATCACTCCGATTCACTCGCTCCCGGTCAGCTCGCAACTTGACTCATGCGAGTACTCCCCTCCACCCTCCGTCACTCCGCGAACTGAACCGGGAAGCAGTCACAGGCGAAGAGCATCCCCATAGGTACGCATAGGTCCGCGACTAACAGGTATTCGTTAGGACAGAGCCAAGAGCACGGGCGAATGGACTCGATTCATGTGCTTGCAACCCGTTGAAACGTGCAACTTGCAAGCTTCAAGTCTCGCCCTTCTGCACGCCATGGTTACCACGTCTACAGCGGCATCCTCCCATCCGGAAACTGTCCAAGCCTCTGCCCCAGGGGAACAGACGTCTATCTCAACCGATTCCTCCGAGTCTAGGCTTCCCCTCGTTCCACAAAAGCCTTCTGGCCCTCGCAAGGATCCAATGCTAGAATTCGAATGGGGGGTGAGTGCTTCAGCCCTGTGCTTTTATCGGGTGCCCGAAATGACACGGTGTGTCAGGGAGATCTCATACGAAAGGCACTCCCGGCGACCGTGATTCCGCGCTGGCTTGACCCTCTCTACGTAGACGTCGACGACCCGACGAAACTCCCGTTGTGCTGGTATGGGGTCCCTTTTGTTCAGAACTTGGTCTTCGGTTTCGCGGAGCGCATCGGGCTTGCGAGCTACTACGACAAGCCGAATCTCCGTCTCAAGGCGGGCGACCTGGACATCTTCGAGACGTGGGCACGGTTGGACGTTTGGTTCAAGAAGAAGTCGGGCCTCAAGCTGGACTGGATCCTGGTGTGGGGAGAGCGTTTCCCGATCCTTACATTCTGGTCGAACCACGAGCTCTTGCGCATCACGACGGACATCTGGGGCGACGTCTGCGACTTGATTGACGACATGGGCTATGGGCCCGAGTACGAGTTGACGTGGTATCTCGATCGAAGTCTGGATGTGCGTCCCTTCCCTCTGTTGCCAAATTAATGGTTTCTAATAACTGCACCCAGTATTAGGCACTGTAATGACTTCGTCGCCCTCACGAGCCACACGAGTCGCGTTGTTGCTCTCATCGCGTGTAACAAACCGTTAGCGTTTCACAATTTCGCTTGGTTCCAAGTCCTTGGGCCATGTTCAGATTCGCAATCTAGTGTACCTGTACATCTCCACGCTACGCGTCCCTCGAGTGCATTTCAAGCTACTTAGAAGCTCGACCTTTCGAAGCGTGCTAACCTGTACAAAAACCGCAGTGCTCGCCATGTGCGTCACAGCAGCGCCATAGCCAGCGACAACCATAGGCGAAGTGACCACCCGTCGAACGATACCGAACGGACTTGCTGCCATAACATGCAAAAGGTAACACTACGCGATACACCCCAGATATAGTGACTCATTATGCTTAGTACTGCACGAGGTCGCGTCAGAATGGGTCCCTCCGCTGGATGACAAAAAAAGACACGCACGGCCAAGCTGCTGTCGAGATACCACAGCATGTCGTATTCCTCCCCATACTCCATGCCGTCGAGCAGTGTAGTAGGCCGCGAGGCCGATGCGCTTCGCGTAGCCGAAGAAGAGCTTCTCGACGAATGGCACGCCGAACCAGCACAAGGGAAGCCGCCTGGGGTCGTCCACGTCCACGTAGAGGGGGTCAAGCCAGGCCGGGATGACGCCTGCCGGAAGTGCCTTTCGGATGAGATCCCCCTGTGAACTCGAAGGTTAACACCGTCAAGCTACAGAACGAATATTTGATGGACAACTCACCCCCCATTGAAACTCGCGCATCGGCGTCTTGGTAGGCTGCTGATCTGGCTGGGATTCGGCTTGCGTTGATGGCGGCGACAATTCTGAAGAACGGCGGGTACTTCCCGGGGAGGTTAACGTTGCAATACTGCTGACGTCCGATGATGGTTCGGTACTCTCCTGAGTCATGGTCTCCTGCTCGATGGTCACGTCCGCACTCGTTGAAGCCGGTAAAGGAGACGAGCGGCGTTCTGTGTTGGCGCGAACGTCGCTTGGTGGTTACGGGTCAGGTTCAAGTTGCAATTGTGTTCCCTTCTGTGCGCTTGACCAGTAGTATTCGCGAGCTGCGCGGCCACGTGGTCCGATCAGATACACGTCGCGCCACCCGCTGCCACGCCCGCTTCAGCTTGTCCCAATTGCATTCATAAGTTATTGTCCAGGTGGAAGGGCGATCCATGCTCTCTGAACATACGCTGAGTCTAGAGATATAAGTCATATATGCATGGCAAATGCTGATGATTTTGCGAAAGCGACACATTGAGTGTGACAATGTAACATGTACCTAATACTACTTTTTGTCATGGTCAGGCACCTTATTTCAAGACGATGAAGGGGAAACTGTGACGACGCACCTCGAGGTCCCGGTCAAGATACCACGCCAGGACGTGCTCAGGTCCATACCCCATATCGTCAATCAAGTCGCAGACCTGGCCCCACATCTCCTTCGTGATGTGCAGAAGTTCGTGGTTTGACCAGAACGTAAGGATCGGGAAGCGCTCTCCCCACACCAGGATCCAATCCAACTGGAGCCCAGACTGCTCCTTGAACCAAACGTCCAGCCGTGCCCAAGTCTCGAAGATGTCGAGGTCCCCAGGCTGGGCGCGGACGACCTCCCTAGTGTAGTAACTCGCGAGACCGACCCGCTCGGCATAGCCGAATACCAGGTCACCGACGAAAGGCACGCCAAACCAGCATTTCGGGAGGCTTCGCGGGTCAGCGACGTCTACGTGGAGGGGATCGAGCCACGCTGGGATGATGCGCGCCGGAAGCGGCTTGCGGATGACGTCTCCCTGCAGTTGAACATTCAAGTTGTGTCAATTCAGAGCCACAGAAGATAAACAGAAAACCAAAACCACTCGCCCCCCACTGGAGTTCCCGCATCGGCGTTTTCGGAGGAAGGGGTCCGTGTTCTGCGGGTGACGGCAACGACGATTTGCCTGGATCGCCGACGGAGGCTTGGCTGCTACACTGAATCGCCGTCAGCACTTCATTCTCGATGCTCGAAACCGTCTCAGCCGATGGGAAAGATCGAAGACAGGGCTTCAAGTCCATTGGGACTACCTGGTGCCGTCAATGTTGAGCTTCAAGTGGCGCCGGCCGTTGAGGTTAGTGACACGGGTCGAACATCGAGTGTTCTGGCAGGGAGTTGCCACTTATCAACCAGTGTGCGGACTGCGCGGGCACGCAGCTTGAACGCACTCTCCCACGGTTCTCTTATTGTCCCTGATTCAAAAAGCGTGCGGGGGTCTATCTGCATGCAACTACTGAAGTACAGTCCCCGCCAGTGGATGGCTGATGCATGCTCACCAAGTCTGAACGAGTCACCGTCCCAGGTCATCCCGGGGCCTTCAAACAACTTGAAGATTGTGTGTGCATCATGCGTTGAGGCGGCAAGCGCCATCTCGCCACGAAGTGCTCGCAGTGAATTTAAACCGACGGCGACACGGGTTGAACATTGACCGTTGAGCTCCCAAACACCTGCAGAGGTTCAGCACGGCGTTTTCTAACATTCCATGTTAGTCAATTGAACATGTGCTGAAATGGTGAAGGCTGAGAAACTTGAGTACGAAGACCACAACGGGATGAACTCGTGGAATATGAGGAGCTAAGATGGAATCACGAAGGTGGGGGATTGTGACCACAGATACGAACACCAAGGGACATCATGACAATACAGAGTTGACGATAAAGTACAGAGGCTGACAGCGACGACGATAGATGTATATGATAGCGATTGAATAACGAGACAGTATAAGACCTAATACTGTTTGCAATTGTCAGACAGCAATCAACTAGCAACGAAACCAAACGACGCACTTTCAAATTCCGATCGAGATACCACATAAATTGATACTCCTCCCCATAGTCTATATCCTCAAGCAAGTCGCAGATTAGATCCAACTGCTTCTTCGTGACACTCGGAAGCTCGTGGTTCGAGAAGAACGTGAGGATCGGAGTCGGCTGTCCCCACACGAGGTTCAAGTCCAACTTGAGCCCCGACAGCTTCTGGAACCAGACCTCCAGATTCGCCCACGTCTGGTACGGATCCAAGTCTCCCGGCTTGGCGCGAAGCAGTTGTACGGTGTAGTAGCCCGCGATGCCGATACGTTCCGTGTAGGGGTAGATCAGCTCGTCGACGAAGGGTACGCCATACCAGCACAGAGGGAGCTCGGTGGGGTCGGCGACATCCACATGGGAAGGGTCGAGCCAACGTGGAATAGTGGGTACGGGCAGCGTCTTTCGGACGAGGTTTCCCTGCATTCCCGCGTCACTTGAGAACCTACTCGAGGGGAACGAAGGTTACGACTTACCCCCCATTCAAAGTCCTTCATGGGTTGCTTGCGACGAGATGGCTTGTCTGGGTTGGGGGGAGACGCAGGAGAAGCGTTGGGATCGGAGGTGGAGGAGGCCCGGTCTCCTGCTGTTAGGGAACGGTCGGAGTCATGGGCGGAAGGGTTTTGGTCTCCTGAGGTTGAGCAGTGAGGAGGGTCTGGCTGGGATGACATCGTAGTGGACATGGTCGCGGTTGCAAGTGGGTGGTCGGAGGTCGAGCTCAAGTTGCCGCCGCCACTGGCGAGGTTGGAAGTGATGTTGTGGAGGTTCCCACGATCACACGCTCCTTGCCAAGCGCCGGAAACATCAAATTTGGCACGAGTCTCTTGCCATTGTACTTCTGCCAGCAACGGCGAACCGGCGCAATGGAAACTCCCTGACCCAAGTGAGTCACTCAAACAAGGACTTGCATTGTTTTTGGACAATAGTTTCAGCTAGCGGTGACTCAGGTGATAATTGTCTCATGCCTTAATCGTTGTTGAAGGGATCCCCCCAACTTGAAAAGGCAAGACACCGTCGGCCCCATGTGTGCAACCAGACACGGTTGGCGGCGAGCCTTCGAGCCTGTGCTCCGAGAACATTCCATGGGTGCACGAGCCTTGACACCGTACTTTGGCCGCAAGATAATATTAGCTCCTCCATGATCTGATATAAATGCCTGTGCGTTCCCCTCAGCTTGGGTTTTGACGCATCCGCCTCTTACGATAACACGGTTTTGACCACTGCTAGCGGTTCATATCCGTTCATTCATCGAATCCATCGCCTTGACATCAGCCCTCGAACTCCTTTTCCAACCACGCCGCTCTCGACGTTGAATCTTTTGTCCTTCCCATTCCCATCGGAAACGGGTGAGTGTGGATCCGCACTGCTTACAACGCTGAAACTCACTAATACCAGCGCACAGAGATAGCAGATCCGAGCATCGTCCTGCTGCCATGTCCAGCGAGCCACCTCCACGTCATAGTTGGGAGGAACTCCTGGTCAGTCCCTGGTCACCACTGAGATGAATGCTCACAACTGAATACTCACTGTTTTTCAGAGCGACCAGGACGTTGTAGTCCTGACCAAAGCCACCTTTTTCCGGACCGTTTGTTTCCTATTCCATTACGCCGAAGACCCAGAGCGACGTACTTGGGAGTTCTTTCACTACAGGGGGTGGGAATACATCCTCGGGACGTGGTGCGCAACGTTCATCATCGAGGGTTTTGCTGTCACCTGTGGAGCCCAGCACCCATTCATTTATCGCTTCAAGAGGGGCATGCACTACGCTCTCCCCGACTACGTCTTGTTGTCCCATAGCCGGAATGCCGATGGCGCACAAGAAGATCGGCTCGTTTTTATCGTAGAGATCAAGGCGTTGGGGATGGTCGACCCTGACACTGAAGCTGGGCGCAACACTGCGGTGAACATCTTTCAGAAGACGTGGAAGCAAAGGGAGAATCAGGCCAGACTTGCTTTTCGAAGCCACCCGTCCCAAGAGGTCGTGGATATCGTCATGGCTTCTGGGCCGTGGTTCGCCCCTTATATGTTCCAACGGTCACAGCTTATACGCGACGGGGCCTCAAACGAGGCTCCTTCGCTTAGCTACACACCGTCAGCGAAGCGGCGGCGGCGAAGGAGTGCGTTGTACAGTTTTCATTCAGGAATCGGCCTCCTGACTGAAATGATTTTCTCCATCTCAGACGCGCAGCCTGCCTACGATCCGGAGCCAGAGGATAAGGCCCCGGATAACGCGGGGGACGCAGGGCAGGGAGGGAACGGGGAGGAGGAGCACGCCACGCTATCCTTGGATAGCGGTAAGCGGAAACGAGGTCCAGATACAGCCACGTCAATGCCCAACATCGACCACGTCTTCCAACTCGGGCCATCCGGCGAGAGGAATGCGCTGAATCCATGGTTCCTTCGGTTGCTTGGACAAATGAAGGAGAATCTGGAACGTTTTCGGGGCGAATTCAAGACGCAGAACTCGTGGTTCGACTGGCCCACCGAGATCATCCCCACAGGTGACGGTCATGCCGAGGGCTTTATCCTGCCAACAACTGGAGTAAGTCAGCGCCCCCCCCATTGTCGTATCGCTTGTTCTCTAACTGCTATTTCACAGGGCCCATCACCCGATGTTGAGGACGTGGACGTGGACCATGTAACGCGTCTCGATGAAGATCCAGTTATAGTCAGCGTGCCTTCGACTCCAGGCAATGCGCGCGAGACTCTGAACATGGTAAGTCCCCTTGCCTGTTGCCTCCTGTTGCACACCCGTTTTCGTTATGGAAGCGCTGAAATCGACACCACGTAGATGCAAGTGAACGCGTTGCTCTCGCCTACGATACGTCGGACCTCCAGAGTCTTCCGTGGTGGCAGTGGCGTTCCCTCTCTCGTCCCTGATGGACTGACAAAGGGAGCACGCCCGCTTCAGCCCCAGGAGACGCAGTCTGTCGACTCGGCGTCGGGGACTGACGATGCTGCAACTCCCAAGGCCCAGCGCGGTCGGCAGTCTCAGGAACCATCCTTTGGGCGTCAAGACCGAGAGTTGAGCCCAAGCACTGCTTATCTCGAACGCCGGCAACACGGTCCTGTGAATCCTCTCCAGTTCTATTCTGCTCCGCCCGACTCCTCGCCGCCGCGGTCCACCCCTCCGAGACTCTCGTGGCCTCGCATGGATCACGAACGCGACTCATGGTCCTTGACTGGTTACGACGCTGACATTCCCGACTCCACGGCGATTCCGAGACCCGTGTCCGCTCCACCAACGTCCTCTTCACCGCCCTCCCACGCATCTCACAATACGATGGCTGCTCACTCAGTCTCTCGTGAGCACCAGTCCCGCCCCAGCGACCGCCCACGCCAAGAGCGTGTCATTCGCCCCATCCCATCCTCTCGCACAGCCCAACCCTCTCGCACCTACCAGCCCCCCAGAGCTTTCCATAAAGGAGCGCTAGTTCGCCCGCCGACCGAGACGACGAGCGACCTTCAGCCCACCAACACCGGCCGCGAAACGGCCACTGAACAAGAGTGGCAGCGTAGACCCCCCACCAAAGATGAGCTGCTGATGCATGCTCTGAAAGCCACCCGTGGAGCCGACGGCAAGCGGGATCTCATGCAGGCTTACCGCAACGCAGGCATGAACGAGAAACAAGCCGCCCGCGCGTGCGAACAGCACAACAAGACCCTTCCACGCAAGCAGCCGGGCGAGAACCCGCCCCGCGGCCCTTCCGCGACCTCGGGCAGCCGTAGCACCACTGCAGCATTCGTGGTCCCGCTGGCCGTCACTCGACGCCCTGCTGAACACACAAGCGACAGGGGCGAAGGCCCCAGTCAGCGGCCCCCCTCTGGCGTCGCGACAGGACCGCCGACCACACACGCAGCGACCAGGGCCAGTAGCAGCCGTCCTCCGCCCATGGACGGTGCTTCCGTGGCACGAACGGCTGGCCTCAACCAAGGCCACTCCCAGTCGTCGAACGACGACTTCCCGGATGACGTTCCCGGAATTTCGAGGCCCACGTCCGCGCCACTGACTTCACCCTCTCCGGGGCCCTCTGTCATACCCGAGGACTTCAAGGCGGGGAGCTCTCGCGAGCATCATCCCGGCGGTCGTCCACATCGTAGCCATAGCAGCATACAGCCCGGACCCCGCGACAGGTCGCTTGACGACCTTGAGGCTACTACTAGCGAGGCGCAAGTCAACAGACTCACCGAGAGGATTGGAAACCTCGGCGTCACCAACGTCCCCGGCAACGCGGGGGATCCGAAGTGGGACAACCCCTCATTGGAGAGCCTGTACGTCCTCGGCGAGATCGCGCGGAAGTGCGGGCAGGGCGTCGGGGAGGTCTTCCGCAGTGTTGGCATGGACGAGAGACAAGTCGAGGATGCGCACGAGCGATACAGGTTGCACGTTCGCGACCAGTGGACGGACATGGACCTGCTCCGCGCTCTCGTCGCGTCTTCCGACGGTACTGCAAGCACGCGCCCGGCCACAACTTCGGCAGGACACCCACGCGAAGGGTCACGGAGGGCGACGACGACGAATGAGGTGCGTTCTCCCCGGCCTTCAAATCCGGGCCGGGATCGTGGTGAGCCTCCCACCTCACAAGCCAATCCTGTAAGTGTCTCGCCGATGTTTTGTCCATCCGGTCGAACGCTCGTCAACTTACTCTCATCATAGGGTTTCGCTTTGCCGGGTACAAACATCGATCGCGGGCGAATGAGCACGAACACTGGTAGGAAAGGGAAGGAGAAGCAGGGTTAGTTGGAGACGTTGTCGCCAATTACGTTCAGTGGCCAGCTTTCATCGGACTCTGCGTGTCGTGTGTACTTGTTGTATCAGTTATCATCTTGCTTTGTAACTGTTGTCGAGAATGCAATCGATCATACATACCAATCATCCGGCAAACCAACTAGTCGCGGTTGATGCATGAATGAATTGAATATTGCCGAGATGAGCACACCCGTGCGCCTGCGCCCACAACGACCCACTGCTCGAAGGTACATAGAAGGGCCAGAATTCTCTTATATAGGCGGGGACCTTCAAATATGACTAAACATGCCGCCACGATGGGCCTGACCGGCCGTGTTTGGTCCACGGGACTGAAGCGCGACATAGGACTTTCTTACCAGAGAATAGTTCACGTTATCCGGTCCGTAGTGCTGTTGTGCAGATGGTCGTCGATTGCGCCGAGCTACAGACGACACCACATCAGTCCAGCATCTTCGTCAGCAGCACTGAACAGCGAACACTGAACACGCACCAAATCCTCCGCGACAGCGATCTTCTCGTTCAACACCTGCACCTGCAGCTGGATCTCAAGATACTCTCGCATAGCATGGGCAAAGCCTGCCTCAGGCCAGGACAGCTCCGTATCTCGCGAAACCTACTCGCTCGGCATAGCCGAACATGAGGTCCTCCAGCCGGACCTGAGCATTTCCGGAGGGTCTCAAGGTCATATTACGTCTACGTAGAGGGGGTCGAGCAAAGCCGGGAGTATGCGCGCTGGAAGCGTCTTGCGGATCAGGTCTCCCTACAACATTGCGTCAACTCAGAGTCACAGAAGACAAATGACAAAGGACTCACCCATTGGAATTTCCTCATCGGATTTTTTCGGAGGATAACAAGTACTCGCCTGCGGAAGCGGCGACGACGAAGCTGTCGACCGTCCACCGTCCACATTCCACCCCGTTCGACATAACAGTGAGAGAGCTCACCGAGCACAGAGCTCCGAGTCGAGGCGCTGAGATTGAAGTGGCGCCGGTCGTTGAGCCTGAGGTTGGTAGACCAGGTCTCGAATGCAGTGTTCTGGCGGAGAGACGTTACCACGTGGGGACTACGGGTACCGTCGGGTAGGAAGCTTGAATCCGCTCTCCCAGGAGACTCCCACACAGCTCCCACATTTCTCTGAGTCTTATGGTCAGGCCTGGTTGAGACGCGCAGGTATCCATCTGCATGCAGATAAGTACATTGCCTGCCGGTGTATGGCCGATGTATGCGTACCAAATCTAAACCTTAACTGATCGCCACCGTCCGAGGGCTTGATATGACCTAAAGGTGTACGTGCGGGGGCGATGGAATATGTTGAGTTCGAGGGCTCACCGCTGATAATGACGTAGACACGCCAATTCCATCGATTTGGTGGTGAATATTGCAAAAATACGTTGACGCGTGGATTGCGACCACGTACGGATGTGGGCACTAGGTGACATTGTGACAACAATGAAGAACTGACAACATAATACAAAGAGATGATAGCAACGACGACAGATGCACATGACAGCGATTGAACAACGGAATGGTATGACGCCTAATACTATCTAATTGTCAGAAAGTGGCCACTGGACGGTGCAAGCAAACGACGTACGTCCAAGTTATGATCGAGAAACCACATCATCTCGTATTCCTCCCCGTAGTCCATATCGTCAAGCAAGTCGCAGGCTTGATCCCACATCTCCCTTGTGACACGCCCGATCTCGTGGTTGGACCAAAACGTGAGGGTACTTGTGGGCTCTCCCTCCTCTCCCCAGACGAGATTCAGGTCTAGCTTGATCCCGGACTCCTTCTGGAACCATACCTCCAGATTCGCCCACGTCTGGAACGTGTCCAAGTCTCCGGCTTTCGCGCGACCAACCCGCCTAGTATAGTAGCGTGCGAGGCCCATGCGCTCCGCGTAGGCGTAAACCAGCCTGGGGACAAAGGGCACTCCGTACCAGCACAGAGGAAGCCGGGTGGGGTCGTCCACATCAACCCAGAGGGGATCGAGCCAATGCGGAAGGGTGCAAATGGGAAGTGTTTTTCGGACGAGATCTCCCTTCAATACCGCATTAGTGACTATACCACGCGAAGGAGCAGAAGTTGGCTACTTACCCCCCATACGAAGTTCTTCATTGGTACCTTGAGATGGCCAGACTCCTCGTCTAGGGTGGAATCATGTGTGGAAGGGTGGATATCAGCGTTGGAAGGAGCTTTTTCCTCCGAGGTTGAGGCCGGGAAGTGGACAGGTTCTAGCTCCGGTGCAGTAGCAGGAGGCATGATCGTCGTTGGCGCGTGCAGTGGTTGAGGGAAAGCACAAGTTCAGTTCAAGTTCAACTGCGGGTGGATTGTTGTCATACAAAGGGAGAGGAGAGCGCCATTCCCACCATCACATGACCATTGAGGCAGGAGGTACTTGTTCGGACCCACTGCTACTTTGCTGGCACTGCTACAACGGGAACAATGACTCGCCATGACTCCCCTCACAATAACTCAAGATAATCGCGGTGAGAATTTAGGGCACCATTTACTGTGTCCTTCCATACAGAGCACTAATAAAGCCAAAAGGCGATACGCCGCGGCGCCCCAACTTGAAACCCGGCTGGCAGGCGACATTTCCCGGCATGCAAGTTTAGAACCAGCTGTGCTCTGGCCATCTGATCAATAATAAGATATAAGGACGGGTGCTTGCAAGTTGCAACGTGTTCCCATATAACTTGCGCCTTCAGTACCCCAACCACCCGCTGTTCAGCCCCGAACTCCCCATCATCATCGCTCTTGTAGCTGATGCCTTTACCTCTTCGCTTTTGATAACGGTAAGCACTTCGAGACGCATAAGTATTACATGCAAGAGTAACTCATCAGTGTACAACGACAGTAGACCCAGGTACTGCATTTCACGCCTAGCATGTCTAGTGCCGCGCCAACTCCAAGCCACAAGTGGGAGGAGCTCCTGGTCAGTCTCTCCCAATCATCGTCGAGATAATGGCACGCAACTGAATATTCATCCCGTTTCAGGCCGACAAGGATGTCGTAGTCCTGACGAAAACCACCTTCTTTCGGACAGTCAATATCCTCTTCCGGTTTGCCGAGGCCCCACCTCGACACACTTGGGAGTTCTTTCATTACAGGCCATGGGAGTACATCCTCGGGACGTGGTGCACGACTGTGGATATCGACGCCTCTGCGCTTAGTTGTGGTGCGCAACACCCCTTCATTTATCGCGACGATGAGACCCTCCGTTATGCTCTCCCCGACTACGTTTTGATGTCTCATGGTTCCGATGGCGAGGGTACACCGGATGCTTGGCTCGTTCTAGTCGTAGAAATCAAAGCCTTGCCAAAACTCGACACCGACACTGAGGCAGCGCGGGAAAATGCGCGAGATACCTTCCACAAGACATGGAAGCAGCGGACGAATCAGGCGAGGCTGGCTTTTCAAGATCATCCAGGCCAGCAGGAAGTCCATATCGTGATGGTTGCGGGGACGTGGTTCGCCCCTTACGTCTACGAGCGGTCGCAGCTGATGCCAGACCCGGCCCATGAGAGGGCTCAGTCGCTACCCGAGTCGCCCCCACGTCGGAACAAGTGGCGGAAGGTGGAAAGTGCGTTTTGCGATACTAGCCGCCGAGTGACCCATGTACTGACTACAGTCGATTTTCCCAATTCCAGAATCCTTCCATCGCCACGACAAACTTGTGCCAAGGGATGAATTGACTATCAAGCTCACTGACGCTCAGAAGGACGCGTCATCTTCCGCTCCGGTAGGGGATAGAGGCCAGCAGCGGACCCTGCGACCGAGCAGGGGGAAGCGAAAGAGAGAGGCAGAACTTAACGCTGACCCGCATACAACCACACCAATCGTCAACCACGTTTTTCAACTCGGGCCAAACGGCGAGAGGAATGCCTTGAACCCTTGGTTTCTTTACTTACTTGGGCAGATGAAAGAGAATCTGCAACGTGCTCGGGGCGAACTTAGGACGCAGAATTCCTGGTTCGACTGGCCTACGGACACCATACCAGAAGGTGACGGCCATGTGGAAGGTTTCGTCCTGCCAGCAGCTGGGGTAAGCCAGTATCTTCGTTCATGATGGCGTATTCTTTATCTTCTAACCATCACCTCACAGCGTCCAGCACCGAAGATCGAGGTTCAGGGCGTGCGCGAAGTCGTGCGCCTCGATGAAGACCCAATCATGGTCAGCGTTCCTTCGACCCCGGGTAACAAGCGCGAGGCTCTGAACACGGTAACTTCCCTCTGCTGTTTCTCGCCTGTTTCAAATATGAAGGATCTGAAAACGACGCCGTCTAGATGCAGTTGAACGCATTACTATCGCCTAGGATACATCGGACGCCTAGAGCTTTCGGTGGTGGCATGGACGTTCCCCCAGCTGGCCCGGAACTTGAAGGACCGAGCGACTCGGAAGAAACGCTGTCGGCTCAACACCCGGAGACGGATCCCAGCGAGTCGGACTTACAGTCGGACGACGCTGCGACTCCGAGAGCCGATCGTGGTCTGAGTCGCCCATCTCAGGGCTCATCCTCGTACCGCGATGCGCGAGAGTTGAGTCCCAGCGACGCTTACCTCGAACGCCGACAACACGGACCTCTACATCCTCCCCAGTTCCATCCCGCCCCGCCCGACTCGTCCCCGCCGCATTTCACCCCCCAAAAGCAGCTCTTGTGGTTCGACACGGCTGACGAGAGCGACTCAGAACCCTTGGCTGGTTACGACGTGTCCGGTCCAGCGCCCTTTCCACGACCTGCATCCGCGCCCCCGACGGCCTCTTCACCACCCCCTCACACATCCCATAGTCCGACCGCTGTAGACTCGACCTCTCGTGGTCATGAGCCTCGGCCCGGTGGCCATTTACACCAAGACCATGTCAGCCGCCCTACCCCGCCTTCTCGCCCCCACCCGCCCCTTCGCGGAGCTCCGCCCCTCCGCGGAGCCCCAGCCTCCCGCAGGTTCCAGCCTCCCGGTGCTGCCCGTCGAGGGGCACCAATGCGCCAGCTGACAGAGAGGATGGGCGACCTCAACGTCAGCAGTGACGGCCCCCGCAAGACAGCCACTGCACGCGAATGGCACCGTAAACCACCCACCAAGGACGAGCTGCTCCTACTCGCTATGAATGCACCCCGCGGAGCGGACGGCCAACGGTCCCGCAAGCAAGCTTACCTCAACGCGGGCATGACTGAGGACCAAGCTGCCCTCGCGTGCCGCCGGTTCGATGACGTCCATGCAAGCAAGGCCACGGGCAGCGGCGGCAGTGGCACCACTACAACATTTGCGGTCCCTCCGCTCCATACCCAGCGGCGTCCTGCTATAGACACGAGCGGCGGCGGCGGCGGCGTTGGCCAGCTGGCCCGCTCTGGGGGAGCGACAGGACCGTCGACTACATCCGGAGGGGCGAGTGCGAGTGCGAGCCGTCCTCCGCCCATGGATAGGGCTTCCGAAACACAAACGGCTAGCCGCAGCGAAAGCGACACCGAGTCCGAGTCGTTGAATGACCACTTCCCGGATGACGCTCCCAGTCCAACAGTGGTTCTGACGCCAGCATCCGTGCCCCCGACACCCTCGTCACAGGCCTCTGACACACCTCGGGACCTCGAGTCGGTGGACTCTCGCGATCATCGTGTTGGTGGTGGTCCTCCCATCCGACGAACTGATCCTGTACGTGTCTTGTCGATACATTGTCCATCTGCTTGAACGTTCATTGACTTACGGCACGTTATTTTTCATTGCAGAGCTCCGCTCTGCCGGGTCCAAATCCTGATCCCGGACCATTGGGCACAAATGCAACCAGGAAAGGGAAGGAGAGGCAGAGGTAGTCAGAGATATTATTGTCAACGACGATGTTCGGTGACCGGGGTTCGTTGCATTGTTCTGCTTGTTGTGTGTGCCTGTATCTTGCTCTGGAAATGTTGTCGAGAATGCAATCAACCATACCAATCATACGCAGTGTGCGGCAAACCAACCGGTATCCGCTGATGCATGAACCAACGAAGGGCATCGAATCTTACCGAGGTGAGGGCACCGATGCGCCCCCAAAGCCCCACTGATCGAAAGTAGAAGCATCAGGATTCTCTTAGGCGACACCCAGGCATCCTAGAAAACCCTCTAAGATTACAATCCAGATGAGAAAAATACAAGAAGGGATCCCCAGGCCGAAACATCTCGAACTCCGCAGCAGACTACGAACCGACTCGAATGCTGGGCACGAAGCGCGCAAACAGGGCGAACAGGCTACATTGGAGGAAGTCCACGCGCGATCCGGTCTAGTGCTGCGATCGCATCTTCGCGCGACATGCTGTTCAGCACTTGCGCAGCTGTGAGCGTTAGCGTCGTCTCGGAGCCCATGGTAGCATGCACGACGAGCCGCGCGATAACTTCGCCCTGCCGTTAATATGCAGGTCTCAGTGTTTGGGTGAGGAATGGGAGATACAAGTGTGCACGTACCACTTCGACTAAACACGCCACCACGATGAGCCTAACGTAGCGGTTAGTCCGCGAACTCGGAGTGCGACACGGGTCTTGCTTACCATATGATGATCCACGTTATCCGGTCCATAGCGTTGTTGTTCAGGTGGTCGTGGATCGCGCCGAGCTAGACAATACAATCAGCTTGACGTCATCGTCCACTAACGGCAACATAGTGACCACGCACCAAATCCTCGGCAACAGCAATCTTCTCGTTCAACACCTGCACCCGCGGCCCGATCTCCAAATACTCTCGTACCGCATCGTACAGCGCCTTCAAGCTCGCCTCGTCCCAGAACAGCTCTGGCACATCCAGGACATTGCTCACAAGGTTCACGTCGCGCCTCAACGTGAACAGTCTGCCCGTCAGGCGGAGTGCGTCCTTGCGCTTGAGTGAGAGCACGCCCGTCGACGCGAGCTGCTGGGGGATAGAGCGCGTCTGAGGGGAGGAGAGGATGCGCGCGGCAAGGGACTCGTAGTGTGCGAGGAGGGTCGACTGTGCGAGCGCGTGCGCCACGGAGAGCTGGAGGAGGTGAGAGTGCGTTTTGAACGTGAAGAAGTCGTTGAATATCCGCGGGAAGGCGATGTTGGGGTCGTGTGCGTAGTGAAAGTCTTCGACCTCCCAGTCGTCGTGAGGAATCTTTCGGAGCATGATGCCCGCGGCTTCGACGTCCTCGATTATCCCCAGCTCCTGATCCTCCCGGAACCCGGAGAACACGAGTACTCCGTAGTCGAAGAAAATGGCCTCTGCGAAATTCTGTTCCTCCTGGGTCTTGGCGCGCCGACGGGTGGTCCGCGACCGCGTTGAACCCAGGCCACGCTTCGGCGGCATAAGCATGGCGGGATGGACATCCTCCGCGCTCAGCACGATATGTTCCGACCCTGAAGGTTGTGCAACGGACGTTGACGTATCTTGCGACTGTAGTGTGAGTGACGATGGCATGGCATGTGGGGCGGTCTCGAGAGATGCAGAAGGCACGAAGCCCTCCAGGCCTGGTGAGGTTGATTCCTCAATGGAAGTGAAGTATGAGCCTTGATAGCCCACTTCTTCGGCTTCAGACAGACCCGAACTTGGGTCCTCTCCCCCTGGAGAGGCTGCAGGCCCTGAGGACCGGATATTCGATCCAGCGGCGTATCCTGGCAGCAGGGGTAGGTGGTACATCTATCTCCCAGCTCAGCCGCTCTGATTCAGCAAAACATTCGAGTAGGTACTCACCACATACATTGCCTCGTCAAAGACTCGAGGCTTGACGTTGTGTTCCCGCTTCAAGAAGCTAGCAAGGAGCTTCATCCTGAACCCCTCCGCAAGACAGTACGCGGTGATACGCCTGTAGCCCGCCTTCTCGCGCTGTTCCTTACTCATTCGCTCTCCTGCGCTCTTGTGCTCACGGAGACCTCTGTCAGTCTCGTAGCCATGCAGCGCCTCTTCGTCCGTGTCTGCTTCGGGCGGTGGGGGTTTGGTCTGTGGGGCGGAGGGGAGTACGACAAGCTTCTGGGTGGTCTTGGATGTGCGTTGGGTCTTGGATGTCCCTGTCACGGGATTCATGAGGCCTACACCGGAGACTGAGGGTCTTCTAGCAAGTGGACGGGTGGTGGAAGACGGATTTCGTGTGGGCCGTGTTCTGAAGGTTGTTGGCGATGTTGCAGGAGGCCGTGGCGCGGGGGGATTGGACATGCTGAAGTATCGTTCCGATTAATGGTACCGTTTCCACGACCGATGGCACGTCCCAGCTACGAGATTGGTCTTCTAATTCAGTGTCGTCGGGGTGGTGCTCGACGAGGCAGGTAAGTAGTGGCGGACAGTGTACGAGACGCTCGTTGACGTCCCTCCGTTCATTTCGGATGTCTTCGAGCGCCTCAATTCCCTGATTTTTCGCCTCAGTGTGGGATTCTATCTGCCCTCTCTCCAACCTCCCTCCCGATTCTCTCGTTTTATCACCTATCATGACCTCCGGGGCACTGGGTCTCAAGCGGAAAACAAAACCGTCCGCATCATCTATCGCAAAGCGCCTCAAGACAAAACATGTACTGACGGACGACTTGCCGTGGAAGAAGGTCTCGAAACCACGCGAGGTTACGGCCATGGATGGCTTCTTGGAGCTGGAGGAAGTGGACGATGTCGACGTCGTATTTGAGGAGACGGATACTGGGAGGGTGGTCAAATTCAAGGTGTGTATGCGCATTGGAGTAACACAGAACTCTTTGGACAGAAGTTGTGCACTAGGTACGCGAGGGGGATGAAAGCGACGATGATCCGGAGGCAGCGCGAGGCACTGCTGGAGAGTCGTCTGCGGTAACTACGGAGAAGGTGGATATCGATGCACTTCCTGAGCCCATCGACTTCAACAGTGAGTATAGTGGTTTGTCCAAGGCCTCTTCTGACACCCCTGCAGCCAAGTCGCTCCTTCCGGAATGGAGTCCATTTAAGCTCCATCCTCAACTCGGACTTGCCCTGTGTGCGAAGAAGTTCACGAATCCGACGCCTATCCAGGCCCAGACACTTCCACTCGCACTGAAGAACAAGGATGTCGTCGGCGTTGCCGAGACCGTACGTGTTCAATACCCTTAGCCTTCTTGCGATACTTGATCTTATTCTGAACACAACCACAGGGCTCAGGAAAGACGCTGGCCTACGGTCTGCCGATCCTGCACTACCTCCTCACGGAGGCGTACTCACGACCTATCCCGAGCAACAAGACTAGACGACCAGTCCGCGCGCTCATCCTCGCCCCAACGCGCGAGCTCGCCCTACAAGTATCCTCCCACCTCAACGCTTGTCTCTCATCCGTCGATATTGATGTGTCGAAGAACGACGACAACGAGGCCACCACCACGTCACAGAAGGGCAAAAACAAGGACAAAGGCAAAGCTAAAGCCAAAGCCCCTGCGGAAGAAAAGCCGAAACACCCACCCCTTGTGAGCGTGGCTGCGATCGTCGGAGGCATGTCCGCGCAGAAGCAGCGTCGAATACTCTCACGGGGCGTGGACGCGCTCGTCGCAACCCCTGGCCGGTTATGGGATATTTTACAACAGGTAGGTCATGCGATACCAGCTACCGAGACGGGTTAACACATTGACTCAGTTTATGACAGGACGACGAGTTAGCGAACCAGATCGAGTCGTTGCGTTTCCTCGTGCTTGACGAGGCCGACCGGATGATTGAGTCTGGGCACTTCGCTGAGCTCGACAACATCCTGCGTCTGACGTTGCGTAAATCAGAGTGAGTCCCTTGTCATCCTTCATTCTTCTCAAGCCCATCTCAATGCTGCCGTAGCGACGAGGTCATCGAGTCAGAGAACGAAGAATCTGAAGCCGAAGATACCAAGGAAGGCGTGCGTGCCGGCGAACTCCAGACCTTCGTCTTCTCCGCCACGCTCAGCAAAGACCTCCAAAAGAACTTGAAGCGACGCACTCGTCCTAAACGGACGAAGAAGAACGCCAAGCCCGCCTCGACGCTCGACGAACTCCTTCTCCGGCTCGACTTCCGCGACCCGTCCCCCGCAGTCGTCGACCTCGCTCCCGTCGGCACCGTCGTCGCAACTCTCAAGGAAAGCAGAGTCGACTGCCTGGCAAATGACAAAGACGCGTACCTCTACTACTTCCTCTTACGCTACCCTGGACGCACCCTCGTCTTCCTCTCTGCGATCGACGGCATTCGGCGACTACTTCCTCTCCTAGCGCTGCTCAACATCCCTGTGTTCCCTCTGCACTCTCAGCTCGAGCAGCGCCAGCGGCTGAATAACCTCGACCGGTTCAAGAGCACGCAAAACGGCGTACTTTTGGCGACCGACGTCGCGGCGCGCGGGTTAGACATACCAGCGGTGGACCACGTCGTGCACTATCAGGTGCCGCGCACAGCGGACGCGTACGTGCACCGGAACGGGCGGACCGCGCGCGCGATGCGGCGGGGGTTCTCGCTCGTGATGTGTGCCCCAGACGAGAGGAAGCTTGTGCGCGCGTTGATGCACGGTCTCGACAGACGTACGTTGTGCCTCTTTCGTACGATATCGTCGTGTGATCTGACCGCATGCTGTAAATTGAACAGAAGAGGAAGAGATCGCGGAGATGCCGGTGGAGCTGTACATGCTTGACAAGCTCAAGGCGCGCATCCAGCTCGCGCGCCAGATCGACAACGCGCAGCACAAGGCGAAGAAGGAGAAGCACGAGCGGAACTGGCTCAAGGAGGCAGCGGAGGCGATGGAGATCGAGCTCGACTCGGACCTCGCTAGGTGCGTCTGCCCTCCCCCACTCTAAGACTCGTCTTCAACAACCGTGCTCACACCGATTCTCTCTCGGCCGGCGCAGCGATGACGACGAGGGGCCCACGAAACATCAGCTCAAGGCAGCGGGTGCGAAGGTCGCGGGGCTGAAGGCGCAACTGAAGACGATGCTTGCGCAACCGCTGATCGCGCGGGGCGTATCGACGCGGTATATCACATCGGGCGTACGCTCGATCGCGGACGACATGATTGCTGGAGACTGTACGTGGTTTCCTCCCCCTTCGTGACTCTTGCTCGAACGTCTCTTTTCGCGAGAACGTCAATTTTTGTGCCCGATTGTCGGTGAGGCTTCTCCATGGAGGCGTCTTGGTGAAGTGTCTCGGGATGGCCAGATGCCGCTGTCCGTTTCCCCCCGATAATGCGTCTGCCGCAGGCTTTCGTCGGCGTGCTATAGCCGTGTGGTCAGGTTACTCGCCGAGAGTTCCAAGCACCACTTCGAACATCTCCGATTTGGGGGGTGCTTTACCAAGTGGCAGCTCCCATCGTTTTACCCTTCTTCCGTGAAAGCTCCTTCGTCATTCCCTGAGGTCGTTTCAGGGTCGTATTTCGTCATCCCCTGTGCTGCGTTTGAACGTTTGGCTGACGGCATGTGTTATTGCATGGCTTTGTGACAGGTCACGAAACGATGGTAGGGATTCAGAAGGTCGAGGCGGGCGACGACCTGGTCCCTGCCAAGGTGCGGAAGGCGAAGAAGGGTCCGGTGAAGCAGGAGTACGAGGAATGGGCGGGCATTGGCGGGAGCGAAGAGTAGTTTGATGACCAATGTACGTGCTAAGTACAGTGCTATATATCCTTTCGATCCCCCCCCCCCTCGCAAATGTCATCCCGAAGAGTTGGTAGCAGGCTCCGACTTTGCGAAACTTCAGGCCTCCCTCCTATTGTCGCCACATATCCTGAAACCTCAGAAATGCAGCGAATATGCTGGCTCTAGACTGCGTCTTTCGAATCCGAGATCGAAAAGGGGGGATGGGTTTACGGCAGAGATACGGACCGGCTGGAAGACAGACTCGTCCTCATGAAGTGGTGCATAGTGACTGTCGAGTGGCTCAAGCTAGGGTCGTTCATTGAACTGAATGCTCATGTATCGTGCCCGACGTCCCAATGCTTCAGATTGTGTCAGAGTATTCGCGTACCCTAGCTCCTCGAATTCAGGTAAGACGATGCCCAGCTTGAGGAACTAACATCCATCTACTTGGAACATACGAATTATGTTAACTGTTTTCGTAACCTTGAGGCACCTTTTACATACACAGGCAGACATTGAAACCCAGCCTCCACAAGATAATTTCCAGAAATGCATGCACGCACAGCTCCGACGCGATACCAAGCGAGAGCGCTATCTAACAACCGAAACCATCCCCACAGCTTAAGCAGTGTGAGTCGACGAGGTAGAGCGGGAGGAGGCCGTGGGAAGCACGAGAAGAAATTCGTGGCCTTCTCTCAATATGCCAACAGGCCACTTGTTCTCCGCGACGTAGCTGCTGAGAACTTCCTCGGGCTCACCATGATCGACATAAAAAGTCGTGTTGACTAGAGAGATGGCGCCGTCGTCGGCAGTCTCAAATAAGGAACCCTTCAGCTGCGCCTGCCGCAGGTACTTGACAGTTGAGTTCTGGAGGGCCTTCGGAGCGTTCTCTTGGATATACGACAAGCTAATACTGGAGATATCCTGGTCTGAAGTTAGAAATTCAGCCGGGGGCTCTACGTAGAGGGTGAGTAAAATGACTGACCCAACATGTTGCAAAGCGTATGACAGGCAGCGGGGTGGGTGGAGGCAATGCCCATCATCACGATACCAGCGAACCAGGAACAGGTTGTGAGTTCCCGGAGGAGCGTCGTCGCGATGTGCTTCCTGCGCTCGTTGGCATCGACTACAAGCTGAGTGATCCACCCAATTTTTTCTACAAACAATTTTAGGTGCATTGATGACGTGGGATAGACATGAACACACCTGTTCCAGATGCGGCGGGCCACGTTGTCGCGAAGGCTTGTCCCACAAGCCTTCCGTCTTTGTACATCATGCTAATGACGGTGTTCTCGGGGTCGCCGCTCAAGCACTCGGCCCGCAGCTTCTTAGGCTGCATCTTGACGCGAATACCTGTAAAGACAGCTTAGAAAAAGGAGAAGAGTAAGTAGTTTGCTGAATACTCACCCGGTTTCAGAGGATTGGGAGCGCTGGAACCCCATATGCCATAGTTTTCGGAGAACAGCGCGGCACATTGCGCGAGCTGCTGGTCTGTGACCTTGTCACCGAATACGATGTGGGGCTTCGGGAGAGGTGTAATGGACTCTCCGGGGAGGGAAATGGGTGAAACGGGGAACTGAGGGCTGGTATGCAGTGGTGGGGAGGTCATGATGGACGAGAGGTAAGTAATGGGTAGTACTATTTAGCAGCACTTCTCGTATCGACCGCGCGGCAGACTGCAGCTCGGTTGACGTAATTTTTTGAAGGTCTATAACCCTCGACGTCGAGGTCAGTAGTCCGGCATTTCATTTTTGATAGTCTCATTCCAAGACCGGGTTGGCCGAGGTTAGCCGGTTATGTTTCGAACATGCGCAGCGGCGACTGCAAAAATTGCCTAAACGAGAATTCCGTTAATTAATATTAGCGGCGCCCTCTCCAAGCCCCACACAACTCAAATTCAAGTGTCCCTCTTCCCTCTTCCCTCCAATCGCCCTTCGTCTGTCTCTCGCTTTCATCCACCATGTCGTCGCCACCGCCCTCGCCGCTCTTCTCCCGCTCGTCCTCAGGCTCCTCAGGCAATGGCTACATCCCGCTCGGCGTCCCCCGCGTCGCGAGCCTCCTTGTCAAGATGCGCCGGCACCGCGCCAAGGCCAAGTCCCACCACATCGAGTCCGTGTCCGGCTCCGAGCCCCTAACACACCCCGCGCTGAGGGACGAAGGTGCCGTCTCCCCTCGCAAAGTGCCTCTAGGCGAGGACACGACCTTCGTATGTCGCGATGGAGTCGACGTCGCGAAGCTGTTGAGGGCGGTGCGGGCGTCGCTGTATCAGAGGGCAGTAGAGATTGGTGCGAATGTCTTGGTGGACGAACAGTGCGTAGTTTGCATTTTTGGGTTCGATGGCGTGTATCCGGATATAAAGGTGGACTGACGGGGCGCTGCTTTCCTGCTGATAGGTGGTCGTGCACGATCTGCGGCCCTAGACATCGGTCCGATGGGACGTTCAGAGTCTATGTATGCGCCTGTTCTCTTTCTCGCTGATTGGGGAATGTGCTGACGGCCGCGTGCAGGTGCGTTACTCTGCGCGGGGCGCACGCTCAGAGAGAGGCGACCCGCAGCGCCCGGTCGCGCTTGAGAACGCTCGCGACGTCCCCGGGCTTATGACTATCGTGAACAGGATCGATTGAGCAACCCGTTCCCAATCCCATCTCTCCTCCCTCTGTTCCCTCACAATGTCGACGGAAATTTTCCCTTCTTGCTGCATCCTCACTCCTCATTCTCTCCGCTCCCGGTCTTCCCCCTCATTACCCTTCCGTGGACCCTCGTTGGCCACTGTAGAACATCCTGGATTCAACGTATCTCATGACACACTTCTAATACCCTCATTGTACCACTGGCACCTTCGCGATCATCATTCCAGTCACCCAGCTAGCCAAGCACGTACGAGCCTCTATAATCCCTCTACGACACCCGTGTACAACATGTTCCAGATTTACGTCCCTCTTTGTCTCTTGCCCAGTCTTTTTCCCGCCCCATCCATTTCTTGTCTCCTTGCATACAGAGCATCACGTTCATTTCTCCACTGTACCAAATCATCCTTGTATATCTACCTACCACTCAAGTCCATCTACCATTCTGCCCCCATACCTCATGCATGCCTGCAGGAAATGGTGCTTGAGCTGTGTGGCAGACTGCAGCCTTCAGTTCTGAGCCTCTCGAGCCATGACTCACAGGTGCGTTTCCCGAGAACTGTAATGCATTGCCCTTCGAACTGACGCCCCCGTTCTCAGGTGATGCATTCTTATCTGCGTAGAAGTTTGCTACTGGCAGACTCGCATTGAACACCGTCACAGTATCGCTCGCGCGAACCATTGCGCAGACATATCGTCGCAGCCACAGTTTCAAGCACCGAGGACTCGGAGGCCCGTGGGCAGCCCTCGCGCACAACACACCTCGTATGGATGATGGTTGGTCGCCGTCCTTCTTATCAAGTGCTTCGTGGTGCCACATATTCAAAATACTCAGAAACATGCTTTCAGCGCACGGATGAGGCTACTCATATCATATTGCGGTACATGGTCGACGTCAGATCAAACGGATCGAAGGCGGTCGCGGTCGCAGCCTTGTTTCTGAATGTCACGGTCTGCTGACCACAAACCGTTGGACGACCGTGGCCTATGTAGCTTCGCGCTGCAACCGCACAGTGCGGCGGCTTCCTTGCGGTATGCACTGTATGTCTTGCTCGTTAATTTACGGTTTGTGCGGTCGCCCCAGGCAATGAAGCGAAGACCATGACTAGTGGGCTATGGAGACACGGGCTCGTGAATGTCAATCGTGAATCTGTTCGACAGTTGGAGGAGAGGGGAGTCCTTTGGTCAAGTCATTTCTGTACTGCCATGGGACGGATCATTTGCCATTTCAAGGCGGTGCAGCTGCGAGGCTGTGGCCCAGCCTTCGTGCCATGGGTTTCTTTGCAGCCACGTTCGCTGCCACATAGGATAATCGACGTATCCCGTTGTGCCCCTCATCGTGAGTTATACTGGTCACCATCAGTCTCCTTTGCGCTTTGCTGATATACGGGGGAGAAAGATGTGGTTGCTCGATACGGATACCATTCAGCACCACTGGGTTAGCGACCCTGGACAAGTTCGCTATGCCATCCTCTCCCACGTGTGGGATCTCAATGGTGAACAGACATTTCAGGTAGCGTCAGAATTCCGTCATTCGGCTCGCTGAATATGCTGAGCCATATGTGAACAGGACATCCAGAGGATCCACGCGGAGCGTCGTCTTACGAAATCGCCTGTCGTTCAAGACGACAACTTTGAAGTTAATGTTTGGGAGGACGAGCGGTTTTCTAAGAAGCTCAGGAGCTTCTGCGCCTTCGCCCGAGCCAACGGCTACCGCTTCGCCTGGGCCGACATGTGCTGCATCGACAAGACGAGCAGCGCGGAACTCTCCGAAGCCATCAACTCGATGTACGAATGGTACTCCAGCGCAGCCGTGTGCTACGCCTTTCTCCACGACGTCGACGACAGCGAGGATCCCCGGGAGTGGAACTCGGCATTTCGTAGGAGCACGTGGTTCACGCGGGGTTGGACGCTGCAGGAGCTCATCGCTCCCGTAGAGGTCGTCTTCCTGTCGAAGGACTGGCGGATGATAGGCATGCGGCGTACCTTGGCCTCTGTCATCGAACAGGTGACCGCTGTGGACGTCGACATCCTCCTGCATCGCGCACCGCTCGACTCCATCAGCGTCGCGCGACGGATGTCATGGGCGGCGAACCGCAAGACCACGAGGGTCGAAGACGAGGCCTACTCGCTCATGGGCATCTTTGGGATATTCATGGCGACAATCTATGGAGAGGGCTGCCACGCGTTCATCCGTCTGCAAGAGGAGATCCTGAAGCGTATCCCGGACCAGACCATCTTTGCTTGGGGCTACTTCATGAACCCGCTTGCCGCCAGTCAGGCCAGCATACACGACATCGTCCCGGGTCAGCGGTCGTCCTCGCATCTGCTTGCACAGAGTCCAAGTTGGTTTGCGCGCTCGTCGTCGGTGTCTTCTATCGACAAGGGCATTCTTTCCGAGCGGATTGGGCTTCCTGCCAGACGAGAAGGAGGCACGCTTGAATGCACAGTGACGAGCTACGGTGTTCGGATGTTCCTTCCGATGCTCCCTCTCGAGTCATTGGCCGGTACGGACTGGTGGACTTTCCGCTATCTCTCGGACAAGCGTTTCGACGCTTTCTTCGCCCTCCTCGCCGCCGAAGACTCGGACGGCGACCTCCTAGCGCTCCTCCTGCTTCGGCCCAAAGGCGAGACCACCGATCAGTACACCGTGGGCATCGTCCACCCTCTCGACCAGAACTTCAATCAGTTCGAGGCTCGTGGCTTCGTCGTCAAAGGAATTCCTACCTCCGTGACCTCGAAGTCTACCGTGTTCATGGACGTCTACGTCTTGAACACCAATACGATGGCCTCGCACCTGGCGAAGCGACTCTACCAGTTCACTTTCCCGTGCACCATTATCCTCCGTCCTTGGACCCTTCAGCACCTTCGGACCCACGGTTTCGAGTCGAGTCTGCTGGAGGACGAATGTCTCTTTCTCGGTCACCAAGGCGGACGCCTAACGACGTTGACCCTCTCCAGAAAAGCCGCTCCCGAGCCCGAGATCGTCACCATCCATATCACTAGCTGTCCTCAGCACCCGTCGTGGTTTCCGCCTCTCCACGCCTCTGTCGCCTTCCCGTCGCGCCCCACTCTCGTCGAGGACCTTCCGGTAACCACCACCACCTCTCCTTCGGGTGGCAGATCGGAGGCCCCATCGCGTTGTGCAGAGGATGTACAGGCGTGGCGAGGTTCCGCAAAGACATTCGAGCGACCATGCGGAGGGTTGGCGGTCGAGTTGGAATTTTCCAAATGGTTCTTTGGGGAGCGGTCGAAGAACAGCGCCGAAATTTACGCCCTCGACATCAGGATCGTGGAAGACCCGGTCGGCGGTCAGTCGGGATCGAATGTCTCCGCACCGGCTGACGATTTGGGCACCGCGGAGGTGGCGGACGCTTCGCCAGGCGACTCGGAGCCAGGTGTGGGAGGTGCGGTAGAGGGTCCTCCGGTGGATGACGGCATCTCTTTGGTATGAGGCTTGAGGACAGCTTGCGAACCAAGGACCAGGGTAATACATCTATTGGGCTACATTCCGTTACTGTATACATGATTACCTACCGTCGTCCGACGTCCACTTCTGGCACTCGCGGCTAAGCCTTGCGGAAGTGGCGCAAGTTCTCGATCTGCGACCCCTCGAGCCGCATGCCTTGCCATTCCGACATGGCCTTTGCGCCGAGCACCTTCTCGTAGAAGTCAATCGATGGTTGATTCCACTGCAATATGCAGACCAGTTAGCGCGTGCGGGCTGACTACCAATTGAAGGGTCTAACAGACCTTGAGAACCGACCAGTCTATCCGTGCACAGTCCTAAACAACGAGTCAGCATACCGCGGACGTGAGCCGGCGATGAAAGACTTTTTACCCTTTCTTCCGCGACCTTGCCAAGCTCGGCGAAGAGCGCCTTACCGACACCCTTCCCTCGACTTTCGGGGTCGACATACAGATCCTCGAGCTATCGACGATAGCACGTCAGATCACGTCATATATGTATTGCGGGATGCCGTACGTATACACCGGGCTTCCCGGTCCACGTGGAGTAGTTGAAAAAGTACATGGCCATCCCGATGACCTTGCCTGGGGCTTCAGGCGCGCCCTCGAACGCAAGGAGTGTGTGCGCGTAGGTGTTCTCGAAGAGGTTCTTCCTGTACTACGACGAGGTCAGAAAACGGTGCGAATAATCAGAGGAATGCTTACAAGTTCGGGAGTCGCCTTTACTGACTCTGGCTCCTTCTCGTACTCGGCCTATTGGGATAGTATGGCGACGAATGGGATGGGAAATGACTCATGCAAGTGTGTCGGGGAGGACGACATACCAGGCCGACTACAAGTCGCAAGATCTCATCCTGAACACACGGTGAGCGCGACAGAGAAATATAGAGACCTTGCTGCGTATGCATACCACATCCTCGACGGTGGCAGGACGAATAAAGTAGGCCATGTCGAGTGGCTGAGGATGTCGGATCGCTGCGATGGCTGTGGACAACAAGACATGATAGACGCTCATCTCGCGTGGCTGATTGGGGGGCTTGTATGGTCGTATTTTGGCACAAACCTTAATCTTTTCGTGCTGCCTGCAACTGCCAAACCCGCCCCCGAGCTCGACGACGACCCCGATCCACGACTATCATCACCATGGACCCCGCAAAATTGGCCAAGATGCAGGCGCAGGCCGCGGCGAACAGGATCGGTGCGTTTTTTTTTTTCGCGTTCAACGGCGACCCTTCTTGCCCTCGCGAGCGGTAGAGCGACGGTGGCGAGTGTTGGAGAGGTTGGGACTAAACGGGCGGAAGAGGGAACACGAGGGCAGAAGGGTTTTCTGAGGTGCACGAGTGCTTACGCGGATATGCGAATTTTTGTGTAGGCGGTAAGGGGACCGTGCGCCGCAAGATTGTGCGGAAGACCAAGCCGTCGACCGCGCAGGACGACAAAAAGCTGCAGGGCGCGCTCAAGAAGCTCAACGTCCAGCCCATCCCCGGCGTCGAGGAGGTCAACATGTTCCGCGAGGACGGCAATGTCCTGCACTTCAGCACGCCTAAAGGTACGCCGCGCGTCCACTCTTATCCCGGATCCATCTCCCCTATCCCATTTCCCTATTCCACGCCAATCTATCCGCCATCTGTTGCTTTACGCTTGCCCGCCCCGAGAAGCGTGTGCCTCCTCCGGCGGTACTAGGCTTAGCTCTGCGCAGATCCGTGCTCAATCACCATCCCGTTGCTTGTCACGTACGCGTATGAGGCGCCCATACTGATCAACGGTTGGTACTGTACAGTGCACGCGGCCGTCTCCGCCAACACCTTCGCCGTCTACGGCGCCGGGCACGTGAAGGAGCTCACCGAGCTCGTCCCCGGCATCCTCAACCAGCTCGGCCCCGACTCGCTCGCGTCCCTTCGCAAGCTCGCCGAGTCCTACCAGGCGATTCAGCAGAGCCAGCAGCGGCCACCAGTGGGCGGTGCGGATGAGGACGACGACGACGACGACGTCCCTGACCTCGTCGAGAACTTCGACACCGTCGAGGACAAGCCCGCCGACGCCGCGGCGCCGGTCGAGGGCGAGAAGGCGGCGGAGAAGGGCGACCTCGAGGACCTCAACTAGGCCGAGGCCTCGAGTGAGGGAAGGGGGGCGTCGTGTTGTGTTGACCAAAACCCCGCCCCGTCGTAGTATTTGTGTGTCTCTTTGCCCTGCTCCCCCCCCGTTTTTCCTTCCTAAGCACGTCGTTCCAGCAGCGCCCTTCACTATTTCCCTGTACTCGTTCCTGCTAGCCGCTCATTTCTAGGTACCCGCTGTCTTCCGCACACGACCGTCAACGACCGCACTGTAAACTGATCGCAAATGCTGTATACTCTATCTAACATTTGAGGGCGTCTCCGATCCCTATTGCGGCGAACGACGTCTGCGCGTCTGCGACATGAGCCAAGGATGTCCGCAAAGGTCACAGTACAACGTGTTCAAAAGCATTCCTAGCCAACGTAACATACAACATACATGGGTTCTTCTTCCTTGGAATAAGTCCTCCCAAGATCGCACACCCCTACCAGCCACTGGCACCCACACCCTACGCATGGAACGTGACGTTCCACACCCTCACGCACCCGTCCGCGCCCGCGCTCGCGAGCTGGCCGTCTTTCAGCCAGAATACGGCGTTGACGCCGCCGGGACCTGAGTTCTTGATCGCGATGTTCTTCATCGGCTTCTCGACGCTCCAGACGTAGACGTGCGTGTCGAGCGAGCCTGACGCACAGTGCCGCCCGTCGGCGGTCCACGCGAGTGCGTTGATGCGCGCGCTGTGGAAGGACCAGCGCGAGGTGATGAGCTTGCGCTCGGCGGCGTCGAACAGCGCGATCCTGCCACTTGACTGTGGATTTTGAGCAGGAGAGAGGGAAGGGGAAAGTGAGACAGGGAGGGGGGAGAAGGGGGATGTCAGCCAATGAGAGGATGGGGACGAGAGGGAGGAGACGCACGTCGCCGGATGCAAGGAGCTTGCCGTCGGGTGAGAACGCGAGCGCGCTCACGACGCCCTTGTTACCCTCGAGCGTCGCGCTCTCCGAGAGCGTCTTCCCGTCCCATGCGTACAGCCGCACCTTCTGGTCCTGTCGCAGGCGAGTGTTAAAGGGTAACTCGAAGGAGACGTTGGAGGAACACACGCACTTCTCCGCCGACGGCGACGAGCGAGCCGGACGCGGCGATCGCGCTCGGGGCGTACTTGGGCGCGAGCTCGAACACCTTCTGGTTCGAGCGCACAGCCTCGACGCTGCTCACCTCCGCGATGAACACCGTCGAGTCCCCGCCGACCGCGACGCCTGCCTTGGGCTGTGCCGCCGTCGAGAACGACGCGGGTCTATCTTGCGCAGTTAGCACTCAGAATTAAAAGCAGCAGAGAAGATGGGGGAGTCTCACGTGTAGGAGTTGCCGTCGATCTCGCGCAGGCGGTCGTCCAAGCCGACGGAATGGACCGTGCCCGAGGGGGAGGCGCTGAGGCCGGCGACGAGGGTCGCGTGTGCCTCCCCGCCGACGTATTCGTACTCGGTCGTGTGCGCGAGCACGCGGCCGTCGGCGGTGCCGACGATGAACGTTGAGTCGGCCGAGGGCGCCTTGATCGCCGACGTGATTGCCTTTTGTGGACCCTGTCGACACAGACATGGGGGGTGAGGTGGATTCAGAGGGACGGATCGCGAGGGCAAGAGGGATTCAGAAGCGGGAAGACGCACGTAGAGGACGCGTGTGGGCTTGTCGCCGACGCGCTTGTCGAAGACGTTGAGGTCGCCGGACATGCTGAGCGAGACGATGCTGTCGCCGGCGGTCCAGGTGTTGCCGACTTGCTGGTGGTTCACGCCGGAGCCGAGCGTCCAGGTCGTTTGGGCTTTCTTCGTCTCGATGTCCCCTGGATGTGAAGTGTAAGGGGGAATGCAGATCTGACGGAGAGAATGGACGTACAGAGCTTAACGGTACCGTCGGCCGCGGAGGTGACGAGCGACTTGCTGTCGGGACTCCAGCTGCCGGCCATCTGTACAGAGGAAGGTTGCACCAACTCCCCATAACGGAGGAATAGTTCAGTTCGCACGCACGATGCTACCCGTGTGCGGGCTGTCGATAAATTCTCCGAGTGTATCGCCAGTCTTTCCATCATAGACGAATATCTTGTAGTCCGAGCCTACACTGGCGAAATGGTCGCCTGAGGGGGCATACCGGACGTCTTGAACGAACTTTGTGTGCGTCTTGATGGTCTATATAGAACTCCCATGTCAGATATCTGGTTCACCACTGTCTTTGAGCGCTGGTCTTACCTTGTCATACTTGAACGGCACCCCTGTAGAGAAATAACTCAATCTCGGTGAGATGAGGGCACGGAAATATGCTAACCTTGATGGAAGACGATGGTAGCATCGTCAGCGGCAGTTGCAGCACGGAATGGTCGTTGCTGCCTGATACTGACAGCATTGATGGTCTTGACGACCTCAGTTGCGGCGAGCGGGAGTATCCAAACTGACGAACTAACCTTCGCGTGGCCGATAATCTCTCCCGTAGAAGAGCCCGTGTCAAACATGAAGGCGTGGCCAAACCTTTCCAGACAAAATGAGCATACACTTGGGGAAATGGGGATAGGTACACTCACTTGTCTCGACCGTCTCCGACCGCTATTATCCGCTTGCTCTCGCCATCCCACTCCAGATCGTTCCTTCACCGTTCACGAAGCAAACTGCTTTAGCCCACGGAGACGCCGCCGTGCAACAATGTACTCACACTTGACCCGAAAGAACCTTGTACTCCGCCTTCAAGGTCTGCTCATCCCCGAGAGTATCCCATATTCTCACTTCCCCCACGCCTGAGGTCGAGACCGGCTTTGACTCAGGGGATAGACGTACCGTTTCCAACGGCATCCGCGGATGCGCAATAGTACCCTGAGGGAGCAATACGCGCGACCGTAGCGTTCTGTACATGCCCGCTGTAGGCAATCGACACAGCAGGGTCCTGTCCGCGGCGTGAGGGGTTCCGTCTTTCGTGCCGTTGTGCGCGTTTCACTGACCGATAAATCGCGAATCTAAGGAGCATATAGTGAGATTCAATGACACCGGGGAGCAGTACGTGGTTCAACTACTTACAATCACGGACCGTCCATTGGTATACACAATCTTATCCTTGCTCGAGCTGAGCTTGGTCGCCGCTCCTCGCGCGGTTGCTGGGTTCACAGGATGCAAGGGACCTTTCTTATAAGACATTGTGTGAGGAGACGGGGGCAGATAGGGGGGCAGATGGTGGTATATGTAGGGTCCGAGGGACAATTGGTATGGCGGCAGTGGCTGCGACGGCGGCGACTGCGACATCGAGATCGTCGTTGGCGCAGATGTACCCGATTTGGTAACACGGCGCGGTCAGGTGATGTCCTCGACGCGTCGCGACGCGCCTTCCACAACAGCGACAGCGGCAACAGGGACAGAGACGACGGGCGGGACAAGCTTTCGACGTGCACGGTAAAACGTCAGTAACGCAAGCATAACCATTCTGCAACTACATCCACAATGACCCATCAGATAGCAAGCAACACTAGGACACGATCCAAGCCTCAACATTTCAAAGTCAATCGTCGAGGGGTTTCTCCTCTGCATTGTAGTTCTTGAAGGGATCCTTCCGGAGCGCTTCAGCCTCTGCGCTCATCATAACGTCCCGCACGGCAGGTTTGGGCTTCATGACCGAGCCTGGCACGGAGGAGGAAGAACCGGACGGAGTCGGTGGCTGATTATGGACAATGGATTAGCGACTGTGTGAACAAATTGGGGGAAAGTGCGCACCTCATCGTCTCGGAAGGGCACAAATCTTGGTGTAGGGAGGACGGCAGGCTCCGCTTTGGGCTCCTCCTCGTCCTTGAACACCACGATCGAACTCTTGCTCGCCGTCCTGCCCTTCCCTTTCTTCGGCGCCAGTTCAGTAACCTCAGACGGACCTGTCTCGCCCTCGTCCCGGAACACCGCAATCGAGGTCTTGCTCGCCGTCCGGCTGCTCTTCGTGGCAGGAAGTGGCGTGGGAGCAGGCTCGTCCTCGTCACGGAAGATCGAGATGGAGCTCTTGCTCGCCGTTCGCGACTTCTCCTTCTTTGTCGGCGGCACGGGGGGCGGGGGCATCGACGAAGACGAGGCAGACGCGTCTTCCGGGCCCGGGTCGCGGAACACGGCGATCTTCGAGCCCGATGGGGCCCGCGAGGACCGTCCCGCACGCATCGTGGTTCCAGCGGCCTTGCTTACCTCGACCGTGTTCTCCTTGATGCGCGACTTGCGCGTGCCGATCTCCGGCCACGGCGTCGGATTCGTCGCCTGGTTCGGATCGTTCTCCGCATCGCCCGAGGGGTCGACGAACACGGGCATGCGGCCGTTCGGCCGAGGGGGAGCAGGGGCGGAAAACACGTCTTCGGAGATTGAGGGGGCGCGTCCGGACGTAGAACGTGTTGTACGGCGGCTCGACGAAGTTGCGGGTGGCTCACCGAGCACTCTACGCTTCGAAGCGTTGGCGGAGGACGCGGGGACGGCCTCGTGGTCGGCCTCGGAGGACTGGGGAAGCGAGGGGGACGCCATCATGCGCTTCTGGAACTCGCGGTGTTTGGTCTCGAGCCGCTCGAGCGGCGCCGCCCGACGCGCGATGCCCAGGAGGTAGGTCTCGTCCGCCTCGACGCGTCTTTCCCCCTTGTGAGGGCCGTGTCGTACTTGGAAGAGGATGGGGAACTCACCGGTTGGCACGCTCGAGCGCAATCGCGTACTCCTCGTAGAACAGCGCGTGGTTGGTCCCGATCTCGTTTACGAGCAGGAACTTGTAGATTACCGTCGGTTTGTCCACATAGCTCGCATACAGAACCCACAGCTTCAAGTATCTCAAGTCCCCACGCCACTTGCCGCCTCTGTCATCCCTGAGCACACGCGTCGCCTCTTCGAGGAGCTCGAGCAGACCGGACTCTGCGGAGTGACCTTGCGGGTAGTTCTCGACCGTCCAATACACGAAGCGGCTGTAGACCTCTAGGGGGTCGGCATCGTCTGAATCGTCTTCAAGAGCGAGCTCAACGTTGGTGCGGTGGCGTTTACGCGCGTCGGCGAGACGGGTCTCTCGTTGGGCGTGCGGGGTGGAGAGGATGGCGGAGAGCGCTGTGACGCGCCGCCCGGCTGCGAGTGGCTGGATGTTCTCCTTGGCCGCTTCGAGGACGTCGCAGTCGACAATGGGCGATGCGTCGTCGGTGAACACGTCGGTCATTGTACAAGATGGTGGTGAGTATAAAGCAGGTCAAGGTGGCATCGAACTAAGAACGTGATTCTTGAACAACCTTTTATCAAAAGCTAATCCTAGCCCTATCCTAGGGGCAACTAGGGTTTCAAAAAGTTTACTTACCATTTTAATCCTTCTAATACTATGTAATCATCAATCTGAAGACCGATTTAATATTGACTCCCACCACTTGGCAACCTTCAACAAACCCTCAGATTCAACACTTTCTCTGGACCCCCACGATGACGACGACGACACCGACGAGAACGACGACGAGAATGACGACGACGACGGATTCATTGGGCTTGCATGATCGTGATGGTCCGGAGCAATCCGAGTACTGCTACAAGCTCGTTCACCCCAGCTTCGCATCCAGCGATGACGATTCAGAGCTCAGGTGTTTTGCATACGTCTGCTCGGACGGCGGTCAACCGCTACCGAGGAATCCAAGAACCGTCACTCGTGGTTCAATGCCTGTGCGGTGCTGGGGTGACTGGCAGGCCGAGGAATGGACTCGAGTCTCCACCAACGGCGCAAGAATGCATGCGAACAGCGTAAAGATGTTCCTCAGTCTTTCTGCTCATACACATCGTCATTACTGACGCCTTTCACCGGTTGGTCATCTGAACAACGGTCTAAATCTGGTTTTCAGACCTATTGCATCCTGTAGGCCCTTTGATAGGCTCACTTCGCTGTGCCGCGCTCGCAGCGTCGTCAAGGATGGTAGTCGTTATCCATCCCGGTCTGGCCTGGATGACCGCATTGCTTCTCGGTGCACCGCCAGCTTCCATGTTATCCTCGGCGGCGGCAGAAGGCGGTATAAGGTCCAGCAGCACGCCTCACGGTGCCCCTATCTCGTCGCCCCACTCGGCGCAAGCCCAGCACGGCGTTCGTTAGACTTGAGACCGGCTCTCCGGGCTTTCTCGACCGTCGGGGACAGGGCATTTAATGTCCTGGGGCGAACCAGCCCTAGTCCTTTCTTAGACAGGTCGCAACCGGTGAGTAGTAGTACTGGTTCGTCCTGCGCTCCGACCGCGTGTAGCGCTAACGCACCTTCCGACGCCCACAGAGGACGCGCCCAGGACACACGCACAGGATCGTTGGCTCAACGCAAAGTGGTGTCGATGGACAGTGTGGCTTTAGGTTCTGTGCGACATAACTGCTCATTGCTCCTGCGTCGTTGGCCTTGGTCTCCTAGGGTCCACCCCGGTCCCCCCTGCTAGTGTTTCCCCAACATGCTAGCGGCGGGTCTGCTCGTTCTGTTCGTTCTTACTCCTCTTGCTCTGGGAAGCACCGTTCCGCGATTTGATCTCGTCCCTCGAAGTCAACTATCCACGATCCCTTCCGGCTTCTCGCCCCACGCAAGAGCGCTGGTGGTCGACGACCATGTCCTTCGCTTGACCATCGGTTTCCCATTCAACAACGTAGAGGATCTACATGCAGCATTGCTGGACGTCAGCGACCCCTCGAGTCCGAACTACGGTCGGCACCTCTCCAAGGCTGAGGTGGGTTGCATTCGTCCACCCCCTCTGAATGCTTGACCGAGTTAATGCTACGGCTTTAGGTAGCCCGACTTGCTTCTCCGAGGGCTGACAGCGTCCAAGCAATCACCGATTGGCTCGGGAAGCATGGCCTCTCGCCGGACTCGCGCTCATATGCGGGCGAGACGCTGACCGTCCGCATTCCCGCGGCGCGCGCGAATTTCTTGCTTGCCGCCAACTTCACGGCATACACGCACGACACGACGAACACGACGATGATCCGGACACTATCTTACTCCTTACCCGCCTATTTGCACGATCATATCGCCTTCGTGTATCCTACAACCCAGTAAGGTTTGCTCTGCTCGGTTCCCCGTTCATCGCGCTGAACACGTGTAGATTCGACCCTCCTGTACGTGCCAAGGCGCCAGTCGAGCTTCTTGTGAGGCAGCAGCCGCGACACAGAAGGGCCGATAGTGCGCTTGCGGTGCCCGCTTCATGCGCGAACAGTATTAATCCCCAGTGTTTGCAAGCACTGTACGGCATCCCAACCACGCCTGCCACCTCTCCAGGCAACAGCCTGTACGTAAGTGGCCTCGGGGGAGAGTGTGCGAACCCAAATGATCTACAGGTCGGTAGATAGCGGCCGGCGGCTGCCATTATTAGGCTGACATTTTTGGCCTTGTAGACGTTTCTCGCGCAGTTCAGGCCGGATATTAAACACGGGTCGTACACCTCCCTCGCCGTTGACGGAAGCTCGGACACAGGCATCCCAAGTGACGAAGGGGTGAGTTGGTAAATGTATGAGATTTGATGCGTGGCTCACCCCCATGCTGCAGAACTGCGACACACAGTACTCCGTGGGCCTGGCTACCAATGTATCTGTGACGTATGCCATTGCTGGAAGCGGGACAGATGGCGTGACATTCAGTGACCTGCTGGAAACAGTGGAGTACCTCCTCGCGCTGGACGAGCCGCCTCTAGTGGTGACCACAAGTTACGTTTTCGACGAGCCGGACCTGAACAACCATAACTCCGTACAGATGGCTCTGTACGTCCCTCTCTCCATTTCCTCTGAGCAGCAGATACGAACTTCCTGTCCAGGACGCTGTGCAACTATTATGCCCAGCTGGGTGCCCGTGGAACGTCGGTCATATTTGCTTCGGGAGACGGTGGAGCAGTTGGAGGCATTCCGAACAAGAACGCAGGGTGCCATCTGACGCCATTCGTACCCTCGTTCCCGTCCACTTGCCCATAGTAGGTGCTTCCCCCCACATCGCGTCCGAGCGTCTGTGTATCTCACCTCGGTCTAGTGTTACGTCTGTCGGCTCTACGCAAGGAATCAACCCTGAGGTCGCCGCCAAGTTCTCGTCTGGAGGTTTCTCGCACATCTTCCCACGGCCTGCCTACCAAGACCATGCTGTCAGCCATTACTTGCAGAGCCAGGGAGACGCGAACGCGGGCCGATACAATGTCAGCGGGCGCGCGTACCCGGACGTGTCCACACAAGGAGCGAACTTCTACATCCACTCCGGCGGCCAAGGATACGGCTTCACCGGGACGAGCGCGTCCAGCCCGACGTTTGCGAGCATCATCGCGCTGATCAACGACCGGCTGCTCGCATCGGGCAGGAGTCCGCTCGGGTTCTTGAACCCGCTCCTGTACTCGAACGGCACTGCTGCGTTCAACGACATCACTTCTGGAGATAACTACGACCCCGTGTGCGACGCGGGGTTTGATGCAGACGTTGGGTGGGACGCGGTGGGTACTGCTTGGATTCGCTATGCGGTGCGCTGGCTTACATGTCAATGTGCATGCTTTGTTTACAGGTTACTGGGCTGGGGACGCCAGATTACAATAAACTACTTAATATGGTGACAGGCAGCGCGTTGAGCGACCATCTTCAGAGCGGCGCCGCACGTGGACTATGGGTTCCTAGACTAATGTACACGTTTCTCTGGACATTTGTGGTAGGACTGTTACGTAGTGGCCCCATGTACTGATATCGCATCGTAGCTCTGTATCACAAGTTTAAGTACGTAGTTCGAGGTCCTCTTCTATGTCCTGTACGTCGTGCTAATCCGTCTATTCTACAGTAGTCAGAATCTTTCATGAGCTGTCCCACGTGGAGACAACGATTCCGTCTTGATTCTTGACAGCATCACAGAGCCGACGCTCATGTTCAAGTTAAATGGGCGGAAGTGCCAGTGTCTTCATTCCAACGCTCGGAGTGCCTCTTCGTCAAATTCAGGCACAACGCCTCCAGGCTCCAGCCTAAGTACCTTCATGCCGAGGTTGATGTTTCTTATGCACGACTTGCTTACTCAGATTATCACTCTGCTATCAGCTTCAGTTGGAAACACCCCAGAAACAATCCTCGGAAACGTTGACACCATTCTCATCCTGCAGCCTCTCCAAATTCAACTTCTCTCTCCCACCTTAACGGCACGATGCCATCGAAGACTGCCATGTCAAGGCTCTCGGAAACACCAATGTCTAGCGGTTCGATGCGTTCAGCCGTGGGTACCCGGGCATTATCATGCTAGACGTGAACAACTTCCCGGTCGTTGGGAGCGGGAAGCTTGCAGGCTTCCTCAGGGTGACGGGAGCATGAACTCGTCCTTGAATATTTGATATTTGTGGAGGCACATTGAGCTCGTCCTTTCAACGACAACGTCAGCGCCCCGCTCGAGATCTTGGATCTTGAACTCCGTCCTCTCCTGGACAGCAGGGATACGGTTTCACGCCTTCAACTGCCCGCCTACGAGTTTCTAATAGGGCTAGGTAGTACATATGTGGTGCGAAAACACGAGGAGGATACTAAGTATACCTGTGCTTAGGGCCACCGTGCGGTTCACACGATGTCTCTATGCCATTTGCGGCCTGCAATCTGACCATTCGTGCGCATTGAAGGTAACTCAGTGGGCTATGGTGGACATAAGGTGCTCTGATGCCAGCTGCGAGCAGATCCCTGCCGACCCGGGAGCAGTAGTAAACCCATGCCTGGCACTGCAGCGCCATGATGTACAGTACATGTACACCACGACCCCCCGCCAATGACGATACATTCGTCGCAAAGATCGAGACCTGTGCTCCTCCGACGCCGGGGAGATCCAGAGCTACCTAACGCTGATCGATGTCGACCATTTCAAACTTCAAGCTTCAAGACTCGGGACCAATCACACCACACCGATGGTACTTTGGTGGGAAAAAAAATCCGCGTGGTATATATCCTTGTTTCTTTAATTCCCACTTTCTCACCGTACCCGTGCACAACCGAATCCAAGAAAGACCGAGCATCGAAGGAAACAAACCCCTGCTTCCCAGCCTCTCTCGCCTAGTTGTTATAGTATATTATGGTGATGATGGTGCTTGCCGGTCTTGGTCGTCGCCGCCGTCGTGGTCGCGGCGGCGGCGGTAGTTGTGGTTGCTGCGGCAGCGGCGGAGGACGCGGCGTTGGCATCGGTGGAGGAGGCATCACCAGCACCAGTCACCGTCGCGTTGCCCGTCGAGCCGGTGTTCGACGCCGCAGAGCCGGTCACGGCCGCAAGCAGCTTCGTGAAGTCGGGCGTGCCGAGCCCGGTGACGGGGTCCCAGCCCTCGGCGGCGGGGAAGCCCTGCGTGCCGCAGCCGGGGTTGCTGCCCTTGGTGATGTCGTTGAGCGCCGCGGCGGCGGTCGAGTACAGGAGCGGGTTGAGGAAGCCGAGGGGGGACTTGCCCTGGTTGAGGAGCTCGTCGTTGAGGAGCGCGACGACGGCCGCGAACGTGGGCGACGATGCGGACGTGCCCGATACGCCCTGGCCCTGGCCTGCGACGTCGACGATGAAGTTGACGCCCTGCGCGGAGACGTCGGGGAAGGCGCGGCCCTTGGTGTTGAAGAGGCCCGCGTTGGTGTTGCCGAGCGTCTTGAGGTAGGTGGCGACGGCGTCCGTTTGGTAGTCGGGCTGCGCGAAGATGTTGGAGAAGCCTCCGGAGGAGAAGTCGGCGGCTTGCTCGTTGATTCCCTGCGTGCTACCGACAGACGTCAAGCTGGTAAAGAGGTGATCGATCAGCAATTGCAGATAAAGTGGAAAGAGGTGCATTGCGCGGCTCACTAGGGGCAGCCAGATGGGAAGGTGGGCTGGAAGGCTTTGCCATTGCACGCAGTACTGGACTGAGAACCAGAGACACCACCATCACCAGACGAGAACAGGATAGAGGTACCGCGGGCACCGAGCTGACCGTAGGCCGTGCATAGTTGGCTGTGGTCGAGGGCACGACATCAGTCCATGATGCATGGTGTATTTCACGATCACCTACTTAGCAACGTCGGTCTCGCTCTCGAATCCAAGTTCGTCGAAACCGAATGAAGTCGTGAGAACAAGCGGAGGGTTGTCCTGCTTGAGGAGGAAGTTGATGATGTCGAGGAAACCGCCAAGGTCGCCATCCTGGTTGTTGTTACCAACAGAAACGAACGTCGTGGGAACATTGGTCGCAATGCCGACGGTGTATTGGATATCCAACGTCTGAGATCATACGGAGGTAAGAGGACTGTTAGATTAAAGCAGGTATTTGCAACTTACAGCTTCCACGGTACCCTGAGAGTTGGTGTTGGTGATGCCACCATCGACACTAACGATATCAAATGTGCCGGCTGTGGCATCAGGACGAAGGACAGACAAGAATTCCTGATAAAGGACAAGAGTATAAGCAATCGCCGACATATCACCCGACGAGCGGAGGTCCTTACCGAGAGATCACTCTTGTTTGGAATCTCGTCAATGAAGCCACTGACTGCGAGGCTGTTCCCCGACGCAGAGGCGGCCGTGGTTGGGATGTTGTACAGCGCCTGTAAGCACGCGGGGGTGATCTGGGTGTTGCAAGATGAATCGACTGCAGCGCGTTTCGAACGATGCCTCTTCCCGACACGACGGGGCAGGTCGACAACGTCGAAAACGGGGCCATGCCTCTTCACGGGCTCAATAAATCTACGATGCCGTTAAAACGCGATCAATGCAGTAAGACACGAGAAAAACTCACTGAGTAGTGGGGTAGATGAACGCCACGTGGTCCTTGACCGTCTCTGGGAGCGAGTAGGCAAGCGTGCGGAGGCGGGTCTGGTTCGTCGCTTCATGCGTGTATTCATTGAAGTCAGCGCTCAGGAGAGTGTTCGCCTTGCTGACTGGCACTTTGATGCTGAGCATGTCACCGGAGGGGGAAACAGTCTGGGCCGTGATATTGTTCTTGCTCAACCACGCCTGGACCTTCGCGACACTCTCCGCCGACGGAGCAACCATGGCCTCGACCTAACATGACATCAGGTCCCTGCTGGCGTGAGTCGAAGAATGAGCGACATACCTCAGCCTTGGTAAGATGGTGGCCGTAGTTCTCGCTAGCGGGGTTGCTGACATCGTAGAGGGCCTTCTCGAGGCCGGTGGCGTTGTTCTGAACGAGAGCAATACGGAGGTTCAAGGTGTGCTCCTGACTCGCCTTCTGGAGGTAGGAGAAACCGTGGGGGACCTCCGAGACGGAGCGCACGACATGGCGGCGCTCATGGAGGGAAGAAGCGGCAAGCGCAAGAGAGAAAAGAGAGGAGAGGACGAGCAGTCCGGCTGCAACCATTTCGATATGTCAGTGAAAGAAAGTGGGGAAACAAAGGAACCACGGACGACCTCGAGAGGCGGAAGGTGGGTTGCTCACCTCTCAGAAGGGGAATATTTAACAGAAGCTGCTTCGCAGCGACCAACGGTTGTCAGGCGGCTTCGAGGGCCAGATGATCTCGGAAAGCGTTAAGCTGTCGCTCGTTGCGCAGTACTTCCGTCAAACCGGCTTGAGGAAGTTTGTTGTACACCGGCCTTGGCAAAAGTTTCGGCGCGCCTCGGCAGTGCCATTCGCGCTGAATTGGCATGGTGCCATGGCGGACGTGATACGAAGACTGAGAGACAGAAGCGTCACAAAAGAGCAGACAACGAAGGAAAAGGCCTGCGGTTGGCAATGCGACTCACGGCGTTGATTCACAGACAATAATCTTGATTTATGAATGGGAGCAAGGCAGAATGAGTCTTATCGACAGACGCCATCAATTGGCGGAGGTGTGGGAAATCAATCCGGAGCGCCAGAGAGAAGAGGCACGAAACAAGCAGCATCCGCGGGTCATCCGATGATCGTCACTGCGCCTTCCAGCTTTCCGGTCGCCATGCCGCAGGCCGACATATAACCTTCGTCAGAATCAGAGTTGCAAGCGGAATCAAGTCGACAGCACCCCTGACCTCGGGCAACTGTCAACGAGGACTCTCGCGTGACTGTTTGCTTCCAGAGGTCCTTGCGACAATCCTCAATGGGCCACTCACTTTACCTTTTTAAGCCCTGGACTTACTTTTTCAGGCGTGGGACGCCTTGATCGTCGCTGCTGGTTGGCAGACACGACGCGCTTCCAAGGCAGACTTGAATCTACGACAGCCAACAAAGCAACGCGTATGCGAATCTTAATGCGCCACGGCGCCCGGGAAAGAAGCGAGGATGTGGCGGCCGAATGCAATGAACCATAAGCAACCACTCTGCCCATCATTGGCAAATATTAATGATCTCATTGAATGAGGTATCAGCGTCGCCGATTCGTAAGTCCAATCAATGCTCACCTCGAAGCGCTCAACTGAACACAAATGGTGCTGACGGGCTCCCTCCAAGTCTCCAGCGTCGAAAGCGGAAGGAAAAGGCCACCGTTGTTTTCTAGTCCGCTACTCAACAATGTGGTGTATAATACAGCATGTCGCTCGTCCAAAATCCGAGTCCGAAATTGTCATCAAATCAGCAAAGCAAGCGTCGAATCCCTACTGCCTACTGTGACATCTCCTCGCCGTCCTGCTGCTGGTCCTGCTGCTGGCCGTTTGCTGCCGCCTTGTGGTGCTTGTGCTTCTTGTGCGCCTTGCCGGTGCCAGCAGTCGCGGTAGCAGTCGCAGCGGTGCTGTCAGTCGCAGTCGCGGCCGAGGAATCGGTCGCAGCCGCGCTGGAGCCATCGGTGGCGGTTGCGACCGAGGTATCAGTGGCGGTCGCGACCGAGCTGTCGGTGGCGGTCGCAGTGGAGGAGTCGGTCGCGGTCGCGGCGGAAGAGTCTGAGTCGGTCGCGGTCGCAGTGTCGGTGGAAGCAGAGCCGCTGTCAGTGGCGGTCGCGGTGCTGTTGCCCGACGAGGCGCTGCCCGAGGACCCGTTGTCGCCCGTGTCGGTGCTGTTGCTGTCGGACGCTCCGCTCGTGACGACAGCGAGGAGCTTGGTGAAGTCGGGCGTGCCGAGACCAGTGACCTGTGCATACTCATCAGCAACGCTGAAGACAGAGGAATGTAACATGTTCGCGACGTACCGCGTCCCAACCAGCGACAGCAGGGAAGCCTTGCGTGCCACAGCCGGGGTTGCTGCCGTTGGTGATGTCGTTGAACGCGGCCGCGCCCTGCGAGTACAGGAGGGGGTTGAGGAAGCCGAGCGGGGCCTGGCCCTTGTTCAGGCGCGCGTCGTTGAGGAGCGAGACGATCGCTGCGAACGTGGGCGACGACGCAGATGTGCCGTCGACGCCCTGGAACGTGCCCCCGACGTTGATCGCGAACTGCACACCCTGCGTCGAGACGTCCGGGAATGCGCGGCCCGTGGCGTTGAAGAGGCCCTGGTTCGTGTTGCCGAGCGTCTTGAGGTAGCCCGCGACGGCGTCCTTTTGGTAGTCCGGCTGCGCGAAGATGTTCGAGAACCCGCCGGAGGTGAAGGCTGCCGCAGTCTCGGGGTTGATGCCCTGGGTGCTGCCAACGGAGGTCAAGCTGCGGCGTGACGTGCATGGTGAGTGTCTCGTGGAAACTGGCAGAGTTCATGCAACTGCAACGTACAAGGGACAACCAGAGGGGAATGTGGGCGAGAACGCCTGGCCGTTGCACGCGGTGCTGGCCTGAGGACCGGAGACACCACCGTCGCCAGACGCGAAGAGCACAGACGTGCCGCGCGCACCGAGCTGCGCGTACGCGTTGCAAAGGGTCCTGCGCGGAGCGTTGTCACAGTCAGCTTCCGAACCCAACTCAAATGCGATTCGGGACTCACTGAGCAAGGTCGGGTGCCTGCTCTGCGAACGGCGCCTCGTCGAAACCGAAGGAGGTCGTAAGCACGAGCGGGGGCTTGTCCTCCTTCAGGAGCGAGTTGATGATGTCCAGGAAGCCCGAGAGGCCGCCATCCTGGTTCTGGGCCCCGACTGAGATGAATGTCGTCGGAACGCCAGTCGCCACGCCGACAGTGTACTGGATGTCAAGGCTCTACGTTGACAGTCAGCAATTGCTCCCATTACGTAGAAGCGTGGGTGCGCGTACCGCCTCGGTTGTACCCTGTCCACTGTCGGAGCCGCCATCGAGCGTTTGAACAGCAAAGGTCCCGTTCGTGATGTCGGGGCGGACTTTCGCAAGGAATTGCTGTGTAATTGGCAAACAGACGTGTGAATGACATGAGCCGCAGCATCACCGCGAAGGCGTACGAACCGTGAGATCATCAGGGTTGGCGACCTCACCGCCGAAGCCACTGACACCAAGGCTGTTGCCCGCCGCCGTCGCAGGCGTCGCAGGGATGTTGTACAGCGCCTGCAAGCACGCGGGCGTGACGACCTGCGCGCACTGGGCGGGGACGTCCGCGCGCTTTGACCGGGAACGCTTCGAGACGCTCGGCGCGTTAATCGCCTTGAACTCGACCTTGCTCTTCGAGGGCGGGATAAACTGCGTCGTGGGGTAGATGAACGCGACGTGGTCGTGGACGGCGTCAGGGAGCGAGTACGCGAGCGTGCGGACCATGGTCGTGTTCGACGCCTCGTGCACGTACGTCGTGAAGTTGGCGTTCAGGAGCGCGTTCGCCTTCTCGGCGGGCACCTGGATGGTGACCATGTCGCCCGACGCGGACGTCGACTGGGGCGTAATGCCATTCTTGGTCAGCCAGGCGTTCACCGCCTGGGTGCTCTGGGACGGGGGAGCAATGAGTTGCTCAACCTAAGTGCACAGCATTCAATTGTCAGTACAAGGATGGGCGCCAGTAGCTCGATCGTGATCGAGCACAAAGGTGAGGGGCAATACTTACCTCTGCTTTCGACAGGTGTTGACCGTAGTTTTCCGACGCCGGGTCACTGACATCGAGGAGGGCAGCGTGAAGGCCTGACGCGTTCTGCTGAGGCAGCGCGATCGTCAAGCGGAGCATGCCAGGGGGAAGCGGGAAGTCGCTGTTGCCGTGGCTCTTGAAGCCAAGTGGCACGGCGCCACGCTGGTCGCGGATGACGAAACGAGAGTGTGTCGCACTGGGCCGGCCCAGCGCGAAAGGAACGAGGGCCGAAAGAGCGAGCAGCCCTGCTGCAACCATGTTGATAGAGTAGAAAATGGGGGGATTAGAAAAGGAATAACAACGGTGACCCGCAGGGGAAAAGGCAAGTTGTCATTGTGCCCGATCCGCCATTATAAGGACCCCCTTCGAGGGCGCTCCAGATATTGACATTTGTCTTCGAATCGTTGCATCTGCAGTGCAACCCGGTTGTCATGGCCTGAAGATAGAGCGAGCTGTCATAGGCTTGTCGGTCACGGTCACCGGTGAATTCCGCCAATGCCAGCGTCCATCAAGCCAGCCTGCATCTTGAGCTATTTTGGGGTTAGCCGGCTCGGTGCAGTGACGAATCTGACGAATCCCGCTGGTTACGAGGCAGCTGCTCCACGATTAATATCGATATCAATGGGGATTCAACGCCTGATAGTGCGACCAAAGAGGCGACGCAAACGCCGACTTACCCAGCTTTCCGCATGGCTCAAGTAGAGACGACGGGCTATGTGGGAACCGGGCGCGAGCTATGTATACGTACACTGCATCGACATCACGATACTTTGCAATTCAAACTGAATGATCGTATCTACTATCAGCTAGGAAGCACTTCCGAAGTTCCATACAACTTGCGGAGCCTACAGAGGAGCTGAATAAGCCGACATACCCGTGGTACCGCATGTTACATCTATGGTCTGTTTCTGTTACCATGCAAACACTAGTAATATGCAACAGTACAGTACCGCCCCGCTTCTGCAGGTATTTTTGCTTCCTGATTATGTTGCTGCCTCTATTCAAAAACAATTAGCATAAGAGTCAGAGGGATAGGATATTTGAAGGATAATTGCGATCCCAACCTTCTCTCTCTCTCTCTCGATCTCTGCAATTGGGCCATGGTTATGGAACTTATGGTTAATGAGATGTGTCGGACTCGGGCCCGACTTCAAGACGCGATGCCGTGCAGACCAGCAGTACTTACTGCAACCAGTGACGTGGGCGGCGATCGGAAGCCTATGGCGTTGTGACTTGTACCCGTTGTACGTATTTGAGGCTGTACCTAACGACTCGATACCTGATCGTAAGTGCTAAGAGTGGATGTATGGGAACAACTTCTGGAAAAGCCGCTCACCACTACTTAGTAGATCGCATCCCTAGGGTTTGTTGTCGACTTGGCACTTGCTCACTAGTCATCAAACTTACTTCGGAAACGCGATGCTCCAAGCCTGCATTCGCTGGGCTCGTACCCACCTGTCTTCGCTGGCAACTCCCCAGAGTCCCCACGGCTGGTAGAGGGGTGGCAGTCAAAACGGGTGGGTACGGAACCGATGCGAAGACTGGTCAGAGTTGTCGGGACTCAGAGTGAGACTTGGAATTTGCAAACTGTCCCCGTGATTACTGACGTGTGCACAGACCGTCGCTTGGGCGCTGGAATACCATACCGTTCTGTTCCTCAGAAATCCAGGACCAGTAAGATGGGGCATCAATGAAGGAGTTATCAAAGGAGACGAAAGACGAAGGCCATCACCAAAACGGCCGCAAAGTGGCAAGGCAGGTAATAATTCCGCCGTTAATAATCAGCTTACCGTGCAAGCAATGATTTGATATTGATTATAATGCAATGTAAGTCGGCCGGAATCCTTGGGCCGGTCGCAACCGGCTGAGACGATAGGGGCGCTTGCAACCGCCTTGCCACCAGCTTGCAACCTCCTCCCAAGCCTCTTGTATCCACTTACTATCTTGCGTTCTCTTGCGACGCTCTAGCAAGTACACATCCCATCACATCAAACTGCTGGAGCCCTCAATCATGAACTGTACAGCACGTCGCCGGGGTTTCAATTGCGCTCCCTTAAAAACCCCCCCTCCGCTTCACTCGTTATTTCTCTCCTTTACTTCAACCCCAACGCCGTCGAGGAATACGGTAAGTCCTACCTCAATTCTTCCCTAATTCGTGTGACGAGACCACTGGATGCAAGGCCTCCAAGGTATGTCCCTCATACCGTACCAGGGCGGTGCTCATTGTCTTGGGAAACACTGGGGTCGGCTTCGTCTTTGGCCTTGGCTTCTCTGGGGTGCGTCTCCGTTCTCTCGCTGGAGCTCATGATCAGGCTCTCGCGATCGTCTACGATACTCCTCTGGATGCTCGCTTGCTGGTGGCATCGGACTCTCCTCGTCGTCGTGTTGCCCCCCTGTCTCCGGAGCTCCCCGGTGCCCATCACTGATGGACGATGTCGTCGTTGCCGTACAGTCTCCATTGCGAGCTCCCGGTTGCTTACTAGTACCCGTAGAGTAACGGGGCCGTACTACGTAGATAACACTTCTCTCTCTCATGTATGGCCCATTGCTGGTAGCTACTACAATATACATATTTTGGCACAATTCCTATCGAGTTGGATGTTCGCAATCAGCCTGGAATAAAATCTAGAGTAATGAAATCCTTGGATTGTCGGTCATCCTCGCGCACCTTGCAACTTGATGGCATCATGGCATTCATTGCCATTGACTTACCCGTGTCTTACGACCAACTTGCAACTAGCCCCACCTCGTCATAGTGTAACTATGATAGATTGGGAGTTCACAATTATTACATCACATAAAATGACATTACAATACATTGCAATCCTCTTGCAATCCCCTGTAAGATCCGCGCCAAAACGGTGATGAACCTACCGGGATCATGGGCGGAAGGATGGTCGCTCAAACCCATATAGTATGACTGGCCAAATATGGGTCAGGGCTTATAGCTCAGTGGTAGAGCACACGATTGCAGATCGTGTTGTCCCGTGTTCGAACCACGGTGGGCCCTATTTTTGTCCGTCTTCCCCACCCGGGGTCGGTCCCTCCACCAGTTTTTACATTCCACATACAAGTACCCTCATTCCAGCGGTTGCACCTTTTCTCTTGAATGACCGTGACCGTCATGTTTCTTATAATATAGATTGCCATTTTGGGTTATAGATGATAGGGTTAGGGGTCTGAAATTGGTCCCATCCGATGGCGTTTAAATTTCGATCCTTTTCTCCAGTATCACCACCTAACCACCACCACCGTCGTCGTATTCCCGTTCTAAGGATGCCGCATTCTAGGAAGCGGGTGAGGTCGTCGGAAGACGATGCTCACCACGCCACCGCACAAGCAGCACGGCCGGTCTGTTACCTCACTCGGATGCCCCTAGAGCTGCTCGCCGAGATCCTCTCTCACACCCAATCGCCCCGAGAAATTCTCGCCCTCGCGCGGGCAAGCAAGCATTTCTGCGGCGTCTTGGTCAACAATAGGCCCACGGATTTTATCTGGCGCCAGGCGCGCGCCCGGGCATATCCAACCCGGATACCCAACTTTACCCCGAACTTCACCGAGGCCTCGTACGCCGCGTTCTTGTTCGACAGCAAGCTCTGCGAGGTACGGTCTCAATTTCACGGTGCCGTTTAGTAAACTCGCTCACAGGACCTTGTTCAGGTGTGCCAGAAGAAGACAAAGGAGGTGTACCACTCGTTCGCCCTTCGTGGCGTCGTCTGTGACAAGGTAAGCTCGGCCTCTCCCCTGCAGCCTTTATTCATTCGTGACGTGCGTCGTTGGCAGCCTAAATGTCTTCTCGAGTGGCGGTCAGTCGGGAAACTTAACTCGCTTTCGACCGCAGCTGATCGCACTTGTACGCAAGGCAACAAATCATCTACAGGGTCACGTCTAGAGATGAGGTCGAGTATCCAGAGTTTTTACATTGGATACCGCGCTTGGAGCGCGCAGACGGTGAGTTGATTTGACTTTGGACGACTCGGTGTTGTTATTCGCCTTTCGAAAGGTGTACGTCTCGCAGGTACGGATGCAAGGTCGGGCAATCCATGGGTCAGTGATAGAGCCACACTGATAAGTGGCCCCTCTCATTCCTTCCGAAAATGACTCCTCGCGTACATCCTGATGGGTGCGGGTTCTGGACGGGTCGAGCCCCCTGGTCTGACGGTCGCATCGGTTCCGTACCCACCCGTCTTGACTGCCGCTCCTCCACCACTGGTGCCTTGTATACAAGTGGGGAGTTGCCAGCGAAGACTGGGTACGGTTTAAGCGAACGCAGGGAGCGTGAAGCTGCGCGAAGTCACCTCTCACGAGCGAATCCCCCCCTTCTTTTTTTGCGGTGGAGATTAGCTCAATCCACCCGTACCCGCCGGGATCCTCCTGTGGTCTCGTCGGTGGGAGAAAGTGTGGCCCAAGGCAAGCGTCATTTGGGAGTCACGATATCGACGGTTTCCCATAAAAGAGGCTGTTGGTCCTTCGCGGGTAGGGTTAGGATCAAAGCGGCTAGTATACTTCAAGTTGGGTTCAGCCCTACCCAGGAGAGAGAGTTACCTCCCGCCAACCATTCGTTTCGTTGAATATGATAGGTCTTAGAAACTTTAGAAACTGATGATACCGATACAGGAATCTATGAAGATAAAATGTACGTGCGGAAGTCAGACTGGCAAGCCGCCATCAACGAGCACAAGAAGGTGCATCTGCTCGGTGGTGCAGCATTGGACGCCTATGTTAAGAAGACGCAGGCTCTGGCTGACACTCTGCCTCCCCAGGTTGAGGTACGCGCCTCGGCGACCTCGTGTTCTCTTACTAACTCGCACCGCCGATAGCTTTACAAGGCACTTCAGGAATGGGGTCGCGCCTACGAGCTGCTACGGAAGTACACACTGAAGTTGAATAATACGCAGTAGGTGTCTTCTCCCCGCCCGCTGCGATTGGACTGACTCAAGCAACCGTTAGAGCGCAAGTCTTTGCGAAGGAGCATCGCTGGGCCGTCCGTGACCTGCTCCATGCACCTTCTTACAGCGCGGTGCACAACACGAAGAACCGCAGTCTCATTAATGTGACTCGGAACGGTGAGCAAAACCCTTCCGTCGTCGTCACACGATCCACCTATCTCATGTCTCGCCATGCGCAGACTTCGACGAAGTGAAGGAGCGTGTCAAGGAGGAGATCGTGGCAAACAAGGAGCGCGGGGCGCGTCGGGGGCGCGAACACGCGCTGCAGGACCGACTCGAGGAGGTCAGAACCACGTGGACCAGCCTCAAGGCAAGTTCGGATGCGAAGGAATCCCCCAAGCCGGCTATGCCTCATGTCCAGGAGTTCCGCAAGCTCCCGGTGGTGAAGATCTACGAGAAGCCTGGGGTGGGCGAGTCGCGGAGCCTGGGTGATCCGTTCGTGACATCCGTCCTCGCGGAGAACCTCGACCAGTGGCGGGACTCAGCACGGGCGGCGCTCGCGACGGTGCTCGGGTTCCCCGGATGGAAGGTCATGAGCAAGAAGAAGCTGCACCCGGTGGATCGACTGACGGCGAGATTCCGATGCCAGCGATGCGACAGGGTTGCCGCTGAGAACAAGGTTAGCCTTTCGACCCGCTTCGTCTATATATAGACGTGAATGACACTAGCCCCCTTTCTACAGGTCGTTCCCGATGACGGCGGGATGGACTTCACGGAGGCATGCGAGCACGTCTGTGTCCATCTGAAGAAGAAGCAGCGGAATAAGAACAGGTGGAGTGTGGAGCGGTTTGTGCCGGATCAGCGGGTGAGGGTCTCCTCTTCGACTTAGTGTGGCCCAGCCAACGGTGACTCAACCCTGTCCGTCCGTTAGTCGGTCGATGCGATCTCGCAGATACTCAAGCTGTGCGGTACATCGTCGGAGGATGTGGATTCCGTTCGCATCGCGGAAGAGGTCGCAGATCGTGTTGAATGCCAATCGTGCCACTGCGTAATGGACGTCCGGAGCGTCGTGAGTTGCGTTGCGGAGTTCACGGACGTCGATCGCTCATGTTTCGCAGGCCCGACACTGCAAGCGACACGTTGACTGCAGTTTTACTCTACTGCCTGCGGATACGCCGGGGTTGCGGCCGATAGAGCATGGGCTCACGAAGAAGCTGATGGCATCGTCTGCTGAGGCTGCCCGGCTGTGCGACCTGAAAACCTACGGATGCAGGCATTGCGAGCGTTCTGCCAAAGGAGCTATAACGGGACATCAACATAAGATGTTCAGCTTCAATGGACTCAGGTCCCATGTGAAGGAGAAGTGGGTTGTCCCTCCCAGTGCCCATGACGTGGTTTGCTCATGTAACGGTGGCGCAGACACTCTATCCCTCGTATCGCCGATGAGGACTTTTACCACCAGAAGGACACCACGGACACGGATGCCGGTGCCATCAATGTCACGGCCTAATCTCACAACCCTTAGTAAGTACTGTCTCATACCAAGACCGTCCACGTGTTAGGCCTCTCATGGTTACGTGTGAAGGGCTTGTGTCGAACCTACATACTTAGTATCGTCAGAACAATGTGTGCGCCTACTTACTCTCTTTCCACAAGTGTTCTGTTCGTTTTACCCATTAGAGCAGATTGTCTCGATCGATCATATTCTTCGCTAGGCCTAGGCCTCCTACCGAATAAGTAGTTGTCGTAAGTGTTTGTACCGCTTTTGGCACGGTAGTTAAGCGCAACACATCTTCGATCGAGTATCGAGAGTCGAGACGGCAATCAGCTGCTCTCGGCCCTGTTATGCGAAGATGTACCCATGCTTGAGATGTTGCTTCCGTCTCAATCCACCATGTGTGCGCTGCATCACCGGTTCAGCCGTCGATCTTCTGCTTAGCCGCTCAACTGGTGGCGCATGGTCGACACTTCTCTCTGAGATCTCGTCCGTCCTCTGCCGTGAAGGAGCGGGCTCAGTAGGTAAACTCAAAGTCTCGTTTCCCCTCGCAATTTATTCACCAAGACACTAGGTTACCTGGGATACATACCGTCGGCTATAGGGTAAGGCCGATACAGCAATATGCCATCCTTTCCGTTGTAGCCATAGAAAGTAAAGGCCCGTCGTCTAGATGTTACACATTCGCTGAGTGATCCTTTTTCCTACATCAGAAGCTCATCAAAAAATTGGCTCCAATCATGTGCGTGAGCGCATGGAGTGCGACTCTTCTGAAGGCGTCGACTGACCCTTTCACAAGTCCCGCCCAGCCAAAGAGGTCACTGGATCGGCCCAGTTGCTTAGGACGTCCATGGGGCTTGTCCCAATGGTCCCTTGAGGCGAAGCGGCAGCGTCGGAGGTTGAGCGAATCGATCTCTGACGCATGTGCCATCGTGCCCCATGCGAGACCTGGACGTCTGGACGAAGGCGTTCTCTGCCGTATATAAGATCGCACTCAGCGTGCTGGTCCTGCACGCTCTCGTCGTGTCTCTTCCTGTTCTTGCGTATTCGCCGCTCTCCCGAAGGCTCCCATGGTGTCCTGGTCGCTCCGCACTTCGGTCGTCGCCCTCGCGTGCGTGTCTGGTGGCTTCGCCGCCAGGATCCAGAGCCCGTGGGTGTCCCTGCCTGGGGATGCATCGACGCATAGGCAGAACGTCAAGGACATTTTTCTGACGAGCTGGAACGCGTACAAGTGAGTGTTGTAGCCTTGCCGAGATGCTTCGGTCTTCTGAGATCTCCTCCCTCTTCCAGGCAGTACGCGTTCCCCCATGACGACCTGACGCCCGTCTCGGCGAGTTGGACTGATGGTCGGAACGGTTGGGGTGCGTCGCTCGTAGATGCGCTCTCCACACTTGTGAGTCCCTGAGTCAGTATCGCATGCTGTTCGGGGGTTGACTAGTTGATTCCATTACGATAGGCTATCATGGGCGAGACGGTACGTCCCTTCAAATGACAACACCATCCAAGGACTACACTCATATATCAATACCACGCATAGGACATCTTCGAGGAAGCCGTCAACCACACCGCAACCGTTGACTTCACCCATGACCACTCTGGGGGCCTCGCCAGGTTCGTATCCTTCTTGACTTTAGCAATTGACAACGATAGGCTCACAGATGACAGTGTCTTCGAGAGCACGATCCGCTACATCGGTGCTATGATGAGCGCATACGAGCTGACAGACGAGAAGTATCCCGTGTTGCTCAAGCAGGCACAGACGCTTGCAGATCGGCTGGCGTTCGCGTGGACTTCTGTAAGGATATGTTGCACATGGCGTCGACACCTAAACTGACGCGCTTTCACAGGGCCACACCGTTCCCTACGGTCAGATCAACATCAACACCACCATTCCTAAAATTGCTACAAACAGTATCGCGGGCTCTGGCACGGTGAGTTGGCGGGAGATCCCCACACGATCTGCATGAGCAGGTACTGATGATCCCTCCATGGCTAGCTCACACTGGAGTGGTCGCGACTCACGTGGGTTGACTTCCTGACATCTTAGTTTGTGAAATACTTACCTTCACCTCGTGAATAGCAAGCATACCGGTAATGCCACTTATCAATCTCTCGCAGAGAACTCCGTTAGGACCATCATTGCTCAGGTAAGTCGTGGGTGTGTCTTCGTCCGGAACTTCTCGAACCTAACGCCGTTTCTTAAGGCAAAGCCCCTCCCCGGCTTCCCTGCCCAAGGTATTGACCCAACCACGAACAAGCCCGTTGGCGGCTATGTCGTGAGTACTTGCATACCATGCCCACGACCGTCTAAAGGCTGACCGCTTGAGTAGACCTGGGGCGGAGGATCAGACAGCTATCTAGAGTACCTCATCAAATACCCTCGTCTCACGAACACGAATGACAGCATCTTCGCGGACAACTGGGCTACCGCCGTCGACTCGTCCATCAGGACACTCTTGAAGGTTGGTTTACACTTCTCCCGTTCGCGTAGCGTCGCTTACCCTCGTGTATCCAGACATCGACTGTCGGTAACTGGACGTACCTCGCCGATCAAGACAGCAGCGGTACCATCCGGCATATTGGTTCGCACCTCGCGTGCTTCATGGCGGGCAACTGGATCATGGGCGGCAGGCTCCTGAACAACCAGACTATCGTCAACTTCGGTCTCGACCTCAACGAAGGCTGCTGGAACACGTACGCAAGCACCGCGTACGTCTTCCGTCCTCGTTATTCTTCGATTTCATCTTACGCCATTGACTCCGCACAGCACTGGCATTGGCCCCGAGTCCTTCGCCTTCTTCTCGAGCGACGGCAACTACACCGGTTCGACGCCGAGCGCGGACCAGATCGCGTTCTACAACCAGCACGGGTTCTTCATCAGCAACAAGTTATACTACATGCGCCCCGAGGTGCTCGAGTCCAACTTCTACGCGTGGCGGTACACGGGCAACACCACGTACTACAACCGCGCCATCTCGGGGTATCAGAGCCTCCAGAAGTACCTCAAGACGTCCAACATCGATGCGTTCGCGCCGATCAACGACGTGAACTCGGCCGACGGCGGAGGCTTCATCAACGATATGGAGAGCTTCTGGTTCGCGGAGGTCCTCAAGTACCTCTACCTCACGTTTGACGACCCCAACCACATCAGCTTGGACGAATGTAAGTGCTTCCCTTCGTTCACTTTCCCTTCTCCCCAATTTCCCCAGAGAGAACGTTCGCTAACGCATGTACTGCCGCAGACGTCTTCAACACTGAGGCCCACCCCTACAAGGCGCCAGCACCGATGCCGTCCTACGGCAGTGGCAAGCTTTCCCCGACTCCGTCTCAGCCGTTCAAGACGAACCCCGGCCAGCTCCCGCTCGTCAGCCCCGCGGCGAAGATTCCCGCCACGCGGCCAAGTGATACTCAGTAGCTTGGGTCATACGCGGGGTGTGGATACAGTGGCTGGGAACTTGGTTAGCGCGACCTCGGGTCGGTGGTTTGGAACGCTGGATTGCGCGGCCAATGCAATCCCGGCCCAGCGCGTTCTTTGACCCGTCGTAGTATCGCATACATGTAACACACTCTAATTGAACGCGAGGTGATGTGCGTTTTCAACAGCGATGACTCCACTGAGGCGGTATAGTATGTGCCAGTGCCACAACTTGAAGGACTTTCGTCGATGCGCGGTGTCAATTTTTGCCGAGACGGGCCTTGGGTTCGGGCCGGTTGAGGCCGCCAACGTCTACACGATGCCATGCGCTTGTGGAAACGCCAACTTCACTTTGGACGTCGACGATGCCCCGCTCAGGGTTCTTGCGGACCTGCTTGATGATTAATATGCGAACATTGCTCTCTTAATGCTTTCTATTACAATCTCCAACGAGCAGTCTTCTTAACGGAACAAGGACATGTCCGCCGCACGCGGCACAGTGCTCAAGTTTGCCCTGTTGCCAGTTGGGTGCAAGAATGTGGGTGAGCGCATGGAGTGCGGCTCTCTGGAAGGTGTGTCTGACCCTTCACAGGTAGCCAAAATAACTGGAGGAAGTCCCAGCCTTGCGACGTCGTTGGACCTTGGGATGAAGCGATGCTCTTGGTGGCCCGAGCCGGAAGCAGGGCGGACTCAGGTGCCAATTGGTGGAGAGGTTCGGCCTGTGGACTGGTTGTGGCAGCTGGATCTGTGAGTCCCAGCGGTCTTCTCGCCGTCAGGCTTCTTTAATTCTCGGTTCCGCCTCGTCTTCGGCCGCTCGTCTGAGTCGCTTACCCTCCCGTTTCCTTTCTTCCGGTCTTGATATATGATAATCCGTCGTTCGTTGCTTGTTCAGTTGAGCGTGGAGACGAAGGCCGTAGACACAGATAACCTGACCACATATAGCCATTTGCGGTCCCCGCATGCGCATAGAGATCGGTGGTATGTTGATTCTATGTCGCGCTGAAACAGCCCTTCACATGTGGCGCGCATCCAACTCGGTCGAAGAACCATATTTCTATCGGTTTGAACGCCTGTCGTTAACTTGACATGTCTCCTTTTAAGATCATCACCTGGGAGACGATCCCAACCAGGAGTACAGCTCCGGCCGGGGGATCACGGTGTGCATATATATGGCATGGGCTACTGACGTCCGAACGACCATATTTCCCCTTCTCGCTCTATTCTTCTCTCTTCCAACACTCGTTCGTACGGCTCGACGCGGCCTACAAACTACTCCACTAACGACAATCAATCCCGGTATTAGAGATCCGACGCCGAACCACCGACTAGCCCTCCACCACGACCCGCCTTCTTGTAGATTTACCGCTGCCCGCTCAGAGACCTGAATGAGGTCTCAGTCGCTCCGCACCTCGGTCGCCACGTTCGCCTGTGTGTCTGGTTGTCTCGCCGCCAGCATCCAGGGCCTGAATGTGGTCCTGCCCGAGGACGCCGTGCTGCATAGGCAGAACGTCAAGGACATCTTCATGACGAGCTGGAATGCGTACATGTGAGTATTGCAGCCACGACGTATTGCGCCAGTGTTCTGATACCACGTCCCGTCGCTAGGCAATACGCTTTCCCTCATGACGATCTGGCCCCCATTTCGAAGAGCTGGACCGATGGTCGGAACGGCTGGGGTGCATCACTTGTGGACGGGCTTACGACGTTGGTGAGTCCCCGCAACACAATAGTCATAAACGTGAGATGACTGACTCCGTTAAAATAGGCGATTATGGGCGAGATGGTATGGCGCTTTCGATGCTAGCACCATGCTAGCACCATGCGGGTACCACGCTCATCTATGGTTGTATAGGATGTCTTCGAGAAGGCGGTCAACCATATTGCAACCGTCGACTTCGCACACGACCACTCCGGGAGCACCGCCAGGTTCGTGTCTTGCTTCGCCTCCACCAGCCGCAATGAGGCACTTGTAAATGGACAAACAACAGTGTTTTCGAATCTACGATTCGTTACGTCGGCGCTCTGCTGAGCGCGTACGAACTGTCGAACACAACTTTCCCCGTGCTGGTCAAGCAGGCTCAGACTCTGGCCGACAGGCTTGCGGGCGCATGGTCTGGTGTAAGATTATTTTGCATGCCACCTCGACGCCAGAATTGACATAGTTGCGTAGAGCAACACCATTCCCTACGGCCACGTGAACATCAACACCACCACCCCCAACATCGGCACGTCCAGCATCGCGGAGGCTGGCACAGTGAGTCGCACTATGCACTTAGCATTGGCACGTACTGATGTTTTTCTGGATAGCTCACTTTGGAGTGGTCAAGACTCGCGTAAGTCGACTTCTTCTTTGGAATCTCAGTTGTCGGCCCGCAGAATTTCATTCTGATGATCAGCAAGTATACTGGCAACGACAAGTACCGCGCTCTTGCCGAGAACGCTGTGAGGGCGATCATTACTCAGGCTAGTCGCTCTCGTGGGTGGATGCATCCATCCAGACACAGTCCTGAATTCCACTCCCTATAGCCAAAACCCCTCCCCGGCTTCCCTGCCCAAGGTATTGACCCAACCACGAGCAAGCCCGTTGGCGCCTATGTCGTGCGTGCTTGTGTACCATACCCACGAACTTCTGAAGGCTGACCACTCAAATAGACCTGGGGCGGAGGATCAGATAGCTACCTGGAGTACCTCATCAAATACCCTCGTCTCACGAACACGAATGACAGCATCTTCGCGGACAACTGGGCTACCGCCGTCGACTCGTCCATCAGGACACTCTCGAGGGTGTGGACTGCGATTATCCCGTCCGCGTAGCGTCGCTTACCCACGTACCCAGACATCGACTGTCGGCAACTGGACATACCTCGCCGATCAAGACGACAGCGGTACCATTCGGCACATTGGTTCGCACCTCGCGTGCTTCATGGCGGGCAACTGGATCATGGGCGGCAGGCTCTTAGACAATCAGACTATCGTCAATCTTGGCCTCGACCTCAACGAAGGTTGTTGGAACACGTACGCAAGCACCACGTACGTCTCTCCGTCTTCCCGTGCTCCGAAATCCCTCTGACATCCTTGACCTCCAGCACCGGCATCGGACCGGAGGCGTTCGGGTTCTTCTCGAGCGACGGCAACTACACCGGCTCTATCCCTACCGCGGACCAGCGCGCATTCTACAACCAGCACGGCTTCTTCATCCTCAGCGGCGACGAGTACTACTACATGCGCCCCGAGGTACTCGAGTCCAACTTCTACGCGTGGCGCTACACGGGCGACGTCAAGTACTACAATCGCGCCATCACCGCGTACCAGAGCTTCCAGAAGTACCTCAAGACGCCGAACATCGATGCGTTCGCGCCGATCAACAACGTGAACGAGCTCAACAGCGGGTTTATCGACGACGACATGGAGAGCTTCTGGTTCGCGGAGGTCCTCAAGTATCTCTACCTCACGTTCGACGATCCCAGGCACATCAGTCTGGATGAGTGTCAGTAAAGCCGTATTCCCAACTCTCTAAACCGCCGTTCGCTGACCTGTGCATTCCAGACGTGTTCAACACCGAGGCCCACCCTTACATCGCGCCCGCTGCGAAGGTTTCGTACGGCAGCGGTCAGCTCTACCCGGAGCCTTCGGAGCCCTTCAAGACGACCCTCGGCGCGCTTCCGCTCGTCAGCCCGCTCGCGAGTCTACTGTTGGAACGCATCTCAGTCACGGGCCCGATCTCGAAGTGAATCCTACGAGGTGGCGACGAGCCCAGGCTACCCGGCAACTTCGAAGATGTCGGCCTCACGGTCGGGTGCCTGTCGGTAACCCGGCTTGAAGTTCTTGTTGATTGATTCGACGGCTGATTGGCCTGACAGCTCAGACTGAGGGTCGCTGCGATATAATAATATGGCACCCTCGCGATCGCAATCCTACCGGTTCTTGTGTCCTGCATTGTTAGGCGTCGCTGCTTCGAAATCTTGTAGTACTATACCAGTGTGCATGAGAGTATCGCGGTTTATTTCCCTCCTGGATACAATCGATCCCGTCCGTGTTCTCATAAGGACTGCGATTTGAAGTTTGGGGCTTGAAATTTCAAAGCTTGAAGCTTGAATATGAACATTGGAAGAACAACGTTGAACTTCTTGCAAACAGTACGCCTCTGGCGGCCCGATGAGCCGAGTGAACGGCGGCCGGTGATCGGTGCCGGTGAGCCGCCGCTGACTCCGCCTCGGACGTCCTCGGACATCCTCCTCTTCAAGGAGTCCTCCTCCGTTGTAATGAAACGCATTCTCTTCCTGTGCCCGCCGTTCCTCAGCTTCACAAGTCATCTATTATGCAGGCCTACTCCGGTGACCTGCTTCACTTGGGGGACTGGGCGGTTCCCCCAGACACATCAATTGAGCATGATGATCGTGTCACAGGTGCGGCGCCTTATGTTGACATCTTGGTACCCCATGCTAGTCGCCTCGCCTCTCTTACGGTCCACCCGATATCTGGTATCGAACGTATCACACGGCTCCTCGAACAACATATGATTCGCCTCAGACATCTCACCATCCTCGATTGCGCACGGTTTCGGAGTGATACTCCTCTGACCTTGAGCTTTGATCATTATCCTAATATCCATTCTCTCCAACTTCATCGCACCCATTTTTACTCTCCGGTTGCACCATGCGCATCCCTGTCTCATCTCGAGCTGGAGCGCTGCACAATCCGCGCTTGGCCCACAGCCGGCCATGACCACTCACTGCGCTCCGTGCACGATGCTCTCGAGTTCTTCCCATATCTGGAGACCCTCTCCCTGACTTACAGCCTGTCAAATTGCGGTTGGCACGGAGACCTGCCAGAGTTGACAAAGACCATCCACCTCCCACGCCTGCGTCACGTCGAGATAGAAGACATACCCGTCTATATTCCACTCTTCCTCTCACACTTGGCCTTCCCATCGACGACATCCTTTGTGCTCGAACCTGCCTATAGACTCGCCATCGAACGGCCCGTGACAGTTCCAGTGTTCCCGGGTATCAACCCCTCCCCCACACCGGACACGGAAATCGGCCTCTATCTCAATTTCTCGGGTTTCCTGTCTGAGGGGGGGCTCGCCCGCTGGGAGACACACGGCAAAGGCGCTCGTCCGGTGCGTGTCACCCTTGTCGGCGCCGCACGCAGCTTCGACACCATCTCGCACTTCACCCGCGAGTTCGTGCATGCCCTCGGCGTGCCCGCTCCGGTGGCGGGCGGGGTGACGGAGGTGACCGCGAAGGGCACCTGGGCGCGTTCCATCGGCAGGCATTCCAAGCACTGTGCCCGGGAGTACTGGACCGCGTTCCTGCCTGACCTTGCTGCCAGGCTTCGCCGCCTCGCGTGTGCGACAGACGGGGCAACGAAGGACTTCATCCATCTCCTTGGAAGGCCGTTGGATCGGAGCGGTGAGTTCCCGTATACGGGCTTGGAGGAGCTCGCGCTGGTATGGGACCTGCCGCACGGCGCTGACTTGGAGTTGGTAAGAGAGCGATGGTCGCGCGGCGGGGAAGGGAACGAGGGGGCAACCCCAGACGTGCAGTACAGGGTTGGACGTCTTAGTAGCCCTGAACTGATCACGGTGTCGTTGGGCGCGCTTTGCGACACCTTCGGAGCGTGCCTTGCAGCAAGGGCAGGGCGCTGCGAGCCGATACGAAAGCTTTCTGTCGCGCTGTGCAGGCCGCACGGCGGGAGCATCGTTCTGCAAGGATGGCAAGCAGCCTTGGTGGAGCAGCAGCTACGGGATGGGTTGGGTGACTTGGTTGGAGAGGTTGCCGTTGTCGACGAGGTTAATTGACCATTGTTGGAAAAGAGCGCAAATAGAGAGGGCACTTGGGTTTGAGACGAAAATCTAGGCAGAGCCTAGAGTAACTGGAGGAATACCCCGGGGTGACCGGGACCGTGACCCTTGAATATTAATATGCAAATATCAAGCCGTAATATTACGAGTAACACGTCAACCTTTGTCCTCTGCGCTGTCGAACCCTCCTAGGACATTAATCGGAGTCTTTAATTTAATCCCCTTCTCTATGTCCACATTTACTTACAGTGCATTACTGCGAGGCACATCGGATTGCCGTGTTCACATGATTTGTCACTGTACAGCGTGACGCGTCGCGTCGCGTCGTCGTCGTCGTGTTGCTTCGTTATGGCTGGATTGGAGTCAGGTTCAGGTACTGCGACCGTTTCCATCGCCGGGGAAGGAACAATGCCGTGGCCTTCGAAAATGACCTCAGCCGCGGAGCAACCATGACAGATGCTCGCCTCACCAGACGATGCATCTGCTTCGCGCCCTTTGCGAGCGGACTGGTGCTAAGCTGCGACTTCCATTTGCCGTCGGAGATGATGGCGACAAGAAGGAGGATGGGGATCCCGCAGGCGATGCAGAAGGCGATCTGCATGGCGCCGCTCGTGTTGTGCAAGCACATCCAGAAGATCGCCACGGAGAACGTGAGAAGCCTGTGCATTGTCGCGAAAGTATGGGGTCAGACAATACACCACAGGAGAAGAGGTCAAAGTACGAGAGTACTCACCCCCAGCGGAAGAATGCGGCGGGGATGCTGAAGGGGACCGCCAGTCTCTCAACACCGGCGCTTTTGGATAATGCACGACCGCACAAGTATGCGACCTGAGCGGCCGATCCGATGTGGTCCGTAGGATAACAACGACCGAAGAGAGGGCGTACCGCATCCTCGGCGTAGCGGTGAGTACTCAGTCGGTGTTGCTTCGCAAGCATCAAACTGGCGACGACGTTGAAGAGGGTCGAAAGATAGCTGACTATTTGACCGATTGTTCGCTCCGTTACAGCGACGCCGCCTTGGTTGATGCCCTGTACAGCAAGGAACGCGACATTTGCAGCGAGGATGATGGTAGACTGTGGCAGGAAATCGGCGGCAAATTAATATCATGCGTAGTTGGTCCGACGGACAACTTACCGGGATGACGTATGCCGCCCAGTCTGCCTGAAGCTCGCGAATAAAGTTGCGCCAGCAGTCGTAACTGATCTTGTGGTCGACCCAATTGTGGCTCAGCCGCTCGTAGTAGATGTGGGGCGTTGAGAGGCATAACCACGAAAATGCTTGAAACAAGGCTGAGCGGTGCTTGTCCTTAGGATCCTCCTCGAACTTGCTCTTGTCGGGATCCAACTGGGCGCAGCGTTCGCCATATAATCGGAGAAGCTTCTCTCGAGCTGTGATAGATTGTCGTAAGTGAGATCATTGTCGTCACGGTACAGGACGAGGCGGCTTACGCAGTGTGAATTGCATCCAGGCTACGTACATCACAGTTAGTTGCGAACAGAAAGCTCGACATGTGCTTGAGCTGTGACTCACCAATCATAACCACATGCTCCGGACGGACATACTGGCCGGAAGCTGTGACCCGACAGATATATTTATAAAGTTGAGGTTTGATTAACTTTCTCAGCATCTGGAGAGATCCCTTACAGTCTGACATCTGCTGAAACACCTGGAGAAGGCATTGGGCATCGTCATAACTGTACGGTGAAACGGAGGTTGTTGACGTTGTTTTGTCTGGCAGAGGGAGGGCCTGATGTCTTTGTATGCAACATCACTGGATCGACCGAAGGGGACTCACCAAACATGTTGTAGGAAAGCATGGCTCTCAGGTCCGCGACAGTATCTGAGGGCAGGCTACGGCCATGGGGGAACATGTAGCAATGGTCCCTGAAAATGATATCAATGAGGGGAGCGTACTAGCGCGGCAGTTAGTGATTATCGAGACAGCAAGCTGGGGTGCGATCGTACCTGCAGGGGGTGGAGGTAGCTACCAGTAACCCATCCTCGCGCCGCCAGACCCTAATCGCCAGGATGTACGATGTCAGTAAGTGGCTTTATAGTCTAAGGGCGGATGTCTTACGGAGGTGTTCGAGAGAGAGAATTCACAGGTCGGTGCCGTCACAGTAGAAGCTCGGCGAGACTTCATGCAACTAGAACGCCTCTTCCTGCGTCTTTTCCACGACGTAGTAACACCCAAGCTTGTCACCCAGCATTCCGTCCGGTTCGTCGCGTTCAATCAAATTGATCCCGACCTCGATCTCTCGGGCGGATAACTGGGGATGCGCGGCGAGTTCGTCACGGATATTCTCGACCACCTGCTCGATCGCTTCGAGGGCCACCGCGTCATATAGCCATAGGTTTGTGTAGAAGTTCTGTGGAGATGTGAGGTCATTGCTGGCTTGGAGACTTTCCGCCTATTGGACGGTGACGATGTACCTTAGCACGGAAGTAAACCGACCCCTCCGGGTGCTCGTATGGTTTCCAGCCCAGTGTTCCAAGTGTGTCCCGTCTAAAACAAGATTGACAGTCAATTAATACTTCAGGAAGACGATTCCGACGGATACTGGCCTGAACGTTATTCCGGTAACGGGGGAAACCGTCTCGATCGCTTCCACCTTTTCGTAGTCTCTGGTGTGGATCACATGAGAGCCGCACAGTGAACGATGTCAGATCCGGATGCAACTTACAGCTTGTCACGCCTGGAGTACCTCATGCTGATGATATACGGCGCAGGAGTCGGCGCCAAGCATACCGCTCGACTCGCATACTTGCATCCCACGAATGGAATCGACTCGGGTTCTGCGGCCAAATGGCCGTCCAAGATGGTGTCTGGATGGTCGCCACCAAGCGATGAAGGAGTGCCGGAAAGCGTTGGCAATCCTATCCCGTGTTCGACGCCACTCCATGTTTGCCATAAGCCATCGTATTCGGCACTCGAAGGAGCTATTCGTAGATCAACCTTAACCTTACGATGTCCAAGAGGGTTCCAGCCTTCAATCTGTACCACACGCTGATCATCATGTTCGCCGGCCGTAAAATCTCCGACTCCCAGACGCAATTCAGTCCAGTAATGTATCGCATTTCAACCTCGGATTCCTCGCACGTCAAGAGGGAAAGGGAAGAGAAAAATGAGGACCATTTGGCGGGTGAGACGAACAGAGATAACGCCGGCTCGCTTCACCTCAGCAAAACAGACCGAAAAGACGAGATCCACTTGGGACGGCCAGAGGTCCCTGCGGCGCAGCTCTACTTGGAAATGAAGTGGATAGGCGGTGGTCCGACGACAGTCTCGATGAGGCTGATATATGCGAGGTGGAACAGGAAAGGTACACCAGAACCTGGCCGGGTTCATCCCCTTCCGCAGGCGGAAGGCGGAGACCCTGAGCCCGACCATGCTCTTCGGACGACTTGCGCGGCCGAGCCTTATCCCCGACAGCTCGACGAATACGCAGGACCCCTTTGGGGACGAGCACACGGTAGGGTGCGACGCCGGCGGCGAAGACGGGGTAGGAGGCGACTCCATGCTGCAGGACGAACAAATGGAGACTCACGATGAACAGTTCCTCTCCCCCGGCTCTTCCTCTGGACAGTCGGTGACTTTCCCTCTCCTCGCATCCCCAACATCTTCTGCGCCAACCATGCAGATCTTCCAGGGGCGGAAAGAGCCAGCGGACCCTGGGCCCAGCCAAGTCGTGGCTTTCGGAGGTGGCGAACTGGAAATGGGTGAGGGAGCGCGCGAGAATGTCATGAGATATACAAAGGCCTGAGAAGAAGACAGTTAGGCCGCGAAGAGGTATCTTCTGGCAGGAAAGTAAGCGGCGGGACTCACTACACCGTCTGGCATGCAACTCGGCGCACTCCCAGAACTCAAGATTCCTCCTTGAGATCCAGTGGCCTGCGGGTCTGTTTCAAGTCGCCTTCCGCGATGCAGCAAATTGGGAAGATAGAGCCTGTTGAAGGATGAATTCGGGGCATGCTCCAGACAAGGGCTGGGGGACAGACTGGATCGTGGTGGAACGTGGAAATCGAGGGGAGAAGATGGCGCTACCATAGGCGAAATGTATTTCCCATAAAAGTGTTCAGAATTAGTCTCAGAGTATGTGGAAGTAGAGGTGCTGGGCAGTGGAGGATAAGTAGTGCGTCGACGAAGAAAAGCCTGATGGTGTACGCTGACGGCGACCCGTGCGCGTGAGATTTTATGCCTTTGTTTGTCACATTGTTAATGTGCGCATATGGTATGTTAGACGCCAGCGTGTTCCGGCATCACGGTCTGTTTGCAAGCCAGGCATTGTTGAACCCGGGGGCAAAGCCCACACCGGGCAGCAACTCTAGCGGAAGCTCCGCATACTCACCTGGAGGGGTTGTTGAGACTTGTTAAGTGATGATGGTGGTAGGGTGTAAAGAGCTGTCTATATTGGGGGCTCTGGGGAGCCCGTATATATACTACTAGATTACATAAGAACTGTACAGTAGCATACACGGTGCATAGTCGAGCTGTGCATGATTATCATAGACGAGGCTATGAGTAATCTGGCATGTGTGACAACTGGCGCTTTGGCGGTGTCACAGCCTAGCGGCTATGTTGGCTGCCAGCGCTTGGCAGTGCCGCGCTCAACAGGCATGAGATTGCCATTCATCTATGTGCGCAATTGATCGACAATGTCTTCGTGCAAATACAAAACACTAGGATCTTGATGCCAGTCAGCGACTTTCGTGTCACATGGTATACATTCCTTGCCAATGATGCATCTACACTAAGTCTACGACTTCCTCGTCAGGCTGTCACAATTTCGTACTTCTCCCCCTGGTCCACGATGGCTTCTTTGATAGCAGCAACTGCTGTCTCGGAGTAGAAGCGCCTTGTCGGCCCGCGTATCTGGAGGAGATCCAGTCAGACAATTGCGGTTGCGTCGGGGTTGTGGACGTGCCAGTGATGAGTACTCACAGACTGTGGGCTCGGGAGTGGATTGCCGAGTTTGTAGACGAAAGCCTTTCGGGTGTATACCCAAACGGCCCTGTCATCCACCACCGTCGCCTGCTGATTCTGGTCAACTACGAAGGCTGTGAGGGGACCGTGTGCCATCCCCTCCTCAAGTGGAGCGGGGGAAACGGGTGTTGAACCCGGGGGCAAAGCCCACACCGGGCAGCAACTCTAGCGGAAGCTCCGCATACTCACCTGGAGGGGTTGTTGAGGCTTGTTAAGTGATGATGGTGGTAGGGTGTAAAGAACTCCCTGTATTGGGGGCTCTGGGGAGCCCGTATATATACTACTAGATTACATAAGAACTGTACAGTAGCATACACGGTGCACAGTCGAGCTGTGCGTGATTATCATAGACAAGGCTATGAGTAATCTGGCATGTGTGACAACTGGCGCTATGGCGGTGTCACAGCCTAGCGGCTATGTTGGCTGCCAGCGCTTGGCAGTGCCGCGCTCAACACTCCCCCTCGCTAAGTACTCGGCATGGGTACGAAAGCGGATTTGGCGCTATAAGCTGGCCGTGGAAAGTGGAGCCCGAGTTGAGAGCGGAATTTAACGAATTTCGTCGCTCCCAAGTTCTTGGTGAATATATCAGCGGGATTGTCGTCACCTTCAATGTAGAATAGGTCGACGATGCCCTTTTCATGTACCTCCCGAATGTAGTGATAGCGGATGTCGATGTGTTTAGACCTCGGTTCCGTTACTGGATTCGATGCAATGAAGATAGACCCTTGGTTATCTCCAGAAAGAGGTATATGATCGATATAGTAGCCGAGTTCTGCAAGTAGGTTGCGAACCCAGACTACTTGGCGACTACAATCACTCATCGCCATATACTCAGCCTCAGTTGAGGAATGAGCAATTGTTTTCTGTGCACGTGAAGTCCACGAGAAAACACCACCCGCTAGTTTCAGGAAGAATCCTGTCTGCGAGCGTCGAGTGTTGGGATCTGATGCCCAATCAGAGTCAGTACCGGCAACTAAGCCAGTCTGAGCTTTGCCTTTGTAAACCAGGGAGTAATCCTTGGTTCCAACCAGATAGCGGCAGATATAGAGTGCACGCTTGAGGTGCTCCTCAGATGGGTTGGATGCAAACTGGGACAATTTTGTCACAGCGAAGGCTAAGTCCGGCCTTGTTCCTAACATGATATATAGTAGGGAACCGATGACTGTCTGGAACCTAGAGCGAAGCTCTGGTGTGGATTGCTCTTTGTTGGGCTCAGGTTGGTAACCTGCTGGGAGCGGAGTAGTAGCTGGTCGCGCGTTAGTCATGCCGCAACGTTCCAGTACTTTCTCTAGATAGGCGCATTGATCCAGGTGGATATCGTTGCCTTTGCGTGTAATACGCATGCGTAAGAACTCTTTGGCATCGCCAAGGTCTCGACACTCCCACTTTCTCATGAAGCGAGCTTTCAGTTCAGCTACGAGCTTCCTATTTCGCCCACAAAAGAGTGCATCGTCAACGTAGACGATAACAACTACAAGTGCTCCATCAGAGTGTTTGTAGATGTATATGCCTGCATCATTGCTGAGCCGTTTAAAGCCCATCAATGTCATGGACTCAGACAAGGTGCGCCACCACGCTAAACCTGCCTGCTTAAGCCCATATAGAGCACGTTTGAGTCTGAGGACTTTGTGCTCTGTGCCGGGTGTGCGAAACCCTTCTGGCTGCTCCATATATATCTCTTCGTCCAGCTTGCCATATAGGTAGGCACTGCGTACATCGAGGCCTGAGATATGCCAGTCCTCGAGCGTTGCTAATGCTGTGATGAGACGCACTGTCTCGAATCGTACAACTGGGGAGAATATTTTGTCGAAGTCTTCGCCTTCGACCTGGGAGAAGCCTTTCACAACAAGCCTGGCTTTCTTTCGTCCGTCAGTTTTGACGTCGAATACCCAGCGGTTCTTGACGACCTTTCGCCCTTTGGGCCGGTCAACCAAGTCATACACATCGCGCCTGCGAAGAGCCTCTAATTCTTCGCGGCAAGCGTTGAACCACTCCTTTCGCTCATCCTTTGGTAGGACAGCGATATCACGGAAGGTCCATTCGCGCACATTAAGTGGCGAGGCCTTCTCCCCCTCATCGTCTGGTGGGATAGCCTTAGAAATAAGGTATTGGATGAGATATGCTCCCCCTTCCCGGCATAGTTCTGCCACATCAGTTCCGTCTGGATCACGCAGGGCATCTTCGACTTCCTCTGAGGACGCGTCTTCATCATCATCATCTTCGTATTCAGATGATTCGTCCTCATCATCAGTTTCTTCCTCAGAACTTTCGTTTGAGTGTGCCTCTGAGCTTTGCTCACTAGGAGCGCCTGAGTGAGGTGGAGGGACTGGCTCTGCAGGTATAGGTTCCGGTATGGGACCAGAGTCATCCTCTTCCTCAGCGTCGCTGCTACTAGGTGAGATCATGGGAGTAGGCTCCCGTGGCGTGGTCCATTTCGAAGGTGGACGGAGTACGGGTTCATCGCGTGATCGCGGAAGTGATCGAGAAGAGCTAGGCCCGGGAAGCCTCTCATCTCTGGATGGTGGCGCGGTACGAGAGCGACTCGTTTCTCCACGAACTTCAACCATTTTCTTCCACGATTCCCGTTTCTCTATGTCCTTGAAAATGTCTGTAGGGTGTCGTGATTCACCATAGACATTCCCTTCGCGAACTGGTACTTTCCGTTCTCTCCCAGATCGTCGCGGAGAACTCGCGCCAGATCTTTCAACCGGAGGAGATTGCGGCAACACAGGGCTATGCACACTTCGCGGCGTCTGTCTGCGTGAAGTACGCTGTACAGGTAGTTCAGCCGGTGGTGCAGGAGGTGCGACGTCTCGCGCCTTGCCCTTGTCCTTTTTAGAAGGAAGGTTTTTGGGAGGACAATGTGGCTCCTCATCGTCATCAGGGAGATTCTTAGGAGCGGGGACTTGGTCCGCGGATTCCTGTGATTCCTCTTCATTGGGCGCAATCTGCTGCCTCTGTCGCTTCTGCTCGTGCGGACACTTCGGAAACATATGTTCATCAAATAGCGCTTGAGCAGCTGTAAAGATGACATTGTTTGGTAGGCGCATGAACTTATAATTGTGACCTCCATCGCCGATGCCAAGGTAAACCATCAACTCCGATTTGGGGGATAGTTTATTCTTCCGCACTTCAGGTGGCAAGAAGACATAGGCTCCACATCCAAAGACACGTAGGTGGCTAATGTCTGGCTTGGAGTCGTATAGAAGTTCATAGGGGGTTCGCCATTCCAGACGACGCATAGGCGTCCTGTTATAGACGTGTGTAGCATGATCAAAGGAGAATTCCCACCAGGACTGAGGTATGCAAGCGTCGTGTCGCATTGCCTCCCCTTTGTCCATGAGCGTACGAATTATGCGCTCGGCACGGCCATTCTGTTGATGAATGTGTGGTGCACTGGTTATAATCTCGATGCCTCTGTCCTTGAGCATATTCGTGAAGGCTTTTGATTTCAATTCACCTCCAGCATCAGATTTCCATTTCTGCACCTTCGCGCCATATTGGTTTTCGACATATGTCAACCATTGTCGCGTAGATTGTAGGGCAGTGTCCTTGGTACGAAGTTTGACGGTCCACATGTGTGAAGTGTAGTCATCATAGTACAGTATAGCGTACTTGTGTTTGTGGTACGAAGGGACAGGGAATTCTTTGAGGTCCGTGTGGACTAGCTCAAAAGGTTTCGACGCTCGTCTAAGATCGAGCGGATGGGATTGCGATGGCATTTTGCCTTCAGCACATCCTCGGCAAATCGAGTCCTCTTTGGGAATCTCAACATGCGGGCACTTGTCAGTGTGTTTCCGAGCATGTCTCAGCACATCGCGCGAAGGGTGTCCTAAGCGACGGTGTAGAGTATCATAGTCGACAGCTTCAAAGGCTGTGATCATGTTTCGCGCCAGTAAAGGCTGCGTGAAGATGACATAAATAGTGTCACCAATGTTTCGTGGTTGAAACGTGACTACAAGCTCATTTGCTTGGTAGAAGGAGATACTAGCGGTCGATGCACGCGCTTTCATTCCTTCACGGAGTAATGCTCCCATTGAAACAAGTTTGTTGGTAAGATTTGGGACCAAGGCGACATTCATCAGCCTTATGGTCTTTCCAGACTCTAAAGTTAGGAAGACAGTCCCTTCACCAGTCATGAACGTGACCCCATCTGCTGTGTATAGCGGTCGATGGACTTTGTAGTACCGGAAATCGGCGAAGTCACTCATGTTGAACGTAAAGTGCATTGACGCTCCTGAGTCGAGCATCCACATGTTCGAGTCTTGCCGTTCAATTTGCTTATTCTTTCCCTTACAGCGTGCACACTTAGCATGTGAAGAGTGGTGAGGACATGTATTCTGCTCTATAGCTACAGATACATGCGGGCTGTTTACATGACAAGAGGGACTTGCGACATTATCAGCTGCCATTAAGGGCGCAAAGTCAGCATACAACTTGTTGTGGGGAGAAGAATAGACTGACCAGTACTGATCGAAGAAAGATTCAACTTCATCTTCAACCACGCCGAGCGACACGACGTCCTCGTCGTCCGTCAGCTCGTTCATCGGGTCGTCCAGAGGGGCGAGGTGCTCTTCTAGGGTGCGCTCTGACATGCGCTCCCTGAGGGTGCGCTTGCGCTTGGGCGCGTGGTCCTCCTCGCTGTCCGAGTCCTCGAACTGCGAACTGCTGCTCTCCTCGGTGCCACTGGGCAAGTCGTCGCCACCACTCATCGTCGGAGATCGGGTTGATGAAGATGCGAGTGGGGTGGCCGCGGGCGAGGCTGCGCGGTTCTGTTCCTCTGGGGCGCGAGGGGCCTGTTGGAGTCGGACGAGGTCCTCGAGGATGCGGATGCGCTCGAACGTCGGCTGGATGCCGAGTTCCTCGGCGAGGGATATGGCAGACGTGAGCGAGGGGTACTTGTTGTCCCCTGTCTTTGCGCGGACGGGCTTGCGCATGAGAGCGCGCGGATCCTCCACTCCGCTGGGGCCCTGGGTGATCGTGGTTGGGACGTCAGTGATGTGGGCAAAAGGCGCCACGTCAACCATATGGGCAAAGTGCGCATGTTGGTGCGCACCTGGCTGTCCACCACGACCACGTCCAGAGCGGCGGCCGCGAGAGCGTCCACCTTGTTGCTGCTGCCCATCAGGGCGCTGCTGCTGCTGCTGCTGCTGCTGCCGCTGAGGGCGCTGCTGCTGCTGCTGACGGAAGTTGGGGTCCGGCCCCTTGCACTTGACAGCGCTGATCTTGTTGGTGTTGTTACGCGACTGGTGATGTCCTTGGCGCTGTTCCCAGTGCATGATCACGGCCTGGCGGACGCCGGCGAGCGTGATCTTCTTGATGGCAGGGCCAGCAGCGTCATCCTTGAGGCCAGAGATGTAGATCTGGATGACGGGATCCATGGACTGAGGGAGCTTGGAGACGAGCATCATCCCCTTGACGTGCTCTGAAACGTCGAACTTGTTGGTATCAAGGCGCTGGAAGTGCGCCTCGAGCTTGTCGAGGGCTGGGATAGGATTGGAGTCGCTGGGGACGGTGAGACTGATCGCGGCACGGAAGTCTTGATAGACGATGGGGATGCCCGGCTTCCTGTAGTTCGTCTTGAGGTGGTTCCAGATGTCCGCGGCAGTGGTCTTGCTAGCGATAGCACTGATGATGCTTTGAGCGAGGCGAAGGCGGATGTTACCCATGGCCTTGCCGTTGAGTCCGTCCCATTCCGCTTGCTTGTCAGCGTCGGTGGCGGGGCGAGACTCGTTGATGACCTTCCACTGTCCTTGTGCCAGGAGGTAGGACTCCATGGTCACGGCCCACTCGAGGTAGTTGGGGCCCGTGAGGACGCTGGTAACGGCGGTGTAGAGCGCGTTCGACATCGTGCGAGAGGGGTTAAAGTCTGGAGGGAAGAAGACGTGTCAGTCAACATCCACAAAGACTTTTTAGGGCAGCGGTCATGAAAAAACGCGCTGGCATAGGTTCCCCCTCTATTTGGTGGAGGGCAGGCAGCGACCTCGAAGGCGCGCCACATCCAGCTCCACTGCTGTGGATGGCAGGCAGCGGATAATCGCGCCACATCCATCCAACAGGTCGTCTGCCATAACGGCGACGAAGGGATTCCAGGCGAGCTGGGAGCCTCACAGGTCGCAGCCAGCAATGAGCGGTGCAGTACCTGGGCATCACCAGGGCTCATAACCTGTTGAACCCGGGGGCAAAGCCCACACCGGGCAGCAACTCTAGCGGAAGCTCCGCATACTCACCTGGAGGGGTTGTTGAGGCTTGTTAAGTGATGATGGTGGTAGGGTGTAAAGAACTCCCTGTATTGGGGGCTCTGGGGAGCCCGTATATATACTACTAGATTACATAAGAACTGTACAGTAGCATACACGGTGCACAGTCGAGCTGTGCGTGATTATCATAGACAAGGCTATGAGTAATCTGGCATGTGTGACAACTGGCGCTATGGCGGTGTCACAGCCTAGCGGCTATGTTGGCTGCCAGCGCTTGGCAGTGCCGCGCTCAACAACGGGGATCCAACAGCGACGCTTGTTCTCTGGCACGATCCCTTCTAGTTGCTGCAATCGATCGAAGGTTCGGGTGAGTGCGACCGTGATACTTTTGGACTCTGGTTCCGGGTTGATGTCCAGTATCACGAAGAAATGGACCTTCTGCGCCATCTTCCTCCTATCTCAAAAGTTAGTCGAAACATTACGCTAAAGTTTTATGACATACTGGGAGGTGTAAGTCTTCACGTAGAGATCATCTTCCTCAGCCATCCCACCAGTAAGTCGAAGCACCATCCCAGGACGTAAGTCTGCGAGCTGATCGAAGATAGCTTCGATCCTGTTGACTTCAGGAGGAATGTTGGGAACAACAACATCGGCTGCCATAATGAATTCGATGGAAGTGATGTTATGCAATAAGTGAGAGATGGCAGCGCGAAGAAGATGGTAGTGGGTGAACGAGACTATGGTAGACTTTCGTTCGAGATTTTATACCAGGCACCTTTCGTATCGGAAGTTGCGACGGAGTGACCCTGTCGCAATTAAATTGCCCCCCAGGCTGCAGGATAAGATACGTTATCAAAACAGGGCACAGAGACGGAATAGTACCGTAGTATGGAACGTCGACGATCCACTATTTGCTCATATGGCAGAGGTAGAGCCATGAGAATCATAGCCGTCATGGGGAGTTGACCGAGCGACGTGCTTCAGAGTCGTTGCTGCACCCATTAGGATTAATCAAGTAAAAGGTTCGGTGAGCAGTTCGGCGGGCGATTCTCAAACGCCGCTTGTTCGAATATTCTTATCGAAGGCGCAGCCTAGGGAACTTCGAAGGTACCATGGTTACTTCGAAAGAGGCGATTCTGTGATTTATCCTGTTATCGATTCTGCTGTCATACAGTGTAAGTACTAGCGCTGGTTGACGTAGGGGAATCGAGTACACAGACTCGTTGTTGTTCTGGGGAACAGGACGATACCAAAACTTGAAGTAGGGCCACACCGGCCATCCGATCAGTGCAAGAGTTGCGGATTCGCTGCCCGCGAATCGCGCCCCGAACCGTTCGTTGGAGAATCCCCCTATCGCGTCAAACTGTTCCATAATTGATTCGCAATTCCAAAGCGGCGCGTCGCCGGTGAATTTCCACCGTGATGGCCCGGTGGAGTCGCGCATGTTCTTTGGCTTGCAACCTCCAAATCTGACCAGCGAGAGGTACTGCGGCACAATGCTCCCGATGCAGTAGGTTTGCCTTGCTCCGGCCGAGGGCCCACTCCAACCGTTACGGTGGAAGCCAGGAAGCAGCACTCAGGTCGAGTGAGGCCTGAGGCCTGAGGTTTGAGTTGGAACTTGGCCTGAGGCTGGAGGTTTGGCGCCCAAACTTTAAACCCCCCTCGGCTGTCGGCTTGTAATCCCCCCCAATGACTTCTGTACTCCTCTTGTCATCGTCTTTCGACATCTACCTGGATATTCGCAGGGTATTTCTACTATGCGCTTGAGCTACTTATCCAAGGATCGCATCGGCAAGGGGGGCTACGGTAAGCTTTTCGAACATCGTGGCGACGAGCTGTTCTCATAGTTCCCCTGAAGGGAAAGTGTTCGCCGCCAAGATCACCAGTGTGGGCGACAATGGAGTCGGAGAAACGGTGGAAACGGACGTAGCTTTGAAAAAGGCTAGGGTTACGAATCATATACGACATCCCCTGTTGCTCCACGAGGCGTGGGCTCTCATTCTAGTGCGCGGTAAGCCATCTATTCCACCTTCCCCCTCAGGTTACGCTCGTCTGGTGCATATAAGTCATGATGTTGCTCATGGATCTCACTCAAGGGCATCCCAACATTCCACGTGTCCTCGGATGGGGAAGATCACAATATTTCGAGTACATGATCATGGAACGCCTCGGGGCGGACCTCGAACACACCGTGAAGGAGATTGGCCTCACCGAGCGAAACGCTGTTGCGCTGATATGTCAAATGGTACTGTCCTTTCACCGTTACTCAACCCTACTAATCTCATGACGAGGATTTCTGTAGCTCGATGCGATCGAATACATCCACGGTAAAGGAATCGTCCACTGCGACATCAAACCATCCAACTTCGTCCTCGGTCGTGGCGACAATGTCGGACGGCTTTATCTGATCGACTTCGGGCTCGCTTGGCAATGGACCCCGGATTTCAAGCGTGGCGGACGGAGGGGTACCGTACCGTATTCCAGCTTGCGTGTTCTCGGGGGCGAAGGTAAGTGGTTATTCCCGATAATGGCAGAAGTACAACTAAGTCGTTCTCGCAGCTCCCTTGCCTCGCGATGATCTCGAGTCCCTTGCCTATACCATAGTCCGCCTTGTGACAGGTACTCTCCCGTGGGCTTATTGGTCATCTCGGCAGAGGCTCGATGGAAGTGCAGTGAGCGGCAGAGATCTCGTTCAAGGCTACCCCGACGTCTTCGCCCAGTTTGTGGATTTCGCGCGCGGCCTCACCCCCACCGATGATCTGCAGTATCGACGCTGGCGAGAAGCTTTTCGCGGGCTGAAGCCAAGCCTCCCGGAACATCCAATGTTCAACCACAAAGACAGGGGTAGCCGTCGTCTCTGGGTGAGATGGGTAGCACCCACCCTGGGTGATGGCCATCTGCACGACGATGGAAAGGATGAATACATGTTGGAGGACGCAAAACATGTATTCGGTGGATCGGAATCGCGGTCGGAGATGGGGGGGGATCATGGTTTCGACGGCTTAGAACCCTCCGAGTGGTACTTTCCGGTTGGTATTTCGCCTCGCTACGTGATAAGCAACGAGTTCGATGTTGTCTCGAGGCACTTGGATTTCATCGACGAGCCTCCTCTGTACGACGGCGGGCGATCTGTGGAGGATAGGAGCCCTCCCGAGGTTATGAACAATACCCAGTCGAATTCACGTTGCATACGTCTTTAGTACATACATGTATATCCCCTGGGATCGGGATGAGGGTGGAATCGAAGTGCATCTTGGCAACTCTCTATCCAGGATGGAGTTCGGTGAGATTCCAGCATGATGTGGGGGGGACCTTTGTCCGCCAACTCTAGCCTGCCTATAACACTGACGAAATATTGTTCGTATGGTTCGGTCTGACAGGACACACATGATCAAGTTAGCCACAGGAAGTCCCGGCACCGGCGGACGTCTACGTCGCCCTCTGCGCTTTCTACCACTCGTGTACGGTGTATCGGCACTGGTTCGTCGACCGGAGCCGTCCCTGAATGCGACGCCGCTCCACTCGGAAGGCGACCTAAGCTTGCCGTTGAAATGGCAGATATCGTGCAAGAAGTCGCGTGCGAGAACGAGGGAATGTACGCCTCGCGAAGGGACGCCGTCGGATGAGGACCACCGTCTTCGCCATTTCGGCGCCATCACGGACGTGGGCCGCACTACGATGGTCGATGGCACCAGTGACGTTGATACGTACGCGACGGTGCCAGGGAAACTCGCCGTGTTAGAACCCCTCCACAGGTGGTGAAAGGCTGCAATTGCGGGGCCTAGGCCGTCCATGTTTTTCTTCCGTGCGCTAGTCTCGTCCTTCGAAAGCTTTGCCATGCAGACCCATCGGAATTCAGCGATGAGAGCACAGTGGAATGCAAGCCACTAGCATAAATCAAACATCTGTACGGGGAGCTCGAGGGTACAAAAGAAGGGGTGAAGACTCACCGTGACTGTGCGGTGTTTGCTGCATTCGGGGTAGTAGGCAACTTTCCCTCAAACCCCAATCCAGCCAAGCGGTTCTCTCGAGACACAAAGAGCGGGCAGCGCCCCCCCTCACCCCAGATATCTTGCGGTGACAAGATAAAAATGAGGGGATGATCGACTTGACCAACACGAACGAACGCCACTCACTCCGAGCGCGTGACAAAGGAATAGCCATGTAAGGCACAAACACTTGACCGCCTTATGGCTCCGAGATGTATAATGCAGTGACGACAACAACGGTGCTTGTAGCAGTGGCGAGAACATGAGTGCAAAGTTAAAACCAGCCGAGTCCGCAGATTTTCTATCAAAATAACTCAAGTTTCAACCCGTCTTCATACAATCCCGCCACCTAACTCCGTGTCCTCGCTCCTCCCAGAATGTCTCTCAGCCCATCCACCAACCTAGCCTTCGAGCATCACGACATGGACACAGAGGTAGTCCTGTCCACGCCCCCCCTGCCTCAGACGACCAACGTCATCGACCCAGACGTCCTCCGCACGACCGCAAACTGGCCCAGCTCCTCAGGATCACGGTCGCGCGCGAGGATGGCCTGCCCAGCGCGGTACGACGCTGACCCACTCCACCAGTTCGGCGAGGGAGACCGAGAAGATGAGAGCCACTCAGAACGGTGGCACATGGCGAGGTACGCAAGCACCAGCGTCACTGGGGTTGACGTTGAAGGGCGACCGCTCATCGACGCGCTGGACGACGAAGTCGACGTGCGGGGGAAGCCTGTCAAGGTGCGACAGAGTCTCTCCAGGTCCATCCCTTTCCGCAGGCGGAAGGCGGAGAAATCGGGGCCGCCAACGTTCTTCGGGCCAGTGATGCGGCGGAGTCTCGTGGCCGAGAGCGCGACGAGGGCACAAAATCCCTTCGGGGACGAGCACGCGATAGAACGCGATGCCGGTGATGACCGCGGAGGTAAATTGGGGGAAGACGAACAAATGGAGACTCACGATGAACCATTCCCCACGCCTAGCACGCCCTCCGGGCAGTGGGTGACCTTCCCCCCCTCGCACCCCAAAAAACGGTCTCTGCGCCAACAACACCGAAGTGGTCTCCCAGGAGCATGAAGAGTAGACGCCCTTCAGGCTCGGCCAAGTCGTGGCTCTCGGAGGTGTCGAACACGAGCGAGCTGAGCACAGTCGACTCGCTGCGCCGCAAGGACGGAGGCCGAGGGCTCGGCTTTCGCTGGGGCACGATTCGCAGATGCGGTCGATGAGGAAGACGATGCAGGTGCTGGGCCGGGGGCGGCGGGAGCAGTGGCAAAGGGGACAGAAGTGTCTCCGAATAAGTTGCGACATATGGACTTTGGGAGGCAGATGAGGGAGTATGGGCACATGTAGGGCAGTAGTCGACAAGTATTTGATGGGGCAGACGGGTCGCGGTTGCGCATGCGACGAGGCTACTGGTGCCTCTCAATTGCATTCCCAACCTGGGTCCTGCATACATCTCGCAGTCGTCGCCGGTATAATTGTGCTGTATTGATAATGATTTCGGTCTACAGTGAGGACAATGTCAATTTTTGATACTTGTATGCGGTGGACACGAGCGACGTACCCGATGTGACGAGTACCAACACCGATCCCGCGAATATTGACCTCATATATCAACATAGGGCAGCTGTTGGGGGCATGAGTGGCGCGCGCACTGCATTACAATAAACTGACAAACAGTCTGTCATGGGAGATGAACGATGATTGCCCGCAAGCTTTGGAAATCACGTCCGAGGCGGAGTACTTGGATGGCGCTGCCACTGTAGTCTGTCCATGAAGGCATTGATCAAGGCATGGCCAGCAGGTGTCGGAATAGGAGTGCTGGGGAGGGTGACTGGAGGTTGCTCTATAGATGAGCAAACGAGGGACGAAGGACGGTGCCGTGGGTGTGGACCTGCGTGGATCTGTAGCGGCAGACCTGAGAGCATATGGTGAGTTAGGCGCCATTAATCGATCCCGACCTCGATATCTCGGGCGGATAACTGGGGATGCGCAGTGAGTTCGTCACGGAGCTTCTCGACCACTTGATAGATCGCTTCGAGGGTCGCCGCGTCGTACAGCCATAGGTTCGTGTAGAAGTTCTGTGGAGAAGTGAGATCATTGTTTTTCGAGACTTTTCGTCTATTGGACGGTGACAACCTACCTCCGCACGGAAGTAGACCGACCCCTCCGGGTGCTCGTAAGGTTTCCAGCCCAGCGTTCCAAGTGTGTCCGGTCTGAGAACAAGATCGACGGTCAATCAACGCTTCAGGAGGACGATTTCGGCGGATACTGGCCTGAAGTTGATCCCGTTAAGCGGCGGAACCGTTTCGATCACTCGCACATCTCCGTAGTCCCTGGAGTGGATCATATGAGTTCCGCACAGTGAACGATGTCAGATCCGAATGCAACTTACAGCTTGTCCCGCCGGGAGTACCTCATACTGGTGACGTACGGCACAGGAGTGGGTGCCAACCACACCTCTCGACTCGCATGCTTGCATCCCACGACTGGAGCCGACTCGGGTTCTGCGATGAGGGCACGCTTCTGTACAGGTCTTGCACAGAAAATGTAACAGGTTCAGCATGCGGTATGTTCGGCGTTACTACGCCTAACGCTCACCGGCTGTTACCATTCCATGTGGCAATTGTGTTCCCCTCTGTCGTAAGTTCAATGCATCTCAGATGTGCCAGCGAAAATACCCCGTGTAGAATGCGAGTCACAGTTTTTGCGAAACACCTACTACAGAACAGCGATGACGTATCGCATTATGCGGCGGATTGCCCCTGCCAGTGGCACCCTAGGACACTGCTTGTGGACGCTAGAAACGAGGCATGGGATGAGTCGCACCACTATTACATGTTATGTGGTACAGTTCGAACCTCTAGGACCTTCTAGCCGGCACTGAGGTCAAATGAAATGTGGGTCCGCATCGTCTGTGCGATGATTGGACGCGCGCTGTGCTGACAAGAACATTTCGAAGAAATATACCACACACCAGCTCATAGAACCTGCTCAGGTCTCGGCTCGCCGAGTCAAGTTATAACATAGAAGCCACGAGCGGGACTCCGAAGCATGTAAGCATTGGTTATTCTAGTAGCATCGTTGGAAAACGGTCGGAAACTTTAGCGACGTCGCCTTATCGAGAGGCATCTTGGGCACTAACCTGAAAACCAGAGACAGTGACATCGAGATGCTGTGCCGTTCTGCAGGAACCTTCATTGAATGGTAGGACTGCCGAGGCGGCAGTCCTACCACTTCTTCCGTCCTTTGGGCCATTCAGCCTTCCACACTGCAGTTAGCGGTACCGGCAGCGAAGGGTGGGGATGATGACGGCCTGATTCCTGTACGACCTAGGTGGGTGCCTGCATTGCGTACAGTGGAAATATATCCAGAAAATCGATGAGGGTCGACGCCAAGAGCGTAACTTACGAGTGCAACCAACTTCAAGTTCAAGAACTTGCCACAAGGGCCCGGGCCGGCTGCTGCGGTACAATTGAAGTTGCCATTTATGGTTTAGGGTCACGCGCAGGACGATGCTGGCGTCTAACTTCGTAGCGTGTACACTGTACACTGTACATCCAGAGCCACCACCACCACCACCACCACACACTCTTTGTTCAGGATGGAGTCTTTGAAGAATCGAGTCAGGTATTGCTTGCGATGGCACTGTAGCGACGGAATCGCCGACCTCTCCTGCCACGCGAAATGGCCCTGTCGTCGAAGCTCTGAGTCGTTTGCTGTAGGCTGCCCGGGCACCACCGGCTGGTGGCATACACATTTATGACAAGGTGCGCCAGACCTTTCCTCTAAACAATTGATTCACTCCCGACGTGTATCTGAAATGAAGATCTTATTTAAGACCGCGACTGTGGAGAATAAGGAGCGCAAGCTCCACGACGGATGCGAAGACTCGCAACGCGCTCGAGAATGTACAAGTTTTCAGCCACACGGGGAGGTCTCCTGGTCAGCCCTATTGCGGAGAAACCCCCGTCTGGAAGCCTGGATTTGTGGAGCTGACGAACCCGAGCGATCCGTTCATGGCTTCTGTCCTCGTCGCGAACCTCGACCATTGGCCGGCCGCAGCACGGGCAGCGTTCTCGGCGGTGCTCGTTTCTCCCGGATCATGAGCGAGAAGATGATATAAGATTTAGGCTCAGAACAAGGTTGGCTTATTGTCGACTCCCTGACACCCGTCTACAGACGTGCCTGACAATCGGGCTGTCTGCGTAGGTTGTTCGATGATGGCGGGATAGCCCACAGAGCTGCGTACTACCCGCCGTTCGTCTACAATGGCCAAATATCCATGTCAAGGAGGAGTTCGTTCTCTTCGCAGTGCTTATGACACAGTTTCGCTGATGTAGCCTTTTTTGCTTTAGAGACGACTTCGACCACCCGAAAGACACCACGGGCATCAGTGCTGAAGCCTATTTCACCACCCCACTTTTAGCCCGCTATCCGATCGTGTGAGCAACAGCTGGGCTGACCACATCCCCTCACCACCATCCGACCTGGCGCATTTTCTCTCCCTCAGAAGGGCCCTTGCGCAGCGCTCCCGTGGGACGGCAAGTGTATGTTGGCCATTCATATTCCATGTTCCACCCAACTCTTATCGACGCTTCCCACAGAGTTTCATAAAGCCATTGTCGTTTTTAGCACGGTGCGCGCGACACATCTGCAATCGACTTTCGAGACCGCAGTCAGCTGCCATCCGCCCGCTATCCGAGGTCCCATCCACGCTTTCAGGGTTGTGTTCGTCCTTTCAACCATGCGTACGTTGCATCACGAGTCCAGCTGGCCGCCAGCGCAGCCGTTTGGGCGACGCACGGCTGACATCCGAAGCAGCAAAATAACTGCAGAAAGGATGTCCCGACCTCGAGGCGATTTTGGAGCGCGAGACGAGGCGACGCTGTTGGGGGCCGTGAGAACTGACCGTACAACGACCGCGGCCCCCCGAGGCTCGGAGGACGGCCATTCCTTACCACATAAAAGGTCGTGCTGAGTGTGCCGGTCCGACGGCCACTTATCGCGTCCTCTCCTCTCCTCTGCAGATTCACCATCGCCTACCCAATGATCGCCATCGTATCCTGGTCGTTCCCGAAGTTCATTGTTGCACTTGCATGCATTTCTGGTGGCCTCGCCGCTAGCATCCAGGACCCAGATCTGGTCCTACCATCAGATGCCTCGGAACACAGGCAGAACGTCAAGGACATATTCCTGACGAGCTGGAACGCGTACATGTGAGCTTTCACCCTCGACGCATTGTTGCACTATTCTAATACTATGTCTCTTCTTTACTTAGGGAGTATGCTTACCCCCATGATGACCTCACCCCAGTTTCAAAGAGTTGGACCGATGGTCGGAATGGTTGGGATGCATCGCTTGTGGATGCGCTTACTACCCTTGTGAGTTCTGGTTTCCTCACGCAGCGTAACGTTCGGCCGTTGACTACTCGCCCTAGTGCAAAACGAGCCATCTTGCTTCAAGTCTCTTGAAGGCCTCGTCCATCCTGTATTCCTCACGATCGAGAAGCCGAACCCATACCCCACCGCCTTCACATTTGTCAACGTGATGGACAACCGCGATCTAGCCTGCGCCTCCATGCCCTTCTTCACCCCAGCGCAAGTCATTCAGGCGCTGATTGATGTACTCCCATGGAAGGATGCACAGGAGGACCACGACCAGAGAGGTTCATCTTACCCTATGCTGGGATTTTCCGCATTCCACAGAGGAGTTCGTGCGCCGGACGAGAAGTTTGGTCAACGAACGGTGGTGTCTGTGCCGTTCCTTACGCCCATGATCCCTCGCGGCCAAAAGGACTTCTGGGCGTTCATCGTGTCTCGCGCGTCCCCGTTTCCTTTCTCCAAAAACCAGAAGAGCATGTGGGGTTTTGTGCACTTCACGTCTGAAGAAGAGTCCGGTACCAGCGACGCCGTTCCAACAACCGAAAGCGCTGTGACAGGATGGAGGGAACCGGTTCGGAAGCTCGGCACGGGCCAGTTGTACGACGTGCGCGGCTTCTTGGAGTGTATGGCGAGCGATGGGCGGCCGATGCCGTCAGAGGCTGCGATGAAGGAGCTGGAACGCGCCTTGTACAAGAAGCATGGCAGGACAGGCGAGTTCTACTGCCCGTTCATGCGGGAGGAGGATGTGAAGGAGATTGAGGGGTTTCGGAGCAACGGGTACTTCTCCGGCGAGAGGTATAGGATGTGAATGGTAACGACGGATTGTGATGGTGATTTGGGTCTCCCTGTTTGCATCTTTGTATGTTGTCCGTGCTCACCACAGATAGCCGTATGAGTACGGCTCGGGTTTCTTGTCAGAAGTCGACGGTGCATTGTTTCGTGGTGTCGTACTACGCAGTGTGCATATATGATAATGTGTAAGCAGTCGTGTTCCAAGTCGACTTCAAGTGAACGTCGGGCCAAGCAGTGTGTGTCCAGCTTAGGTATTTCCCGCCGTCACCGAAGTCAGTCATGTTTTCAATGTTATAATCTTCTAGCTCCTTACGTCGTCCTCACTGGTGTAAGTACCAACGAATTGGCTCGGTATATTTCAATTGTCGAAACCTGAAACAGCAGAAGCTGGTAGGGCGCCTGCGCAAAACATATTCCGTCGAGATGGTTTGGAGGGTCAGGGACTGGCAGCCTTCGAACTGTGGTGTGGCGCGAATGTGAGATTAATATTGTATCGAACGTCCGCATCAGATCGTAGTCGGGCTTGACTTTCAGCAGCTTCCGGCATGACCTCCTCCCGGGTGGGAACTTGTCCACGGCAAATGATCGCTTTGTCGAACTCTTGTAGCCGCAGCATGCGCACGTTGTTGAACGTCACGCAAGGAAGGTCATACAGGCAGATCTTGACCCGGCACAAAAGAGCCTTTGACGCTTGGGAGAGCATACCGATGCCTGCGAGGCTCAGGGCGGGGACATTCGGAGGCTCTGACGTGTTGCATGGTGGACGGAAGTAGATATGAATCACGATCGACTCGAGCTTCGGGCACGACATGAGGTTGAGTGTGTGCTAGTGGCCTGCAAGGTGAGATATTAGCGACAAGCACCAAAATCGGGTCAGAAGTCGCAAGAGTCGACCGACCACGGTGGCGCGCGGCGTCGAGCATGGTTAAGGGAATCGATCGATCACTCTTGCTCGAGTGCGTCTCAAGTTGTCCGACCACTACCACTTGAGTTCTTGAATCTTCTTGCAAACATCGAGGTTTGCTTGTAGGAAGGATATAAAGTGATCAAAGGAGGCATGTCGAGAACACCCAAGTGCGTAGAGGAGAGATACTTACTCGATGGTCACGGCGCTCAGACAAGCGCATGTAATACTGTATGGCTACAATGCCCGGTAAGCGACAGAAGTTCCCCAGAGGGCGACACTTGCTGGGACCGACGGGACCAGGTTGTTGGTGGGAGTCGGCGACAGAGTGAGTCATAGTCACTGGTTAGCGCCTACGCACCTTCGCGGCTGTGTAAGTAACTTGACAGCGGCAGCTTAGGCGCCCAACATACGCACTCGACATTGGACAACCACCTCGCTCGCCGCGGGCCTTTCAGCCTCCTGCACCCGGGACGCCACTCTACCTCAGCCTGCACCGACATATACTCCCACCGCTCTCGTACTCTCCGATAGCTACGTAACCCTACGTTCAACCCTAGAGTTCATGCCAAGACTCGCCAGCCGAATCCCAAATGGCAACTTGAACGTGCCACTGGGTTCTCCGAGGACGCGGCAAAGATTCCACGGTGGTCGAAGTCCTGAAGACCAAAGTGAGCTTTCCGCAAAACGTGCGACGAGCCATTAGCTGATTTTAGACCGCTTTCATGGCCCTGGCAGCATCGTGACCTGCGCGTGGGGTTCGAATCGCTAGACGGACAGCCGAGTGCTGCTTCCTTCCGTTACTCAATCCTTTCCTCATCACCATTGTCCGACCTCATCCTTGTATAAATATATGAGGGGTCTCACCACCAACGGTCTGTCCCCTCCATCGCGGTCAACGCTCTCGATTGAAAGTTCGGCAAACTTTTACGACCTACTATGGTCAACTTTACCATCCTCTCAGGGGGGTTCGCCCCCTTCATCGTGTCCTACCTCTTTAACTCTGACACCAACTCCCTCACGCTCCTCAACCAGTCTCCTACCGGAGGTAACGCGTCCTGGATATCTCTGCACCCCACCAACAAAAATATCCTGTAGTACGTTGTATCCCCTTCGTAGCCGTGTGCGATTGCGGATTGAATGTGGTTCCCGCAGCTCGGTCAACGAAGTTTCGCCAGTCGGAGGTCTACAGTCCTTCACGATCGGTCAGGATGGCGCTCTGTCTGCCCCTATCGACACGATCAGCTCGGAAGGAGACCGACCAGCATTCACTGCTCCCCTCTCCACAGGCCAAGTTGCGGTTGTGAACGTAAGCAATTTTCCTGTCCTCGACAACATGCACCACTTGATATTCTCCAAACAAAGTTCGATGGCGGCAATGCGCTTGTCGTTCCTACTGAAGTGGAGGACCCTCTTGAGTTTGTCTCCTCATTTACACCTATCGTCTTCGACGCCCCCGTCTCTCACCCGCACATGGTCCTTGAGCACGGGAACGAGGTGTTCATACCAGACCTTGTGAGTATTTTGGCCGTAATCGGGCATGTCCAGCACACCGCGCGGCACTAATGGGAAATCCAGGGCGCCGATAAAGTTTGGAGGCTGGTCGAAGACGGGGCCCTGGGCGTGTTCAAGGTTCAAGGCCAGATCGACCAGCCAACCGGGAGCGGGCCGCGCCACATCGCAATCAGAGGTATGTTTTCAACCACGTTGAGCATATAGCGGTGGTTTATTGCATGGTTTACGTTGCAGGAAACACTCTCTACACGCTCCACGAGACTGCCAGCACGTTGACGCAGCAAGAAATCCCGCCCGCGCCGAATGGCACCACGGGCCCTCTCATCGCGAACTTTAGTGTCATCCCCCCAGGTCTTCCTCAGGGCGCTGTCATGAGGGCGGCAGAGATTCAGCTTGCTGAGGCATCTCCGTCATTCCCAGAGCCGTTCATCTACGTGTCGAATCGCAACATCGGGTCCCCGCCACTCGACCCACGAGGAGAGGCCATCACGATTTTCCGCGTCGAACCGGAGCTCGAACTTGTCGGATTCGTTTTCACGGGACTCGACCAGATCCGCGGGATGGAGCTGGGCGGTCCGGAGAACGAGTTTTTGATCGCGAGCGGGGTCGAGGGGAGCGCAGGCACGATCATGCTGAAAAGGACGGACGGCGGGGGGAACCTCGAGATCCTGGCGAGAAACACCGATATCCCGACGAGGTCGACGTTCGTGTGGCTGAATTGAGTACCAACGTTGTCGGAATGGCTTGGGCTGCGCAAAACCGATGTTTGTGCCTTCTAAACGTTCTCGTGCTAATGGTGAATGGCTGTCGCCAGCTTGAGATGATACCAATATGACGGGGCTGGCAGCATAGGCTGGAGGCTCGTGAATGCCTAATGCTTAGCCCAGACTGCTGCACTGCAGTCACTGTATCCAATTCGAGTCATGATGTCCTCAAGCAACGATGTTCTAGCATATTCATTAACTTAGTCTAGGGAGACTACTGTAGTCCTAGGATGTTTGGGAATAGGAACGAACTTGAACATGATGTATACAACTGCCAGTGGTAGTCTGGCAGTCTGGCACGGCCGCGGTGGGGAGAACGGCTCCGGCGCAGTTCTGCCGGGCCGGCAATTGCCGACCAGCGAAGAATTCCGAGTCGCCTCGGCCGCGGCCTTCGTCTCGACCGCCACCACCCTCTCCTCCTGGATTTTACCTTTTTCCTCCTTGTTGTGGCGATTACCTCAGGCTCTATCTGCTCCCTGTCTGCCCCCCTATGCCTTTTTGAACAGTAGAATTGCTCTTGGCGCGCAAGTTCCGACGATTTCAAGGGCCAAGGAGCCAGCGACAGAACTCTGCCTCTCGGAGAACGTTTATCGGCTGCGATTAATTCTGGTTGGTGTTTGGGAAGGCAGAATCCTTTTGTGCGTTGCTAGGAGACTCGGCTGTACGTTTATGTGAGGTGACTGAGGTGAGACTAGAGCCATTTCCAATATTGTTCCTCGTCCTAAGCTCCAACAGCGTCCCGTACAAGGGGTTTACTGCGCAACATGGCACAACCTGGCTACTCGTCGTATCACCAACAGACGGCGTATGCTTATTCCCAGGTTCAGGCACCTGAAGCCTACGACTCCAGGATGCAGCCCCAACACCAACACCCTGCGCACTATCAGCAGCGATCATACAGCCCGCTCCCTCCACAGCAGCCTCACTCATACGCACCGCCCGTGCAGCGTCCCCTGTCCGCGATCAATCCTGTATCGTATTCGCTTGCTCAACCCCCTAGTCCCATGTCGGCCACACACCCACAATGTGACCCATATTATCCCCGTCCGCCGCCTTCTCCCCAGCCTCATAGTCAGACTCACCCAGCTAACCCATATCCTTCCCCAATCTCTCCAGCGTCCCCTCAAATCGGTACCCCGCATTCCATAAGACGACCGCTACCGTCTCCACGCGGTCTTCCGGCGCCACCAACTAACGGTACGATTCCAACGCCACAACCAACGCCATCCCCTGGTCCGTTCGTCGGCGCGCATCGACCAACACATTCCGTTCCAAACGCGTTTCCTCCACACCCCCCATCAAATTTTATCACTCGGATCCCTTCCGGGCAAGACGTATCCCAGGCGGCAAGTGTATTTTCATCTGCATCTGCCAGTCCCCCTCGTCCACTGCCACTTCCTCGTTCCTCGGGGTCATTCGACTTGGCGTCCGCGCAAAGTCAGAACCAGAGCCAAGTCATTCCCCGGAGTCCTCCAAAGCGTGCGCTCCCTGTGCCGACTGTGTCTTCTTTCGATCACCGGAAGTCTGAGCCGGTGCCAGCTCTAGGATCGAAGTTCGTGCCATTGTGGAAACGCGCGTTACCCCAGCCCGGAGGCTCCTCGATTGTGGATTCTACACAGACTTCTCAGGGGCAGCCCCAACTCGAGCGGAGAAGCACCGTGTCTGGCGGCGCACGTCCTCTGCCCTCTCCCGGCGCGCCGACCAATGCAGCTAGCATATCTCGAGACCAACTCACGCATCCTGGCACGTTACCGCCGCACTTACAGTTGCAGAACGTGCCGCGATCGCCTCAAACAACAACACAACCTCTTCAGCCTCCGCCACCCGCATCTTTCCCTGCTGCTATTGCCGGTACCGGCACATTGCCTCTCGTGTCGCGCTTCACTGCCCGCGAGCGTTCGCGTACGCTTCCGCTCCCAACTGCTGCGCCTACGTATCCTCTTCCACCAGAACCATCTTCGCCAAATGCCGTCGCCGGCCAGCGCAACTCGGAATCACCAACCAGTTCAGACGACGACGAGTTGACAAATGCCCTGCTTGAACGTCATGCCCGTTCTCCAAGTCCACAGTTCGGAATCCGTGATCTTCCATCGCGAAGTAATCCTCCGCCATACAACAATGGCCCGGCCGGTGTCACCCCCCGTGCTCGTCGCGAGCTCCCATCACCAGGTCCACCCTCGCCAAGTCTTGATGGCCAGACAGAAGCTAGTCTCGCGTTGCGCATGGCTGCGACATCGCTTCGGTCCACTTCGCCGACGTTCCGAGCGCCCCACGAGCATTCACAATCTCTGTCGAGCCCAGCCACATCGCGACCCATGCCTCAACCACCTGCACAACGTCAGCCGCAGCCGCAACCGCCACAACCGAGCGGCTGGCCAGCGGCCCTTCCTCCCCTCCCCCGAGCGCCTACAAGCCCGAACCCCATCTTGCCCCCAGCGCCGCAATCCGCGTTCGCGCAAATGCAGGCACGCGCGTTGCCTACACCTATGCGCTCGAATACGACTGCAGGCACAGTCTCGTCGCCCTTCCCGCGTTCACCAAGGAAACCAGAACTAGACTTGAGCCTCGATGACGCCCCGCCGCCTTCGCTGAGACGCTCGCCCGGGCCGCCCCCGTCTTCGTTTCCCCAGCGTTCGCCGGTCAGCTTCAATTCTCCGCTGCCCAGCGCGCCGCACGCCCAGGCGGGACCACGCTCGCTGGTTGGAGGGGGACAGCTCCAGCGGGCGGTGTCTGACGCGGGGTCGGTGTTCACGCTGTCCAACTTCCCCACGCCGCCCACCCACGTTAACGCCCCGCCTGTGCCGCCCCTTCCAAAGAAGGGCGCGTTTAGTCTCCCGGGCTCGGCAAATTCGACAGGGACGAGCTTTAATCGACCGCCTTCTCCCGCGAAACAGCTGCCGTTCCAGCGCCCGCCGTCCCCTGCCAAGCCCCAGGCTCCGTTCCAGCAGCCGCCTTTACCGGCGAAGCCGCAATGGAAGTCGACCATCTCGTCGCCCTCGAAGCAGTGGCAGTCGACCGTCCCATCGCCCTCGAAGCAATGGCAGTCGACCACCTCGTCACCCTCGAGGCAGTGGCAGTCGTCCATATCGTCCCCGACGAAGCAAGAGTTCGAGCAGCCGGCTCCCCAGAAGCCGTTCTCGTCTGCGCGGTCCCAGTCTCCCGGGCGCTTCCAGCCGCCAGCGCCGGTGTCGAACCAGTCGTCGCAGGGCACCCCGCGGATCCCGAAGATCTCGTTCCCTGCGAGTGCGGACGGAGATAGCGACGAGGACGACTTGGACGGGCCTGTGATCAACATCTCTGGCTCGAGCCAGTCGGGGCCCCCGAATCTTCCGCGGATATCCTTCGGGGACGATGACGACCACAACGGTATACCGTCGATCGACATCGGGGGTGCGGACGACGGGCCATCCGTTCCGCAGATCTCACTTCCCGGCGAGCCTTCCTCCTCGTCCCAGTCCCAAAGGAGGACTCAGCCGCAGACGCAAAGAATTCAGCAGACGCTGTCGAACCCACGGATGGAGGCTGCGAAACGGAGCGGGCTAGTGTGTGGAGGGTGCGGCGGGCCGATCATTGGGAGGATTGTGAGCGCGATGGACATGCGATGGCACCCGGGGTGCTTCAGGTGCTGCGTGTGCGACGAGCTGCTGGAGAACCTGAGCTCGTTCGCGCACGACGGGCGGCCGTACTGTCATCTGGACTACCACGAGGTGCGTTATTGTTCTCTGCACGGGCTGCTACGAAGCTGACCGCGTTTTGTTTTTGTTTTATTCGCAGCAATTCGCGCCGAGGTGCTACCACTGCGAGACGGCGATCGTCGACGAGCGGTTCATCACGCTCGACGACCAAGAGCTGGGGAAACGGACCTATCACGAGCAGCACTTCTTCTGCGCAGAGTGCGGCGACCCATTCCTCCCGCCATTGGCCCCTGGTGCGCCCTCGCGCACGTTCGCGGGCGACGGCGAGTTCACGGCGAGCGCGGAGGACGACGTCGGGTTCACGGTGTACAAGGGCCACCCGTACTGCGAGGCGTGCCACGTGCGCCTCCGGATGCCGAAATGCAAAAAGTGCAAGAAGAGCATCCGGGACGGGATGCAGGCGGTCGAGGCGCTGGGCGGGAAGTGGTGCTGGGAGTGCTTCACTTGTGCGGTACGTGACTGTTCTCTTGAGTGGTCTTGTTGTCTCAACGCTGACTTGTGTTGTCTTTTGGTTCGATGCAGCGCTGCGACAGACCGTTCGAGAATCCGGCGTTCTTCCAGCGGGATGGCAAGCCGTTCTGCGAGAACTGCTTCAGCATCATGATCCGAAACGAAATTTAATGTGAGCCTCGACTCGATTTTTACGGACCGCGAGTTCAGTCTAGCTCCTCCTTTTGCCGTGTTCCTTTCACTTTGGACCACGATTTGCTCTCGTTTGTAATCCTATTGCTGCCCTCAACGCCTACTGCTGTCTCTAATCTTGATATTCCCCTCCGCTCGCAACGCTTGTCCTAAGTTAATATCCAAAGTTGTTGTACTTCCGAGTCGATGTCGTACTACCCTGACGTACATACCTGATTCTGTGCAGAAGCCCCCATGTGTTTATAGTAATTTATACGGCTGAACTTGTGAGTTGTATTGGACAGCAATCGAAACGGACAAATTAGGCGCGCCAACAGTGTCCTCTTCCTCTTCCTCCAACCACCACCACCACCACAAACACCCTATCCTTACTCGGACCACGAAGTATGACCATACTCTGTGCGACCTTCCTGTGAAGCATTTGTTTGCCTCACACTAATCGCAACAAGTCGACATTGGCACCCTCGCGTGCCGCTATTTGCGCGCAGTGGCCATCCACCATGTTTTTGCACTTTCGCGGAATTGTGTCCTTTGATCACCTCATATCCTTCCGCAAGCCTCAGCCATTCACCTATCATTGAAGCGAAAACGTCCTGAAGTGCTCCATCTACAGCCTCCCTCCTCGGGCTGCCCCAGCGTCTTCCTCGCACACTCAAGAGCATATCCCTGGCCCATTCCACCTCAAATTCCTCACGTTCGGTTCGTCGTTCCACGCGCGACACCACAAATCCTCGATTTCCGGCCTGTTCCGCATCCTTTCCCTGTTCTCAATCGACGAGCTCGACGATGAACGTGGCATTGGCGAGTTCAAACCGTCGGCCCCGCTCGACCCAACGGTCCTTCATCGGCCTCTTAGTATCAAGAACTGCAGCTCAGCGGGTATAAATTCTCGGATCGGAAATGTCCGCCCTTGCTCATCAATGCATTCGCGGAGAGCATCGTGCCGGGGTGCCTTCAGAACATCAGCACTCATTGCTGCTCGATGGCCACCGTTTCTGCTATCGGCAAACTGCTTGCACGTGGTGGCTCCGACCTGACGAGCCTGGACATTGGTGCAGATGCTCCAGATGTGTCGGAGCGAGAGAAGTGGAAGGATCCGCTTGACAGTACGTTCATCTCATCATCGACTCGGCTTTGGTGCAGGACGCTGACGGGCCACCGTGCAGACCACTGGCACAGACTGGACCTCACGTCATGCCCGAAGCTGGAGTCGATCGTGATCCATGTCTACTTCCGTCCATCATGCAGCACTTCAAAGCCGTCGAAAGTCCCCGCCCTGAGCCTCGCTGGCGCTGGTATGCTCTCTCAGATATCGCAGACTTTGCGCCGGCGGTTAGGATCTGCGTGTATGACCTGCCTCGAGTCACGACGCTGAACAACAAGCGGATGCTGCGGTTGCAAGAGTTCGACAAGGTGCTCGCCGCGGACAGATTCCCCGATCTAGAAGAGGTCGTTCTCAATATCCAGCCCCACGATGATCTCCGGAGAAAGCAGAGGTGCAACTGGCAACACATTGTCGGAGGGGTCCAGAGGGCCTTGCCGGGTCTCCACACGCGAGGCTTGCTGACTGTTCGAGAGCGGTAAGGGGATGGTCATCCTCATACATGGTGATTCGCCCGAAGTCTTGCATTGGCATGTCCTGATGGTTGCGCACATCATAGTCGCCCTGACTGTTGCGATCTCAACTGCTTCCATATTCGACTGCAAATCTCCTTGCCAAGTTCTTTCTTTCCCCTTTTCCGGCTTCTCATTTTTTCCGACCACTTTTGTTGATGGTGATGCTTATCGCTCCTCTGGTGCGTTTGCCTCCAAGTCGACGTCAACTTCTTCTCATCCTAGAAGCACCTTGTAGGGCCCCGTTTCTCCTCTTTCTCCATCAGCAACTCAGGTTTGTGCTGCAACGTCAGTAGATTTCCAGCGCCGGTCACGATGTCAATGTAATGTCGATCAGATCTCGTTAACCCGTAAGGTCATGGTGTTTGGTCTGAGGGGCCTACGTAACGTAATGCACATTGTATTTCTCGAATTGAACTGGTATTCGTTAGCCTTTACCAGTCCTCGTCTTATATTGCTACCATATAATAAAATCGACGTACCCCGCGCGAGTAGAAGGCGAGTGCTCGCTTTGCCTGAGTCTGCTTCATCGTTGGGACGGATCGCAGTCACTTTGCCGGAGTGGTTAACGGGATCGCCTGCTATGTAACTATTCGCAGATTCAGCGGTTGTGCTTTGCACGCGAGTGTTCGAATCGCTCAGGTGACGCTTTTTCTGCAAACAACATCGCAAGTGCCAGTCCGCCTTCGAATGCACTCGCCGTGGCTGCCGCGTCAGTGTTTTCCGGACCGAGGCTACATAGTAGTGTCTTTCATCGAATACAATGGAAAAGAGATACATGCATGTGAGTAAACAGACAGTGCAGGGGCTTGAAGGAGGTTTTGTGACAGTAAAGAGACACCGTACTTGGGACGAGACTTGTATCACAGAGCGAACGATACACATCAATATATAGTCCACAGGTTCAACATGTTACCACAGCGCGAAGCGGACGGTGGGTCAAACAGCTTCATCCCCCTGCGGCACCGCCTGAAGAGCGATTCCACCCCCATACGACGTGGGGTCAGAACCAGAGAGCCGCGATTTCCGCCGCCGGGGCACGTACGTGAGCGACCGCGCGGCGGTCTTTGAGAACGTCCGCGAGAACGACCTCAGCCGCGTGGCGACCGAGGCGGGCGCGCGCTTCACCAGGCCGTGCATCTGCTTCATCTTCGTCGCGAGCGAGTAGATACCCGGCTGCGACTTCCAGTCGCTGTTGCAGAGGATGACGGCGAGGAGGAGGATCGAGATGCCCGCAACGATGCAGACGCTGATGCGCGTGATCCCGCTCGTGTCGTGCACGCACACCCAGAAGAGTGCGATGAAGAACGTGAGGAGCCTGAGTAGGGGCGCAGGGGGTCAGACTGTGCAGTGAGGGGGTTGGACGAGCTGCTCACCCCCAGAGGAAGAACGCGGCCGGAATGCTGAAGATGACCGCCAGCTTCTCGATGCCGCCTGGGGATACCGCACGTTCACACAAGTATGCCACCTGTGCGGCCGATCGTAATGACAGTCAGACGTCGTCAGTGGAAAGACGGAGTGAAACGTACCGCATTCTCGGTATGGCGGTGAGTACTCCGCCGATGTTGCGCCGATAGAATCGTACAGGCGACAATGTTTCCGAGACTGAGCAGGGTCGAGATGTAGCTAACTATCTGGCCCATCGTCCGATCCGGCGCTGCATTTCCGCCTTGGTCGACGCTCTGGATGGCGAGGAATCCGACGTTCGCCGAGAGGATGATGGTAGACTGTTGGAGATCCACGCGAAATTAATTCTTACCCCCGAGAGGTTGATTAGACGACGTACAGGGGTGATGGACGCGGCCCAGTCTTCCTGGAGCTCGCTGATGAAGTTGTTCCAGTGGTCGTAGTTGATCTTGTTGTCGACCCATGTGTGGCTCAGCCGCTCGAAGTAGATGTGGGGCGTCAAGAAGAAGAACCACGAAAATGCTCTAAATATCTTCGAACGATGGTGGTACTTCGGCTCCTCCTCGAACACGCTCTTGTCACAGTCAAGCTGGGCGTAGCGCTCTCCGTGGAAACGGAGGAACTTCTCTCGATCTGTGATGGATTGACATAAGTAAATTGGCGCCCCGAGTCGTCCCAGTACATGGTGAGGCCACCTACACAGTGTGAAATGCATCCGGGCTACATGATGGTCAGTATAGACGGAATGCTCGGCATGTAGCTGAGTGATTACTCACCAATCATAACCATGTGCTCCGGACGGACGTGCCGACCGGAAGCTATTCGATGAAGGTTCAAATTGGGTGTTTGAACAATTACCTCGAGAGGTCGTGGAACACACTTACAATCTGACACGTCAATCTCCTTCAACGCCTGGAGAAGGCGATGTGCATCATCAGAGCTGTATGGCGAGGTAGAGGACCTTGACGTTTCTTTGTCTGGTACAGCGAAGGCCGGCTGTGTTTATACCTAGCACCTCCACACGAGCTAGAGTGGACTTACCAAACATTTGGTAGGAGACGGTGGCTCGCAGATTTGCGACAGTCTCTGAGGGCATGCTACGACCGTGGGGGAACATATATAAGTGCTCCCTGAAGGCGATGTCAGTGCGGGATGCATGCTAAAGCAGCAGTCAGCGATTGCAACGGCGGCGAGTTGGGGTCAGATCGTACCTGCAGGATGGAGGGAGGTAGCTACCAATAGCCCATCGTCGCACCATGCCCTGATAGGCAGAGGATTCTACGTTAATAATTATCTCTATTCCCCGAGCGATGGTCTTACGCAGGTGTTCTCTTGAGATGACTCTCAGTTCGGCGCCATCACAGTAGAAGTTGGACGAAACCGGATGCAACCAGAATGCCTCCTCCTTCGTCTTGTCCACCACATAATAACAACCAAGTTTGTCACCCGGTTTCGCATCAAGGTCTTCGTCGTCAATCAAATCGACCCCGAACTCGATGTCTCTGCGCGATAACTGTGGATGTGCGGGGAGTGCCTCCTGGAGCTTCTCGATCACTCGTTCTATCGCTTCAAGATTCGCCTCGTCGTACAACCATAAGTTCGTGTAGAAATTCTGCAGAAAGTGCGATCATGGTGCCCAGAGTATATGAGTCGATTGAAGGAAGCTGACATACCTCAGCACGAAAGTACACCGACCCCTCTGGGTGCTCATACCGCCTCCAACCCAGTGTTCCCAGGGAGCCGGGCCTAGCAAAAGTTAAGGGTTAAGTGATTGCCGCTTGAGGAGGATGACTGGGCGGGGAACACTCGCCTGAAGTTTATTCCGTTGACGGGCGGGACCGTCTCGATCAATTCCACTTCCTCATTTTCGTAGTTCCTAATGCGTGGATCACATAATATGAGAACTACACCGCGAGCGATGCACGGATGCGACTTACAGCTTGTCTCGCCGGGAGTACCGCATACTGGTGAAGAACGACACGGGACTCGGTGCCAACCATACCGCTCCATATCTGCGTCCCACGATTGAAGTGGACTCGGGCTCTGCGACCAAAGGCCCGCCCAAGATGGTGTCTGGATTGTCGGCACCGGGGGATGAAGGAGTGCCGGACAGCGTCACAGAAGAGGCTGTCGATGCTGAAGACTCTGGGCGATTCGTCTCCAGACTGGGATCCGTCAAATGGTGTTCGTTCTGAGGTGGTGTAGGGGATGGGGTACGCGTCGGGCCCGGCGATGGGGAGCTTCTTCGTATTTCAGGCATGAGGGGACGCTCCTGGGACTCAACACCGCCAGGTGTCGCCTGATGAGGCCTAGGGGGAAGTCTATCCGGACGAATATCCAGAGGAGCAGAGAGGTGTGGGGCGAGCACAGACATGATGCCGTCCTGGAGAGGTGGACCGGAGGCAAGCTGGATGTAGGGCTCAGAACGATATCCCAGTCACTTTGGTGCCACCCTAGGACAGCATTGTGGACGCCGACACGAGGCATGGGTCGAGGCGAACCTAATGTATTCCATGGGAAGGGCCTCCAGCGCGGCCTTTAGCCGGCTTGGAGATTAGACGTAAAAGCTGGCCTGGTGGCGCCGGCATCTATGTCCATGTGACCGTCAGACGCTATGCTGCAACAGGAAACCTCGGAGAAGATATACCAAAGAACAGCTCCGGAAACGCTGCTCGATCTGCTGAAAACCCCAAGTTACAGTATAAGTGCAAGTGCGCATGCAGGTCAAGAGCCCACCGTTACAAAATATTCAACTCCGCCGGCTGTTGCTTGACAGCATTACCGTTTAGGGCGGCTCTTCAAAAGCCTGGAACCCGGCGCGAACACTGGTCCGAGAGCATCGGGGGGTGGGACCGACGGCGATAGTGGCATTATGTAACTTGTAGCGTAAACAAGGAAGATGAATATGGATACAACCCAGGTGAAGGTAACGCAGGAGCGCGGATCACGGCGCCCGTAAACACGACTATAGGCAGACGATCATAGTACGAGACTAAGGACGGGCAAGGGACTCGGTCCAACAATCCGTGTGCTACTACAACCGTGCGTTCACGTATGGAACATTCACGTTGAAAGACCTGGTGGCATTGCAGGTGAATCGTTGTTGCAAACCTCGCCTCGTTGAGGAAGATAGGCCGTGGAAACCGACCCCTGGGACATCTGGATGCTCCTGCGGGAACTCGCTCTCAATGAGCGCGATGACTGCTTCGTGGTTTTCTTTATTGTCCAACTGGGCCAAGCGACCAGCGTCCCCGAAAGCGTCGTCCAGCGTTGGAATGAGCGCCTTCGCGCCTCCTTCACCAGCTTCTTCATCCGCACCATGCTGCCCGCCAGCGAGTTGACGCTCTGCCCTGGTTGCCATTCGCGATTGTGTATGATTCCGAAGAGAGGGATGGCGATGATGAGCAGGGTGATCGCGGAGACGACTCGGGTGCTTGGGCTGGTTCCATGGAAGCATACCCAGGAAATCGCGATGCAGAACGTCAAGAGCCTAAATGAGTTCAAAGTTCAAACAGTCAGTGGCAGGACCTGTACGATATAATGTACTATGAAACCTACGCCAAAAGGAAGAACGTCATTGGGATACTGAAGATGATAGCGAGTTTCTCAATCCCCAATCTCGAAGATGCTCGCGGCACGAGGTACTTGATCTTTGGCATATGCCAAGGTCATAGGAACGTCAACTCTGTGATGCACGGCGAGACGCGGAATATACTTACAGCATCTTCGGCATAGTGGTGCTCACTGCGTCGGTGTTGCCAAGCAAGGATAGTGCAGGCCAGAATATTACCGATGCTGAACAGTGTGGACATGTAACTGACAATCTGGCCCATGCTTCGATCCGGAATAGTGCCGTTTGCGTCGACGCTCTGGATAGCGAGGAACCCAACGTTTGCTGTGAGTATCACAGCTGACTGTCAGATCCGTCCCAGGAAGATCAGCTATACGAATCATAATATTATTGGCGAAGCTTACGGGAGTGATCGAAGCCATCCAGTCATCTTGCAGGTCACCAATGAAGCTTCTCCAGCGATCGTAGTTGATCTTTCTATCAACCCAGATCCTACTGAGCTGCTCGAAATAGATCGATGGCGTGAAGAAGAACATCCACGTCAGAACGTTGAACAAGAGGGAACGTTCCCGGTGCCGGTCTTCATAGACACTTCGGTCGGAGTCGAGTTGCGCATAACGCTCTCCATGGAAGCGCATGAAGCGCTCTCGACCTGCCAGGATGTCATTGAGAAGCCCAAAGACATGCGTATGCACAAGATGACGCACATAGTGTCTCCGTCAGGCGGCTCACGACTACGACATGTTGTGGGCGAGTCTTCTGGTCAACTTCAGGGACGCAGTTAGAGGCGGGAAAGATCCAGGAACGGAGGACGACATCTTACCTCTCATTAACGCCTCAATCTCCTTGAGAATGTCGAGCAAGTCATTCAGATCGTCCTTATTGTAAGGCGCTGTCGATGCTCTTGATGTCTTCTTGTCTGCCATGAAATTAGCTATATATGTTCACATGCCGACCGTTAAACGTTAAACACTCACCAAACATGTAGTACGTGATATCAGCCCTCAATACGTGAAGCTGCTTGATGGTCAAAGTACGGCCGTGGGGAAACATATAAATATGGTCCCTGTGGTCCAACGTTGAGAGATGTGTAGGACGATCCTGCGTCCAGGGTCAGTTATATTCTCTATCTGAATATATAGACGTTTGCATACCTCTACCAAAATAACGAGATTACCAATAACCTATCCCCCCCGCATGTCCTAGACAGGCATCGCACAACGTCAGCATCCATGAATTTTTCTTTCAATGGTGACATACTGAGGTGCTCCCTTCCCAGGATCTTGACATCCATACCATCGTAAAAGAAGGAGCTCTCGGTCTGCTGTAACCAAAACACCTCCTCGGCATCCTTGTCCCAAACATAGTAACATCCAAGCCTCGCCCCCTTTTCTGTCTCTTCGTCGTCTTCGATGTCGATATCCAAGCAAATCTCATAGCCGCTCGGAGCAAGGCCATGCTGACGAAATTCCAGCGAGACTAAGTGCATAGTTGCGTTGATGTCTTTCAGGTTCTGCTCGTCATACAGCCACACGTTTGTGAACCAGTTCTGTTTAAGCCTATAGGGTCAGAATCGACGGCTTCGCTGAATTTCGACGCGTACCTCTTGCTGGAAGTAAACAGACCCTTCTGGATGAACGTGCCGTACCCATTTGCACTCGGACGGGAGTTGCCTTTAAAGACCGCCCGTTCAAGACGTCTAGACCGGCGTTACCATCAAGGTTTGAATGCTGACCTTTCTGGCACAAAGGAATTTTTCGCGCCGATTTGGTTGTAAGACTTTATCTTGTCGTAGTCCCTGCAAGAGAGGTAAATGCCCTTAACGTGACTAGCGAGACGTTGAAGGGACATACAGGGCTTCCCTCCGCTGGTACCTGAGGCGAGAAATGAACGACACAGGAGCTGCAGCGATGTAGACACCTTCGTATGACAGGATGGAACTGCATTCGCTCTGCTCGGCGGTCTCCCCTGCTGGCTCCGCCGTGAGTGCGCCCCCAAAGACGGTGTCTAAACCTTGGCCAGCAATAATGTCATCATCTGCATCGCGGGGTCCCTGCACAGGCGTGAAGGATCCATGCCCGTCGTTGAAGAGAGGAAGGCTGGGAGAGCGGTCTGGCATGAAAGAGGGCAAATGGCGAGGGGAACGAGTCCGATACTGCACTTGTTGGATGGAAGGGGGTACTTGGATGGTATAGGTGGCGTGGAACGGCAGCCCCTCTTGAGAGGATGTAGGATTTTGAACCGAAGGGAGAGCGGGTGCGGAGGGCATAGAGGTGAAACGTTATCAGCGCAAGGCAGACGGGCTGGTGGAGAAAGCAGCAAAGGCCTACATGCGGTCGGCCTGCAGAAATATGCCCACCTTCGGATTCCCCTGATAGGTCCATGAATTACGCGGGTCTAGAAGCAGTCGTGGACACTTGTGACCTGCGGACGTCCGGACGCTGTGCTGATCACTTTCCATAACCGATTTCAAGCAAGCTGGTAACGTAAGATGTCAGTCGTTCGATCACAAACGTTCGTTTGGACCCTGGACACGAAACGATGTCACTAGCATTAGAGAATTGCTCAGAGAGCGCAGTAAGGAGGAAGATGAGAGCGCCAACATCAGCTCCTTCTCGTCGAGCATAAGACAGTTTGCCAGCCTATTAAGGACGCCGTGATCATCGATAGCCTGATTTTGGATGATTTCACACAACCACAGCCCCTGCTATGTGGCTTCCAGGCATCTTGTAGGCGGCCGGTCAACACGTCGGCGAAAACGAGGATTGGAATTTTCGGTGGTACAGGCGCGAGTAGTGCAACAACGTCCGAGCGGGTTCTCCTAGTCGTCGGGTGCAGAAACATCTAGAACAGAACGCGACTATGACCGAGGCGCTGGCAGCCCTGCCGCCGACGCCCCAATTTCGGTAAGCTCCACGAGAGGATCGAGTTGGCCCTTGTATTGCGGGAGGTATGCGGTATCCGTGTACGGGCACCGGACTGCCGGCGAGCCCTTGTAGATCGGGGTGAAGCTGGCGGCGCAGACCTCAAAGTCCGTGAACTCGTCGTAGTCGATCTCGACCGTGTTCCTCGGGTTGCGGTCGCCAGCAGCTATGCGTTGCCTCGCCTAGTATCATCTAGTCAGATCTGCGGGAGCCATTGTGGGGTATCCATCATAACTCACCTGTGCGACAATCTTGGGATCAGGGTTGAGGTCCAACAGCCGCCTTGCGAATTTGGCGGCGGTGGCGTGGTTGTTGGCCTTGGCAAACACCCCGATAGCGCTCCGGAGAGCGATCTGCAAGTGCGCTTGTTGCAACTTGCAGTGAGTGAAGTATGCGGCGAGCTCCAGGCTGCGTTTGACATTGTCAGGGTCCTCCTGGGCCACTCGTCGGCGCTCAATCTCGAGGGTAACACCCAGGAGGTACTCGCGCGACAAGGTCACCAAGTCGCGCCACTAGCATGAGGCAATTCTTGTCAGCTCAAAGTTAGGTTCACCATAGATGAACCACAATGGACGCACCTCCTTCGCGTCGCTGTCAGACGAGATAGGAACTAATAATAGAGATCGGAGCACGGCACGGAACACGACCTGCGCTTCTGGTAGCTTGTTGCCAGACACAGCGCGGAAACCTTCCGAGAGTTCCGCCCGGACGGAGGCAATGGTGCGAACGGCGACAGGGAGGACACGGCTCGAGGACGACTCCTCAGGGTCACGCCTCAAGTGCAGTTGGAGGGGAGGGAGGGAGGCCGCAGGGGAAAGGTACACATGTGAAGAGCGATAAGTAGAGAGGAAGGCGGGCTTGAGGTGCGAGAAGTTGACGACACCAAACTGCCGGCTGAGCAACTGTGCGGAGGGTCAGGCGTAAACCCACGAAAGCTGACGAACCAACTTACCTGCATCGCGGTGTCGAAAGAACCGGCTGCAACATGGTCTGCTGCGAACGGCGAGTTGCGTGTCCACAACTCCGTCTCGCTCACGCCTGGAGTGGCACCAGCGCCCAAGTCAGCTTCTTCCTCCGCAACTTCCTCCTCCTTGTCCTCCACAGCCTCCTCCGCATCAGCATCGAGATCCCACGCGCCCTCTTCAGCCGGGATGTCCTCACCCGCCTCCTCGTCCTTGGCCCAGTCGTCGAGCGCAGCAGACGCGGCCGCACCGCTGTCGACGCCGTTGACGTAAGGAACATCGCCGCCCTCGAGGTTACCATTTGCGAGGGCTTTGTCGAAGACGCTCTCCCCGGTGGCAAGGGAAGGCCAGTTGAGGTTCGTAGTCGCCGAGACGACCGGAGGGGGCCCAAGGGTCGATCTCCCAAAAGAAGGGACATCATCAACGTCAGCCTCCGTCAGACCGGCCGTCTCGAGAACCTCGAGCGCTACGTCGTCCAATCCGTTCGTCTTCGCAGTCAGGTATGCCAGAGAATCTAACCCCATAACCTAATCAGCATCTAAACCACACAGCACGGGAGCGCATCGTCGGGTACTGACACATCCCCACGTCCCTCAGGACGGCAATGCGGCCGAGAACGTCGCCCGCGTACAACGCGTTGTGGAATCGGGACATGGGGTCCCCACGCGCATCAGCGATCTTCTGCATCTTCGTCAGCTTGTCAGTACTGCCGGTGGCCAAGTACAGGAACGAGAGCCGATCGAAGTTCTTTGTCCGCTGGTACGCCTTCTCCACGATCTATACGCACGCAAATGAATCCGCGCGAACGATCGAGTCCACCATCAGACTTCCGACTGTTTGACGGGGCGTCATGACCCACCTTGTGGTTGCCTTGCTTCAGAGCCTGCTGCGCGAGACGCTCCCAGCAGTCAGGACGGTCGATACTCTGCGCCGTCTCCAGTGCGACATCGAGATTGCCACACTCGATCGCAAGATCAAAGCGCGTGTTTTTGTCTTGGACAAAGTGCAACGCGATCTGGCCAATGATGACATGAGCATTACGCTATACTGGTGACTGGGTCATGAAACGCACCTCAGGGAAACCCTTTTGTTGCAGATAGGCAATGATACTCTGTCCCAGAAGATTAGACGTGCGAATAATGTACAACATTTCTTCGTGGTTGTTTCGTAGAAGCGCCAGCTTGAAGCGGTACTCGGTCGGGTCGATCGTGATCGTGCGGGGGCGTGCGGACCGGTCGAGGCAGTAAACCGTCTTGCCCTTGACGCGGGTGAGGTATACTGGGTTGTCAAGGGTGCAAATGACGCCGTGGTCCCTGTGTGACGGACGGGTGAGCCGGGAATGATCACAACATGAGGAAGGATGCTGACGGACCCTTGCGCGAGGCAGTACTTGATGTGGTTGAGCGTGGAGTAGATGAAGACACCGGAGTCGTCCCAAGCACCAGACTTGATGCGGATGGTCTCATGGATGAGAGTGTGCTGCGTGAAGTTCTTGTTTGCGATGGTGATGGCTATGACGCAGGTCAGCTCTCCGTCATTCGAAAGGCTTCTTGGGAGAACATACTATGCTTGCTGAGTAGGGCGACGAGCGAGCCGTCTGCGCTCCAAATGACGTACTTGACGGGCGGTGTAGTGATTTCTGCGAGGGTCTTCTGCTGCTGGATATCATAGAGTACAACAGATGTTGTGGAGCTGAGAATCAAGCTGGCAGTACCACCGTAGAAGATCTCGTTCGTCTGGACGGGGGGCTTGATGCTCTTGACCACAGAGTTCGACAGGTCGCGGACCTCGATAAGCTGCTCGCGTGGCGTGGACTATTGGTACGGCCAATAATGAACTGGAGAAAAATGAACCACGCACCTGCGTTGACTTGTTCAGCACCGCAAACCTGTTCCTTGCCACAAAGATCGCAGCCTGGCCAGTCCCGCGCTTCCCATCCGTCGAAGAATCCTTCACTTCGCCAACAGCATCCTTGGGAAGGTGTGCGAGCTCGAATAGGCCATTGTCGGACGAAATCGTGAGCACGACAGCACGCTCAGCCGGGTTGTAGCTGAGCGTACGCGGGGGGACGTATGGGCTGCCGAACTTGCGCACGCTCAAGAGACCGATGTCCGAGCCAGTGTTGATGTCATACGCGCGCACGTACTTGTCCCGGACGTAGTAAAGCGTGTCTCCGTGCATCGCGAACGCGGGGCGCTCGCGCTCGAGTTTAAAGACGATCAATCCGTTGTCGTGACCCGCAGCGAAGAGGTTGAGCTCCGGGTGCGCCGCGAGCACCCAGAAACGATCGTGCTCTCTCCTGAACGTCTGGACCGCGGAGCGCTTCGTGAGATCCCAGACGCGGACGGTCTTGTCCTCACCGCAGGACACGATCAGCTCATGCTTCGGGTGGAAGAGCGCAGTGGAGACGTTGTTGAAGTGACCTCTGCATGCATCGACCTCCCAGGCCTTCGTCTCGCTCATCCGCCAAATCTTGATCTGACGGTCGTCCGCGGCGGAAACGATGAGGGGCAGCGTTGGGTGGAAGGACGCCCAGTTCACACCGCGATCGTGGCCCTCGAGGACGTACTTGACGGTCGAGAAGTTGTCGAAGGAGTCGAACGTACCCGGGGCGGCATTCGGGGTGCTCTTGCGCAGCCCGGAGATGTCCCAGACGCGCACGGTCTGGTCTTGCGACGACGACACAATAAGGTCCTCCTTCGGATGGAACTGGGCAGACATCACGTAGTGCGAGTGGCCGGTAAGAATTGCGATGCAGTTGCGGGAGGTGCTGTTCCAGATGCGGATCGTCTGGTCGTCGGAGCAGGAGAGCTAGGCAACACCTATCGCTTAACGACGCGAGGTATCAAAAACAAAACAAAGTTACCCACAATCCATGGCATCTCATGGTGGAATTGAACAGTGCGCAGATAGTCGAGATGTCCGTGGAGCGTGAAGAGGCAACGTCTGTTCGTGGGCCGGATGTCTGCGAGGAATGAGGAACGAGACGGGGATACTGCGTTGTTTTCACTCACCCCAGACCTTAATCTTGTAGTCATCCCCACCGGTAACCAGCAGTGCGCGACTCGGATGGAAAGCGACGGCGCGCACAGGGCCTGGCGGGCATTCGGCATACGACTTCGCTGAGGAAGACTACGATACGCACCTTCATGCTCTTCAAACCTGTCCACCAAAACACCCATCCGGTAGTTCCACAGCTGGACGCTCCCATTATGCAGTGATGCGGCGAGCAGAGGTTGTGTAGGGTGGAATGCAAGTCCTGAAACTGGAGTCGGAATGAATCCTGAGCGTACTGCCGATCATTGACACACCTTTTACGCGATTGCTTTTGGACTCGAACTTGGTGAGCATTACCGACATCCTAGCGACGTTTTCTGTGGTCCAGAGTGTGATGAGATGACCAGCAGAAAGTCCGGAATATGTGTACGTGGAGGTCGAAGCAGAAGGCGTGGCGGCTGAATGATGGCGACTAATAGATCCTCTAATAGTCGTCTACTAACTGAGTAAGAACAAAATATAGACTTCATAGGTTTTCTGCGCTAACATAGATTTTCTATGTGACATCAAAGATTGGAATCACCGAGCTACCAGTCTGTAACTGGGCGTATTTACATTCCGTCCCAAAAGTCAAGACCTGACCAAGGTGAAAGGCGAAGAAGGCACACAATATCCAGGCTTTCGAGCGGAGGATGAGCGTTGCGAACAGAGCGGGGCGCTCAGGAGCTTCGTTTCTCTCAAACCACCACCACCTCGCTTCTCCGCAATCCACTCGCTGTATGGATCTGGCTGGACCTGAGGAAGCTGAAGATCGTATTTGTTAGCTGGACTTAGTGGCTTGTGGTGGATGGGTGTTAAAGGATTTGGGACGTTCTTGGAGAGACGTTTGTGAGTGGCACATCACCATTTCTCCGGTGGCGTATCCTCATACCTCTCCCCTCAGCCCTCAGGTGGTTCAATACCTTCCGGAAAGGCTCGCAGCGTTATCTGGAAAAAGGATTGTGATGTGCGTCTTCATTTGCCATGTGTGCGCTGTCGCACGCGAGCGTTGACGTTCTCGTTAGCGATGGCACGCTCATCACACAGCGATTCCACTTCGCGCCTGTGACGCATCCGTACCGACATGTTCTTTTCTGGTATCGTTTAGCAAAGCACCTCAAAAGTAACAACGTGCAAGCCATCTGCGTTTTTGACGGTGGGCACCGCAGTGTGGCTAAGGGGGCCGAGGTACGTCCCTAGAGCAATCCCTGCTCTGCTATGCATTCTTACTAAAATGCACATGCTGGAAGCTTGAGAGGCGACGTCAAGGACGTCGCCTCACAGCGGCACGGAGTTTGTTTGAGATAGACCGGTTGGAGAGATTGCGGCGCGTCTCTACTTCTCTGCGAGAATGGCGTTCACCTGGACTCGATCAGCTCCAGCAAGATCTCGCGACACTCAAACTGATTTCGGAGATCTCGAAGCCGCCAACTCCCCCTCTCCCTGCAACGTGGCATAAGAGTGATGAATCCCCTGGCAACTATGAACGTCCGCCTAAGGATCAACCTCCGAGTTTGCAAGCAGGCATCTCGACACCTTCTTCCAATAGGGGAGAGCTCGAGTCGGAGGCTGCAAAGCGAGGTTGGGAGCTTCGTTGTCCGTGGATAACAATAGCTCACAATCCGCCTCCTGGATCTCTGACAGACATATCCAACGAGACACAAGGAACTTTACCTGAATCGCATGCAGAGCGACCAGATCGTCAGACATCAGGTCTTCCCACCCGACTTTCACGAATGCTCGTCCAATACTTGGAGAGCATCCCAACACTTTCCTCCTTAGCACAACCTCCCGCTGACGTGAAGCCTGAGGTCCCTGCGCCCATCGTTAAAGCAATTCAAGATGTTCCGAAGGTGGAGCCTCCTGCCATACTGCCCACAGTCGTACTAGAGGAGGATGTTGAAGATGCCAAGGAAGAGTATGCGCTATCCAAGAGCCAGCAGAGTCTCACCGACGAAGAAGGCAAGCTCTGGGATATGATCGCCGAGACTGCCACGACGGACGGCATCCCTGAGTCGACTACCAAGTATGCTGAGGACCTAGAGGCGAAGAGTGCCGTCCTCTCGGAGTCCTATCAGCGACGCCAGAACCCGCCCACGTCAAGCACCTACGCTGAGAGCAAGGAGATTTTGGCCGCGATGGGCATTCCGTGCATCGAGCCCGTCGGTGCGTTCGAGGGAGAAGCGTTGGCTGCGTCACTCGTCCTCAACGGGCACGCGGACTACGTCGCCAGCGAAGACACGGTAATGCTCATCATTATCTCCTCGCAGCTTCCTGCGACTGACGCATTGGAAATGCAGGACGTGCTCGTGTACGGCGCCCCCCTGATCCGCAACATAGCCAGCGGCGCGGGGCCTCTCTCTCTAATTACCGGCGACGACGTCCGTACCGCTCTCGGGCTCGACAATGTTGCCTTCATCGACTTCGTGCTCTTGGTCGGCACCGACTTCTCGACGCGAATCAAGAACCTTGGCCCTGTGCGCGCGCTCAAGTTCGTCAGAGAGCACGGCACCATCGAGCGTGTTCTCGAGCGCGAGACACGCTATCCCCTGATGGTACCGCTCGAGTTCTACCTGGAGAAGATCGCGCTGGCTCGGACGGTGTTCCAGACGCTGCCGCCCATCTCCCCAGACATGCTGGACTTCGGCGAAGGTCGCGTCGACGAAGACGAGGTGTTGGCGGTCCTGGACCGCTGTGATCTCCGGCGGTTTGCGATGGAGGACGAAGATTTTTCGCAGTCACTTTCTGGTAATTACTTCGGGGACAATCCCAGCGCAGCATGAGCTCGTATGTGAGCCCTCGAATCAACTGCATGCGATGATATCTGTAATGAATAACGACCGGGACAGCAGTAACATAAATACCGGTCTTAATAGCTAATGCAATAGATTGTAGTTCAAAGCTCCTGCATGGGATCCGAGCCTGCAAGCCACCAAGCTTCCTTCCGGACAACGGACGGTCTCCATCCTCCGCCCAGTCCGCTGGAATTCCAGGCTAGGGCGGAAAGGGTTATAATGCCGACTGTCCCATTCCTCCATAAGTACAATGTAATCGTCGTCCAAGAGCACGACACTAAAATAAAATACAACAAACATAATCCTAGTTCCGTATAGCTAGTCAAAATGCGCCCAAGGACAGCACGAATACAACATGCGGCGATCCCAAACTTGCAAGGCTCACCCGCCTGTGGGGCCTAACCTCCGCCTAGACTCGACTCGCTACGACTTGACAGTGTCCGGGTCATGAACGCCGACTGGGGTATCATTAGGGAATTGGTATCTTTCATGCGCAACTCGCGCGCGTGCGCCTGCCGAACGTAGGCGTATCGTTGGAAGTGGTTGAGCCCCTGCAGGAACTGTACGCCGATCTACGACATCCAACACTCGAATCAACGCATAATTCGAGGACGAGGACGGGAGCACAACTTACCGGGTGGGCGCGAAGCTCGTTGAAGAGGTCCACCACAAGCTCGCGCACGACCTCCTGCTGGTGGAAGAGGCCGAAACTGAGTGGTTGGAGACCGTGAAGGTGGGGAGGCAGCATCGACAGCAACTAGGGCAAATTTCTGTTAGCTTCAGCCTCGACGACAGGACTATCGTGAAACCATACCTCTGTGACCTGCTCGTAGGTATGCACACCCTCCGAGATGGAACGGAAGATCCACTCCGCCTCGCCGTCCGAGATCATCTTCGCGTATCTCAGCCGCGAAAGCTGATGTGCAAGATCAAAGCCCTGGATCGGTTTCGTGGCCAGCACCTGCTTGCAATCCTGCTCTCTTCATTTAGCTGTCGGCGCATCTGAACACACAGGGGGAAAGAGGTGGGGAGGTACGCACCACCTGCAGAAGCCTGTAGCACTCCGTCCTCCGCCAGCCCTCTATTCGTCCCGCATTCAAAGCGAGATCCCGCGCGCACGCAGCATCGTCCGAGAAGTACACGCCGCTGCCCGGCCGTGGCTTCTCCCCTGGCCGCTCCGCGTACGCGTGCGAAGGGTACCCGATGGTCGTCGAGCCCGTTATCTCCTCCTCGTACCGAGAGGCGACACGCACAAATCGCGTCGCATATTCAACAAACTTCGCGCGGATGTGTGCTTCCGAGTAGTGCGACGCAATCGCGCTCAGGATCTGTCAATTCAGGTCGTGGTAGCATAACCATTAGTAAGAGTGGGGTGGCCACAACGCGTCGAGAAGCACGCACATCTTCGATGAAGATATTATCGGGATGGTCCTGTTTGGCAGACACCTCAGGCTTCTGCGGTGCGGCGCCCTCTTTGGTTGGTACACGTACGACCTCTTCCTCGCTGCCGACCGAGCTCTCCGCCCTCAGGAGGCTGGGGCGGGTGATGAGCAGATTCGAGGTCGGATTCCATGTCGCGGGGTGGTTCGCGTAGATGTCTTTGTGCACCACCATTCGGTTCGTGCCGATGTCACACAGTAGGTCCCACACGCCCGCAGCCTCAAAGATTGGGTTCGTCACACCTGCGAGGTACCCTGGACTGCATAAAGTTAGGCCGCGGAAGGAAGCGGGTGGGAACAACACTTACATGCTCTCCCATTGCTCGCGATTGATGAGGGTCGCATATGGGAACGCACGTTTGATGAAGCCTCGAAGGACGACACCGGAACCTGAGCCAAGGACACAGGCCGCGAGGACGTGGTTGGAGACGTTCTCCGCCAACTTGTGGTGACCAAGAAAAATGATGCGCTTGCCAGTGATCAGCGCGTTAAACAGCACGATGACCGGAGGTGTCAGTGCGCCATTCGTATGGAGGTGAGGATGTAGCGGGCCGGTCATAGTCGTAATCGTGGGGGAGAAGGTTGCACAAAGCAACGTCAGGGAGCCCTGCAGATGATGTGAGCTGGGATAGGGACTGAATAAGAACTGTAGGACGTACCTCGCCAACCTCCTCCGGGAATGTAGATAGGGGGACCTTGACAGGAAGCAAGTGTTCGTTGTAGTTGATCGCAGTGTGGAAGAAATGCGAGTCCTTCAACGCGGCACTGGCAGCACCCGGTAGAGACGGCGCGCCTTCGCCCGGTCGCCCGTGCGCACCATGAGATGAAGACGAGGACGCATCGGTTCCCCGCGCCGCGCTCGAGATGCTGCTGCTGCTGGCGCTTGCAGCCGTTGCCACAAAACCCATCTGGTCCAGCCCACTCTCATCGCCCACCCACACCGCGCTCCCATCGAGGGAGAACGATGCCTCCGACGGCGACGTCGGACTGCGCATCTGTCCTGCCGCCTTGTAGTTGCCCACACCATTCCCTGCGCGGCTCTTCACGCTCTCGTCGTAGCTCACGCGCGAGTCCCCGGAATTCGTATGCCGGTGAGTCGGGCGCGCTGTCGGGGGAAACCCACCAGTGGCCGTCTGTTGCGTGGCGGTCCCTGGGTCGCCAAGAGGGGAGTGCTCGTCGAAGCGGCCGATGAGGAGGTCCTGGCGCTCCGAGCAGCGCATGATGAGCTTCTCGAAGTTGGTGAGGAGGGGCATGTTGCTGAAGTCCATCGCGTTCACGGCGTCGAAGAGGCGTGCGAGGCAGTCCTGGGAGGGGTTCATGAAGTAGTCGTCGAGCGCGAGGAGGAGCACCGGCTTGAAGATCTGGACGAATGGGTAGCGGGTGCAGATGGCCATCGCCTTCACGATAGCACCTCTGCCACCGTTCAGGGCTCGGGAAGGGGAGGTGGGGATGTACTGAGCAACTCACCTGCGAGCAGTCTTATCCAGCTTTGTCCGCACCAGGTTAATCACGTACAACATCTTCGAACCCTCCTCGTCCGCATTCTCCTCGTCATCATTATCCAGAGCAAGTACGGGCTTGATGGTGTTGAACGGCGTCTGGTTCAGGAAGAAGACCGTCCAGTCCGCGGGCTGCCTCTCTGCTCCATCCGGCAGCATGAGGTTCGCAATGAGCCTGGAAGATATGTCGGCGATGCTTTTCGGCGCAACACAGGAGTGACGTACCCATCATCCGTCCCCAGAGGCTGCGGGAACTGGTAGGTCAACTGTGCGCCACGGTCGATGTCGAAGTCAGCTACCAAAACGAAAGAGCAGTGTTGAGAATCGTGAGACATCTCTGCCGCAACCGTGGTCGCAGCGGGGGATAGGATATAGGGGAGGGGGGACGAGGAGGGGAGGGACGATGATGATAGTCTGCGCGAACCTGCGCGACGACAGCGCTTCTGCTCTCGGTCAGTCGAGGTCAGTCGCGCACTGGTCGCGCGCGGCCCGCTTGATGGTACTGGTGCTTAACCACGACAATCCTACTACTCACCAAGACACGTAGCTTTAGTAACACAAGACTGAACAATTCCTGTCTGTTTAAGGGTTCATGGGATCTCCGTAACATCTTCCAAACATTTGTGCCCTCAAGACTCATGGTAAAGAACCGTCACCTAAGGGTGTTCCAAGGCTGGCAGGCGTCAGTTTCAAGCGTCATGCCTTTGCGGAGGAGCCTAAGTACCACGGAATCGTGTTGTGCAGTACACCGTAGGTTGCAAGAGCACCACAAACGTATACTTAATCAATGTGGTGCCTATCACGCCCTTTGTCGCCCGGTCGATGTCCCCGAAGCATGCCCAATGGATGTAGAGTCTAACGAAAGACACCAGGGAGCTGTCCGAACAGCGTAATGGACTATAATGATTCTAGGTGCTGAAATTTACTGCGAGCTGCTCTCCTTCTTCGACCGAACCGTCGACCAGCAGCTAGGTGTCGTATCCTCCCAGAACAATTTGGCGCGATCGCCTAAGCCATCGCATTGTAGTAGGTAGCCCGGATACCTCACGCCAGCCAATGGGTAAGTAGTAAAAGACGTGGGGGCGAGCAAACTGGGAAGATCAAACTTCATTATGCATCGATATGACGGACTGAGCTCTTGACATCGGGGGCCGAGGGCACGAAAGGTAAAAGTGATGAACGAAGTGGTCCAAGGCTAGGAGCGATAGAGGCCGAGCCACGCAGTCGCCAAAGACAGAGTAAGATCCCCAGCCAGGACGAGACCATACGCCACCATAGTCGCAACAGAACGCTCAGGATCCCAGTCCAGTCAAAGCAGCCAGAGCGAGCTTGATCCGCGTGATGAAGTCGTGCAAGCGTTGACGCGTCTGCTCTGTACCATCCAAAAAAATCCGAGTCAGCTGCATATATGGCACGGAGGAACGCGCCTACCAACGACCGAAACGGACGCGGACGGCGACGGTGAGGGGGTGGGAGGTGGAGGTGGAGCAGACGTGCCTTGGTCTTTCTCTGCGTCCCTAAGCGTCTTCACTTCCTTCTCGAGCAGGTCCGCCATCTTCTCGCCCTCGTGCGCGGGGCGCGCAGCAGACCATGCGTGGAAGTCGATTATGAGCTCGAGAAGCATGGCATTGAGCTCTAAACACAGCCATAAACAACGGCAAGACCTTGTCAGGTGCTATACAAGTCGGCAGGAGCGCATATACTCACTTTCTAGGAACTCCGCGTCCCTCTTCGTTTCGTTCTCGAAGGGCGTCACCACTTGGGCGCCATGGTCAAAAGCTGGGAGGGACTCGGAGAGTATGGCCGTGACCGTCTTTCGAGCCGTCGATGATGCACCTTTTGAAGGCTCCATGGAGGACGTCGTCGCCATTGCAGATTGCCGGACGGTCACAGTGGTCGCAGGATGACAAGCAGAAAGCGGAGCACAGAACCGGTAGGGGTCAAATTGAAACTCCGAAACGCGTAAACAACGCGTAAACAACACGTCTGTGGCTCACCAAGCCAGCATTCGAGAGCGCGGATCGCCACGACAAGCAAGACAGGGAATGTCAGGGATCCGAAATCCCCTTCATCTTGCACAGAAATTTAGGGGAACATATATACGTATTACACTACATTACACAGGATGATGGCTGATCGGTGTACTATACAGATTACATGCGTATGGCTGGATCGACAAGTCGACTCGGACCCAAGCTTGTGGGGCATAACGAATATTGTACACTAAGGAATACTGTGAAAGCCGGAGACGAGACAGTACTTGCGATAAGTTAACACATTACTATAGCTTCGGGATGAGCCGTTAAAGATCGAATCGAAAGGTTTCGCGCAAAGTCTACAAGGTGAATGGAGCAAGCAGGACCGAGTCTGGCCGAAGGCTACCCAGCTACCAAACGCAGAAGTGAGCATCGGTGCGGCAGAGGGATAAGGACGACATACCTGAGGTCTAGGGGCAACGAAATCCTCGAACAAGTCGCTTCCGCGGGACAAGACGTCCGACTTCCGGCGCGCTTCCAGCTTCTGGTTTTCTTCCTCGGTAACATGGAGAATGCGTTTCCTGAGATCGGAGTGCGCTTCAACGTCTTGCCCCCTTAAACTGTTATCATTATAGGATTAACGTACCTGAGGTACTTCAACAGCTCCTTATGAGTCAGATTGGGCGTCGAATCTGTGATAGAGAGCATGAGCCTCTTCTGAACTACTTCGAACTCAGGCATGCGCAGAAGGCTTACGGAGAACCTGTGTGAACGCCTGTGGATAGCTTTGATTAGACGTTTATTGGAAATAGTGGTGTATTCGAGACACGCCTTCATAAATATACCACCACTCTTCTTCCCGAACGTTATCTCGTCATCCAGACATGCTGACCACGACGTCTACAGCAGCGACGGGTCAGCATTAATACGAGCATTCACTATCAGTCTCTAGAATGCTTACCACCTCCTTGTCGAAGTACCGAAAGCTTGGAGGGTATGCGCTTCGTGCATTGGGCCACATGTACGGGGCGCTATCAGCGTGCCCATCGTGCAGCGTCTCCATCTGGGCTATACCACTCGATGAGAACGTTGTCTTATCAGCACCACAGTAATCGTTTGCCCACCAAAGGCACGTGGCGCACGCGGTGCCGTCGAGCGAGCTGTATGAAACACCGGCGTCAGCGCGCGGGTTGTTTCAAGGCACTGAAGCGACTCACGACTGAAGAGTGGAGAATCTGGGGTGGTCACTGGACTAAACGCCTCGACATTTGGGAGGTCTGTCGATGCGAATCGCCGTAAGCCACACGTCGTAAAGGCAGGGAAAGAGTCGAGCGTACCAGATGCTGTCCCGGAGTGACAGCAGTCGAAGATCATCTGATCCCGAGGTCAATAAAAATCCGGAGTGGTGGCGGCGGAGACGGTACGAACCGTGCAATGAACGCCCTCAGCCAACTGGTCGACGAATATGTCTCGGATTTCCTATTCAGAGACAGTCAAAGACTGTTTGGAGACTGATTACAGTGTCCCGCTACTACTCACATCGTCCCGAATGAAATTAACAAAGTTGTCTGGAGCTTCGGCTGCAGGGTCAATGGTGCAATCCACGGGCAACAAGACTACAGGGCGATCAATAAACGTCAGGATGGTCCCGAATCATGTGTAGAGCCACAAAGCCCGTACTTTCGTCCATGCCGTCAACCTCATAAAGGTCGACTAGCGCTCGAACCTGACCACCGTGGCCTGAGACTAGGATAAGAACGATGGATCAGCTTCCTTCATCACGTATCCGAAGCTGAACTCCTTACATGAGAACACAATGTGGTCCCCTGCCTGCTTGCCGGCGATGAGCTTCTTCATCGCTCCGATCTATCGCTCGAGTTATCATCGTAGTCCATATGTACCAAGGGGACGTTGTACGCACGATATTGTCCCTTGTTGGCCAAGATTCATGAGGCACATCCTCAGAGTCGACCAGGGTCGTGATATCTTCGTCTCGATAATCATACCTGCCTGTAGGAATGGTCAGTGTTGCACTCGGCAACACGGAGAGCGCGGGCCACGTACTCGTTAGCAGCCTGCGCAGGTGCATCATGTCCTTGTGTGCCCCGGCCTGGATCTGAAACCCATTCTCGTTGAGGTTTGTGTTCGTGGCATAGCTGACGCCGACGAGGAGCGCCTCCTTGACGATCTGCCGAGTGGGGACTGGCATCGCAGCGATCGAGCGAAGGTCGGTCTACGAGTAGTAGCAAGCGGTAGTTGGTCAGAGAAGGCGCTCGCTCATCGACGAGCAAACGAAGCGAGGTGTTGAGATGCCCGCCGTATGCAGGCTGTTTATAAGTACATAAGTACATCCGTCGACCGACACCGTCGCACCAAATTAGAGTGATGATGGAACGCCAAACTCTATGAGGCACTGCAAACCTTCTCCCGGAACACTTACCATCGGCGCTTCGAGCCGCTAGTGTGTCACAAACCGGTACCAACCTCCCCTTCGGGCAGTACAGTGGTCTCGCTCTCCGGCGGCCTGGTCCCTTAGGCTGGCACGATCATACATTGTGTGCGAGTTCTGTGCCAGTCATCTTTGAAATTTCCCGGAAGGGCTTAGTGCGCACGACAAATTGGGCGGGCGGCCCGCCCCCCTCGGCGTTCTTTGTCCTAAATGGCGTGCACTTGTCATGCCTTCCCTGCAAGAATACAGTGGGCGCTGGGCACGGGAGGTGAAAGGGGCGAGGGAACGATCGCGGAGCCAGCCGCGAACTCACCTGGCGTGCAGCTGACGCGTCCGAAGCTGAACTCCGTCGTCCAGCGCCCGGCTCGCCGAGGTCGTAGCTGCCACTTGTGGTCGATCTGCGTTGTGCTTCCCAGGTTGTTTGGACGTCGAGTTACGTCCTGTGCATCTTTCCTGGAGTGCGGGGCCTTCTTTTGTATGTGATAACGCTCGGAGGAGAAACCTCCGAGTCAGTGCCTTTCTGCCCTGAAGTTGTGCGGTCGATCATTCCGCGATACGCCTTGCGATTGTGAGCCTAGCGTCGAGAAGCTGTCATGAAGTGAAAACCAACGTGAATCAGTAAGCTTAAAGTGTCGTTGAGCCGTACAGGTAAAGAGGGATACCGTATCCTATCGTGTCAGATCAACCCTCGAGCTTGGGGATTATCGACAACAGATCACGGCTCTATGCAGCTGAAGTCTACATACCACAGAACAGTTGGAAACCTGTGTACAGAAGACACCAGTGCGCTCAGACCGATGAAGATCGGACATTGCCTTCTCGTCGAGCTTCTACCATCTATGTACAGCGATCCCAACGAAGTTCGAACCACCACGCGGGCCCATATCATTGACAGATATAGCGCCGCAGTGAAGGAAGAAGGGATCTTATCTCAACTTGGACGCCTTTAGATGCCCGTCCCCGCACTGACCCCGCGCAATGCCGACTACTCGGAGGCTTTCCCGAAGGCCATGGTGCCTGGAGTGGCCGATACCTCGCCATATCAATGTCGCCACGCGCCATCCGCAGTAGGGAACGGTGGGATAAGCGCAGAAAGTATGAAAAGGAATGTGGTCAAAACGCCGCGCTGGCGATTCACGGCGCGCGTAATGTGGTTTGTTAGATGGAAAATACGCTCGATCGTGGGCATTTAGTTGCAGTAACGGGTCCGATGCCACCCCTTGAGGTTGGTGTGCTCTTTCAGAAGCACGCCCGATCACTGCGAACTCCACCAGAAAAAGCGAGGGTACGTGGACAATGGCATCTACGTTCCACATGGTGTCATGATCTGAAGAGTACGAGGTGGATATATCGGCGAGCTTGTCGCGGAAGATGTGGAGATTGGAAGCCGCTGCGCCGCCCGAGTTTACAGAGAAAACGGTGAACATCGTCTGGACATGAGCGGAATATGACATCACAACTTCTATTCTGGCCCTCTACGCACTTATAGACCGATCTCGACACTCATGGAAATTATGTTGAATCCGAGGCAAATTCACAGTCGACGATCGGCCTATGTAAGCCACTGCTGCATCGTGACACCAAGTCCCCCGCCCCGAGGTGCGCTTACGGTCTCGCTAGGTGGCTATCTCGCGTGCGCGCGCGAAGCATAACAGCGGCCACTCAGAAGTCAGTACTCGGCATCCGCGTTGCGTAGACACCCCCGCACGATCTCTGTTAAACCCTCCCTAACCTCCATCAGGGGCTGTGAATCGCGCCCCGGACAGACCGTGAACAGCCCGCCAACGGGTCCGTATGCCCCCGCGAGCCAAACTGTGGGTGTGCACACATCGCGTCATTGACCAGCTTTCGGTGCTCGACTGGGCGCTCCCGAAGTGCGCCGAATTGCTTCATCGTGGTAAACTCCAACACCGGGAAGACCACGCCTGGACGCCCGGACACGGAACGAAAGCAGTTCACCACCATCGCCGCTTGCGAGATGCGGTGGACGGTGGCATCCAAAAGGAAGCAACCGTGACAGATGGAAGTGGGTGGAGGATGCATGACACCCGCGGCTGTCAACCAGAATGTCGCGTGCCCTGTACACCACATCTCATGAGGAACGACGCACCGCTGAGACTTTTGCTTGTCGAATTTCCGGAGGAAAAAAGGGCAAACCAATATATGTACCAGTGTCACTACTTCCTCCGAGTCCCCGCAGTGAGATCTTGAGAGCGCGTCCTCGCGGCGGCACAGCTACGGAGGCGCTAGGCTGGATCCTGTACATGGTGGGCGAACTGGAAGATTTCGCAGGCAAAACTTTTCGCAACGGCGCACAATTGAGCGGAAGGCACCACGGGTCGATGAAAGAAAGGTCTAGACTCACCCGGCGCAGCAGTTGGGTAACAGGTGAGGTCACGAGAAAGGGCCAGCTCTGGTCTCGCACCAACCAGTGTTTACTCACCACACAAGGACAAGCATGGACTTCGAGAGACGCTTAGCAAGATGCTTCGAGACCCTTGTCAGCGAAAAGAGTCACTAGGAAACAGGCCTCGTCGTACGGTGGTGTTTATAGAACCGAAGCGAATTCGTATTGTCGGACGGGGCTTCGGGTGAGTCAGCCTGAGGATGGCAAAGCTCGTTCTCATGGCGACAGTCCTGCGTGGAGCTGGAGTTGGTCCATGTTGACGAAGCATTTCTTGAAACAGCCATCCAGGTTCCAGCACTCGAAGCTCAGCATTCGTAAGAATCAAAGGAGGAGGAGTTTCGTGGTGGAATAAGCCAGCGTATGTCGTCCAATCGCGTTCCGAGCTCCGCTGGGCAGCAGAACCCTGCCCACGTGGCATCGGCAAACTCCTTGTATTCGGCGAGCGGACGGCAACCAAGGGAACCGTTTACCCAGTGCCAGTGGAAAGAGCCCAAGCCTACATATGTACATAGTTAGACGAGCAAACCATGCTTGCTCCAGGCCTCCCTGCATACGTGTCTCGTAAGTGCAGATCATATGGATTCCGGCGTACATAGTGCTAACGATTCACTCTCAGTGGATGACTGAAGGCAGTACACGATATGTCGAACCAGATTTGCGCGGCGTGGTACTACAGGAAAGGTATGTCGATCTCCTTGCCATCGGCATGAACCCCGCGGTCGACAAGCTCACTGTTCGCCAGCGGAACCACACTCTCTACAAATGGAGCGGACGACAAGACCGCCGGGATAGGCGATCTTCCCGCAGAGCTGTTCCACAATATCCTCGATCTTCTCCACTGTACCGACCATGGCACACTGACTTCATGCACGTTGGTCTGCCATGGCTGGTTGGATATCAGCCGGCGACACCTATTCTCGGAGCTCCACGTCCTCCGAAGCTGCAACGAGACTTTCCAGAGTCTTGTAGACTGGATCGAGCAGCACGCGATCCATGCGGGGTGTATTCGAACTCTCAGTCTCGAATCACGGCTTGTCAGCGTGCCACCCCAGGTCTCTCTGATGCCGTCTCTCGCATTGGACACCCTCTCCCGTCTGCTCCGTATCTTACCCAACCTACAGGGACTTCGATTACACCAATTGAAGATCAATTCACCGACCTCTTCCCTCGCCACCTCTCCGACCTCCTATTCTCCCTCGGGCCGGTACAGCCTCGGACATATGGAGTACGAGAAGTGCCTTTGCGAGCTAAGTCGCACATTCGAGCTGCTTTCTTGGTTTCATATCGACCATCTGGATTTCGATCCCCTCTTCCTCGACGCTAAGGATGCGACGATGCAGCCAGGCGACTACACGCTCGACGTCCACTCGTTGTGTGTCAGCCCACTTACCGAAGATCCTTTGGTGGCGTTCCAAGCCCTCCAGCAGTTCGTGCGACCCAACATGCTCAGGTCATTTCGGTATCCCTCCCCAGGGCTGTGCCCAACACCCCTCCCCGTCGTAGACTTCCTCCGAGGCGTGGGCCAGCGCATCGTCGACCTGAACCTGTGTCCCAGTAAGTACCCTTGCTGCCCCCCCGTCGACGAACGTCCCTGACGCTGTTCTACACAGGTGCCGAGGACGACTATCTCGTCCTCCCCCAGCTGCCGAGCCTCCAAGTCTTCCGGTATCACACCTGTGTCCCCTTCCTATGCTCCCCCGCCAATTTGAGCGACCACGAAGCCGCCTTTGCGCCATTCAAGGATTCGTGGATCCTCCACCTCCCGGCCGACCTCGAGCAGCTCATCATCTACCTTCAGTACGGCGAACCAGTGGTCTCGCCAGGGCCAAACTCGACGGCCCTCTGGGGGCTTGAGGGTGTCCTCCAGGCGCGCTTCCGCGTCCTGAAGAAGTTGTCGTTCATCTTCCCGGAGCTTCCGTGCGATTTGGCGTCCGTGACCGCGGCGGCGGCGGTGTGCTTCCCGGCGTTCCACGAGCGGGGAGTCCTGGAGGTCATAGTCAGGAACTGGGAGTTAGAATGGTGAGTGTATGCGCGGGTGCAGGCGCGTTTTGTTTTCCAGCTACTGACGTGGGTTTGTTCGCCAGTCGCGATTGGAACGTATACGGATATCTTCACGACTGTCAGAGCGCTATCTGACTCGCCTGGTGTAGACCGAGATCTTCGCTAGTACCTAGGGGACATGAACGTTGCTGATAGTTAAATGTGCTTTAGACTAGAATGTCTATGTGATCATATCGCTGTCAAGGCCTGTGGTGCTATGGCGCTTGCTTGCCACGCTTGTCCATGGCGGAGTGCGAAAGTTTGTGCGGAGCAAACCGTATGTTAGAGGGCCATGCGCCAGGGCCCAGAACGTTTGTTCGGAGTACGAAATGTAAGCTCGGAGCTGCGTCTCAGGGCTCTCTCCTTTACTGTGCTCCGCCCGCTGCCATGGTGAGTGTCGGAATCCCTCCCTGGCAATTTCCATTCAGCAGGCTTTATCTTTGTGGATACAGGTGCACAAGGTCTAGACCGGTGAAACTCGCTCGTATTGCACCCGTCGTACTAATCCTGACGCCGGATCCCTCGCACGTCGATTCCGCTCAAGGTTCGGTTCATGCATGGCGCACGGTGACACAGCGCCTTCTGTACCTGTGCTCGAAGGTGTCCCGTATCTTCCTTTCTATCGGACGCCGGACGTGTCCACTTTCGCTCAGCTGGTGCGTCCTTCTTTGGAGCTAGCAAAGACAGTGTGCTTGGAAATTTTACTGCTCCTCGAGGCGGATTGGAGCCCATGTGGGTGCGACGGTCGCCCGTCTCAGTCTCATCCGGGCGAAGACCGTCTGTCGTACGCACCTACTGGGTTTTTTTTTTTGGGTGGCCATTCGTACGATGGCTAATAACCGCCGATGGGAAGCTGGTCTATGACATGCTAGCGTCCCGTCTGCTGCCCTGAACGTGTATCACTTCCACTTTGTTGGTGGATGGATTAGACGTTAGGCGGCGAATCCAAGGGGGCGGTGAACCCTTGCTCATGCGAGACGCGGTTGAAGCGGCCGATGGACATGGCGCCTCGGTCATTTGTAAACCAATCCTCCTGTGGAACAACTGCCGGCGCGTGTGTGGTGGGTTTGCCGTGTCTGTGGGCTCTTCGTCCGTCCTAATCCCATTCTGGTAGACAGTTATTTAGATAGGACGGGGTGGTTTCATGTTACGTGGTGGCAGACAGGGTGTCGCCGTGTTGCGTGGTGGCTACCTTCGAAGGGGACGTGTCTCCTGGAGCTTCGTATCCGTGTGTTTTTGCGCGAAGGTTCTGTTGATGGACCAGTCGTCCGCCTTCCAAGTCGCGTTTAGTATGGCGTACCTCACGAAATGCCGTCCAAAGGCGTTTATTGCATCGAAATGACCCCAAAAGAAGCCCCTCAAGAGGTGTCTCATGTTGCCCATTATCTGCGCCTTGAACCATACATGGCGTTCGAAGACCTTCACATTCGCGTGTGTCGCACGTCCTGACCACATCCATCCGATGGAGGTGGACCCGAACACGAGAAAAAATGCCTGCGGTTCTGGAATTCACAGATCGCAAGCCTCGCTCGAGGCCTAACAGTCCATGGAGATATTCAGTTCCTTTTGGAAGGCTATTCGGTGCGGAACAACGCATGGCATTGTGGTGGTAGAACGCACCGGAGAAGATTCGCTGCCTGACAGAGCTCCTGGTTCATCGGGCTGAACAGAGTTCGTGCGGTTCTCGTTGTTCTGGAAGACACTACATACTGGCCAAATTTGCATGTGCGGTGGGTCCAACCGGCATGAAGGTGGCTGTAAAAACTGGATGTTATGGTTCACCACGGTGCTAACCATATGATGGCGCCTTGACCTGCCCCACTGTGGCAAGTGCTGTATGTACATGGGTTGTGGTTCCTTTCCGGCAGGCTCCCAGGTCTGTACAGATCATAAAGCAATTTTAGAAGCCGGTGGGCCTGAGAATTGTGGTGAAGATCCAGACCCACCGCGGCGAACGAGGCGGTTGTGGACGCCTGTAGCATCTGTTTAGGTTCGTGCCTCAGACACCTCCGATCGGAGGTACGAGACACCGCTCCCCAGTCTTGTCCATGCAATCCACCTCTCACGCCGCTGTCCCTGCCATCTTGCAGGAGGAGTGGCCCCAATGGTTGGTTGGAGCGCCGCGATAAAGGTAAGTAAGCTCCTCCAGGGAATCCTGTTGAATGCTCGACAGGAACTGGATGATTGCGCGAACCTAGACGCACCGTCGTGCACGACTGCTTAGGAAATGATACTACACCGCCCCCTAGAACCTTCAGAATGGTTTAGCAATTGTTACAGGCGTCTTTGTGGTCCACAGCGGCTGCGATGCCACTGGCACCTGAAGGTCCACCACGCGAAGTTCACGTACGGTGGCTTTTTGCAGTATAAAAAGGGGGATGTACGAGCTGCTTAGGTAGGTCTCAACATCGCTCTCGGCCTCTGCTACTCGGCGAACACTTGAACTGACTTTGCAGTCCTGTAACCTCGAACACTCATTGTCAACGTCTCTCCAATCTCCCCGATGCCGGTTCGGACGCCTGTGAAGAAAGCAGTTCTGGTCGGCGTCCAGTCCAGTCTCGTCAAGTCTCTCGGGGAGGCTTCGGGTGCGCACAAGGACGTGAAGAAGTTGTTGAACCTCCTGACCAGTACGTCGAAGCCCTCAGCTCCTGTGTATTAAGACAGTACTGAATCTCTTCATGCCAGAAACTTACCAATACAATCGCCAGGATATCACACTTCTAATGGACTCCGAAGAGTTACAACCCGAGCACTGCCAGTTGCCGACGGAGGAGAACATTGTAAGTATATTCATGCTCTGAACCAACCTCTGACTAAAGGGCAGCGCAGTCGAAAGCTATGAGGGACCTCGTTGCGAACACACAGCCCGGCGACCACATCGTCTTCGCTTGTAAGTTTGGCAAAATTGGTCGACTGGGTCAGGTGCTCATGGACGCGCTCCACCGTCGCGTTTCTAGTTTCTGGCCACGGTGATCAAGATGTTCCCACAGAAGACAGGAACGAGAGGGACGGGAGAGATGAAGGTGAGTTGTTTCGTCCCTTGAACAGCGCCACCCAAAGCCTGACCACGTGTCGTAGTCTTGATGCCTTGCGACTGCGAGGAAGTTGTTGGCGTGAATCCAGATGCCTGCAAGTATTCACACTTCATACGCGATGATGTGGGTCTGCAAGTTATTTGCATCAATGCTGAACTGAGAGAGCCCGCAAACAGGATATCCGAAAGATATTTGTTGACCAGCTCCAGGAAGGCGTTCACTGCACTGTGCGTCTACTACCACATGTCACTTGACCCTATTCTTCGCTTGACTGTCATGCTTGGTAGTTGATTTTTGACTGCTGCCACTCTGGAACGGCTTGTGGTACGCTCTTTCGATGTATGTGAGCGGTTACTCCGGTTGATTGATGAGCTCCTTCTACATAGACCTTCCAGAGGTCATAGATGAAGACGAAGACAGTGACGAAGATGACGAAGATGGAGATGAACACTCCCTTACCAAGTCAGGCGCACCTGGTTTCAGTAAGTCTCACAATATATTGTGAGCCGTATCATACAGGTTTCTCACCCTGATACAGCTAAGGAGGAAACACTGCACCACCGGCACGCTGCCAATTCCAAGGAGAGTGACCCCAACATTGCGACGGGCAGCCAGGAACATGGTCATGCTTCAGCGAAGGAAGTGGTAAGCCGCAATACGGTCTCCGTGCTTCTGGCTACGAACCTGATTATCCGTGATAGACGTCATGGTCTGCTTGCTCGGACAACCAGCTGACTTACGGGGGTCCGAAGGGTGGTATGTTCATTAATGTAAGACTTCCGAAGATGCTACCGGTTATGAACACGTTGTCTGACTTATGATACACAGGCATTCGTTAATATCCTTCGAAGTATGTCCTCGAAACAACTTAAAGAATTCCATACTTACCTTGATTGGCGTAGGCCTTGACGGCAAGAGTATCACACATAGGGAGTTGTTGCTGGGCCTCCGGTACGCTTCGGACATATTGAGTTCGAATTAAGGTTTCCTAACCCAGCCCGGCTTCAGGGCCAAGCTCAAAGCTGCTACTCGCAGGGCTAACTTGAAACAGCGTGATGCTTCCTCTCAACCGAACGAATGTTACGAGACTCCGCGACCACAGGTATGTGCATTTTCCTTGTCATCCGGAACAAGGGCACAGATTAAAAGGGGCTTTGTAGCTCGGGAGTCTCATACCTGAGTCCATCCTCGATAAATGGTTCACCTTCTAGATGCCATTCGATCTTGCAACTCGAGCATTGTAAAGCTTTGCTTTCAAATGATCTCATTTTCTTGACAGTCGCGCTGGACTGACCTCGTCATTTCCTTTTGTTCGCGTTATGGAGTAACACGTCTTCCGTCGCATCGTGTAATGTGTACGCTACTCCTTGCCTGTAGATTACTCTCGTGGCGTGGTTTTACACAATTCTGTATGTCCCCGTTGTCCTGGATCCCAAGGATGATACCGGTACCGCTCATGCTCTCGTCGCCGTGAATGCAATATGTCATGTTGTCCGCCACACCCATCCATACTTATCGCTACTGTGCATACTCGTAGGAAGGGCCAGCGACCGCAAATGGTACGCACTGGCACAAACCTGCGACGAAAAGCCAAGCGTCAGACATTGGACCGCCCTCCGCGCGTCCATGGGCACCGCCGTCACCGTTACCGTTGGTGGATCGCGAGCATGAGTCCACATAGCGCTTGTGCACGAGCCCGAATCCGCGCACCACTTTGTACTACTACCTCCAGTACGGCGAGCTCGTCGCGCCTGAGTCGAACTCGCCCTCACGTTGTCTTCCCGGACCTCTCGTTTGATCTGGCGTCCCTGACCACGGTGCTGGCGTGCTTCCACGCGTCCCATGAGCGAGGTCACCGAGGTGTCCTAGAGGTCACAGCCGCTGGGAGGCGGGAGTTAGCTTGGTGAGTGTATGCGCGGGTGGTTCTCTTCCTGATTGCGAGAACGGCACCTAACTCGACTGGTGCCGACGTGGCACGGAGGTCATTTGTTCACTGATTCTTCGTTGACGCCGCCTCAGAACGACAAATGCTGCTCGTCGTTTGTGTCGTATTGCGGCGCATGCACCCCCTTGTTCTCCCAATCAGCGAATTCCGGGATATCACTACACTACACGTTCGTGAGAAGCTGCATTCGTACATGTCATGGTGCCACGACATGGACTAGAGGAAAGCCAGGCATCAAACATTGGAACTTCCATATGGTAGGTCCGTCGGTGCCGGTGTCGCAGTTGGCGGATCGCTGGCATGAGGGAAAACCTCGCGCTTGTACGGAAGGACCCGCGCCCACCACTTGCGCTCCGCCGCCGACGCCTTTTCGTCGACCAGGCCTGCGCCACTCGTACTGCTGACCTCCTCAGCCACAGCCCCTTCTGCTTCTCCGTCTCCTTCGGCCTCCTTCTGGGGAAGGACGCGCGCCAAAAACTCCTTCAGGACATCCAACACCGGGCGTGACGACTCGCCGCTCTCCCACCCGGTGAAGATCGTCCAGCCGACGAGGACCGCGACGGCGATCCAGCCCGCAGCGGTGAGGAAGATCGCTCTCTTGTCGCTTGAGCCGAAGCACTCGAAGGAGAACGCGAGGAGGAACGTCAGCATCCTATAGACGGATTCGCGGAGTCAGCAGGGGTTTTGTTCGAGGGCGGAACGGTAGTCAGATGCACCTACCCCCACATGAGCAACGCGTACGGCAGGCTGTAGATGATCGCAAGCGTCTCGAGGCCCAGCATTTCGTGCTTGCGCGAGCTGAGGAAGCGGCACTGCGCTGACCGTCAGTATGAACACAAATTAGAGGAGGAGGCGGGCCACGCTCACCGCTTCTTCTGCGGTCTCCTTCGACTTGACGCGGTGCTGGCGGATGAGCAGCAGCCCGACCATGATGCTCCCCACGCTCGTCACGATCGACAAGTAGCTGCTGATCTGCGCGGCCGACACGCTCCCATTGTCCACGTCGACGCTCGGGATCGCGAGGAGCGCCACGTTGGCGTTCAGCAGCACCGTCGCCTGCCCACGCCCCGTTAGCGACGGTCGGGTTCAAACGGGAAGACGGATCTGGGTACGCACGTAGAGGACGAACTCCTGCCACTCGTTCTGCAGTTTGCCAATGAACCCGCCCCAGGGGATGATCGCGATGATGCCGTCGATCCAGATGCGCTCGAGCCCGCGCAAGTGCACCTCGGGCGCGTTCCAGAAGAAAGGCGCGAGGACCCGGATGAGCGGCGTCCGCCGCGTCTTCACCGTGTTGTACACACTCTGGTCGCGGCCGAGGCGTGCATGCGTCTGCCCGTGGAAGTTCAGGAAGCGGTTGTGGACTGCAGGGTAACGTCAGCGAAAGGGTAACGCGGATAACGACGGGGGATGATGAGTCGATGAGTCGATAAGGAAGGGCACGGTAGGTTATACCCGTCTCGGGCAAGGGTATGTACCCGTGCGCGTACATGTCCGGGTCCAACTGAGGTCGACCTGACCAAAACCCAGACCCGAGGGGACGTACCCATTGACGACAATCGCAATCGAAGTCGCTCCGTTCGCACCACTTCGCAGGCGCGCTGCCCAGAACGTCCGATGCCAGACGTGCAGGGCAAGGCCTGCTTTACGTTAGGCCGTGACATGGGTGCGCTCGATGATGCTGACTGCTGAGTCTGCCAGAAGCTTGTCGAAAGAGTTGCACCATAGGCGAGAGTCCGCGACGGACATTCTCATGCCTAGAGTGCAGGTTGTTGTTGTGTGGCCGTACTGATTCCCTGTGCACACGCACGGGTTACCTCGACCTTGTAGCCGTACCCGTACGGGTACCTATCCGACCTTCATAGGTATGTATCCGTGCGGGTACGGGAACAGGTAGAGCCAAAATGACAACGAGTACTTACTCCAGATATTCATCAGTCGTCCTGCAGAAGTCGAAGTCAGCACAGGTCGCATAGGATGCCCCAGGAAGGACGTACCTACAGATGCGGTAGCGTAATCGGTATTTTCGATGCCTGCCAACTACCATGAGTCTTGGAGACCGGAGGACGATGCGGGTGGTTACCTTTCGCAGATTTCACCAAACCGAACATTCGATGAACCTCGTCAGGACGGTATGTGACTGTGCTCGTCATCGACGTATTACAATCTGTGCCAGCGTCAGGATCCAAGGGTGAGCCACAGGGCCAGAAGCGTGCCAGGCTTACCAACACTCGCGAAGAGTAGAATGCCGGTAAGTTCGGTGAAGACCTCGCTTGGGATATTATGTCCGTGGGGATACATCTCGACGTGTTGCCTATGGAAGCCCGTCAGTTTCGACAAAGGCACGATACGTCCATCCTCTTACCAATACCTCGCCTCAATCTCGTATTCTACGGGGTCATGAGGTCAGAACAACTCACGGAGGTCAGCTCACGAACGACTCACTGATATCATACGGAGCCTTGAGGGCGGTGATCTCGCCGATCTCGAGGTCGTCAATGGGATGGCACTCCTGGATCCAGAACAGAGATCGTGTATTATTGTCGGCGAAGTAGTATATCCAGTTGTAACCTCCGGAAATACGGCGCTCCTCCAGGAACAGAACGAGGTCGTGGTTCGCGGGTAGCACGAGCCCTTGCTCTATTACCATCTCGTTGACTTGCCACGCAAACACCTTGAGCATGGCAACCATTTTGGGGTCCCGGACGTCACAATCCGTGTATGTGCGCTGTTATAGAGACATGTTCAGGCAGACCGCATTGGGGGCAGGGGGGGGGGGCGAAACATGATCACCTTTTGAGGATGGTAAAAATACAATCTGCCTTCCGGGTGCGCACACGCTACCCATTCATGAGGAATATTCTCTCTACAACGAACTTCGTCAGACATAGAATGGCGGGCAACGATTAGTGGGCTTACATCGTAAAATGAGTCGTTACAGGGGCAAGCAACCAGTCGCCACCATCCGGAGAAATGGTAGCGTACTGGTCGTATCGTGGTATCGCCATAACAGGGTATATCGTTTCTTTTCTCGGGGCAAGGATATTGATGGGACGCTCCCCGTGCCCGGCTCGACGACGTCCCCGTGGGGGACTATGATCGAGTGTCGACTCCCGATGGTCCTTCGAGCCGGAGAAGATGGAGCAGGGGAAGGTGGCCGACGAACGTGTGGTGGACGGAAGTGTGGTGGTGTCGGAGAAGGTGGATGTTCTCCAGCTGGAAGTGGGAGATCGGCCACGGACGGAGCGGGGCTGCGTGAAGGGGCTCTGGACCGCCTGGAGCACGACGTGGCTCGCGAAGGTGCCCGCGACGCGACGCGTGAGATGCCACGGGCTGCAGCGCGGGATGTGGTGCGCCCCTCGGGACGAGGATGCGCGACGCCGAGGTGTCTCCCGCGGTGGTGGGTGATTTCGCTGGTGGAGTGCACGTCGGTGGAAACGTTGGACGCCTTGGACCCGTTTGAATGGGTGTACGAATACGGGTGCAGCATGTCATGGGTGCTGTGAACGGGAGACTGACCAGATATGAACATAGAGGATGGGCGTGTTGGGACATCGCCCGGCTGCAAAAACTGTCCATGGCCCGGTTGATCGAGATGGTGCAAGTCCAATGCTGAGAGTGGCCGTCTGCTTTCGCAAATTGTGATGACATCAGAGCAGTGGCTGCTACGTTCGTTCTTCGGGTCGTGATCCTTCCAAGTCTCCTCGTGCCGATCCACTGAAGGTGTACTGGGTGGACTCTTACTCACGAGCTCCTTGGCAGAGCTTCCTTCCCTCGACCCCGTCCTGCTCTCCGTATCCTTGGATTGCGCGGATCCACCAAGGGTTGACGATAGACGGCGTCTTAAGTGGTTCCATAGAAGGTGGAGGTGACATGCGGACGCGCACCAGTGTCTAAGTCGTGAGAGGAGGAGCAAGAGCAAGGAACGCAAGGTCGTCACGGGTCGAGTCATAGCTGGAGGAAGCCGAGCGCATTGGTGTACACAATGAACCCGAGGGTGTAGACGGTCCGGAGAGAAGTTTGGATAGAAGTCAGACCTCCCATCATAGTTGTGTACAAGGTTCACTAGTACCACGAGGCGGCGGGACGTCGAGCGCCCCGGGTACCTCGTATATGGCGTTAAACAATTTGACCTCATCAACTTGAAGATATCCAGCCCAAATCCAGCCTATAGGCTGCTACGGAGGACAGTGGAACCCTCCCTGATGTCAACTGTGTTTGAAAGGGAGGCGGTGCGTGACCCATCTCACAGACAAAGCGACCGCTAAAATTTGCACTGCCAACCGTGCTACTCGACGTTAGGAAAACACTGCCAGAAAGCATCGTAGAACAAAGTCCACCCATCCACCACGCTCAGCCCACCATGTGCCCACCGATACGCTGTACAGCACTTTGAGCCTGTCGGCTGTGGTAGAAAGAGGGTAGAAGGGCTTCCAGGGCAGAGGGTTGGTCGTCGCTTTCTACGGAGCCGCAGAGTTCAATGAGATCCGGACGTGTTCATGAATAGGCGCAACACTTGCCCTGTTCGGTTCCAGGACCCCAAGTAGGACGATTCAGCCCAGGCTGACGATTATTTCTTAGGTGCCTGCAGGTGCGGGGTTTGTAGACGCAGGGTCTGCGCTGCCTCAACCTTGTCGCGTTCCTCAATCATGGTCACTCATCCTGAAAGATCCGGCATTGAGGCTCAACGTTCAATGTCAGCTCGCAATTCCTGAGCAATGTGATCAGCGAGAGCGGTGTGGTTCAGCATCCGACGGGTCACGCACTTCCGATATGAGAGGATCATTTGGATGGACAGGAGTCAACCAAGACGCTTGACACACTGTGAGTGAACGGTTTTCTATATGGAAAAGGTCGAGTCAAAGAAATGGGAGTTAAAACATACGTGAAATCGTGCAACTTTAGCATACTTGACCGCCTAGCGGCATGATAGTTGTACGTTGTGGTTCTGCACCCGATTCTGGCGAGTTTCGGAGGAAGACGAGTACCCTTGCCATGAAACATGTTGTAAGATTCAGAAACTGATTACTTTGGTAAAACAACGATACTATCACTGTCAGTATGTGTTACATTTTGCGGATGCGGCTACGCACCATCATGAAGGCATGTAAGCTCCGCCAGGCCTGTAGTCACCGCTACCCAACTTGGAAGCTCGCCTGTGCACTCCCTATAAGCTTCTGTAGGTGCACCCTGAAACCGTCTAACGTACCGAATGCCATCCTGCGGAATCGTTATTCAAGCTCTGAGCCGGTACTTAGAAGATGTTGTGGTGGCAAGTCGGCCCTCGGGATGACACGACGCGGGACTCCTGCAAGCGCTTGCACGGCCAAACCCGAATCTAATCTCCTCAGTAAACTTGTGTAACATTAATCAATCTTATCTGATAACATACCACTCCCAGGCCATTCCGATTACCGCCGCACCTGTTCCTCACTGCATCCTCGCCCACATCCTTTCGTCATGCTGCCCGACGACGAAACGTATCCTGGTGATGGATGAGGAGAATACCGGCACCGCATTCTCTGGTGGCCGAAGTCATCCTCGAGTCACGGCGCGCCTGCTTCCTAGGCCTCAGGCGAGCCTTCCTCCGAGCCGGAACATCGGTGCATTCACGGCGCATCGAGGTCATTGCACATGGACACACACCCGAGAAGGCAGCTAGGTTACCAGTCTTGCGGATGGGTAATCAACTGGTGCGTTCGTTCTCTGGTACCTATCCTACATGTATTGCACTACCCACGCCTGCGAAACCATCCCGGATTTTCGTTTCAAGCTGCAGGCAGACATGATAGGGGTGTACTCCGTGCGTTGGCGCGTGCTGTAGGCTTCTATTTTACGCACGTCGTTCCGTTCAACGTTGTCTAATGGTTCCTACCCGAAACGTCGAGAACCTGTCATCTGTCACCCGTGTAAGTTGCTCCGATTATGGCTCTTATCGAAGCACGGATGGTCAAGCACACCCAAGGAGCTCGGAGGTGAACTCGCCGACGCTCTACGGCAAGTTTAACCACTTCCTTCCGTTGCACAGCCTCAGCTGAAAAAAAAACTGACGCGTCGTTCTCGACAGCCATCAGCGAGCTGCGGCGCTGCGCCAAGATGACCAAGCCAGCAAGTTTTCGCCCATTCATCCAGTCCAAAGTATGCGGCGAAGACTGGGCAGTTTACGAGCAATCCGTGAGCGCGATCACCCTCCTCCGAATAGGCGGTAATCCCGGCGATTCCCAACCTAGTTCCTCCCGGCTCCCAGCGCCCGTGGAGGGCATGTTGGATTGGGCCCCAGGGTGAACAGTCTGCCTGCTATTTTGGACCTTGATGACGGGACCCAATCACCGCAGCGTCCGATGCAGAGCCCCTTTTCAATTTCAGGCTCGGGCATGCCTTTGCGCTCCGTTTCATATTGGCGAGCGGGAAGGCGTATTACTCGGCCGGGCCTTTTGTACCACTGCCACGCCGACAAAAACTTGGTTGGGCCTGTGTTCAGCGACTCTCGCTGCCGTATGGGTTGATCTCTCTGCCGACCGCGTCAAGGGGTAGTCGGACTCGGAAGGCGGCAGACGTTGGCGCCACAAGAGGTTTGATTGTGTACAGGCGCCATCCGAGCACGATGGCGAGACGTTCTAGGGTCGTACTCTCGTAACGTAACCCGACTACGATCTCAAGCTGCACGTCGAGAGCGTAAAGGTACGTAAATCCGTTGCTGTGGCTACCCTCTCTATATTCCGCCCCGCCATTCTTTGGTGGTGTATTGTCTATTTCTGTGGGTGTCTTGACGCTTGACGAGCTCGTGGTGGCCACATTCCTTGGGCGAGTTGGGGATCCCGGTGACATGTTATGCTTGCAGGCGATCGGTGGATGGCCGGTACCTAGCAACTGCGCAACATGCATGGAATGGTATGTGGCCCTGTGTCAAGCATTCAATGCATGAGCGTTACATACTCTTGGGGGCTTCCATCGGGCCAATAACCAGACCCCATGAACGTCCCTGAGCTGCGTATTGGCGGCTACTGCGCCGAGTTGCTGCCTAGTTGCGAGTCCACGGTGTTCCCTGACCGCATCAGCGTTACTTGAACGGATCCTGCTCAGCTTCCTGACACTGAAACCCACCTATCTGATCCTTTCTGTGCGCAGTCGTGGCACCATTGGAGGTCGGGGGCATCCTTCTCCCTGCAATGGAGAAGATTTATGGAAGCTGGAGATAGGGACGGAACGTCGCCCGGGAGAACCGTGTCCCACGTCTTGACATCTTAACGGCCGTTATGACCCTGGAGGCGATGTTGACTCGGCACTCCTGAGAGTGGTTGGACGTTGACGCTTCGCTCAGATAAACTGTACATGGCTACATGTGCCGGTGACATCGCAAGAGACGTCGCCTCCTGCGGTTGCGGCATGGGCTCCGAGTTTTCCTCCCGGAGCAGCTTCTCTAACTGGAAGCTCTGCAGCTCGCTTCATTCCACTCCCGCCGCTGTTCAATGATGGTCACCCCAGACCGTTACGTTCTCTTCGCGAGATGCGCCTCACTCGCTCGGAGGTGGTATGCTGACGGCCCACCGCTTCCGCCGCAGGCGATGTAAGACGTTCTCTAACCCCGCACCGCCAGCAGGACTCGGAGCTTACTAGCCCCACGGCAACACTAGAACGAACTCGAGAAGTCCTTCGACGAGTGGGGACCTGGGCGGAGGTGGGAATGGTCCGGGTGAAGGTTTTTTATATTGTACTTGTACTTGGCTCCTTTGTATTTGCGGGCACTGTTCGGCCGGAAATGGACATGCATGACGTGGGGGAACGCGCAGCGCTTACTGCGAAGGAGTGATTCAGCGCCGAGAATCAGCGGGAGTCTATGTGGCTCCAAGCTTCCAACACCCCAGCCTCGTGGGTGGCCAAAATCCTCTGCCATATAGAGTACGAGATTGGGGTAAAACGCACCAAGCTTTCATAAAGATGCTATGTGAGTGGAGAGGATGCTAGACCCCGCGCGCGTCATGAATGGCGCCTATTAAGACATCGCCGAGCGGCTCACGTATATTCCAGAGTCTCCAGGTCGTCCCTGGGCTACACTCGGTGTGTCCAGCATGGCCCAAGCGCACCGTGCATGCACGCCAACTGTCCAAACATCATTACACGTATGCATACGTAACAACGACACGTACGCCTGAGAAAACCGCCATTCAGCCGCAGTGCGGAAGAGCCCCGAATATTCTAGTCACCGGCTCGGGTCGCAAAGTCAGGACCCGTGAAATCGCAGGTGTGGCCAATCTCATGCCCGCCGCTGCCAGTCAGGGTTCCGAGATCCGAGTCTAACTCTAAGTACTGGACCGTACAGGCACTGCAATCCGGCAAGCTGCACATCGCCACCGAGTCGTGCAGCTCCACTAAACATCATCGACAAGGACGCCGAGTGGGCGGAGCCTTCTCGTGATGAATCGCGAAAGGCACTGGTACTCGTACCACCGTATGGTGAGCAGCTGCTTCCCAAGCTGTGGGCTTCGGATTCCCCGTATTACCGTGGCATAGAGGTACACTGGAATGGGACGAATGTTAACATGAGGCGGAGATGAGAAAGATCTAACATTCCCCCGCGAGGGTGGACGGGTTTGCCTAGGAGGCGATAAGATGGTCCCGACGAGCGGTAACTCATGAGTACTTCGTCTGTTTCGGCGGCCGGCGACCACATAGTGACCTAACAGTTTCCAGATGACGCCGTGAGATGCGCTGATTGTTGTATTTTTGATTGTTCTTGCTCTAGCGAGATCCCGAGGAAACAGGCAGTGGCAGATCCACGGACCCAGAGAAGAATAACGCATCCCTAAGGATGGTGACGAGGCGGTTCAGATGACAGGGGGTACCTGCGTCGTCCGAATGAGGCATAAAACGAGGTCTGGCTTGCTCCGACGGGGACTCGGACGCAACGAGTGCAATCTATTGTGGTCGTGCATCGCGGGAGCACTGACCTGTTGTTAGTGATGTCGGAAGGCCCAAGGACGTCAGAAGATCGCGAGGCCTCATACTAGGCTGGCCGGCAGGCCGCATGTGAGATGGTGACGACACGGTGGCGCAGGCAAAGACATCGAGGACCTCGATCGGCGAGGGGCACTCAGGCAGTGCGCAGTGGAAAGTGGCGAGCTACGTGCCGCGAGATTGAATCCTAGGACGCAATCGGGATCAATCAAGGTGCCGCTACGTAGGTAGGTTTGAGGGGAGCACCGCACGAGCGCACCAGACGGCAACGATTGGATGATTAGATGCAGAAGACCGCAGGTTCGACAGGTAATGTACAGCTGCGGCAGAGACCTGCTGGGACAGATGCGCCGAGGATTCCGCTGAAGGATGCTCGCCACCTAATGCGGTTATCCCGCCTCCGGAGGTGGACGTCGACTCGGGCCTAGTGGGGGCGGCCTCCTTTCTTTCCGCCGCCGACGAGGGTTTGGGTTGTCTTGCCACGAGGGATAAAATCGTCGTCGTCGCTGTGCGATGGGACCCACGGTGTCAGTGTCGGGTAGACGGTAATGGACCTGCCACAGCCAGCACAAAGGGCATCCAGGAAGGGGCGTGGTTTACAGTCTCACCTAGGAGGGACGGGTGGCGTCCTGTAGAGGTATTATTTACGTCAGTTAACAAGACGAAAATCGTGGACCGAATGCGACAACAAAAAGATCATAAGAGAGGACAAAGAAAATAAATTGAAGAATTCTGGATCGAAGTGATAATTATTCCAGCGCACAAGACTGAGTTGGCGCGCGGCTCCGGATAACGCCAACGTGCTTTCGCCTCGGGTAGATGTTCCAAAGAGTCAATTGAGATGAACCACCCGTACATATCTCAAGAAAGATAAGGTGGTTCCCGAAGGATGTGATAATATACGGTTACGTGGATGAATGGAACTTACGCTGTGATGGGCCTGGCTGGTGAGGCTACCTGTGGCAACACCGTCACGGTCTGGCCTGCTTCATTCGTAGTAGTACTAGCATCGGCTTCGTTGATCTTTTCAGCTTCGGATGACAGCACGGGCCTATAACCGGGGTAGGCATGAAAGGTCAGCGAATGCACTTCGGTCCGCGCATGCGCAAGCCATCGGGATGCATCTTCGACATCGCATTTGCATGTGCACAGCGGTACTGTTGGCTTACCGAATTTGACTGGCTGACGCTTCCGACTCGTCCGCAGGCGAAGGCTGTTGGTGCTCGGGGGTTGCACTGTCGTCGGGGGTGGACATTCCGAGAGCAGGGTCGAGTGTGTGGATATCCAGGTGTTGCGAGGGTTTATAATAAACGATGATGGAGGAGGCTGGAAGAGCTCTCGACCGCTAATAGTTTCTCAGTTGCTCTCTTCGGTGTCTCAAAGCGTCGCCGACTCGGCCCGAGCCACATGCAATGTTGTCGAGCGTCTGCCAACGCAGGCGCTTATCCACCAGGCTCTCCCGTAAGTTACTTGTCCACAATGTGGATCCGGGATCAAGCCTGATCAAAACATAAACATCCAGAAATCCGCATAATCCACATACAGTTTCCATACGCACAAGCTTAAGTGTTCACCCTGGAATTGACAAAAGAGTGCCTCTCGAGACGCCTGTCGTGGGACAATTACTGGAATCCAGGTGACGCGTGGCACTGCCTTGCTGCAGTGCTTCTCTCCTCGTGCCAACCGCAGAGTACAGCTCTGGCACGACAACAACTCACTGCAATTGTCAGCTGCTCCGCCGCTTCATTCATCTCGAGTTCCGTTGTATACATAAAGCCCGACGATTCAACATCTGATACACCATCCCAGTCACCCCTCCTCATTCGAAACTTAGGACTCGTATCATGCAGCCACTTGAGAAGCCCGCCGACCTGTTCATACAAGTCCTCGCCGACTCTCCAGTGTTCAGGTTGTTGCCCACGGTTCCCACTTCGACCAAACGATACGACCCACCCACCAAGTACGTGCAGCTCTAACCACCTCCTCTTCTCATTCACTGAGTTCTCGACAGCAAAGTCTCTCCGGGAAACCTGGTGATCCCCGCCGGCCGCTTCTGCTATGCCAAGGAACCAGAGTGCGCACCATCCGGAATATCCATGACTAGGTGTGGCGTTGACTGACTCGCTGTCTCTCCTCAGACCGCCGTATCTTCCTCACGGGTGGACCTCTCACGTCCAGCCCGAGGGCCAAGTCTACTTTGCCTGCGAATCAAAGCCCAAGATCGTCACGGATGCGCAGATGTACTCAGAAACCGTCCGCGAGCAGGTCATGCGCTGCGCGGTCACCATTTTCAAGACCCTCGAATCGAAGAACATCATCCTGCCTGAATCTGTCGAGATCTATCTCATGCCTCTCGAATACGACGATGTTTGCCTGTACTACTTCGTCGACCACGCTTCCCGTACTCTCTTCTGGCTTGACGAGGTCGAGGTGTGCGAGCTTGGCTTGGTGGAAGTGATCTCCGAGACTCACCTCGGTACGTCCACTTATGTCGGCGAAAGTCCGAGATCGTCCACTAATTCAGCTTCACAGCATACGTGTTGCAGGAGCAGTACTGGACCCACGTCGAGCAGTTCCCCTCTCATCGTTTCGAAAGCCTCGATCTGGCCGTCGACGAGCTCATCGCCATCTTCATCCACGGGGAAGGCGATCAAATGACGTCCGTCGGCTCCACCTTCGCATATACGGCGAAGCAGGCAAAGAACTACACCCGGATCTTGCAGAATGCGAGGGAACACTTGGCCTATGCACCTTCGGTGTGCATTGTGGCACGACTTTGGGGTGTGGTTTGTGAGTTCGCCTGTCGCACTCTCATTACTCCCACTTGTTGACAGTTCGTTAGCCCGAGTTCGGTATCAGACGTTCTTTGCTCAAGAACGTGCCCGGTTGGATCGGGCACAGCGTGTTCTCGACATCCCTGACACGAACAGAGGCCGGATCTTCACGATGGCTTCCCGTCTGCTCTACGAAATCCCGACCGTGCGGGCCAAGGAGCTCGAGATGCTGTACTCGGACAACCTGGTCTACATGCATGCATGGGCGGACTTCGTTCAGAGAAGCCAGAATGAATGGAAAGAGCACCTGCCTTGGGTACGTCCACACCCACCCATGTGACGCTCTCCGCTCCCACTGACACTTCCCCGTCGCAATGTATCAGATCTTCGGTGTCGTGATGTGAGTTGCACAACCTTCGCCTCGTGGTTGGAAACACCACTCACCCTGAACCTCGTCCAATAGCATTGACCTCCTGTTCCTCCTCATCCCGGGCACGTCGGGCCTCCTGTCCGGCCTGTCGCTCCTCTGCTGTGCCATCGCCGCCGGCGCGTGCCTCGCGCTCCTCGCGCGCTTCGACGGCATGAACACGCGCGATCCTGTCGACGCGGTACGCCCAATCCTTGCCCTCCGCCCTGCGATACTCGGATCCTAACCAAACCAATTTGCTAGGTACCCTACCTAGACGCTGCGAAAAGCTTGTACGACTTTGCGCCCACCGCGCTCGCGCTCGCGCTGCCCCGCGGGATGTTTTACCACGGCGCTGCCCTCGTGGCCGCGCAGGCGCTCGCGTGGCTCGCGCGCGCGACCCACGTGTACGTCGCGGGCGCGCTCGTCGTCCTCGTCGTCCTCGTCAGTCTTCCGTATGGAAAATGGCGCGAGAGCATCGCCCTCCGCCTTCCCGTCCTCCGGTGGTGGCGTCGCGAAAGTGCCGACGCGGATATGGACGGGGACGTCTACGACCGAGTGTGACTGTACACTGCCCACTGCGCGGTGGCCATGGCCGTGCGAGCCCGGGTTCTGTGGTCGCGTCGGACATGGACGCGGACGCGGTCTTCGCCGCCAGGTCACCCGGACTCGTCCTGTTCTACTATTACCAGTAAGTTAGCACTACTTACGCGAATCCTGGAGACGCCTTTGTACGTATACACATACGTTGTTGTCACGAGCGGTGATGATCATGCCACGCCTGGGAATAATAAGAAGGGTTCTCGGAATGCCTAGATAGATAGATATCCATCCATCCCGGCGTGGGCGCGTCGTCACGAGCACCGCGGAGATGTCTCGCTCACATGGGATCTGCGTTATGGTGCGATACCCAGTTAGATTATACCCCGCGCTCAGGAGCAGATAGAACTTTACGTTACCTACCTAGGATCTTGAATAATGGACCAGGTTTCTGCACCCGTCCCGCTTTCGATGTTGGGCTGAACCGCATACCATGATGAAGACGAGGGTATAAGTATCGAGTCCTGGACGAGCGATGGACACGATTCCGAGCGCAAGTATTCATCCGGATACTTCCAGCAGCCCCTCAGCGAGGAGAGAACGGTGCAAATAGACGATCGGTACGTACAACTGGTAAGTAAACAATGAGGACGATATCCGGATGCATTTGGCTGGGAGCGATCTTACAGCGCCATTGAAGCAGGCTCTACCTCGGAGAGTATAGCACGGCACTGTCCGCCAAACCATCGGAAATCCGGATAAGAAATCTCACGTAGAACTCACTGCCGCCGGATACACGCTCGGGCTATCCACCTGTATCCGGGTTTGGAAAAGATGCGCTTCGGGGAGCTACACTACTTAGTGCGGCGGTCTCAGTGAGGATGAGCTCGAGGCTGTGTGCAGTGCACACCAGGACTGTATTAGGATCCTCGTCCCTGGACGTCGGTCGACATTGAGTCATCGAATGACGCATATGTACCGAACGTTATCCATGGCTATGCTATACGACGAAGAACACTACACACTATATGGCGAATCGCTAGGGGCGCTGTTAGGGACACACGCGTCAAGCTACAGGAACGGCGTCGGGGACCATAAACCGATGCATAGTTGTGTGCAGCTTTGCCGAGTAAGTAGGTCCGCGCGTCCTAGGTTTGTGGCTCCACAAGGAAAGTCGCACTGATCAACGGACTTTAGCCACTACTCCGCGCGATATCGGGGAGGGATTAACAGCCATATCCTCCTGAACACACGACGCGTCAGCGAATTCGGTGCGGTGTAAGGTATAGAATCGTGGGGTCTGGGGCCAGCGACGAGGCGCGCAGAGGACTCTGAGGCGTACTGTTTCCTAGGGGGTTGTTTCATTTAGATATTTCCATACCCGCCTATTATGGCGCAAGCAGGGAGGCGTTCGAATGCCTGTAGGAGAAGATCTAGGGGGCACTCAGGTTGCGGATGAGAGCGGCCCTTAGAGCGCAATGGGTGGTAGCAGCATTCGAACGTTCACTGCGCGGATATACGGCTCCAACTCACTGGCTATCGGTTCCACAGCAGCTTCCTAGCATCGTGGAAGCACTTATCTCCATGTGGAAGTACTGTACGACGTATTTGGAGCTGCTGGGTTTTATTTGCTTCCGGCAGGCCAATGACCGCTATCCGGCCACTATAGCGCGCGGCGTTCTTGCCATTGGACGTAGTCTCGATGGATTGACTCCCCGGGGACGTGATCGTACCCTACGTGCAAGCGGCACACGTCCAGACCACCAGACGAACGGCATGCCCTGCGAAGCGTTGGAAGTATGGCGGTAATGACAGGGCGGGTATTACGATATAACTTCGGATAAGGAACCTCGATCGTTCCAGCGAAGAGACTCGGATCTTCCAGTGCTGGGGGCGCGTACTGCAAGGCACTGTATGCCGCAGCGCTCACAGTACCTCGACGGGAGCCCTGGGCTCGAAGCCGCAGACATAGACCCAGCGCAGCAGGGGATTTTCTAATCCTCGGTGTGGCCACGCCGACGGCCGTGTCCGAGAGTCAGCAAACTATATATTAAAAGGCGCAAGCCTATTCGTCAGCATATGAGGATACGTCATCCTGCCGACGTAGACGCACCTGCGCATTGACAGCGAGATCCTTCGGCCTCCGACCTGCTCACGTCACCACGAGGAGAAAAATAGCCTTCGGCCGGGTTCGAAGGTATTTGGGTAGCGGTGAGGCCAAGAGGCACGCAGAGAAAACGGACCGAACTTTGGGGACAGTGGGCGGTGGTATGCCAAAACTTCTGGTCGCAAGGAGAGACTTCGAAACACAAGGGCTTCATACGGAACCTTAAGGTAGACAACCACGGGGAAGTTTCCTGAATGAGGGGACCCGGTCAAAACGCGGTAATAGTAAGTTAATCGTCGGAAAAGAACGTGCCTAAAGAATTTGTGCCCCCCAGACAGTCCATACCGCAAGGATACCAGGTCGATGAACCATTCAAGTGCGCCGCAACCAGGCTATGAGCGTGGAGTTTCGTTTTCCGTAACAACAACCACGTGGGCCGTTCATCGGCGGAGGAAGCCAATGATATTGGGTCCGCCCGCCTACTGGTATGAACTCATTCATCAACAGGGTCATCGGAGGGAAATATGAGTTACTCACAAGACTTCCAAGAACTCTTTTGTATGGCAGCACGTCCTTGGGGAAGCCAGAGCGCTGGTGAGAATGTTCTTGAGCGACACGAGGCCCTGTTGAGCGGCATGAGGAAGGAATCTAGTGGCGTCAAGAAGACGCATACAATCAGGTGGCCGTGACAAGTTCCGAGGGTCATCTACTGGGTGAGGAATGCGGAACAGCGTTGATAGACGGTTGCCTGTCCAAGGGAGGCAGATGGGAGACGTGGTATTCTCGGCTTCAGTGCCCTGGCAGGTTAACCTCGCCCCCAGACCTCTGTTTTGAGTCACATACCTGTACATGCCCCCCACACTACCCAAGCCACCCATGTTTGATAGGACAAGGAAGAAGACACATGAGGAGAGAGCGTAGATTGTGCTGAGGGCCAAGGACTGCCCACTACTACTAGTCCCGGTTAGACCGGGTGTATTTGGGCGCCTGAATGGGGCAGTTCCGACGGCACGGAAGTCCGACGCAAAAGGTCAAGGCTGATTGAAGCTCAGACTCCGTCTGCGTCCCGCCTAAGACGTCGACCAGGATATACATATCAACTTGTTCGAAAAGGATAAAGATGATCTCTCACTTCACGTTACCCTTGAACCATCCACCAGTGCCCTTTGTACTACATGTGCAATCTCGTTACAGAACCGTTCAAAAATCTAAAGCGGAGACATTTTGCGACCATGCCCATAAGTTTAAACTGCGGAGAATGTACTCAATACGTTTGCGTGGGCATTGCGCACTTGGCCGTAAAACTGATAAGTTGCATTGGAGAGGAATCAACTAGATTGGCGGGACAGTCGCCGGCCCCGAACGTACATATCTGCAAGGGGAATCCGCCGTCCACCGTGAAACGACTCGGAACCATCTCCTTAGTCCGCAACCGTAGTACAACATGCAATGTCGACATTCGAGTCCGTAGGAAACTTCATTCCGCCATGTGAGACGTGGACGACGTCCGGGTTGCGCCACTCCAGTTCTACAAGGTTCACAAAGGTGGTGGGAGGACATTTGAAAGCGGAGGCAGAGTGATCACATCGAACACTAATACTGGAAAACCGTGACGAGTCAATCTTTACGCCAATAAAACTTCTCGATACTCATACCTGCTTCTAATAAAGATCTAGATCCGCAAAGTAGTTCTGAGTGGCAGATTTCGCACGAATAGTCTTTGTGTGCGCCGCATGGCACCTCGCTCGCCGGAAGGCTCGGAAGGGATTAATATTGTGGAGGCGGAGATTGGCATTTCTCCGATCCGGCCCTCGACCTGGACACCATATGATGTGTCGCGGCAGTTTTATAGCAGACGTATCGTCAGAAACGATGTATAGAAAGCCATCGTCACAGTTGCGGGCGAGACGCAGGCTGCCTAGTTGGAATATTTGGCTTCTGAAACACGTCCGAGGGGCGTCGGAGACCGTGACAGGGAGCGAAGATCCGGCCAAATGGTGCCATGGATTGGAATCTTCGTAGACATGTACTGTACTGCCATGCTCCTTCGAACTAGGGGTGCTTCAGGGAACAGCTATGGGGGAAAGATTTGCCGAAGATAAATATTGCACCTCGGAACGGCGGCGGCGTCATGGTTTGGGCCAGGTGGCGTGTATGTGGGGCGGAAATCAAAGCCTAGGACAAGCTACTTGTACGGTTCTAGGGAGTCCCAATCGGGTCCTGACTAGGCCTTGCCTGGAGGCACTTTGACCGACGATGAAGGACTTTTGGGGTCCTGCACACGGAGTCCGAAAGCGGGAACTTCTCGTGGGCCATCGGTTCTTGCCTGGGTCATATGCGTACCGTGACTCGGAGCTACAGCGGATTTAATTAGCCATGCAGCATTATCGATGGCCAGGTATTGTCAAAACCTTACCTGAATCAGATATCGACCATGCAGAGCAAGAGCCCTGTTGGTCAAAATCATGGTTTCCTGACGTACGGAAGCGCGTGGTTAGCAAAACGTGCTAGACGCATGGTCATGGGATCTCCGTTCCCAAAGCGGCAACGCCGGCTTTCAAGTTGGATGCCAACGTCGGCCACAACCAGCAATTTGTCGAAAGAATACCCAGGTTGTGTGTAGATTGATGAGTCTTCAGCGAGTAGTGGCAGTGCATCGGGCTAGAAGTGCAGTCGGTCGGTACAACAACTTCGAAATGGGTACATTGAGGTACGATGGTCGAGCTGGGTATTTCGCAATACCAGACATATGCCATCCATATCCACGCTAGCGCACAAAACGGCAACTCAATCCCTGAGATGAGGAGCCTGAGTGCGTCTCGCGTTGTGCCGGACCGTCTGATTCTGAACAGGGAGTTGAACGTCAACCTCTCGATCCCAGTGCATTCGAACTCGAGATTTGCACGAGGAAGCACCCCCTCGAGCCGGTCGAAGGTCTCGGGAAATTATTGGGGTATAGGTACACTTCTAGCGCCACCGGGCAGCATAGCAACAGATTATCCTCTCGGTGGTCGGTTTGACACCGGTAGCGAGTGCGGCAAGGGCATGGGCGGATTGATCACCCAAAAGGACATCTTATTCGTGAGAGGGGTTGGAGAGCCGCACTTTGAAATAAAGCATCCACGGATGGGATGAAAGTATCCACTGTAGGTTTCGAAAACAAGCAGAAGGATAGGTTCATAGAGAGACGTGCGTACTGTTGAAACGCCGGACGGGCATGCACTTATCGTCATCAGCGTGTGGGACGACATGCTGCGTAAATGAAGAACGAAGTAACGAGGCCTGCGAAGCAAAACCAGGAAGGGCGCGCCTTGTGATTGGGCCGAAAAGTCCCAGTATATGTCTGTGCGGTACCAGGCGGTACCGAGCCATTGACCTTTACACCTAGCTTGTGCAAGGTATGAGGAAAATCACAATTAGCTAACCTGTCGATGTTTCTAATCATGAATACTGACGTTGGCGGTATCTCTTCGACTTCGATGGGATGACGGTCGACAACGCTGAAGTTTTCTGGTGAAGGAATTGCGTTCATAAGCATAGATTTCCCTACCGATGTTTCCTCGCACTCACGCTGAATTGTTTGGACGGGAGAAGGGCTGAGGTAAAAGCACGATATAGATTAGAACGTTCGAACCTGGAACCTTGCTCGGATAACCAGGCTCTCCTCCTGGAATGACGCGAGTGAGGAATTGGATGCCTGGAAAGTATTTACCATGCATTATATGCGACCTCTTCAGTGATCGAAAGTTTCCTTGGCGAGATGAGGAAAATCGAGCATTTGGGAGATGGTGGTACGGAGGCAGCCATCAAAGAGGCGCGCATGTGTATTTTGGGCAAGGTTACAAGTCCGATATTGTCGGGCGGCAAGTTGCAGTGACACGTCGCGCTGCTGCGGGCGACGCGTTCCTCACGACTCTCTCGCCGACATCCACCATGGTTGGCGCGCTCTCCTGGTTCTTTGCTTCTCTCCTTGTGGCAGGCGTGCAGGCCTCCGTACTCACCCTCCAGTCGCCACGCTTAACTATCACCGGCGCAGACGCGACCCCGCTCCGCAATGAACCGTACGTCCCACCCCATATGCGCATACGTGCACTGGTTTTCATACTGACCTGCGCCGGCATGTTGTATAGGCTTTCCTTGGTCGTAAAGGTTCCCGCGCCGCTCCGGCTTGGACCGACCGATACGCTCAAGTTGACCTTCCAAATCGTCGACGAGGATGGCAAGGGCGTGCAGCCGCACCAGACTTTCCTTCGGTTCTATGATGCGGTGACGGGCGAGGAGGGAATCCAGCCGGTCAAGGTTACTCCAGGTGGCAAAGCTAAATTCGAATTGGTGAGCATCATAGTCTCCTTGTTATATGTGCCCGGACGGGGGGTGAGGCCGTCGTATCGAGTCTCGCAACTATACAAGATAGCGAAGGCGACTCTCCTCCGGTTGGAGGGGTGGATGTCGTTGGAATCATGGATATATGCGTCAACTTGAAACTCCCCCATGCTCGTGACTGGTCTGGGGTCCTGCAAGTACCAGATTGCGCGTAACCGGTTGGGATGGGCTTGGGACTTGTTCGCATATTAGGCCTGTACAGTGTCAAAAGTGCACAGAGCTGGTCCGATGGGTCGCGATTGGCTTCCCTTCTATTGCCGCCCTCCGTAGTCATGAGTAGCCCGGCGTAGCATCTGGTGCGAAGATGGCCAGTGAATTCCGTAGGGTAATGGGCATCAGGTATCCTCCCCTCAACTTTGTTTGTGGTTTTAAATTTACGGTCAGCAAACCGACTAACTATATGCATCATAGAACATGGCTCGCCCTTTCTCGTCGCTACCACCATCAGGCAAGGACCCTCTCGAAGTCTCCCTCTACATTGGTTCCTTCAAGTATGATCCCGCACAATTCAATCTTTTCGATCTGGTTGTGCCCGCCTCTCAGGCTCCAGCACACCACCCTGACGAGGCCTTCTTCCACCCTCGTCCTGAAATCTTCCACACGTTCCGCCCCGAGCAGAAACTTCCTCCGAAGTTCATCTCCGCAGTCTTCACCGTCTTTCTTGCTGCGCCCTGGGTCGTCCTTCTTGGCTTGGTACGTCTTCACTCCAAATCGTGTGGTGTGTGGAGTCGAGTGCAGGGGAATAGGCGGCATCCGGAGACATCTGTATATGTGCACTGAGGTAGTCGTCGTACTTCGACAACTTTCAACGCGCGCTGCCCCGAGTGCACTGTCCGTCGACCCCGACCCATCCCATCCCCATCTCATATGCGCTTCACCTCTATGTATGCGCATTCCAGACTGGTCTGATGCTCATGTTTCGTTTGCAGCTGGGTCACGTCGGGCCTCAAGTCCCCCACCTGTTTTCCCCGAGCATCATCCCCTTCGTGGCGAGCCTTGGCGCGTTCGAAGCGCTTCTTATGTGGTACTGGGTCGACCTCCGCATCGGACAGGTCCTGCTCTACGGCGGCATCCTCAGCATTCCCGCAGCTATCACAGGCAAGCGCGCCCTCGCGGCGGTCGGCGAGCGGCGTCTCGGCAAAAGCTCGAAGTAGCATACTTGTTGTCGGCCCAGGAGAGGATAGGAGTAATATATTCGCCATAAGATTACGTTCGTTGTTCTCCAGTACGCCCGTCCAGGACATTCCCACAGCTCTAGTGTCAATAAGTCGGAGGTGAGTCATCATTCCAACTGTCCAATGTGTGTTGACGTCCGGAGTGTTCTGGTGAGTGTTAGTACTGTATGTCCGCTGTGGTTTGCTTACCACTATACGATAGGCTTGCGAACGAGGAGTACCTAACATACCAGGAATACATTTTGTTCCCTGGGCACTGGGCTTTATAAATGCTTGTCTGTGTCCTCATTTGCAGTGGTGCTTCATTTTCATGGAAGAGGATTGTGAACTAACTCACGAGGTAGGTTAACCTCGACTCTTCTGCGAGCTTGTTGACTCGGGTAACCTAAACGCAGGCCGTAATCACTGCGATCACGTAATCCATCTGTTGCATGACACGAGGCAGCAACGCCACGTAGAAAGCACGCCTTCCCCCTCTCACACAAGCACAAACCAAACCTGAACCTTCAAGTTCATGTGTCTGTCCCCTGGGTCCGGTTGAGGTGAATGCGTCTCTGGTGGATCGACGAGCGCGAATCTAACGATTTACTCAGATGGCGACACCCTTTTACGAGCCACGGGACGCGACCGGCTTCGAGTCTTCCGCGTCATGGGCAGAACTCCCGGCAGAGGATCAACAAATTCTCTCTATTCTCGACCCTTTGGAGTCACAACCATGGCTCTTCGCGAAGATCCAGCACTACGAGCGCTACCTACGCGCGCTATGCGCCGCGTACAACAACGCGTCACTCATCCACCGCCGCCTCCCTCCGGAATTGCTCATGGAGATTTTCGGCCACGTTCGGCCCAAGTCCTGTCAAGGCGTACAACTGCTGCACGTATGTCGCCGATGGCGGTATATTGCGCTCAAGACGCCGCAGTTTTGGTCGAATATGCTCCGCGTTTCCTCCGTCGTCCGGAGAGCACACGCAGGCGATGCCCTTGGGTTGGAACGATTCCAGACGTACTTCGAGCGATCGTCTCCGTGTCTAACCCCGCTCAACATCCGCGGCTTCCCCGGACATATATCGAAAATTTTAGAACAACATACCCATCAAATATCGTCGCTCACCGTCAATGTTGGCCCGACGGAGATCACTGACCTGTATCTCTTGCTGAGTAACGGCATGCCCAACCTGAGGGACCTCGTGATCGGCCATGCCTCAGGTTCTAATCCCTTCGAGCCGGAAGAGAGAGCGGCCATGATCTCCGTCCAGTGCACCAAAGAGAGTCTACCGCGCCTTCAGTCCCTACGCATACCCACCGCCTTCCTGTCACCTGACATCATGGTCCCGACCTTGCAGTCGCTCATCATCGGAGGTTGCGCATGTAGCGAATGTAGCGGAGACATGAAGATGCTCACACTGGATACCTTTCTGAGGTCGCTTGCGAGGTGTCCATCCCTCCAGAACCTGCAATTCCTATCAGGCTCGGAGCCCCTCCTACATCCTCTCGAGTTCTCCACACTCAGTCCCGTCTCCCTCCCCCTCCTCAACAAGATCGAGTTCCAGAAGTACCGCCCTGAGCCCTTATCCGACATCCTCGGCCACCTCGTCCTGCCGCCCACCGCCGCGCTCAAATTCGACTGCGTCCGCCGAGAAGGGCGTTGCCTCCCGCGTGCCCTGCACTCCCTTCCCATGATCCCGACCCTCGACAGCCTCGAGGTCGTCACGAACGAGACCAAGTGCACCGCGCGTGGCCACGCCGGCGGCTCAGAGCGCCTCTCCTTCGTGACGAGCACCGTCGCGCACAGCGCGCTCGTCGACGAGCTCCTGCACGCCTTCGCGCCCGCCGCCTCGCACTCTGTCACGCGGCTCTCCCTCGGCTTCAAGTCCGCGGCGTACAGCGCGCACGTCGACGCGGCGCGCATGGACGCGCTCCTTGCCGCGTTCCCCCGCGTCACGTACCTGAAGATGGCGCGCAAGTGCCACCACCTGTTCCACGCGCTCGCCGCAGCGAGCGAGCTGCCGTGCCCCGCGCTCGCGCACCTCGTCGTGAAGTGGACCGTCGGGTGGGCGGACGAGGAGTTCCGGCTCGCGTGCGACATCGCGGAGAAGGCGCTCGCGAGGCGTGCGCAGCGCGGACTGCGCCTGCAGAAGCTGGAGGTCACGTTTAGGAGGCTGTATGGGATCGAGCTGGTCGAGGTCGATTTGGAGGCGGTGCGGAGCGGGGTCGTGGCGCTGTTTGCGCCGTATGCGGACGAGGTGGTGGTCGCGCTGCAGCCGGACGGGCGGAGGTCGCGTAGCTCGAGGTCCGGTCTGGCGGCGGGATGATGCGGCGTGTGCGCGGCATGCGTATGCATATGTTCAACGTTTTGAGGACAGGCTTTCAGGGCACGGCGGGACGTGGAGGTATCTTTGTATCCGATTTTATGCATTCCTAATACCTATAACATAGCAAATACAAAGCTGATGGCAAGATGATACAGAATGAACGGCGCACGACCGTGATGATGGTGGTCGGGGTTATAGGTGAAGGAGGGTGGACTACAGAGGGTATGTATACACAGGGTATACCGATTATGCGTCCGGCTGCTTGGCGGGAATCTTCGCCGCCGCGCTGACGAGCGGGAGCGGGCCGGCATTCGTCTGGAAGGGTTGCGACGGGGACACAACAAGCTTGCCACTGCCGTAGGACGCCTTCGCCGGAGGCGCGATGTAGGGGTGAGCCTCGGTGTTGAAGACGACTGAGATCAGAGGTGAGCCAACGTGCTTCCTCTCTTCATGGAAAGGGGAGGATACTCACAGTTGTCCAAGCTGATGCGCTGGGGGTCGTCGAAGGTGAGGTAGAGGTACTTGAGGACCTCGGCGAACCAGAAGCTCTCCATATCGTCGATGAAGCCGCTGTTTAGCTCGTTCACGTTGTTGATCGGCGCGAACGCATTGATGTTCGGCGTCTTGAGGTACGTCTCGAAGCTCTGGTACGCGGAGATGGCGCGGTGGTAGTACTTGACGTCACCCGTGTAGCGCCACGCGTAGAAGTTGGACTCGAGTACCTCGGGGCGCATATAGTAGTACTCGTCGCCGCTGAGGATGAAGAAGCCGTGCTGGTTGTAGAACGTGAGCTGGTCCGCGGTCGGGGTCGAGCCGGTGTAGTTGCCGTCGCTCGAGAAGTAGCCGAACGCCTCCGGGCCAATACCGGTGCTGCATGTCAAGGGTGTTAGATGAGACTGAGAGAACGGAGGGGTAGGAGGGGACGTACACTGTGCTCGCGTAAGTGTTCCAGCAGCCCTCGTTGAGTTGGAGAGCGATGTCGACGATGGTCTGGTTGTTCATGAGCCTGCCACCCATGATCCAGTTGCCAGCCATGAAACACGCGAGGTGCGAGCCGATGTGCACAATGGTACCGGTGTCGTCGAGATCGGCGAGGTACGTCCAGTTGCTCACAGTCGATGTCTGGGTAAAAAGGTAAGGAATGCTTCACTGACGCGAGAAGCTCCCAGCATGGCCCATACCCTCAAGAGTGTCTTGATGGACGAATCGACGGCGGTAGCCCAGTTGTCCGTGAAGATGTTGTCATTGGTGTTGGTAAGACGGGCGTACTTGATGAGGTACTCCAGGTAGCTGTCCGATCCGCCGCCCCAGGTCTGTCGGATGGTCAGTCTTCGCAAGCTTGTGGGCGTGACAGGCAGGCACTTACGACATACGCGCCAACCGGCTCGCTCGTGGCCGGGTCAACACCCTGGGCCGGGAAACCGGGGAGGGGCTTTGTCTATACGGCGCGTTCAGTTTCGATTCTAAATCAAGATGGCCACAATGACAACTCGCCTCGGCGATAATCGCCCTAACGGAGTTCTCGGCGAGAGCGCGGTAGGTGTCGTTACCAGTGTATTTGCTGAGCACCAGGTCGTAAGTATTCCGCGCTAACTGGGAACCTCAGGGAGACGACTTACGCGAGCCGTGACCACTCCAAAGTGAGCTATCAACCAGGAAATGAACCGTCAGTACCCGGCAATGCTGGCTATGTGATGCAACTCCGGCCGACTCACCGTGCCAGCCTCTGCGATATTGGACGTAGCGATATCGGGGACGGTGGTGTTGATGTTCACCTCACCATAGGGGACGGTGTTGCCCTGCAAATGGAATTTGGCAGTCTGTCAGTGCCGGCGTTAGTGTGGAGTGCAGATCTATTCTCACCAGAGACCATGCGCCCGCGAGCTTGTCAGCAAGGGTTTTCGCCTGCTTGACGAGCACAGGGTACCTTTCGCCTGTCAGCTCGTACGCGCTCAGCATACCGCCGACGTAGCGGATCGTCGACTCGAAGACGCTGTGATTTGTTCATTCCTGAGCGCCTCGTTGCGAATCCCGAAGGAAAGTGGAAAACGAACCTGGCGGTGCTCCCGGAGTGGTCATGGGTGAAGTCGACGGTCGCGACATGGTTGACAGCTTCCTCGAGGATTTCCTACGTGTCAGATATGAATGATTTATCGATACGGTGGAGGAATTTGAACGGTCATACCGTCTCGTCCATAATAACCTGTTGTGATCGAGTCAACACGTTATAAACGCGGCACTAGTGCGGAAAAACTCACGAGAGTGCTAAGCGCGTCCACAAGTGATGCACCCCAACCGTTCCGCCCATCTGTCCAGCTCTCCGAGACTGGTGTCAGGTCATCGTGGGGGTACGCGTACTTCCTAGGGGAGGAATACCGTCTCAGTGCATGGGAATGGCACGTGGAGGCTGTAACACTCACTTGTACGCATTCCAGCTCGTCAAAAAGATGTTCTTGACATTCTGTCTGTGAACACCGGCATCTCCGGGCAGGGCCACACGCGGGTTCTGGATCTTCGCGGCGAGGCCACCAGATACACACGCGAGCGCAACGACCGAAGTGCGGAGAGACCAGGACACCATGGCGACCTTCGGCTAGGCGTTTCAGCGGCGAATCCACAGAGAAGGGAGAGGACGCGACGAGAGGCCGTCGGACAGGTGCGCTGAGCGCGATCTTATATATGGCACGGAACCTGCTTCTTCTCGCCCCCAGGCCGCCGGCAGTCCTTGTCGGCAGCGGAAAGGGTCCCCACAACCTCCGATAGCGTCGCTTCATGCCATGGTCCAGCGACCCCATAAATCGGGGTGCCTGTCCAGTGACCTCCTCCGCCGGTTATTTTGGCTGCTCACATTCTGCGAAAGCGTCAGGGCACGCCCTCAGAAGAAGTCGCACTCCATGCGCTCACTCACATGATGGTGCCCAGCCGTACGATAGCATTCTGATGTTGGAAAAAGGAGGGTCACCCCGAGGCGGCGCCCCGCCGCGATGTGCTGTGGCCACCGCACAGAGGACGATATTCCTGTCTCCGTCTTACGTCCGAGGCACCCATTTGAGCATCTGGTATCTCGGTGAATAACCGGAGAGGGCAAAGAAGACTTCGAACAGACTTACTGGACCGATAACGTGTTCCAAGCAGCAGGCAGACGACGTCGAGCATGTGGGCGGCTACGCCGAAGAATGGCAGCGGACTCGTGATACGCGTGCACATGATGGATTCGCACAACATTCAGATGGAAATTCGGAAGCAACGTCTCGAGCATGGATAATACTTCGGATAACAGCCGGATACGAGCAGCTGACTAGAGCTAGCCGCAGTCTCGACACTCGGTTGACGATGCCTTGTATGCAACTAACCAGAAACGGAACAATGGAAGTACAAAGCTTAAGCTTTACGACAACGTTCCGGAAGCGCCTGTAGGAGGCTACCTTCGCCGCAGGACACGAAATGTTGATGTCCAAGATAAACTCATCCCTTGGACAAGTTCTCAAGCGAGGAAAACCGTGGTGAAAGGAGCGTAGCTCCCCTAGAGTCGGACGATACGGCATGCAAGGGCGAGAACGTACGGTGGCAAGCCATTCAAGTCCATCTCGGCCGTCGCCTCATTCGCGCCACGATCGTATAGCGGCCTAAAATCGGGGCGGTGAGAATAGGCTTCGGCATCGATCGCACTTACACCTGGGCCGCCTAGGGTCCTTCAGCTGGTAGAGGTCCCCATCCGTAGTAATGCGAGTGATACAGTGTCTGCGCCGTCGGTACATGAGCGAGCCACGTCATAAGCACAGGAGGAAAACGTACTTCTCCTTGACCCGGGATCGAAATCCATTGAGCAGCTGAATAGCTTCTGCCGATGTGCCACGAAGTTTCAGTGGCAGAATGCTCGCAATGCCTGCATCCGTATGTCTGGTGCCACTGTCTGAGGGAGCAATATGAAACTGCAGTCGCCGTATCGCTTGCGGTGGCGAGTCTACAGAGTCTATTTTCGCTACCGTAAAATCGGTTGCATGGACTCACCACGCTCAGGATGTCCATTCCGCAGCGGCACGAGTGGAATTGAACACGTTCTCATGCCTCTCCATGATGCGAAGGGAGTCCACATCTTCCAACATTGTACCGCACAGCATGAGCATCTGCGAGATCGTATCGACAGCCTGAGCGATAGAAGTAGTCAAGTCACCGCTCCGACGCACCCTGTCCACGTTAAGCAGGATCTGAGTAGAATGGAAGACCCTCGCCATTGAGTCGGGACCAACCGCACTGCGCTCCACCTGCCCATGTTCTGCTTCCTTTTCTTCAGATCGCCGCAGACGTACTCAGCGAGTCCATCCCGGCATCATCGAAATGATCTCTAGAACAAGTGCAAGCGTCATCCACGTCCAGATATGGTCAAGCAATAGGAACCAAGGCTAACCTTGTTCTCAGCGGCAAGGCTGTCGCATCCCTGGCATCGGAATCTCTCTGTCAGCCGGTCCATAGGGTGCAGCTTCTTTTTGCTCCGCGTCTTCCTGGGGTTTTCCATCCGGGGAAACCAAGCACCGTCGCGAGGGCCGCCCGTGCTGCATGTCACCACTGGCCAAGGTTCGTTCCCGGCGACGATAGAAGCCACGAATGGATCGCTCAAGTGCCGCGGCTCCCTCACCCCGGGCTTCTCGCGGTCTCGTAAATCTTCACGACCGAGACGTCGTGGAACTCGTTGAGGTGAGGCATAGGGCGGCTTGGGGGTTCCTTCGCGCCCAAGCTGGCCTTGAGATCGCTCCACGTGCCTTTGACTTCCTTGAGCCCTCGAGCCGGTCGCACAGCGCATGTTCGCGTTGCCGACGTGCTTCGCGCTCCCTGTTCGCGACAATCTCGGCTGTGACTCATTCATTCATTCACTTCGTTGAAGGCTGTGCAGGGCGCGATGTGAGGAAATAGAATGACGTCGCCACAAGAGCGAGGCTTCCTCACCCTTTTCAGTCACCGGGTTCCTTGCATTGCCCACAGCGCTATAAGAGGGCGCATACATGGAATACGTGACAAATAGGCGAGTGATGGTCCTTCCCAAAGGCTTGTGCGTATAGCAGACGTGACCCAATTCCTAGGCATGCACCTTATGAAGTAAGGGTCGGCACGAGTCAGGAAGAGAACATACCGCAAAGTGGTTGAGGCACGTACCTAAATCTGGGCAAGCAGAGCGCCTGGTCAAGAATGCCAGAGCTCTCCCGGGATACAGTAGAGTCCCAGTGCGGCGTCACCGACTAGTAGATGTGCCCTCGCGGCGACATAGTGCAAGAGGATATCGACGAGGAGTTTTGGCCCATGACGGTCCTTTGAACGGTATGTGCTATATAGTATAGAAAGACGCCAGTGACAGCCAATTGCGTGACCCTAACCCTATTCAGCACATCTAAAACAGTAATTCTAGCGCCCAAGAGCGCCATCGTCACTGTAGCGGCAACGGCAATTATGGGCAATGTCTGCACAAGCCATTGACACACAGCTCTCCCGGATCGAAAATATCCGACAATTGCAGCAAGAACAGAGCTTCCGATCTCCCGCGAATCGCTCGAGGACCCAGGTTCAAAATGGTGCGCACGAGGAACATTGGGAGGTTTCCTACTACTAACAGAGCATAATTGTGTACTAATAGTCCTGGTTTGCGCAGACACGTATAAGAAAGCAGTTTTTTGAAACAGGACTTCACAGTCTAGTAGTCCAGAGGCGAATACCGGGCGAATATTGTGACGATTGCGCAGCGACCCGTTCCATTTCAAGTCCGCGCTAACCAGCCCACGACTCGCCAATGTCCGAGCGCACGCCCCACGTACCTGACTTACGCTACTTGGACACCTTTGAGCGGGGCTACTAATCATTCACCTGGCCGCGTGGCGGGAATCTTCGCCGCCGGGCTTACGAGCGGGAGTGTGCCAGAATTCGTCGTGAAGGGCACCGATGACTCCGTGTAAAGCTGGCCACTCCCATACGAAGCTTTCGCAGCGGGCGCGATGTAGGGATGCGCCTCGGTGTTGAAGACGTCTAAGATACACACGTCAGTAATCGTGCTTTCCACGGCGAGGAATCGTAAATGGCAGTACTTACACTCGTCCAAGCTGATGTGGCTGGGATCGTCGAACTTGAGGTAAAGGTACTTGAGCACCTCGGCGAACCAGAAGCTCTCCATGTCGTCAACGAATCCACCGCCGTCGGCTGCGTTCACGTTGTTGATCGGTGCGTACGCGACGGTGTCCGTCTTGAGGTACGTCTCGAGGCTCTGGTACGCGGAGACGGCGCGGTCGTAGTAAGTGGTGTTGCCCGTGTACCGCCACGCGTAGAAATTGGACTCGAGCACCTCGGGGCGCATATAGTAGTACGAGGTTGTGATAAAGAAGCCGTGTTGGTTGTAGAACGCTCGCTGGGCCGCGGTAGGGGTCGAGCCGGTGTAGTTGCCGTCGCTCGAGAAGTAGCCGAAGGACTCCGGGCCGATGCCGGTGCTGAACGTTCGAGACATTAGATGGAAATCAGGAAAACGGCAGAGCAGAGAGACGTACGCGGTACTCGCATAGGTGTTCCAGCAGCCCTCGTTCAGATCGAGACCTAGATCGACGATAGTCTGATTGTTCAGAAGCCTGCCGCCCATGATCCAGTTGCCCGCCATGAAGCAGGCCAAATGGGAGCCGATATGACGGATGGTACCACTATTGTCTTGATCGGCGAGGTACGTCTAGTTGCCGACAGTGGATTTCTAGTTAGGAAGGATACGGTGAGCGATGCTGCAAAGATACGAGATACACAGACCACAATACCCTCAAGAGTGTCTTGATGGACGAGTCGACGGCAGTAGCCCAGTTGTCCGCAAAAGTGTCGTCATCGGTGTTGGTTAGCCGAGGATATTTGATGAGGTACTCGAGGTAGCTGTCCGACCCTCCACCCCATGTCTATATGGGCGGTCAGTGCTCCAGGATCTGGAAGCATGTAAATTATAACACTCACGACGTAAGCCCCAACGGGCTCGCTCGTGACCGGGTCAACACCCTGGGCTGGGAAGCCGGGAAGGGGCTTGGGCTGTAGGAGCATTGTTCAGCCCCAATGGGTCTAGACGAAATCATCCACGAGGACGACTAGCCTGGGCGATGATGGCCCTCACGGTGTTTTCTGCGAGAGCACGGTAGGTGTCGTTACCAGTATAGTTACTGATCGGGAGGCGATTCCACCACGATGTAAGCGTTCGACAACAACTGAGATGCCGACGAAATGAACTTACGCAAGGCGAGACCACTCCAACGTGAGCTATTGACAGAGAACAAGCGTTAGTATGTGCCAATCCTGACTCCGCGATGCAGCTCCGAACTCACCGTACCAGCTCCCGCAATGCTGTTTGTCCCGTTACTTGGGACGGTCGTGTTGATGTTGATGGTACCGTAAGGAACGGTGTTGCCCTACATAAGTCCGTCAGCTTCGGTGTCAGCGTTAGCGTGCAATCTAGCAGAATCTTACACGAGACCAAGCGAAGGCGAGCCTGTCGGCAAGGCTCTGAGCCTGCGTGACGAGCACGGGGTACGCCTTGTTCGACAGCTCGTACGCACTAAGCAACCCTCCAACATAACGAATCGTAGTCTCAAAGATGCTGTTGTTCGTTTGTTCGTAAACACATCATTGCGAGGGCGAAGGCGAAGCAGAGTACTAACCTGACGGTACTCCCAGAGTGGTCGCGGGTGAAGTCGACAGTTGCGGTATGGTTGACCGCTTGCTCGAAGAGATCCTACACGGCATAGATAAGTGCCCGATTCGCACGCGCTTCGAACGTGGCCGGCGCACCGTCTCGCCCATAATAGCCTATCGTAACGGAGTCAACGGCCGAACGTTACGCTGCGTGAGGAAACCAGAACTCACAAGGGTAGTAAGCGCATCCACAAGCGATGCATCCCAACCATTCCGACCATCGGTCCAACTCTTTGAAACTGGGGTGAGGTCATCATGGGGGTAAGCATACTCCCTAAGTAAAGAAGAGACATAGTATTAGAATAGTGCAACAATGCGTCGAGGGTGAAAGCTCACATGTACGCGTTCCAGCTCGTCAGGAATATGTCCTTGACGTTCTGCCTGTGTTCCGAGGCATCTGATGGTAGGACCAGATCTGGGTCCTGGATGCTAGCGGCGAGGCCACCAGAAATGCATGCAAGTGCAACAATGAACTTCGGGAACGACCAGGATACGATGGCGATCATTGGGTAGGCGATGGTGAATCTGCAGAGGAGAGGAGAGGACGCGATAAGTGGCCGTCGGACCGGCACACTCAGCACGACCTTTTATGTGGTAAGGAATGGCCGTCCTCCGAGCCTCGGGGGGCCGCGGTCGTTGTACGGTCAGTTCTCACGGCCCCCAACAGCGTCGCCTCGTCTCGCGCTCCAAAATCGCCTCGAGGTCGGGACATCCTTTCTGCAGTTATTTTGCTGCTTCGGATGTCAGCCGTGCGTCGCCCAAACGGCTGCGCTGGCGGCCAGCTGGACTCGTGATGCAACGTACGCATGGTTGAAAGGACGAACACAACCCTGAAAGCGTGGATGGGACCTCGGATAGCGGGCGGATGGCAGCTGACTGCGGTCTCGAAAGTCGATTGCAGATGTGTCGCGCGCACCGTGCTAAAAACGACAATGGCTTTATGAAACTCTGTGGGAAGCGTCGATAAGAGTTGGGTGGAACATGGAATATGAATGGCCAACATACACTTGCCGTCCCACGGGAGCGCTGCGCAAGGGCCCTTCTGAGGGAGAGAAAATGCGCCAGGTCGGATGGTGGTGAGGGGATGTGGTCAGCCCAGCTGTTGCTCACACGATCGGATAGCGGGCTAAAAGTGGGGTGGTGAAATAGGCTTCAGCACTGATGCCCGTGGTGTCTTTCGGGTGGTCGAAGTCGTCTCTAAAGCAAAAAAGGCTACATCAGCGAAACTGTGTCATAAGCACTGCGAAGAGAACGAACTCCTCCTTGACATGGATATTTGGCCATTGTAGACGAACGGCGGGTAGTACGCAGCTCTGTGGGCTATCCCGCCATCATCGAACAACCTACGCAGACAGCCCGATTGTCAGGCACGTCTGTAGACGGGTGTCAGGGAGTCGACAATAAGCCAACCTTGTTCTGAGCCTAAATCTTATATCATCTTCTCGCTCATGATCCGGGAGAAACGAGCACCGCCGAGAACGCTGCCCGTGCTGCGGCCGGCCAATGGTCGAGGTTCGCGACGAGGACAGAAGCCATGAACGGATCGCTCGGGTTCGTCAGCTCCACAAATCCAGGCTTCCAGACGGGGGTTTCTCCGCAATAGGGCTGACCAGGAGACCTCCCCGTGTGGCTGAAAACTTGTACATTCTCGAGCGCGTTGCGAGTCTTCGCATCCGTCGTGGAGCTTGCGCTCCTTATTCTCCACAGTCGCGGTCTTAAATAAGATCTTCATTTCAGATACACGTCGGGAGTGAATCAATTGTTTAGAGGAAAGGTCTGGCGCACCTTGTCATAAATGTGTATGCCACCAGCCGGTGGTGCCCGGGCAGCCTACAGCAAACGACTCAGAGCTTCGACGACAGGGCCATTTCGCGTGGCAGGAGAGGTCGGCGATTCCGTCGCTACAGTGCCATCGCAAGCAATACCTGACTCGATTCTTCAAAGACTCCATCCTGAACAAAGAGTGTGTGGTGGTGGTGGTGGTGGTGGCTCTGGATGTACAGTGTACAGTGTACACGCTACGAAGTTAGACGCCAGCATCGTCCTGCGCGTGACCCTAAACCATAAATGGCAACTTCAATTGTACCGCAGCAGCCGGCCCGGGCCCTTGTGGCAAGTTCTTGAACTTGAAGTTGGTTGCACTCGTAAGTTACGCTCTTGGCGTCGACCCTCATCGATTTTCTGGATATATTTCCACTGTACGCAATGCAGGCACCCACCTAGGTCGTACAGGAATCAGGCCGTCATCATCCCCACCCTTCGCTGCCGGTACCGCTAACTGCAGTGTGGAAGGCTGAATGGCCCAAAGGACGGAAGAAGTGGTAGGACTGCCGCCTCGGCAGTCCTACCATTCAATGAAGGTTCCTGCAGAACGGCACAGCATCTCGATGTCACTGTCTCTGGTTTTCAGGTTAGTGCCCAAGATGCCTCTCGATAAGGCGACGTCGCTAAAGTTTCCGACCGTTTTCCAACGATGCTACTAGAATAACCAATGCTTACATGCTTCGGAGTCCCGCTCGTGGCTTCTATGTTATAACTTGACTCGGCGAGCCGAGACCTGAGCAGGTTCTATGAGCTGGTGTGTGGTATATTTCTTCGAAATGTTCTTGTCAGCACAGCGCGCGTCCAATCATCGCACAGACGATGCGGACCCACATTTCATTTGACCTCAGTGCCGGCTAGAAGGTCCTAGAGGTTCGAACTGTACCACATAACATGTAATAGTGGTGCGACTCATCCCATGCCTCGTTTCTAGCGTCCACAAGCAGTGTCCTAGGGTGCCACTGGCAGGGGCAATCCGCCGCATAATGCGATACGTCATCGCTGTTCTGTAGTAGGTGTTTCGCAAAAACTGTGACTCGCATTCTACACGGGGTATTTTCGCTGGCACATCTGAGATGCATTGAACTTACGACAGAGGGGAACACAATTGCCACATGGAATGGTAACAGCCGGTGAGCGTTAGGCGTAGTAACGCCGAACATACCGCATGCTGAACCTGTTACATTTTCTGTGCAAGACCTGTACAGAAGCGTGCCCTCATCGCAGAACCCGAGTCGGCTCCAGTCGTGGGATGCAAGCATGCGAGTCGAGAGGTGTGGTTGGCACCCACTCCTGTGCCGTACGTCACCAGTATGAGGTACTCCCGGCGGGACAAGCTGTAAGTTGCATTCGGATCTGACATCGTTCACTGTGCGGAACTCATATGATCCACTCCAGGGACTACGGAGATGTGCGAGTGATCGAAACGGTTCCGCCGCTTAACGGGATCAACTTCAGGCCAGTATCCGCCGAAATCGTCCTCCTGAAGCGTTGATTGACCGTCGATCTTGTTCTCAGACCGGACACACTTGGAACGCTGGGCTGGAAACCTTACGAGCACCCGGAGGGGTCGGTCTACTTCCGTGCGGAGGTAGGTTGTCACCGTCCAATAGACGAAAAGTCTCGAAAAACAATGATCTCACTTCTCCACAGAACTTCTACACGAACCTATGGCTGTACGACGCGGCGACCCTCGAAGCGATCTATCAAGTGGTCGAGAAGCTCCGTGACGAACTCACTGCGCATCCCCAGTTATCCGCCCGAGATATCGAGGTCGGGATCGATTAATGGCGCCTAACTCACCATATGCTCTCAGGTCTGCCGCTACAGATCCACGCAGGTCCACACCCACGGCACCGTCCTTCGTCCCTCGTTTGCTCATCTATAGAGCAACCTCCAGTCACCCTCCCCAGCACTCCTATTCCGACACCTGCTGGCCATGCCTTGATCAATGCCTTCATGGACAGACTACAGTGGCAGCGCCATCCAAGTACTCCGCCTCGGACGTGATTTCCAAAGCTTGCGGGCAATCATCGTTCATCTCCCATGACAGACTGTTTGTCAGTTTATTGTAATGCAGTGCGCGCGCCACTCATGCCCCCAACAGCTGCCCTATGTTGATATATGAGGTCAATATTCGCGGGATCGGTGTTGGTACTCGTCACATCGGGTACGTCGCTCGTGTCCACCGCATACAAGTATCAAAAATTGACATTGTCCTCACTGTAGACCGAAATCATTATCAATACAGCACAATTATACCGGCGACGACTGCGAGATGTATGCAGGACCCAGGTTGGGAATGCAATTGAGAGGCACCAGTAGCCTCGTCGCATGCGCAACCGCGACCCGTCTGCCCCATCAAATACTTGTCGACTACTGCCCTACATGTGCCCATACTCCCTCATCTGCCTCCCAAAGTCCATATGTCGCAACTTATTCGGAGACACTTCTGTCCCCTTTGCCACTGCTCCCGCCGCCCCCGGCCCAGCACCTGCATCGTCTTCCTCATCGACCGCATCTGCGAATCGTGCCCCAGCGAAAGCCGAGCCCTCGGCCTCCGTCCTTGCGGCGCAGCGAGTCGACTGTGCTCAGCTCGCAGAGGACGTGCGCCGCCAGACACGGTGCTTCTCCGCTCGAGTTGGGGCTGCCCCTGAGAAGTCTGTGTAGAATCCACAATCGAGGAGCCTCCGGGCTGGGGTAACGCGCGTTTCCACAATGGCACGAACTTCGATCCTAGAGCTGGCACCGGCTCAGACTTCCGGTGATCGAAAGAAGACACAGTCGGCACAGGGAGCGCACGCTTTGGAGGACTCCGGGGAATGACTTGGCTCTGGTTCTGACTTTGCGCGGACGCCAAGTCGAATGACCCCGAGGAACGAGGAAGTGGCAGTGGACGAGGGGGACTGGCAGATGCAGATGAAAATACACTTGCCGCCTGGGATACGTCTTGCCCGGAAGGGATCCGAGTGATAAAATTTGATGGGGGGTGTGGAGGAAACGCGTTTGGAACGGAATGTGTTGGTCGATGCGCGCCGACGAACGGACCAGGGGATGGCGTTGGTTGTGGCGTTGGAATCGTACCGTTAGTTGGTGGCGCCGGAAGACCGCGTGGAGACGGTAGCGGTCGTCTTATGGAATGCGGGGTACCGATTTGAGGGGACGCTGGAGAGATTGGGGAAGGATATGGGTTAGCTGGGTGAGTCTGACTATGAGGCTGGGGAGAAGGCGGCGGACGGGGATAATATGGGTCACATTGTGGGTGTGTGGCCGACATGGGACTAGGGGGTTGAGCAAGCGAATACGATACAGGATTGATCGCGGACAGGGGACGCTGCACGGGCGGTGCGTATGAGTGAGGCTGCTGTGGAGGGAGCGGGCTGTATGATCGCTGCTGATAGTGCGCAGGGTGTTGGTGTTGGGGCTGCATCCTGGAGTCGTAGGCTTCAGGTGCCTGAACCTGGGAATAAGCATACGCCGTCTGTTGGTGATACGACGAGTAGCCAGGTTGTGCCATGTTGCGCAGTAAACCCCTTGTACGGGACGCTGTTGGAGCTTAGGACGAGGAACAATATTGGAAATGGCTCTAGTCTCACCTCAGTCACCTCACATAAACGTACAGCCGAGTCTCCTAGCAACGCACAAAAGGATTCTGCCTTCCCAAACACCAACCAGAATTAATCGCAGCCGATAAACGTTCTCCGAGAGGCAGAGTTCTGTCGCTGGCTCCTTGGCCCTTGAAATCGTCGGAACTTGCGCGCCAAGAGCAATTCTACTGTTCAAAAAGGCATAGGGGGGCAGACAGGGAGCAGATAGAGCCTGAGGTAATCGCCACAACAAGGAGGAAAAAGGTAAAATCCAGGAGGAGAGGGTGGTGGCGGTCGAGACGAAGGCCGCGGCCGAGGCGACTCGGAATTCTTCGCTGGTCGGCAATTGCCGGCCCGGCAGAACTGCGCCGGAGCCGTTCTCCCCACCGCGGCCGTGCCAGACTGCCAGACTACCACTGGCAGTTGTATACATCATGTTCAAGTTCGTTCCTATTCCCAAACATCCTAGGACTACAGTAGTCTCCCTAGACTAAGTTAATGAATATGCTAGAACATCGTTGCTTGAGGACATCATGACTCGAATTGGATACAGTGACTGCAGTGCAGCAGTCTGGGCTAAGCATTAGGCATTCACGAGCCTCCAGCCTATGCTGCCAGCCCCGTCATATTGGTATCATCTCAAGCTGGCGACAGCCATTCACCATTAGCACGAGAACGTTTAGAAGGCACAAACATCGGTTTTGCGCAGCCCAAGCCATTCCGACAACGTTGGTACTCAATTCAGCCACACGAACGTCGACCTCGTCGGGATATCGGTGTTTCTCGCCAGGATCTCGAGGTTCCCCCCGCCGTCCGTCCTTTTCAGCATGATCGTGCCTGCGCTCCCCTCGACCCCGCTCGCGATCAAAAACTCGTTCTCCGGACCGCCCAGCTCCATCCCGCGGATCTGGTCGAGTCCCGTGAAAACGAATCCGACAAGTTCGAGCTCCGGTTCGACGCGGAAAATCGTGATGGCCTCTCCTCGTGGGTCGAGTGGCGGGGACCCGATGTTGCGATTCGACACGTAGATGAACGGCTCTGGGAATGACGGAGATGCCTCAGCAAGCTGAATCTCTGCCGCCCTCATGACAGCGCCCTGAGGAAGACCTGGGGGGATGACACTAAAGTTCGCGATGAGAGGGCCCGTGGTGCCATTCGGCGCGGGCGGGATTTCTTGCTGCGTCAACGTGCTGGCAGTCTCGTGGAGCGTGTAGAGAGTGTTTCCTGCAACGTAAACCATGCAATAAACCACCGCTATATGCTCAACGTGGTTGAAAACATACCTCTGATTGCGATGTGGCGCGGCCCGCTCCCGGTTGGCTGGTCGATCTGGCCTTGAACCTTGAACACGCCCAGGGCCCCGTCTTCGACCAGCCTCCAAACTTTATCGGCGCCCTGGATTTCCCATTAGTGCCGCGCGGTGTGCTGGACATGCCCGATTACGGCCAAAATACTCACAAGGTCTGGTATGAACACCTCGTTCCCGTGCTCAAGGACCATGTGCGGGTGAGAGACGGGGGCGTCGAAGACGATAGGTGTAAATGAGGAGACAAACTCAAGAGGGTCCTCCACTTCAGTAGGAACGACAAGCGCATTGCCGCCATCGAACTTTGTTTGGAGAATATCAAGTGGTGCATGTTGTCGAGGACAGGAAAATTGCTTACGTTCACAACCGCAACTTGGCCTGTGGAGAGGGGAGCAGTGAATGCTGGTCGGTCTCCTTCCGAGCTGATCGTGTCGATAGGGGCAGACAGAGCGCCATCCTGACCGATCGTGAAGGACTGTAGACCTCCGACTGGCGAAACTTCGTTGACCGAGCTGCGGGAACCACATTCAATCCGCAATCGCACACGGCTACGAAGGGGATACAACGTACTACAGGATATTTTTGTTGGTGGGGTGCAGAGATATCCAGGACGCGTTACCTCCGGTAGGAGACTGGTTGAGGAGCGTGAGGGAGTTGGTGTCAGAGTTAAAGAGGTAGGACACGATGAAGGGGGCGAACCCCCCTGAGAGGATGGTAAAGTTGACCATAGTAGGTCGTAAAAGTTTGCCGAACTTTCAATCGAGAGCGTTGACCGCGATGGAGGGGACAGACCGTTGGTGGTGAGACCCCTCATATATTTATACAAGGATGAGGTCGGACAATGGTGATGAGGAAAGGATTGAGTAACGGAAGGAAGCAGCACTCGGCTGTCCGTCTAGCGATTCGAACCCCACGCGCAGGTCACGATGCTGCCAGGGCCATGAAAGCGGTCTAAAATCAGCTAATGGCTCGTCGCACGTTTTGCGGAAAGCTCACTTTGGTCTTCAGGACTTCGACCACCGTGGAATCTTTGCCGCGTCCTCGGAGAACCCAGTGGCACGTTCAAGTTGCCATTTGGGATTCGGCTGGCGAGTCTTGGCATGAACTCTAGGGTTGAACGTAGGGTTACGTAGCTATCGGAGAGTACGAGAGCGGTGGGAGTATATGTCGGTGCAGGCTGAGGTAGAGTGGCGTCCCGGGTGCAGGAGGCTGAAAGGCCCGCGGCGAGCGAGGTGGTTGTCCAATGTCGAGTGCGTATGTTGGGCGCCTAAGCTGCCGCTGTCAAGTTACTTACACAGCCGCGAAGGTGCGTAGGCGCTAACCAGTGACTATGACTCACTCTGTCGCCGACTCCCACCAACAACCTGGTCCCGTCGGTCCCAGCAAGTGTCGCCCTCTGGGGAACTTCTGTCGCTTACCGGGCATTGTAGCCATACAGTATTACATGCGCTTGTCTGAGCGCCGTGACCATCGAGTAAGTATCTCTCCTCTACGCACTTGGGTGTTCTCGACATGCCTCCTTTGATCACTTTATATCCTTCCTACAAGCAAACCTCGATGTTTGCAAGAAGATTCAAGAACTCAAGTGGTAGTGGTCGGACAACTTGAGACGCACTCGAGCAAGAGTGATCGATCGATTCCCTTAACCATGCTCGACGCCGCGCGCCACCGTGGTCGGTCGACTCTTGCGACTTCTGACCCGATTTTGGTGCTTGTCGCTAATATCTCACCTTGCAGGCCACTAGCACACACTCAACCTCATGTCGTGCCCGAAGCTCGAGTCGATCGTGATTCATATCTACTTCCGTCCACCATGCAACACGTCAGAGCCTCCGAATGTCCCCGCCCTGAGCCTCGCAGGCATCGGTATGCTCTCCCAAGCGTCAAAGGCTCTTTTGTGCCGGGTCAAGATCTGCCTGTATGACCTTCCTTGCGTGACGTTCAACAACGTGCGCATGCTGCGGCTACAAGAGTTCGACAAAGCGATCATTTGCCGTGGACAAGTTCCCACCCGGGAGGAGGTCATGCCGGAAGCTGCTGAAAGTCAAGCCCGACTACGATCTGATGCGGACGTTCGATACAATATTAATCTCACATTCGCGCCACACCACAGTTCGAAGGCTGCCAGTCCCTGACCCTCCAAACCATCTCGACGGAATATGTTTTGCGCAGGCGCCCTACCAGCTTCTGCTGTTTCAGGTTTCGACAATTGAAATATACCGAGCCAATTCGTTGGTACTTACACCAGTGAGGACGACGTAAGGAGCTAGAAGATTATAACATTGAAAACATGACTGACTTCGGTGACGGCGGGAAATACCTAAGCTGGACACACACTGCTTGGCCCGACGTTCACTTGAAGTCGACTTGGAACACGACTGCTTACACATTATCATATATGCACACTGCGTAGTACGACACCACGAAACAATGCACCGTCGACTTCTGACAAGAAACCCGAGCCGTACTCATACGGCTATCTGTGGTGAGCACGGACAACATACAAAGATGCAAACAGGGAGACCCAAATCACCATCACAATCCGTCGTTACCATTCACATCCTATACCTCTCGCCGGAGAAGTACCCGTTGCTCCGAAACCCCTCAATCTCCTTCACATCCTCCTCCCGCATGAACGGGCAGTAGAACTCGCCTGTCCTGCCATGCTTCTTGTACAAGGCGCGTTCCAGCTCCTTCATCGCAGCCTCTGACGGCATCGGCCGCCCATCGCTCGCCATACACTCCAAGAAGCCGCGCACGTCGTACAACTGGCCCGTGCCGAGCTTCCGAACCGGTTCCCTCCATCCTGTCACAGCGCTTTCGGTTGTTGGAACGGCGTCGCTGGTACCGGACTCTTCTTCAGACGTGAAGTGCACAAAACCCCACATGCTCTTCTGGTTTTTGGAGAAAGGAAACGGGGACGCGCGAGACACGATGAACGCCCAGAAGTCCTTTTGGCCGCGAGGGATCATGGGCGTAAGGAACGGCACAGACACCACCGTTCGTTGACCAAACTTCTCGTCCGGCGCACGAACTCCTCTGTGGAATGCGGAAAATCCCAGCATAGGGTAAGATGAACCTCTCTGGTCGTGGTCCTCCTGTGCATCCTTCCATGGGAGTACATCAATCAGCGCCTGAATGACTTGCGCTGGGGTGAAGAAGGGCATGGAGGCGCAGGCTAGATCGCGGTTGTCCATCACGTTGACAAATGTGAAGGCGGTGGGGTATGGGTTCGGCTTCTCGATCGTGAGGAATACAGGATGGACGAGGCCTTCAAGAGACTTGAAGCAAGATGGCTCGTTTTGCACTAGGGCGAGTATACGTGCGTCGGTGATGGACGAGCACCCAATGATCACGAGACGACGAAGAGTTGGAGCTGCCTCAAGGAGTTTGGAAATGTCCTCAGCGACAAGGACACTGTTGAATGAAGCATTCAGAAATGCGATTTCGCCACAGCCAGACAGAACCTTGAGAAGCTGGAACCCCGAGAGCTGGAAGTCCGAGAGGTCGACCCTAGTGTTCTCCTTCAACTCCGACAGCACGCGAACGAGTAATTGGGTGCCAAAATCAGGGAACGGGTTAAGGTCGCGGAGAATCTTCTTGACCTCTTCAGCCTTCCCCGGGAGCCAGATGAGTCGCTCAAGGTCCCTTGTGTCCGCAGTGTCAAGAGAGTGCTTCACGGCGGCATCAAAGGTCAATGCCACCAAGGAAGGAACAACGGATGATACATTGGCCACTACGACCTCTGTCATTGTCGTTGAGGAGGCGGGCGAACGTCGAAGGTCCCGAAAACGAACGTGGGGCCAAGCCTCTCGTAGGAGGTCTGCGCTGATGACGGGAACGTCCTTGAGACCCTCGATAGCCCGTGTTAATCTATCAGAGGGACGAGAATGCTCTGAATCGGCCGCGTTTTAATATCTACCCGAGATACATTGAATAAGGACTCACGAGCCTCCTTGTCGCTTTTGGTTTCAGTATCGGTCTCATCTACACCTTCATCCCTCTTCTTGCTGCTGCCCACAGGCGGAGAGGGTTCGTACTTACTGATGGAATAGTATGCGCTCAGGTACTCGTATGCATCAAGAACATCTTTGGCTTGTAGGAAACAGTACGGGGGGCGGTTGCGTTCGGTGATATCGAGGATAGAGATGCCATCGTTGTTGTCTGAGTGATTCCAGGGAATGTGATCAGGAACAATTGAACTGAATAGGCCGCAACTACTCACCTTCATCCCAACAACCCATCCAAGCACACAAAACAGCGTTTTCCGAAGTCCAACCGGAAGTGTACACCGTCTGATCGGCCTCCAGATCCGTCATCCACGCCGAGCCCAAGAGAGATGCGGTATAGGGGCAGGGAATGCCTGGAATTTTGGGCTCTTCGTAGCCATATCCGTATTGTCCATCAATGGTCCGGAGTTCGGCACGGACCACGGCGGCATTCTCTGGGTGGCTCATCAATGTGATGAGACGACGCATGGCGAGCAGCGGGAGACTGCCACAGCACCACTGGTGGTGGAATCCTGCTATGCAACGTCTTTGTCCGGGATCGCCAGACTGAGCACCGTGAGGGCGAACACGGGCGATGAGGAAAGCTTGGTGTCTCTGGCCCATCAATCGTATTTACGAATGATGGATGAGTGCATAGGGTACTAGTACTGGGGAAGGCGGTGGCAATGGTTCAAACGGGGTGAGTTTGAGGATATGGTGATTATATGGGTGACGTATGCTGCTGTCCATGTTGGGCAAGACTCAAGAGGCATCTCCTTTCATCGTCTGCGTTATCCCTCATGCTGCCGCGCTGCTGATGGTCCTAACTTTGTTTCCTCCCCAGATGATAGTTGCACCTGCTGGGTATGCTGGACAATGGAGTGAAGTCAAAGCCTTATAGTGGGAAGACGAAGGTGAAGTGACGCATTAATATTCCAGCAGGTGGCAGAAGCAGCACCAGTTGTGTTGCGAACCGTGACAAGCTCAGTGGCTGTGTGCCCCTACGGCAAATGCCGATCCACTTCCGGCTATATCCGAAATGTAATGGTTTACCGTGGGTACTGGAGTCCTAGAGCTACGTCCACCTCTTTGTCCTTCCGAGCGCAATACACGCATTCTCTGCTTCCACAACTCGCTCTGTTAACGGAAAATCCTGGGTTGGCAACTTGAACTCCTCTTCTCCCCCACTGCCATGATTCTCAACACAGTACTAGTCAAGATAGGGACTTCGTTCTAGTGCTTTCATGATTCCGCTCTTCGCCCACTACGAAACCAGTCCTCGATATATCTGAAAGTTGGGGAAGGGAGCCTGGCATTCTCGTGTTCAAATGTGGTCTCTGACTGCCATTTTTCAAATTCCAACCCAACAGGCCAGATTCACACAAGGGACCGTCGCGCGTGCAATAGGAAGATGCATGTACGTTATATGTATTCGTCAGTAACCTCCTGTCGCTCAAGCTCATTACTTTTCCATTCCCGCTTCAGAACTGGACATGTCCCCCGGATGACGTAGAGTCAAGTCACCGGCTGGTATACATAACAAGGTGCCACTCCTCGGGATCGCGCCGTTACTTCGCCATAATGTCTGGCAAACAATTAGGAGCTGCAAGCTGCCATCGTGGACCCTGCTTCGTTTTCGGCGGTACAAGGCTAGCAGTTACTAGGCAATGCCTCACACCCGCATGGCGTCTCGGCGGCTCATCTCACGGTGCTCGTATTGAAGGCATCACATCCACGGCCCTGCAGCTGAGAAGATGTCTTTGATCTCAAGTTGAGCCATGCGCATTGCTGATACCCGTCATTGCTCATGTAACCCCGCTCGTTTGGACACGAAGTCCCTATTGCTGCTGGCTCGGCAAGCCTCATGCTCGGCTGCGTAGATATTGGGGCTGAGTACATTGTTCAACCAGGAGGCAATGGGCTCGCGGTACGGAGTGGCAAGTGAGGGTCAACCCCTATCTGCTATCTTGGGCTTCGTGGCGTTGTCGTGACTCGACTGGGCATACCATACATCTGAAATTTGTTGATGTGGGTGGTTTCGAGCTGACATCTCACCTTGGCGCGGCCACCATTCGCATTCCAAGGTGGCTCTTCTGAATGACAGTTCATGAATCACGCAAGAGTAACAATGGGTTGTCCGGCCCACCTTCGTACAAAGGATGCTGCGTATTAACTGCACCCGAAGAAGCTGTGGACGCAAAGGGCGGCCACGCTGACCGTACTGTCGTCCCTGGAGACAAGGCGAACGTGAACTGAATAAGTACTAGAACTTTAGTTGACGGCATTGATTGGGATCTTAACAGCATTGGCTGGTGTGCTATTGTCACAGTATCATTTCTACTGCTACTCCCAGGAGTCCCACATGCATGACGGGCTTCAGTTTTACTTCGAGGGCTATGTAGACACAATACTTCACATCAAACAATGTAGTAGGGAATGCATCTCCGTCTGATGCTCATGTCACTTTCGATCCCTCCAGGTCGGCAAACTCATAGAGCGGATACTATTGTACGTAAATTTTTGTGCCAGGCTCATGCGAAAGGCCGGGGGCACTCGACTGTTGTTTTGTAGTCAGTCAAATCCCGTCAAGGAATGAATGGGTCGGGATGTGGATGTAGTGCCAGGTACATAGCCTGCTAGAGTACCTTCAGTAACATTCAAGGTGAATTTTATGATTGCCCTACGAAGCGATCAACGGCCATCTCCCTTGCCAGTCAAAGAACCTACCAACCATAGACTCACATTGACCCCGTACCAAAGGATCCTTGCACGAGTACGGCCTTTTTTATGCAATGGAAGTTGTGCAATATCGCAAGAAGCCCGTCAATCAACGGGTGTTACAGTACATAAACTGAATAGCATGCAAGGAAGTGATGACAGCAGGACGGAGAACAAATCATCAAGATAATGAGCAACCGCGAGTGTTTGAGCCCATCACCGAGACAAGCATAGGAACCTGTAGACGAGATACAGCTGTGCAGTTAGAAGTTAACGCCTCGAGATGCGTGGACACGGGGGAAAACCTACCAAGGTGTTGGACTTTGAGCTAATAGGGTACGGACTTATCCAGACATGAGGCTATGCGACCACATGGCGCTTAGTCAATGCTATGCATCTTACTTATCATATTTAGGTTTCTCTCTCATACTATTGTTGTAGAGGTCCGGAGACGTCTGGAATCTTCTTGGACAATCCATACTGCTCTAGAATAGTCTAGGTAGTTCTATGCTTACTCACTCTACAGTGCTATATTGCATAATCCTTGACTCATTGTCTTACTCATGCATACATGTGACTTCTTTATCGCTTACTCATGCACTCCCTACTGTAGTATATAAGGACTGCATTCTCTGCTCCTGCTCTTCAGTCATTCACTCACTGACTGAAGAGTAAGTACTATACTTGCCTCTCTTTTACTTGTAGTTACTGACTTTACCTTAGTCTCTCTGTGTTTGACTTACAGGTACTTGGTAACTTACAATATAGTCGTTCACTCACTGACTGAAGATCTCTCTGTGTTTGACTTACAGTCGGAACCCTTGCCCTCACGGCCTCGAGTTCATCACCAAACCACACGGTCCTCTTCAACCAAACGAAATCCCTGATGGCCCGGGCCAGATTGTGATGTGCGACTTCATCACTGGACTCCCAGAGGTGGATGGATACAACGCGCTTTAGCTCAATCCTGATCGGCATAGAAAGATGATACATCTTATTCCTTGCACTGAGGAGATCGACGCAGAAGGAGCTGCTGACAACTTCATCTGAGAACATTTTCGTCTTCATGGGCTGCCACGGAAGATCATCTCTGATCGTGGGCCCCAGTTCTCAAGCAAGCTCTTCCGTGCTGTACTCAAGGGACTCGGCATAGAAAGCGCAATGTCCACAGCCTACCACCTGCAGACAGATGGGCAATCGGAACGATGGAACCAGGAGATAGAGGCGTACCTTCGTATGTTCTGCTCGTGGCGCCGCAATGACTGGGTCAAGTGGCTGCCGATTGCAGAGTTTGCCTTTAACTCGCACCAGCACTCGTCAACGGATTACTCGCCGTTCTACCTCATGTACGGCTACAAACCCCAGTTCCACATTCCAATGTTGCCTACAGCAGTGCCTGCAGCTGATGAACGCCGGGAGGAGTTGCGACAGGCGTGAGAGGATGCAGCAGCGGCCTTAACTCTAGCAGCTGAACGGATGAAGGAGTACTATGATCGGTACGTCCGTGACGCTCCAGAGTTCAAGGAAGGCCAGAAGGTGTGGCTCGACACAAGGAACTTCCGCATTCCTGGAGTCTCTCGGAAACTGGTGGATCGGTACGCTGGCCCATATCTGGTTGTATGCAAGGCGGGCAATCTGGCTTACAAGCTCAGACTCCCCAAGGACCTTGTAATCCACCCAGTATTCCACGTTTCTCTCTTGCTTCCGCACAAGGAGAGTCGACTCCCCGGTCGTCACCCGGCAGAGCCAGCGGCAATTGAGGTGGAGGGGGAGGAAGAGTACGAAGTGGAGGAAGTGTTGGAGTTGCGGCGGTATGGGCGGTGGAAGAAACTGCAGTACCTCATACACTGGAAGGGTTGGGGCCCTGAACACGACAGCTGGGAGGATGCAGTGGACCTTACAAATGCACCGCAACTCATGCAGAAATTCCATTCAACGCACGCAGAGGCGCCTGGTCCTCTCAAGAGGACTTAGTCGTGAAGGCACAACCCTTAGGAGAGGGGTATTGTCATGAATGTTCCATTCGGCGCCTGCTACCAGCGCCTTAGTCTCCTTTTCCGGACGATCTACTTCTCACGTCATACTTATTGTTCTCCGTTGCGTTGTATCTTGTCCTTTGTTCTTTAGCACAATAGCTCCTTATTGTCCATTGTTGCTATTGTTCCGTTTCCATTGTTCACCCGTGTCCATAGTTACCTATTGTCCCTGGGTTCTCATTGTCCTCTATACGTATATAAGGACCTGTACTTTGCTGCCTGGAGACCTCAGTTTCGACCTCTTGTCTCCAGGTAAGCCTCGCTGTATTTCCCTCATTAGTTACCTCACTCAATACATCTTGTCTCCAGCCCTGACCATCGAGCCTTGCTCCGCTCTCGCTGCACAAGTGCTTGTCGGTGCTCCTGCTCGTCTCGTACGTATCCCTGATCCTTACTCGACGTCCAGTCGTAACAGCAGTGGTCCCGAGATCAGCGATGGCGAATAAAACAAGGAGTCGGCTGGATTCTACAACAACTATTGGACAGAATTGGCTGTATGCCTAAGTAGCCTTCCGAACAAGAAGGGACTTGTGAACAAGTCCCAGAGGGCGAATGTAAGGGATCGGCGTCTCCTTTGGCATCTCATATGCCTTATCCGGCGATCGGTCGCTCAACGCTCTGCGTGCTCTCTCCCTTGGCCTCGACCTCCCTGCTTCGGTTTCCTATTGTTCTTCTTTCCTGTTCCTTTCCTTTCAGTCTTGCTCTCTCGGAGCTTCGACACTCCTGCGTGCTCTATCAGTCTCTATTTCCAATCTCTAGTTCTATTGTTCTCTCTACGTATTTAAATCCTGTACTCTTTGGGGACAAGCCCGAGCTCTTGCGATACGACGGCTCTACTCACTCATTGGACTTGCGTGTCTCAAGACTCTCTCGTGTTTCTGGCCCCTTCCGATGACAGCGCTCAATGCCCACGTTCAGAAGGACCGGTTTCTCACACAAGATGTATTGAGTAAGTAGATGTCTACGAGTGAAATACAGCGAGGCTTACCTGGAGACAAGAGGTCGAAACTGAGGTCTCCAGGCAGCAAAGTACAGGTCCTTATATACGTATAGAGGACAATGAGAACCCAGGGACAATAGGTAACTATGGACACGGGTGAACAATGGAAACGGAACAATAGCAACAATGGACAATAAGGAGCTATTGTGCTAAAGAACAAAGGACAAGATACAACGCAACGGAGAACAATAAGTATGACGTGAGAAGTAGATCGTCCGGAAAAGGAGACTAAGGCGCTGGTAGCAGGCGCCGAATGGAACATTCATGACAATACCCCTCTCCTAAGGGTTGTGCCTTCACGACTAAGTCCTCTTGAGAGGACCAGGCGCCTCTGCGTGCGTTGAATGGAATTTCTGCATGAGTTGCGGTGCATTTGTAAGGTCCACTGCATCCTCCCAGCTGTCGTGTTCAGGGCCCCAACCCTTCCAGTGTATGAGGTACTGCAGTTTCTTCCACCGCCCATACCGCCGCAACTCCAACACTTCCTCCACTTCGTACTCTTCCTCCCCCTCCACCTCAATTGCCGCTGGCTCTGCCGGGTGACGACCGGGGAGTCGACTCTCCTTGTGCGGAAGCAAGAGAGAAACGTGGAATACTGGGTGGATTACAAGGTCCTTGGGGAGTCTGAGCTTGTAAGCCAGATTGCCCGCCTTGCATACAACCAGATATGGGCCAGCGTACCGATCCACCAGTTTCCGAGAGACTCCAGGAATGCGGAAGTTCCTTGTGTCGAGCCACACCTTCTGGCCTTCCTTGAACTCTGGAGCGTCACGGACGTACCGATCATAGTACTCCTTCATCCGTTCAGCTGCTAGAGTTAAGGCCGCTGCTGCATCCTCTCACGCCTGTCGCAACTCCTCCCGGCGTTCATCAGCTGCAGGCACTGCTGTAGGCAACATTGGAATGTGGAACTGGGGTTTGTAGCCGTACATGAGGTAGAACGGCGAGTAATCCGTTGACGAGTGCTGGTGCGAGTTAAAGGCAAACTCTGCAATCGGCAGCCACTTGACCCAGTCATTGCGGCGCCACGAGCAGAACATACGAAGGTACGCCTCTATCTCCTGGTTCCATCGTTCCGATTGCCCATCTGTCTGCAGGTGGTAGGCTGTGGACATTGCGCTTTCTATGCCGAGTCCCTTGAGTACAGCACGGAAGAGCTTGCTTGAGAACTGGGGCCCACGATCAGAGATGATCTTCCGTGGCAGCCCATGAAGACGAAAATGTTCTCAGATGAAGTTGTCAGCAGCTCCTTCTGCGTCGATCTCCTCGGTGCAAGGAATAAGATGTATCATCTTTCTATGCCGATCAGGAATGAGCTGAAGCGCGTTGTATCCATCCACCTCTGGGAGTCCAGTGATGAAGTCGCACATCACAATCTGGCCTGGGCCATCAGGGATTTTGTTTGGTTGAAGAGGACCGTGCGGTTTGGGATGCGAACCCTTGCCGCGGCGACAGGTGTCGCAGGTCTCAACGTGATCCTTAATGAACTTTGCCATGCCCGGCCACCAGTAGTTTCGCGTGACCAACTCCAACGTCTTCGACTGCCCAGGGTGTCCAGCGGGCGGGAGGTCGTGGTGGATGCGTACAATCTCAGTGCACAGCGTGTTGTCCTTGGGGACATAGACTTTGCCTCGGTACAGTAGCAGGCCTTGCTCACTGTTCCAGTCCACCAAGTCATTCTGAAGACGCGCTGGTCCAAGTTTGTCCAGTTTACTGAGTGCCTCCACAACCTCCCGCTCACGCTCTCCGCACTCGCGGATGCGTCGAAGCAGTGCCTTCTCTGGAACCACCGATAGATGCCCTCTCTTGGCTGCCAGTACCCGGAAACGTTCTGGCTGCAACAAGACTCGACTGAGATTGTCATCTGCATCCTCATGCTGGTGGTCGGGCCGTCTCGACAGTGCATCGGCCCTACCATTAGACGTCCCAGGCTTGTGCGAGATGACAAAGTCGAATCGTGACAGATAGAGAGCCCATCGTGCCTGCCTGCGTGTGAGGTTCTGTGCTGTGCGCCAATACTCGAGGTTCTTGTGGTCCGACTGGATTTCGAACACACTGGGGAGACCCTTGAGATAGCGATGCCAGGCCTGCAGGGCACGAATGATGGCGAGCATCTCCTTGTCATAGATCTCGTAGTTGCGTTCAGCGTCGTTCATCGACTCGGAGTGAAAAGCGATGGGGTGCCATTTGCCGTCTTCCCCCTCCTGAGACAGAACCGCGCCTGTAGCAAAGTCAGATGCACCGACTTTGATGCGGGTGTTGCGGTCTGGATCATAGATCATCAGGACAGGGCTTTTGGTAAAGCAACACTTGAGCTCATCAAAGGCAGACTGCTCTTCGTCTCCCCATTGCCATGGCGCATTGCCCATGAGGCGATCCAAGGGTTTGCAGATGGCACTAAAGTCCTTTATGAACCGCCAATAGAAGTTTGCAAAACCGCGGAACTTCTGTACGTCTGTGGCATTCTGACGGACAGGCCAATCCGTGATACCCTTCACCTTCACTGGATCCATCTCTACGCAGTTCTCCGAGATGAGTACACCGAGGTATTCCACCTTAGGCTGTTCGAACTCGCACTTCTCTGGCTTGCAGAACAGATCGTTCTCCTTAAGACATTTCAGGACCTCGCGCACCAATGTGCGGTGTTCCTCGAGACTGTCGGTGAATATGAGGATGTCGTCGAGGTAGATAGTGACTTTGCCGAGTATGATGAGGTCCTTGAAGATGTTGTTCATGAGCGCAGAGAATGTGCTGGGCAAATTGGCTAGCCCAAAGAACATAACGTTCGGCTCGAACAGCCCTCGATTGGTCACAAAGGCAGCCTTCCACTCATCGCCGGCCTTAACCCGCACATTGTTGTACCCCCAGCGAATATCGAGCTTTGTGAAGTACTTGGCCTTCTTGAGTCGATCCATCAGATCCGATACCAACGGTAGTGGGTAACGGTTCTTAATGGTGATCTCATTGAGTCGCCGATAGTCCTGGACTGGACGTAGGCTACCATCCTTCTTCTTGACAAAGAAGAACGGCGATGACATCGGCGACTTCGACTCTTGAATATAGCCTTTGGCCAAGTTTTCAGTGAGAAACTTGTCAAGCTCTCCTTGTTCGCTGGGCGACAGGGGGTACACACGGGAATGGAACATCTTTGCATCGGGCACGAGCTCTATCGCATGGTCATAGGGTCCGTGTTCTGGCAAACGTTCGGACGCCTCTTTTGAGAACACATGCAAGTATTCGTGATAGTGCTTGGGTATGATTTCTTCGATGGGGCGGACTACCTTCTTCTGGTACTCTTGCTCAGCGAGTTGTTGCGAGTATGTGTATGTCGCTGAAGCAAACAGTTGCGGAGCACCATAAAGGCGTTGTCCATCCTCCCATGCATCGAGAAGAGACGTCTCAGTTCCATCCCACTGCGGCAGGAATCCTGGCGGCCAGGGCCTATCCTCCTCCTTCTCCTCAGTCATCACGGCCGCACACACCCTTCCAACCTTCCTAACCTTCTTTGCCCGTCGAGGACCACGGCACGCCGTAAGCCGTACCTCCGTATCACGCGCTTTGGTCTTGACAGGTTCAGAGGTTCTCTGGTTAGCCGGACATGTCTCTGGACATCTCGACAGGCGCAGCGAGCCACGTTCCCAGTCTACTTCAGGGTTGTGCTCGCGTAGTCAGTCCAGGCCGATGATGACATCCTCTTCTCCTATATCCGTCACTACAAAGACCACCTTCTCCCTGTGGTCTCCGATTGCCATATCCAACACGGCAACCTCTGTGATCGTACCATCACAGTTTTCCGAACTGTCGATGTTGTACAGAGGAATTGGCCTTGCCAACTTCCTCGTCGTAACCCTATTCTGTTCTACAAATCGTCTATGTAGGAACTTAGTAGTAGCACCGCTATCTACCATAGCTACAATGTCCTTATGTCGCTGCTTGCCGATTAACCGTACTGGTATATGAAAGTGTTGACCATCGTGATTTACTTCATATACAAACGACGAACCCAGTACAGAAAATCAACTATTACTACAAGAACCAGCACGCGCAGTGTCCAATGCGGTTCTAATCAAAAACCCTCTTTCTTATTGACCACCGTAAGGGTGGCGATCTTCTCCTCCATTGCCTTGAGCTGGGCCTTGAGTGTCGTGAGCTCGTCGGTACCGGATAAGGAAGAAGAGGCAGCCCATTGGCCCTCGACCTTGGGCTTTGGGCAGCGCCACGTGGGATGTCCTTTCTCTCCGCAGTTCCAGCACTCTCCATCGAACTTCTTCTTGCCCAAACCAGAGGCGGCTGCCTTTTCGCCCTTCTTCTTCCATCCAAATTGCTTTGGCCGTTCCTCCTCTTGTGCGGCAAGTTGCTGGTCCATCTGCAGTGCAACTTTCTAGATTTTGGCGAGGTCCGAGATGTCGTGCACTGTGGTCACAAAGGTGTCCTTGATTTTGTAAGGGAGTGCTGTGCGGTACCGTTTGTGCTTGTCCGTGTCACCAAACCTGGTGCGAGCAGTGATGGTGTTGAACTGACTGGTATAGTCCTTGACAGTGCCAAGCCGATGCGAAGCCTTGCAGAGTTTGGTGAGTTCTGCGACGGCCGCTTCCTCGTCGTTCGCAGCGCAGAAGTGCACCTTGAATGACCCTTCAAAGGCCGCAAAGTCCGACCACGCAACATTGCCGCTAGCCACCGTGACGATGTATGGGCCAGCCCACTCAGCAGCGCCACTGGTCAACTTGTTGAGGATCGTGATCCAGCGGATCTCGTGCGCGACTCCTTGCGCCTCGAGAAGATTGTAGTAGATGCGGGCATTAGCTACAAAGCGGAGCCCTTCCTGCGCGAGCTTTCCATTGTACTCGCGAGGGGCGACTTGGGAGAGGAGTTTGGAGACATCAAAGGGGGTGGGTGTGGCCATGGTGGGAGCGGGTGACAGTGCTTGCAATGAGGGCAAAGAGGAAGAGGACGATGAGGGTGGTGAGGATGGAGGTGTCGGGGTGTTGAGAACTACGGTTTCTCGTTTGGGTTCCTCCTCGACTGCAGGGTTTGAGTCCTCTTGCTCAGGTTCTGCTTCAATCTTGGGTAGTGCTGAGGTTGAAGCGATGGGGGAATTGGAGGTGCGGGATGTGAGCCGTTGTCTAACAAGCTCGGCAGTGGTCTGGAGGGTTAGTCCTCCAAGACGAGGGGATGTGGACGGAGTCCCAGTGGGGGTCGGCTTGCGACTTTGGGGCTGAGAGGTTGGACGTGAGGTAGGGCGGGACACAGGACAAGATGCAGGGTTACTAGTTGCAACTGCTGCCGCTTGGCGAAGAGGCAGACGTTCGGGGTCACGAAAGGCAGGTGTAGGGGGTCTGGCAATGTGTGCAAGGATAAGGGCTGGTTGGTCTTTGGTAGTGATGAGTCGAGGTGCAAGACCTTTGACTGCCTCAGGAATAGGTCTCCAAGTACGACTCCGGTGTGGGCACGGTTGTGTTACACAGACAGACCACCATTTCTTGTCCTTATCCCAGTACTCGTCCTGGACTTCAAAGGGGTGAAAGGCGTGCGCGAACTCTTTGCAAGCCAGGATGAAGTGTCTCACTTCCTATCCAGGAACAATGGATGGCTGGTGCACAACCCAACGCTGTCTGCTCAGCCTCCTCGGCCTATTGCTGTGCCTTAACCTCAAGGGACGCGAGCCCAGGGGTGTCCTGCCTTGGTGTCATGAATGCATTATGAACTACATATATAGTACCAGCCAAGTGTCAAGCCAAGCTTGACATTGCACCCCTTTGGTGTAGCTGGTTCAGCGGCTGGTCTGTTCCTAACATAATGTCAAGCTTCCAGCAGTCGAGGGTTCGACTCCCAGTGGCGCCACTCTTTGTGCTGTGTGTCATGTGATCCGGAGGGGACTGAGTTGTCCCATGGCCGGTCACATGCTTGGCATGACATAAGCAAAAGAGAAACCGGATGCTTCTGGGCACTGGGTCCTTCCGAACCTTCACAAGGCTGTCAATGGCTCTGACCCTAGGATAGGGTTAACCCTTGGGACCAACTAGTATATCTAGTTCCACGTGAGGACATGTGCCTTGGAAGGGGGGTAATGTCATGAACGCATTACAAACTACATATATAGTACCAGCCAAGTGTCAAGCCAAGCTTGACATTGCACCCTTTTGGCGTAGCTGGTTCAGCGGCTGGTCTGTTCCTAATACTTGGCTTTGTTTTGCCGCCTTTCTCTAGCCTCCCACGCCGTGAGGCAGACCACTTCTGTCAGTGCCGGGGTCTCGGGTTAGGAGCTTTCTGCGCACTGTACCACTAAAAGTGGCAAGCCTCGAGTTGAATCAAGACCACGTCCGATGGTGTGACTAGAGTGCGCACTACGCTAGGCCAACACAGAGGGTCAAGAGTGCATACCGTACGAGGGGAAAGGGAAAGGGTGTGGGTACGCCGGTGCTCGTGAAGTAGTTTCAACCTAATGTTACAACTGGCCATCGAGTAAGGACCAGGGAGACTTATGCGACGAGCAAGGGCCTCGACAAGCACTTGTGCAGCAAGAGCGGAGCAAGGCTCGACGGTCAGGGCTGGAGACAAGATGTATTGAGTGAGGTAACTAACGAGGAAAATACAGCAAGGCTTACCTGGAGACAAGAGGTCAAAACTGAGGTCTCCAGGCAGTGAAGTACAGGACCTTATATACGTATAGAGGACAATGAGAATCCGGGGACAATAGGTAACTATGGACACGGGTGAACAATGGGAATGGAACAATAGCGACAACGGACAATAAGGAGCTATTGTGCTAAAGAACAAAGGACGAGATACAATGCAACAGAGAACAATAAGTACAACGTGAGAAGTAGATCGTCCGGAAAAGGAGACTAAGGCGCTGGTAGCAGGTGCCGAATGGAACGTTCATGACACACACCAAGTTGCAAGAGTTGATCGCAACGCCCTCGACGCAAGTGATTGGAATCCTTGACATGTCCATCGCACCACCGCGCTTGGCCCTTCATGTCCAAATCCCATACAATGGCTACTCCATCTATGCATCCCACGAGAATGAAGCAGCCTGATGGGTCGTATCGCGCTATGCAGGCATAGGGGTGGAGGGAAGTTTGGATGGATGTTGGGTAGGGGGAAGTGAAGAGGTCTGGAGTTCATGCCGAAGTCAGCGACGTCGACCAGTGAAAGGTGACTGAGCTGGCCTACTTGTTATTGCCTTACTCATATCTCTACGACTAGGGCAGAGCCAGATTCTCAATGGTGAAGAGGAAGCAAGAAAACCAGAGTGGGTGGAAGGGAGCAGTAAGTAGGAGCAAGCTACATAGACTGCAAGCGCCGACGTGCGGCCAACAACCGACTCCCGAGCCACAATTGTGTTCAAGGTCGCTCTGGAATGGCCACCTTCCTCCATATATACTTACGCGCATGTTCTCTTTCATGGCACAAGAGCCGCCTAATCCAGATGAAGCTCTCTTCAAAGACCTCAAGATTCCTGCGAACTACAGAAAATACGACCAGACCACCAAAACGGAGATGCGGCAGAGGTGATACCATCACAGAATCAGTGCCGAGGTTGTAAGCATAGCCACTATTTCAGGGAATTATAATGGGTTTTAAGCTGGGACAATTATCGAATAAGATAGTAATCACCTGTAAGATCAATTCAAGTATTCTCCTGATAGCCAATGATCGCGCGCTTCACAACCCTCTTGCAATCCACTCCCAATGTTCTCCCAATCCTCTTGCAATCTCATGGAATCCTTCTTGGTCACTGCAACTGCACCGCACAGCATCCCGCTCAAGGTGCCTTACATCGTACCTCAGACATTCTCGGAGAGCGACCATCCCGATACTGTACAGGACCACGTCGGAGCTTCAATTACGGTGAGCAGCCATCATCCCGCCTGTCTTTTCATCCAAGTCCCTCATCTTTCCCCTCCCCTCCCATATGAACGGTACTAAGTTTTTTTTTCCACAGCGACCTTTCCCCCAGCATAAGGTCTGAAGTCCCGGACGTCTCAAGATACCCTCTGGTCCACCCGGGTCAAGTCGCCCATCAACCCCCGCCGGTTGTCTAGGACTCGTGCTCGCTGGGTCTAGGATCTTTCGGCTTGAACTTGGTCTTGACTAGGTTTCCTTGCTGTGGTTTAACTGGGCTCTGGGGGTCACATCTCTGCAGGGAAACTGGGGTATTGTTTTGAATGACGCTCTGGTGTCCGGTTGTGAAGGTGCGTCGGTGTTCACGGTCAGGCCCCTCTCAGTGTGCATACAGCAGTGCGTCCTATTGTTCCTCTTACGTACACATTCCCAGTTGGTGGTGGTTATTGTCACATTGGTACGTGTCTCTAGTGTCGCCATTGACTGTTTCTAAGTACACTTTTCCCTGGTGATCCAATTTCCTTGCCTTATTCTGTCTGTACTAGCACGTTGTACTATCTCGTCCCGCCGCACTGTCTTGTGGACTGAATATAACTTATTTCTTTCACTCGCAACGTGTCTGCGACCGTGTGTGGTCAAAATGACGACCGGAAGGGGCGATGGTAATGATGAATAGAAATCTATACGTACCGTTGGGTCACCCGGTATTTTCGGACAGGTTAGGACATGTCCAGTCATTGCATCGATTTTACCAAATTGCAACATCATTACAGCGGACTTGTAAGGAGCCCACTGCCGGAATAGCGGGATTATAATCCGTTATGAAATAGTCATTATAGCGTCCATCAAAATGTGATTACAATGCATTCCAACGCCGTTGCAATCAGATACAAAACGCGAGCCAAATCCGTGATGCTCACACCGTGGTAGGGACCGTGATCATGTCGCGCCACTACGAGTCCGACCCCGCGGATACTAGTACTATATCCGGACTCGCGCGAGTGTACTTTCGCGCTCTCTTGCATCTTCGTTCCGCTTCACGTCCTTGTTCTTCCTTTGGTTCCGCGTCGCTACGTCACCAGTCCCTCCGAGCATATATTACCATTGTACGGACTCCGTATCGACGCGGCTGTTTTGCACGCCTTCCTCGGCCCTTTCGCCTCCTCCTCGGCCTCGACCCACTGCGCATTATAGATCACCCGTCACTTGTCTGTGGTGAGTAGGCTTTAAGTTTTTGCGTTGATATGCTCTGAAGGCTGCAGATGTTTCAGCTGGTCTGGAGACTGGGACTGGCGTTGGCCAGCTATCGGAAGCGAGACCTAGTACGTCATCCGTTCCGACCCAGAATCAAGCAAGATGAGGCAACTGATCCGCGGCGACTGATAGAGCCCCTGAGCATGTCTCTCCTTAACCACCACGACGAACAACCCATCTTCGCGCCGCCCTCGAAGTACCGCACTCTGTCCGACCTGCCCCCGGAGCTGCTGCACGCGATAATATCCCGTGTCAAATCAAATAAGAAGGCACTGCGAGCGTTATCTCTCGTGTGCTATTCTGTGCGCGCCGTGGCTGTCGAGTATCTCTTTCCCATAGGCGTGGCTATCACCAATGTCGCCTTGATGGATGACCTTGTGTCATTCCTACAACACGCAAACCCAACCCTCGGCAAGAATATCCGGTGGCTCCGGTTGTCCGGGAAGAAGGACGACCGTGAGTTCCCCCTAACCACCGTCGACGCCGCTGTGGTGGCCAGACTACTGCCGCTAGTGCCAAACCTCACGTCCTTGCATCTCACGCCCTTCATCTACACGCTTCCTCCTCAACCTCTCTCGACCTCGGTCTCGCATGCTCAAGAGGATACCCTGACCGGGCCGTTCCACCTCCGATCCCTCACGTTCGGCTCGGGTCTCTATGCGACACAGCACCACAAATCCTCGGTTTCTGGCCTGTTCCGCATCCTCTCTCTATTCTCCGTCGACAATCTCGACCCATGGCGCTGCACCGGGGAGTTCAATATGTCGGTTCCACTCGACCCCGCAGCTCTACATAGGCCGTTACGGATCGTGAAGCTGGACTGGATGGGGGAAGATTGTGATTCCGACTGCGCGGTCTTCCTTGTGAAGGCGCTCAAGGAGAGCATAGAACCCGGGGTGCTGGAGAGCCTTGGGGCATCGTGTTGCTCAACGGCGATGGTCGCTGCGTTTGGAGAGCTGCTCGCACACGGAGGCGCAAGCCTGACGAGGCTAGACGTATCTGGACGTCCGGTAGGGTCGTCAGACCGCCGATATCATCTGAAGGACCCACTCGACAGTACGTTTATCTCCTGGTTTGGATTCAGCAATCGGTGCCCGACGTTGTTGATCATCACTGATGCCCTGTAGGTCACTGGCAAGCCCTCAACATTGCTTCGTGCCCGAAGCTCGAGTCAATAGCCATAAGCATCTACTTGGGCCGCACGTCGTACGATAACCCGCAGTCTGCGGACTTCGAGTCCGACGTTCCGGCATTGAGCCTCGCGTGCGTGGGTATGCTCTCGCAAGCCCCGTGCACACTGCACAGGGTCAATATCTCCCTGCTCGATCTGCCTAACGTGGAGAGGCTATACGATAGGCGGATCCTGCGGCTGGAGGAGTTCGACAAGGCGATCACACCTACCCGGTTTCCCGTGCTGAAGGAGGCAATCCTAGAAATCAACCTCGACTCAAATCCTGCGTGGGATCACAGTTGGGATGATATCTTCACCGGAGTACGAAGGGTCTCGCCCAGCCTACACTCGCGAGGGTTGCTCGAAGTTCGGCACAGGCGCTGCTAGGAGGTCGACTTGACCTCGTCCGGGTAAGCAGGCCGTGATGCCATGCTGCGTTGTTATATTCTGATCGTTTTGGATGTTGCAGCTGCCCCAACTTGAGGATGAATAAATACTACTTTCACATTCCTCAGCCGCGAACGCGACCCTCCCCCCAACTTCCTTCCGCTGTTCGACCCGCAGGCGTGTTGCCATTCTGCGTCCGCCTCGTTTGTACCACTGCCCTATTTTGAATTTATTTACATGTCCTCGCGCGATGATGTAGTAGGCCCTAGAACCCTCCACCGGCGGCCTTGGCGGACGTCCTCGCGTTCTAACGGAAGTACTTCCCTTTTCGAGGAGCCCGGAGGGGCCGGCTGTTCTCACCCCCCCGGGGCCGTTAACATAGTCCCAGGATGCATGTGGTGTGGGCCCATCCATCTCCTTCCATTCGCCATCGATCCATCCTTGATGAAAGACGTCGAGATGCCGCGCCATTTAATAAGAAGCACAAAAGGAAGAACACGAGAAGCCAGAGAAGCCAAGGAACCAGAACCGAGCAGGCGTTCTCGGGCTCCCCTCGCGGGTCCCACTCCGACAAATGGGCCTGTGATCATGTGCGCGCGCGCGCAGCCGTGAACGAGCACTACAGCACTCGGAGGGTATGTGGTGAAACCGTCGGCGCGGCCGTCACGGCCCATTAGTACATATGCATACCAAGGGCATTCGCTGTTCACATTCACCCTCGTCGTCGCCGGAGATTAAGAGGACCCGCGCAACGTCCCGGCACCGGGGGACCCGGCCTTCCTCGCCGGTCGCGCTCGCGCGCCACCCTTCCCTTCTGCACTTCCCGCACCCCAGCACTGCACGTGTGTGCGCACGCCGACGAGCCCTGCCCCGGACTCGACTGGCGGGCATTTACATTGCCATGATGTCACGGTCGTGTACGCCAGACGTTCCACGTAGAAGGGTATTCCGTCCCTTCGCACGCAGTGCCGCATGCCCATGTATGTTCGAATGCACCATCCGACGAGCAGCTTGGGAGGTTTGGGAGGCACGATGCAGGGGCGCATGCGCTCGCCCCACGGGTCCCTGGGCTGGAGCGACTGAGGCTCTTCGCTGACCGGGCCCGGAACTTGAAGACGGGGTCAATACCAATCCATACCATGACAATCACGCTGGCCGGGAGCGTCCGGGCGTGCTGTGGCTGTCGCCGCAGCTCGAAAGGGGGCGGCCCGCACGGGACGCAGCGCGCAACCAACCGCACACTGGTGGCAGCCGTCAGTCAAGTAAGCGTAGAGTATGACATGAACATTGAATGCGCCGACCTCACGGACCCGAACTGCCCCTCCTCGAGGCGGTAACCAATGACCATCGTCATTGTGTGCCAGTGCGTGCGATTGCGGGATCGGGCGCGCGTCGTGTCAATGGACAGCGACAGCGGACAGACCCGCGCCATACATCACGATAAGCAAGCAGGCATGTTGAGCCCTGCAGAGCGGCGGCGGTTATGCCCTCGAACGAAGCACTTTCGGCATGACGAGAGAAGGTCGCTCGCAGCCGAACACGTTCCAGTTCGCGGTGGGGCGAGCCTCGAGGGGGACCTCCGGGGCAGCAGAAGACCTGAAGCCGACAGACTATTCCCGGATTCATATGTTGCGGTGCAATTCAATGCTGTCTGGACACCTGGACAGCGTGTGCCCGAGATCGCCGCGCGTGCGGCTTCTTTCGTGACAGGGCCGAACTTGGCGTTCCCATTGTCTCCGACGTCGGTCGCGCTGCGTCCCGGAGCCCTTTGTCTTCGTGATCGTCCATATCCTGCGGGCCAGGCCGCCACGAGGGCACCACCGGGCCCGGGAGGTGCGCAGAGGACACTGTTATCCGGATGCGGCCGTGAGCATGGGCATGGGGGAACATCTGATCTACTTACGAGAGGCTTCTAAGTTCTCATTCTCTTTGGATTTGACAGGGGAAGGCCCGGCGGGCGAGAAGTCCGTACGGCTGTCTGACGGTTCATTATGGCCTAGCGAGTGACGCGCCTCGTGCGCGTAAGGTTCGCGCAGACGCCTCTAGGATTTTGTCTGCGGTCAACTTCGCTCTAGGTTTAGCCGACAGTAGATAACCAGAACTAGGGTATGACATGATACATACCAGCGAGTGAGCGATTGGGAGAAGCTGGTGAGCAAACTACCGATGCAGACCCGCCAGACGAGGTCAGCGGGCGCATGCAAGCAGCGTCAAGTGGCGTTAGCACAATGACGATGGCCGAAGGGCCCGAGCGAGGAACTCCAACCCTGATCCGCAATGGGCGGGAGAGGGGCGAAACCGCGCCACCCTACTGCCTTGAACCACGATGTTAGGACCGAGTTGTTATGAACGCAAACGCATACTTACACTGTCTTACCAGACCAGAAGCAGTATCGCGGCGGACTCGGTACGGCTCAAACGACACCTGGCCACTGCCATCGCATCGATGGTTCGAGCGGCTGCATTTCACTGGCGGTCAAATTGATTGAAAGAGGTTGAGGGGTTGATCCATGGCATGATGTGCGGAGGAACTAGCAGTATGGGTGAGAGTATACCCGGGGGCACCTGATGCCAGCAGCGCTCGTGTGCCGAGGGCAGACCCTGGCAGACCCTATATGTTGGATTGTATTAATTGAATGCGGGCATGTAAACCGAGGACGGTACCTATCTCCCACTGGAGTTCCTGGGTGTTACAGTCGCGGAGATGCCAGGAACGGTACTTCAGGGGCTTCTAGGCCAGCACTTCGGCGGTTCTTCAAATGCTGCTGGATGCATGGGCCTAATAACCCGCGCATATAGCCTGCCCTATGAGGGTAAGGAGAGAGGGGGGACGTCATGGGGAGGATCAGGCGTCGAGATGGTGTTGAAGAAGGAAGGTGGATGGCTACAATATGCACCGCCACCACGCGAGGCTTACCCGAACAGGACAACGATTTGCGGCTCCGCGCGAGACGGATGTGGGGCGAGATGTCACTGACGGGGTCCTCGGGCGCGCGCCGATTGGCCCATCCACAGCCGTGAGATGGGATTGGCTGGTGGAGGGCCGGAGAGGCCGAGGAGTGGGATTAAAGAATTCGCACGGTGATGGTAGCGCTCGGGCATGTGGGGTGAGCCCAGTCTGAGCTTGTTGCGATCTGTGGTCGACAGCTCGTGTCGCCGGTCGGTGTCCGTGTCGACCGCCTCCCGGTCCTTTATCAACTTTCCATGCACCCGCCCGCTCCTCCTCTCCTCCCGCCCTGCTGCACCTCCTGCAGTGGTCCCCTCTATCCGCCGCCCCCTCCACTCGCCCCTGGCGGCAACGACTTGTGCTTTCCCTCTTGCTTTCGCCTCCTTGCTTTCGTATATTTAATCGCCACAACACTTCTCCGCCTCCGACTATACTGCACACGCTCCCAGAACCCCCACCCTTCGGACGTCCAAGCTAGGCAGCATGTGGGCACCCTCAACCCTCCTCGTGGTGCTCCTCGCGCCCGCGGCCATCACGCTCTACTTCCTCTGGACGTTCCTCATGCTCGTCCTCCGCCAGGCGCGCTCGCCGCTCCGGCACCTCCCCGGCCCGCGCTCGCCCTCGTTCTTCATGGGCAACCTCCGGGAGATGCACGACCAGGAGAACAACGGGCTCGTCGCGCGCTGGACCGCCAAGTACGGCTCTACCTTCGTCTACCGCGGCTTCGTCGGCGGCTGCAGGCTGATGACCGTCGACCCCGTCGCCGTGAACCACATCATGAGCCGCGGCTACGAGTACCCGAAGCCGGACTTTGTCCGCGACGCGCTCGCGAGCATGGCCGCCGGATACGAGGGCGTCCTCACCGCGGAGGGCGAGATGCATCGGAAGCAGGTACGTCCTCGCCCACCTTGCCGACGTGCGCGCGGGGTGTATGCGTCCATTTTCTCGTTCTCATGCGCTCGTTCCTACGCATGCCACTATTGTGTCGGTGCTCGCAGCGGAAAATACTGGTGAGTTTTTGTTACCTGTGTTTTATTCCCTTCCTTTGTTTTTTTAGGACGCTGCGTTGCGGTTGCATGCTCGTCCGTGGGCGCTCCGCGTGACCCGCTGGCCCGGACGGCGGACCGGTGTGAGGACGCGCACACGTGATCGCGCAGTTGCGCGTCGATCGGTTGGTCGCGACGGAAGGCGGGCCCATCGGCGTGGTCGCTGGCGACGGCGACAGCGTCGGCGCCCGGCCGCCTTCTTGCTCGCGCGGGACTCGGCTTTCTCGCTCTTGTCGGCTTCTCTCGGACAGCCACCATCGGCCAATCATTCACATCCCCGAGGTTTACCAGGGTTAGCGCGTCTGCCGGAGTTCTACTGCCCATTCTGTCATCTCTGCATTCCAGCGGGTCAGTGTAAGGCTTGAATTGTGTCCCATTGGACCGGTCGTGGACTCGGGCTGGTAGGTTCGGCGTCGTTTGATGGCGGGGAAGAGGGCCTTGTCGCGGAGACGACAGTTTCTAGAGGACGTTATGGTTATGTTACTTTCCCCCTTCACGTTTGTCCTATAGCGTCGTCATAGCTCGTGCAATGGTTAACCCGTTCTCCCACCAGAACCCGGCGTTCTCAGCCGCCCAAATCCGATCCCTCACTCCCATATTCTGGGAGAAGGCCGTCCGAGTACGTCGAACACTTTTCGCCCTGGTGTGCCTTACCATCCGACTCTAAACGGAAATTAAAGCTGCGAGATATCTGGCTGGACATCACCGCCTCCCCGAAGGCTTTCTTCACGCCCGTCGACCCGTTCGCCCTGGCCGAGAACCCCCGCAGCCCGGGCGACGCGGACCCCGAGCCCGCGACCTCGACCGTGACCAGCCCGTCCGCCGCCACGACCTCGTTCCTGCCCAACCCCTTCGCGTCCTTTGTTCCGTCCAAGTCGTCCCCGACGATCCCCACGCTCCGCTCGCGCCAGCCGCACTCCCAATCCAAGCAATCCAAGCCGCAGTCACCGCCAGAACCGTGTGGGCCGTGCAGGCTGGACGTGCTCCCGTGGCTCGCACGCGCGACGCTGGACGTGATCGGGGAGGCGGGGTTCGGGTACCCGTTCCACTCGCTCGAGGCCGCGGCCGAGCGGCGGGACGAGGAGAGCGAGCTGGCTCGCGCGTTCGGCGTGATCTTCAGCACGGCGCGGAAGTTCAGGGTCATGACCATCCTCCAGGTGTGGTTCCCCGTCTTGCGGAGATTTGTGCGTGTTATTTTTTTCTGCTTCGTCTTTTCTGTTTTCCCCTTCTTTTGGGATGGTACCATGTTTGTTGTGTGGGATATGGGAGGGCGAGGTGAATTAGGCTGACTGGTCTTTCTCTCACGTACACAGAAGACAGAGAACGCGGCGATGCAACAGGCGCAGGCGACGATGCGCAAGATCGGGATGGAGCTCATCGAGCGGCGCGCGGTCGTGGCGGCCGACGCGGAGAAGAGCGCGGAAAAGACGAGTGCCATCGAGGGCGACAAGACCGTCTTTGATCGCGACCTCCTCAGCGTGCTCGGTATGTAGGCCCCCCCCTTTCGGAGTCCAACCGGTCGACTAACATCACATCCGAATGTTTGGTTCGTTTGTTTTGCTGTGTTAGTGCGCTCGAATGTATCCGAGGTCCAGGGACAGCGCATGTCCTTGAACGAGCTGCTCTGCCAGATCTCCACTTTCCTCGCCGCCGGACACGAAACTAGCTCTTCCGCGCTGACGTGGACACTCTACGCCCTCGCGCGCTGTCCGTCCGCCCAGGCGAAACTCCGCGAGGAGCTGCGCGCCGTCCCCATTCCCACTCCGTCTTCAAGCACACCCTCATCCACACCCCCACACTCATCCCCGCTCCGCTATCCCTCCACCTGCCCGCCATCCCCGAACGCCGCTCTTAGCTCACCGTGCGCCCCGACGTTCTCCCTCCACCCGACCTCCCCAGCGGACGAGGCGGCGATGGCCGTGCTCTTCGACCGCATCGCGCACCTCCCCTACCTCGACGCGGTCGTGCGCGAGTCGCTCCGGCTGTACGCCCCGATAACGACGACGATGCGCGTCGTGACCACGGACGACGCGATCCCCGTCGCCGCGCCGTTCGTCGACCGTCGCGGGCGGACGTGCACGGAGATCCGCGTGTGCAAGGGCGATATTATCAGCGTGCCGATCCAGGCGATGAACAAGGGCCGCGACACGTGGGGCGAGGACGCTGACGTGTTCCGCCCGGAAAGGTGGGAGGGGTTCAAGGGGCGGGAGGAGGCGGGCGAGAAGGAGGGGAGGGGGAAGCACGTGCAGGGGCTGTGGGGGAACATGTTGACGTTCGGCGGGGGCAACCCCGTGAACGGGAACCGGTCGTGCATCGGGTATCGGTTCGCGTTGAGCGAGTGAGTCCCCTGCCTATTTTTTTTCAGCATCGTCGTTTTGGAGAGAGGCTGACCACTGCTGTTGTGACGCGCGACGCAGGATCAAAATCTTCCTCTTTGTCCTGCTCCGCGACATTGAATTCTCGAACGACCCCTCGGTCGAGATCGAGAAGAAGGTCAAGTGAGTCCCTGTTTTTTTTTTTCTTTTGCTGTTACTCCAGACTGCAAGGCTCATTTGCGTTCCGCGTTTCTCGCAGCGTCGTGACCCGCCCATGCGTCAAGTCAGAGCCTCATCGCGGGAACCAGATGCCGCTCTACATCCGTCGCGTCCTCCTCGACTCCACCCCAGACTCGAATAATACCCAGACACCTAGACCGTTCGACCCGCAGATATGAACCACACTCACACTCACACCCACACCGACCCACCCCACACCCTCCTTGTCCGCATTCGCATCACATCGCATTGCATTGCATCGCATCGTACCCACATCGCATTGACATCGCATCCCCATTCGGCCCACCAGATCTCGAGCTATCGGTGTACCCTGTAATATACTACTCATCCACTCTGCTTGCATTTATTGTAATGTATCAGATATTTGTGTTACAGTGCCATACTACTACTACTACCACTGCGACCGAAGTTCGACGGCCATCTTTCAACGCGGCCATCTTTCAACCTCGGGGGAAACTAATTGCGGCAGGCGGCGGGAATGTTCGCAGTGGCAGCTCCGGATCCGGCGGTCTTGGATCTCAAGCTCAAGTCTGAAGTCCAGTCGGAGGGAGACTCCTCGCAGGATGCTTGTGGGAGCGCTGCGAAGCAGACTCGGATTTGCAACAGTGATGGGCAGCATATACATACATATACCATTACCGTCAGGCACCGCTGGCATGGTGACGGTGCACATAGAATGAGTACTGCAGTAGTATCGACGTTAGAAAGATTCGTTGCCCGGGACGTGCAAGTTGAAGACGTCCTTGAGAGGAGAACTGGATTCCGCGGTTGAGGTGTGCAGACATGGAGTCGGTGGTAGAGCAAAAGTACTTCGAGCTCGTCCAGTAATACAAGTACTTAGGACGGTGCAAGCTTCTTGAAGTTCGAGAACGTTCACCATCTTGGGCGCCTTTGCCTTCTTTAACACAGCACAGCCGTCAACGCGATTAGACGCCAACATGGTTCCTTCCAACCACCACCACCAACCTGTTCTCGCCCGCACCAGCAAGTATCGCACTCTGTGTGACCTGCCTGTCGAACTCCTGTAGATTATCATCTGCCATATCAAGCACGACAGGCGGACGTTGCTTCCATGCACTCTTACGTGCCCTTGTCTGCGTGCCGTGGCTATCGAACATCTTTTCTCCACATGCTTGTTTGTTACCGGTGTCGTCACATTCGACCACCTTCTTTCCTTCCTACAAGACAACCCAGAAATTTGCAAGGAGACTCGGGGACTCTTCTTGTCAGGCCAGAAGTGCAAGACCGTGGACGACCTATCTGTCCCTCTTACTAAACTTGACGCCACTGTGGTCGCTCGACTCTTGTAGTTGTTGCTAGATCTCGCATCGTTACGTCTCGGGTGCTTCATATACAGCCTCCCTCCTCGGACGGCCCCGACACCACCCTCGCTCACTCAAGAGCATATCCCTGGCCCGTTCCACCTCAAATTCCTCATGTTCAGTTCGTTGTTCCACGCCCGGCACCACAAATCCTCGATTTCCGGTCTGTTCCGCATCCTTTCCCTGTTCTCAATCAACGAGTTCGACGCTGAAAATAGCATCGGCGAGTTCAAACCGTCGGCCCCGCTCGACCCAACGGTCCTTCATCGGCCTCTTAGTATCAAGAAACTGCAGCTCAGCGGGTATCAATCCTCGGATCGCAAGTGTCCGCCCTTACTCATCAATGCCTTCGCGGAGAGCATCGCGCCGGGGTGCCTTCAGAGCATCAGCACTCATTGCTGCTCGATGGCCACTGTTTCTGCCATCGGCAAACTGCTTGCACGTGGTGGCTCCGACCTGACGAGCCTGGACGTTGGTGCAGATGCTCCGGATGTATCCCAGCGAGAGAAGTGGAAGGATCCGCTTGATAGTATGCTTATCTCATTGTCGGCTCGGCTTTGGTGCAGGACGCTGACGGGATACCGTACAGACCACTGGCACAGGCTGGACCTCACGTCGTGCCCGAAACTCGAGTCGATCCTGATCCATGTCTACTTCCGTCCATCATGCGGCGCTTCAAAGCCGTCGAATGTCCCCGCCCTGAGCCTCGCTGGCGCTGGTATGCTCTCTCAAACATCACAGACTTTGCGCCGGGTTAGGATCTGCCTGTATGACCTGCCTCGCGTCACGACGCTGAACAACAGGCGGATGCTGCGGCTGCAAGAGTTCGACAAGGTGCTCGCCGCGGACAGATTCCCCGATCTAGAAGAGGTCGTTCTCAATATCCAGCCCCACGATGATCTCCGGAGAAAGCAGAGGTGCAACTGGCAACACATTGTCGGAGGGGTCCAGAGGGCCTTGCCGGGTCTCCACACGCGAGGCTTGCTGACTGTTAGAGAGCGGTGAGGGGACGGTCATCGTCCGTGATTCGTCTGTAGACGGTGAGTCGCCGAAAGTATTGCATTGACATATTGTTTTGATACTTGCCGATGTTACAGCTGCCTCCAGGTGCTTCCATTGTCGGACACGCGTCCCCTCGCCGTTGTCTAGTGCCCTGTCTCTCTCCGCCCGGGTTACTGCACCATCCGTGGCTTCCCAGTGCCCGCCGTGGTGTCGATATCGATCGAACCTCAGCAGCCCACGATATCACCATCACTCGTACGGTATTTGGACTAATACATTACTTTTTTGAGATTGAACTCGCGTCCGTGGACCCGATACTAGTCTTCGTCTGCTATCGCTTCCACAACATGGGCGTAAGAATGGCCTCACTTGGGCATTAGGATCGAGCTCGGAATCCCTTTGCTCAAGAGTAATTAATTGCAGTGGGCGTTCTGCAAAGTCGATTTGCCGGAGTGGTTAACGCGGGATCGTCTGCCATTTAGCAGATTCAGCGGTTGTGTTTTGTTCGGATTGCTCAGGTGACACTTTTTAGTGTGTGTGACGGCGTGGATGGGTACCATCCGGACCGGTGGACGCATTGGAAGGGGATATTGCAGGAGGTTGCGAAGGGCAGCTGGAGGACCAACGTCATCGAAGCGGCTCAGGTGAGTACTAAGAGTATGGCGGTATGACGCGAGTCATGACTGACTCCGACTCGGGCTGCCGTCGAGGCTATGGAGAAGTACGAGCGCGAAATAGGTCCCGAGTGCCAGTGAGACTGCATTCCAAATGATCATCCGCAGGAGCTCCAGTCGAAGGTCGCATAGCGTACCGAAGTTGGCGCTTGGGGACGCTTTGGAAGGTAGGTCATATGCATGCTCCGTGGCGTCGGTGGTGGTTGGGAGAAGATGTGGATGCTTGATCAATAACCATCCCTTAGATTGGGCGATTTGCGCAGGAGGATCATACTGTATCCGAGTGCACAAGTTGAGAAAACAAACGCAGCCCAGTAGATACAGGAATGAGGGGATCTACCTCACATACCATCTGGAAACTGGAAACGATCGTCAGTCTACAATACTTGCGAGCATACTGCACGCACGCACCCAGAAAAGAGGCGGCGGGCCACGCTCACAGGACCTTCAACAATCCTCCCCTCTTCAAATTCGGCAACGTCTTCCACCGCACGGCCTCCAGGATTTCCCTCCGCTCATCACCGCGCATGTCCACGAAGCTCGGCTTGAACCTCATGCGCAAGTCGACAACTTTCAAGCGCGAAAACGCGTCAACAGTGATCGCCTTGTCGAACGCCTGCAGGCCCAGCAGCCGCCCCTCCTCGAGCATCCCGAGCGTCACCCCAGCGTGGGGCAGGCCGCGGAGTCAGATCGTGATCTCGCGCAGGGTGCTCGACACTTGAGAGAGCATCCCGATGGCGGCGAGGCTCGGTCCCCGGACATCCTCGTCTTGCTGAGGCTGCGGCGCGTCAGGGTCTCCCGAGTCGGCACAGAAGTGGATATGCACCTCGATAGACTCGAGCCTCGAGCACGACGCGAGGTTGAGTCTTTCCCAATGGCCTATGTGACAAATACGGACCGGCATGAGCTTTAATATGCATCATCGCGCGCTGCCACACTGGAGTGGCCTGCATCAAGATCCAGAACGCACACGCACCGTCTAGAGGGTCCTCCCAATTCGTCTGTCCGGACATGAACCGTTGGACCTCAGCGCCAACGTCCAGGGTTTTCAGCGCGCCCCGCGCGTGGGCGATGAGCTCGCCGACCGCCACGACCTCCGCGGCGGAGCTGCATCGCACTGAGAGGGCCCGCAGGGTCCCAGGCTCGGTGCTCGCCTTGAACGCGTTCAGAAGCTTGAGGGTGCCGTCGAGCGTGTCCAAGTCTCGCGCAACGTCCTCCTTCATCCAGATGGACCGCACCCTACGCGGCGGTGATGGTGGTGATGGTGGGGGGGGAGGACCGCGGGGTCCAGCGATGGCGACGTGCTGAACTTGCTAGCGCGATTCCGTACACGGAGCTCCCGGATGGAAGAGAAGAGGGAACAGATGCCGAACAGGCCCGAGACAGAGGAGTCGCACTCGTCCTTCAGCCATTCGCCGAACTAGACGTGGCAAGACCGAAGACGGCGGGGGCGGCCGATATGTGAAGCCGCGCGTGAGGCCAGCGGGGGAGGGTGTGCGCAGACGAAACACTACATAGATCCAAGTGCCCCACCGTGGGCAGCAGCAGCAGGAATCTGGCCACTACGGTGTCATCGAGTGGCGTAGTGGCGGGGTACCGGTAAGGGCTGGTTTCGCAGATTTTGCCTTTGAGCTTGAGCCTCCGAATCTTCTCCCAGATATTCGGGTCCGCCTGCAGGAAGGACAGGGGATGGTCAAACGATGTTATGCCGTGGAGGAACAAGTCTTAGCGGAAGTGGCGCGGCAAGGTCACAGGACGGATGCAGCGGCATGCCAAGGTGCACGCTCGTATGGTGCGCAATCCGATGTCGTCTGGAACATAGGATATGATCATACACAGCAGCTCCACAGGCAGATCGCACAGAGTACGATACTTTCTGGGACTCGCGATAACCGGTGGCGGTGGTGGGTGGTGGTGGTCGAAAGTCGACATGATGGCGTCTAAATGAGTAGCAAATCTGGACGTCCATTAGGCCTACATGTGTCTGGTCGCCGCCTAGTGAGTGAGCACGGGTAACCGTTCAAAGACCAAAGGGATGAACAATAATATCCCGGCTGTCCACATTTAAAGACAGTCCTCTGCGACACGAATATTGATCAGTAGGGTCAGGACCATACTTAGGAAGGTATAGTCGCTGACCAATTGCGGTTCCCGAATCCCAGTTGAGGAAAACGAAGATAGCCTCCAACGAGACACTGTAAAGTAAATTAGTTACCGGGTAGGCATACACAAGTCACACGTGCACTCACCTGTGAATCCCACCCTAGATTCAGGGTCCTATTGCAATGGCGGATGCAGACGAACTTCGAGTGCAGACACACAATGGAAGAGCTGGGATGCGGACCATACGCCGCCATTCATCAAATACATCATGATCCGAGCACGTCTACAGCCAAGCACGCGAAAAGGCAGAAAGACCAGTATACGTATGTACAACGCCACACCATACTATCATGACACGTGAGCGAGTCCTAATTCAGGAAAAACGAGACGACTGCGGCGACGAGCACCTCAAGCCATCTCGACGTCCCCGTCGTCCTTCGCGGGCGCGGCAGCCGCCACCGCCGCCGTCGTCGCAGGGATAGCGATGATATCGTCCTGCATGAACGCGTCGAGCTCTTTGTCGAGCTCCTCTGCTGTCTTTGGCTTCTCGCGTTCCTTCCGCGCAGGCGCCCGCCCGCCTGCTGGGCCGCCACGAGGCTTGGTGCGTACCGGGCCAACACCACCTTGTCTATGGGGATGAGAGTCCTTAATCAATGCGAGGGATAATAGATACACATAAACACCACATACGAGGGTGATGCTGACTTTGACTTGGCTTCCGTCGTCTTGCTGAGGCGGTCGAGGAGGGGCGGCTTCTCGATACGGTTGATGAGCGAGGGCGGCGCGGTGACTGTTCGGCGCATGCCCCTCCCCGGGGGCGGCGCGGTGTCGTACGCTATCGACATCGGTTGGTCTACGCGCATGTACCCACCGTCAGCGGTCGCCCAAGACAAAACAAAAGGCAAAGGATGGAACGAGCGTTACTTTTGGCGAGGATCCCATCAAACTGCTTCTTCGCCCTCGTCGCCTCCGCAGAGATCTCGAAAGTGACGATGGCAACGCCAGAGGAGCGGCCGCTGCGGTCGTACTGGTGGCGTCACAGGATTGAGTTGCAAGTTGCCGTTGAGGTGGCGGGCCATGTGGGAGCGAAATAAGGTCGAATCGGTGTCTCGTTTCTCAGGTGGATTCGGTGCATGCGGAGCTTCGTACCCTGATCTGTGGCTCACGGACTAGCGTGCCAATCTGCCCAAATATTTGCTGCGGGAGGGGCGTAAGTCAGCACGAGCGCGGAATGCGGATAGGAGGTGTGGGTCGGGTGGATGGTCGCGAGCAAGCGAGAACGCGCGACACTAAAGTGAGGACGGGGAGACGTACACTCAAGTCTTTGGGAGTCACTTCGTAGTGCAGGTTCGAGACGATGATCCTCGTGTTTGTGATGCCATTTGAGGCTTTTGCAGCTGCGGTATTCTGCACTGCGCGTGGTAGTCCGGGAGCTTTGTCGTGGAGCCATTGTCCGTCAATACCTTGAGGACGGCCGGCGGGAGCAGGTCGCTGTTGGGATTGAAAATGGAGGCTCGTCAGGGTCACCGGGTGACGCGCTTTGGAGAGACAAAGGCTTACGCTGTAAGGCTTCTTAGCCCGATGGATGCTAGCAGGAGCCATTTGTTGCGTATTCAGAGTAGACTGAAAAGAGCAGGGAGGGAGAAGAGCACAGAGGAGGGACTGACGGTGGTGGTGGCGGAGAGAGTTGGCGGGGGACTGTCCGACTCCCATGGCGCACAGCTCGGGCCCTAAGCGGGCAATTTTAAGCGGCGACTACACCAGTGTCTATATTTGGAAAGTGAGTAAGTTCGAGATGATCGAGTTAGCTACAGCGTAGAGAAGGGTCTTTTACACCGGGTTGCAAGTTCTAATATTTAGATCCAAATTCCAGAACACATGCGGGACCGTCTGCATATGCAGAACATGATCTACAATCTGTTTTACATAATATATCACCCACAAAGCCCTAGAGATACATGATAGTCAGTGCAACGCCGTGGTCGCGACCGTTTCGGTGGCATTAGTCTACCCCGTTTAGCATCAGGATTGTCAAAGGTTGGAGAACGCCATCTTGGCGACAAAGCTGGGTTTTTACCGGAGCTTTTTGATATCTCTTCGAACCCAACTAGACTCACATTTCGACCGCCGCCGGTGCCAAAAGTTTTAGTCGCCCAGCCTGGTTATCCGACATCGACCGGGGCCACCCTGTGGACTGATTGACGGACGATGCGGAGATTAGGACGTCGCGTACCTGGCCGCCATAAGACGAGCCCCCCCGAATCCCTCCCACCCAGAAGCAAAGACTCAAGGATTAAGTGAGGAGCAATGTCATTCAGAAAGTCATTGCGGGAGGACAAAGCTCGAAAGGCGACCGGTTACTTATCGTGGAATGGAGGACGCATCGCGCCACGAAGCGCGCGTGATCGCGACGCGCGACGCGTCGCACCGTGCGCTTAGGCGGCCTTGAGGCAGCGGAGTTCGAACGGGTGATCAAAACCGGGGGACGTTCATCTTTGGCTTGTTTCTCAACCTCGACCTCGACCCGCACGAGACACCCGCCCCCGTCCAGGCCCTCGCCCTCTTCACCCTTGTCCCAGTCACCGCGCACCTTCGTCGCCCTCCTCCTCACCCACCGCCTCCTCATCTCACCCCGCACGTCGGTCGGCGCGAGACGGTCCAACCACCACCTCTCCATATTACCCTTCCCCACATTACTTCATCCCACCCTATATCCACGATATGGCTATCCAGACGCGCAGCTTCATCGTTTTCAAGGACGAGCCCGAGGACACCCCCGTCCAAGTCGTCACCCTCAAGCCTTCCAATGAACAGGGCGTGCTCAACGTGCTCGCATCCCCAATCAAGACCACCAACCCCTCCGCTCTCATCCCGCCGGCCTCTGCAGGCCCTCTTCTCGTCTTCTGTCCGGACAAGGAGAACATCGATCCTCTCACTGGCGGCCGCGCGCTCTCTGAGCAAAGCCTCGGCAAGAAGCGCAAGACCGCACTGATTGTGAAGGCCCAGCCTGCGTCCCCGAGCAAGAAACCTCGCCCCCTCGCAGAGAAGCCCACCAAGAAGCCCTCTACGTCCAAGTCCAAGCCTCGCTCCTCGACTGAGAAGAAGGTCAAGCGTTCCATTTCGACGTCTTCCAAGCGCAGCTCGTCCTCTAGGACACGTCGCGAACCATCCCTCCCACGCCTCGCAGAGGAGGGCGAGGAGAGCACGGAGGCTGCTCCTCTGGATCAGGCCGCTATCGACGCCAAGTGCAAGGAGCTCACTGTATTGCCTCTGGCCGACATCTCCGAGGCCTACGAGCAGGCCACGACCAAGGAGGATGCGGTGGAGAGTGCTGAGAAGGCTGCGGAAGTGAAGGTGCGGGACGTTCCCTGATAACGTTTACGTCTCCAGCTTACATCGCATCCCCAATGTAGGCTGTCGTAGAAGCAACCTCTAAGAAGGTCGACCGTCCTGCCACCCCTCCCCCGACGACACAGAAGGAGGACGCCGCTACGTCGCCCGTCATCCCCACGCCGGTTGCGAGTGTTTTCTCTACGCCCGAGCGGAAACGCATCTACTCCGCGTTCACCTTCTCGTCGCCCTCTCCCGCAAGCAAGCGCTTCGCGTCCACCCGTGGTTCCAGCGTCGAACGCTTCTCCGATGTCGCGTTCTAGTTGTTCGGCCGCGTCGTTGCTGTCATCATCTGCTCATGCTTTGCGTCCGCGCGGCAGTCTAAAGCATATGCACCTTCGGGCCTCAAACCACACTCAACATCTCTCAATGGGTCTATTGTCTTCCAACACCGACTCCGCCATGTCGCGACAACCACCACTACGATCCTCGGACCTAATACGCTCCAGCCCTATCGGCCCACACACATGCTCTCGCAACGATGCTCGACTCCTCATGTCATTCTGACGTAAATCACGTCTAGCCTCGCAAGCCCAATCGACGACTCACATCGCGCACTCTGTTCATTTGCGGACACCTGGTCTGACGGACCTCACAAACCCCCTGACGTGGCAGCACGTTGTATTGTTATATGTCCTCGTCCATCTCATCGCATCTCTCTCCCACGCAAGCATATCTTTACTCATCTCTTTTATCCATTGCACATAGTTTTTTTTTCACCATACCATCCAACTTCCTGCATCCTCTGCTCGCAAAATACTTGTCTGGCGTCCAAGCCGCGTTTGTTCTTGTTTAGGTCCCGTTCTCACATCCTCACTCGTCTCACCCCATCTTCTGCTCTGCACGACCTCATCCGCACGCCCCACGTCGTAATCCGACTTCCCGACGGAACACTGCATCATCCCTATGGATCTATCGCTTTCCCTCTTCTCCCCGCTCGAACCCACCTAGTCTCATGTCTTCCCAGACCCGCCTCCTGTCTCGCATAACATCTTGCCCTCTGAATCACCAACGCAATTTGATTGTGTCACGCCATACCCACACTAGCTTTGTCCAATGTCCCTGCATACGCATACGCCCGAGTCTTGCATAGCATACGCACTCACTCTATCCATAGCCTCTCTTGAGTACTGAGTCTCTCTGCCTTGGACTGACTCCTGCATGTAGGTAGACTGTATCGCCGTCGCCGTCGCCGTCGCACCTAGTCGAATTGCTATCGAATGACAATACCATTAATATGTACGCGAACGCGACTTTGCTCGTGTGCCCTCCGGAGTCCGCGTCGGTTTGTTCGAGACGTCTATCCGTGTCCGTGTTCTATGTACTATGTGGCTGCGTTCAAGTTGTTCATCTTGTCGAACTGTCAAGCTGAGGGCGGTGGTGCGGTGGTGTTCGATGATGTTATGGAACTTTCTCGACGACGCAGTCGCATCAGCTCCGCTGGGCACGTAGGCAATCGTGCTGCCGGAAGGGACGACGACTTGGGCTTCGGCTCGGACCCAGCTAAGGAGCCCCACGTTGCGAGCCCCACACACTCATTGACAGATAAAATTGCGCGAAGGTACAGGTACCCTGCATGCACGCACCACCGCTGTCGTGCACACAAATACCCCAGTAAGTCGTCATGGAATCGCGCCGCCCAGGTATTTGGCTTTCGTACGACACGCTCGGGTCTGCTCGTGTCCGAGCCCTTTCCCGGGGACGCATACAGGATTGCACGTCGCCTGCGCGTGTAACGAACATTGGCTGAGACAAAGACAAGAGATTACTAGACAAGATCAGAAATGAGGATGGGGAGGGCCATGTTTAAATCAACCGGGAGAGGCTCTGTGCTGGGAAGCGGAGGACCGGACGATGGGGGATCAAGACTTGGTGACTCAGGATAGTGGAGGGGTAGTGGAAGGTTGGTAGGTGTATGCGCATCATGTGTCTCTCGAGGGCGGCGGGGGCAGGGACTCGAACCCGTCAATGGCATGTGGTGCCAGTGCACGACGACCTGAAGGGCATGCGAGGTTTGATATCACCTGGGCGACCTTCGGAAGTTCAGCTGGTGACACGAAAGTAATGGTGCGCACCACAACTCACCTCCGAACGCAATCAAACGCTCTCCCGGGCCCTCTCCGCTCGTTCCGCTGGCACTGTATCCGGCATGCCTATCCCTCATTCATATCCCTATCTTCGAGAGGTCCTCCTTCGCCATCCATGCGCACCCCGTCCTCGTCCCCAGCTATCGCATCCACGAAGCGCAGCCCCGGTGTGCCGACCTGCGATCCCATTGACGCGATGAACGCGGGGAGCACCTGAGGGCTCCCCTGGGAGCTAGCTGGAAAGTTCAGAGAGGGGAGTTCCGACGGCGACGACGGCGGGGCTGCGGAGCGGTTCGCTTGCCGCAGGTCGAAAAGAAAATGACACGTAAGGACGGCGGTCACTCTTTCCGAATGGATGAATTTGTAAGGGGAGGATCATGATTCGGAGGAGAGGGGGGTCGACGTACGGGTTATTGGCGATGGTGACAACGCTTCCGAGGGCGACGCCGGCAGGAGACGAAATCTGGGATGGGAGTGTGATCGGGACGAAGCGCGGGGATGGGATGCGGTGAGAGAGAAGGACATACGGGGGTAAGGATCATATTGAGGACATTCATGGCGGTGATGACACTGGGATCGGCATTACCATGGGCGGAGGAGTAAGTAGTGAGTAGGTCACGGAGACAATCATTTGGGATACTTACATGAAGTATATGCTCCCTGTACCTCGGAGATTACTGTCAGTCAAAGCTAGCACGGGGATATTCAGACATGAGCACTGCGCACCGTTGTATAACATAACATGGACGAGGGATGGGCCCATCAATACTCCGCGCTGCGCCTTGTGCGCTGTATATGTCGTGCACCACGTTATGAAGAGGACGAGGAGATCTCCTACGATAGCGCAAATGCCCCTAGCTATGGATACTAAATAGATATTAATGTTCCGTCTCGCAAGCATGGGTAGCGCCTGCTACGTACGACTGGGTATTGACGCCGCGATCAATATAGACTAAACTCGGTCCACGTATCCGTGGAAAATTAAGCATATATACTTACCGATCTGCTACCTGGTGAGGTACTGGGGTCTTGACGACGCCGCAGTTGAAAGGGCTCGGTTGTGGTGCTGCTTTGTCCATCGCGTTGATTATCTGCCCAGATGCTGCAAGTTAGAACACGGGCATTCCAGAAGACCTAGAAATCATAATGACAGGGACCACGAACCGTGATAATAAATGTCGGCACGAAGAGGAGAAGAAATGTGGAGACTGCGACTGCTTTGTTGTTGGGTGCTAGTGCGTAGACACGAATGGCCGAGAACACTACATGAGAGAGCCTAGATCAGCTATTCAAGACCATGACGAGAACATTCATGTCTGTGCTTACTTGCTGGGGAAAGCGCATAAGGTATATTCGCCGCAGCTTGGAGGTGATTATTGATTTGACAACTACGAGCAGATTTCGGTGAGCATGCAAGACTCGGAGCCCGTTCCCGCGGCGGTACGATGGGCCAGTACATACACCTAATGGTGCCTCAGATGAGAAGTTGCACGATGGGAGACAGAATGCTCACCATATCGGACAGAGGGAACGCCGTTTGCAATTGAAGAACCATGCCAATGATGGCTGGGTAGCGGCTCAGTCCATAGAGAAGCGCTGCAGCGGTGACTTTGCGGCCCTCTCGATAATCCCAAAAGTAGTGGATCTCTTTGTCCAAGTTGATGAGCCAGTCGTACGAGACAAATGCTAGATGCATACGACATGTCAGCAACCAGTCGTGCCATGAGAACCTCGGTGAACCCACCGAACATAGCGAAGACGGAATACTCTGCGTTCAACCTTAGTCCAATGTTGACATCGATAACGATGAACAGTCAGTGTTGTTGCGCAAAGGGACTCGATGTGAGAACTCACAAGGTTGATACAGCGCCAACAAGGGCTGCTCGTGAAGCCATGGTAGGGGTTGCTATCTTAGCACCGCCGTTTGAAGCTGGGATGGAGCGAGAGTGACTGGGGCGGCACCAACAGACGTCACTGGGGAATTTATAAGGATACAGCAGGTCCGTCGGAAAGAATTCATATCCGCAATGTTTTGGTTTCACAGATGCAGGGGAAGGCGTGAAATGGAATTGAGCAGGAAGGGGACGACCTCCACCAAACATATGCACCGGCAGCCGAAAGGCAGGGGTCTATATCAAACTATCAGGTTCAACGTCAATGTTGCCACACGGGTGTTATGGCATGAAACGCTTACGGTACCGGGCCTACACGACTCCATCTCACCTCATCTTCCATCTTCCTACGCATAGTGTATGCTTCAGAAGATGAGAACATCCCCGCGACCGTAACCGTAGTCTTACAGGACGGTCCCATGAGCATTCAACATGTCGGCTACGTTGTGGTAGATTCTTACGCGCACAGCCACACACGAGGAAGCCGGCGGCGATGATGGCCATCGTGACATTTTGCTCCTCGCGAACGCCGACTAATCGTTGTGCGAGGCTTGGGAGCGGGCGATTTCCCTGGTGACAAAAAGATGAGCGTAAGCGAAGCTCACCAGGTTGGAAACAAGCGGATGTAGGCCGGACCCGGTGCGTGCCTCCGCACCGTGCGAAGTGCAAGGTTCTACCACGTCTCTTATATCGCGGACGAAAACTTGCACTCACGTCGTGTTCCATTGTACAATGACATACCCAAGCTCGGTCCTACACTCCTGGCAGATACAGTGAATGACGGTCGGAAGTAGCATGGAAGCTTGCTCGTGCCCATCTGCCCATCGCGAGCCCGACTAGTACAAAAAGAACACTTCAGTGCGTGACAGCCACAGCCAAGTGGAAATTAGCCGGCGGATACAACCGTAGAGCAAGAATCGCCTCTGAGGGACTGAGGCCCGCAAGCGGTGTCGACACCTCACCTGGGGCTAACCACGCTGCTTGTTCTATTCACATATGGGCCATCCCGTATCCATGCCAACGTAAACATAATCGCGTCCAGACTCCATGGCCAATACGGTGGTACACTTTCGCATCGAGATACCGACTCCGCGTGAGATAGCCACTCGGTCCCCTAGAAGTAATTGTAGGATCCAAGCCACACAACTACGCGAGCGCATAGTTGGCTCACCTACGATACAACGAGGGATCCGGATGGGGGAGACGTTGCAGCCGTGCCGGGTGATGGTGCCAGGAGTACAATGGGGAATGCGGCCTAGAACGACTCGGGGAGGGAGCGCATATGGTCTCAGCTTGACGCGAACACCATGTTCCTCCCAACCACCATACAGGACCGATACAGAACTAAGCAACTGGCAGAAGGCAAGAAGAGTAGATGCGGTATGCCACGGAGATTTCCGATGATGCACGAAGTTGCAATTGCCGAACAGTTACTATGTAGTAACTAGTTACTAGCTAGCGTACGTAAGTTAGGTACTTAGTGGCTGGCGTCAATGCGACTTGCCGACGGGCTTGGGTTCGGCCCGGTCAAAGCCGCGTGCGGCCACCTCGGGCACCCTCCGAAGTACAACCATTGTTCAACATATCATATTTCTTATATCGTTGAACTTGAAGGTGGCCCGCTTCACCTGGCCAGAGGTGCCATTCGACATTCTGCCAGAAATCTACTGTTCTTCTGAGTGTTCATCTGTCTAGATTAGATGCCAGAGAGTTTTCATGTAGCACCGGAACCTGCCCCATGTGCTACTCCTCTAAACTCACGTATGCAAAGTACAGAGAGATGGGACCGCAACTCAGTTCACCATCGTGCCTCGTTGTACATGTGTCCTCAATCATATGTTGGCCATTTCTTCTCAGAAATACCTGGGCAGCGGGCCCCTAATCTAGGGGTAGTCCTGCAAGCATTTGATAAATTTAAACTGAGCGTAATTGACGCTTGCACGTTAAATTTACTTACCCGAGCCGGGCCACGCATGCTCCTTCTCGCCGCCTCATAAGCTCCCAAAGGCTGCTGCGAGCACCATACGCTCGTTGAGATGAAAATGGGCGAAGATACCCTGCATGCACGCACCACTGCTGCCGTGCGCAAAAATACCCTAGTAAGTCGTACAAATGTCTATTCGGACGTTGGCGTCCGAGCTTTTCGCGCTGGGGCGCATGCAAAATTGTGGATCGAGGTTCGCTTGCATTTATCGCCAATTGCTCACTTTCATTTTGTCTCTCTATAGGTAAACGCAAACGGCATCGACGTCAACTTGAAGGACCGAGACACGGTCATAGACGGGGACCCGACGACCATGACCGTCGCTGTCACCGCAGTTGACGGTGGCAAGGCCCGGAAGGCGAGCAAGACACTCACCTGGCTCGAGATCCCCGAGTGGCAGAGGGACAACGAATATATCTTGACCGGGTATAGAAGGTGCGTCGGGATGGTACGATAACCCTATTCGATTTCATGGACGGAGAAGACTGAGATGCACGCGGTGTGCCGGTTCCATCACCGGGCGGCATGAGATGTTGGGGGCAACGTTATGCGGAGCCAGAGCGGATAACGTCCACGAGACATGCTTTGTGCTGGCCTCTGATATATTGGTTGAGACGAGTCCCTACAGCGAGCTACCTGGGTATCCGTGACGGCGCGCTGCCTTTCGTGTGCGGTGCCCCAGAGTCTTCTGCGGCCGTCATCCATGGCATCGATCGCCCCTCTCACTGTTCTTACATGCTTACGCCAAGAAGACTAGTGACGTTTTGGGATACGAGGGTAGGGACGTGTCCCAAAACGTCTGATAGACTTCTCAAGGGCAGATAGGGAGCTTCCGCTCTCACCCGCTCGCCAGTCCTTTCGCTGCCGATCGCGGCGTGGCGCTTCGAGGCACACCCTCTCGCTTTATCTAGGCGTCTTTACCAGGGATCCTTGCGTTTTGTCGCGGTAAAGAAACCCAACTCTGCGCACCGCCCGGATTACAGCCAGGTGCTGTCTGGAGACAGCACGTGCGATAAACGTGTGCTCACCTTCCTTCGCAGTCCGAGTCCAAGTCTGTCTGGTTAGGCGAGAAGTTGACGCGTCACGATCATGTGTGAAGGGATGCGGTTCGGGCTGGGGAGCCCCCCATCTATCTGTCCAAATTTCACCGGACGTTCTGGACACGTTCCCTTTCTTCTCCTTCTCTTGCCCATTTTCTTTCTGGGTGCCCCCAAACGTCTGGTTTCGAGGCCACAAGAAGCCCCAAGGACCCTAGCGAGTAGAGGGGGGGCCACTCCGGCCCTCCTCATCAAACTTGGAGATGTCAATGGCATGATAGCCAATGTGCTCACATGTCTCGTTGGGCATTAGCGCGCATGATACGACGGGGGCGTGAAGGGTGACCTTCACGTCGCTTCCTCGGGGAGCTTCGCCAGCCCAAGAATATCGTAAAAGCACTAGCCTATGCGCCAACCTTTCCCTCGCTCAGCCGCTTTTGATTTCATTCCCTGGCAGACTTGACCTCACGCGGCCTCTGCACGGTTTGTGTGCTCTGGGCGCAGGTCAGGGTACTCACTACCTAGCACTCGGGACTCGTCCCGTGGGTCTATGAGCGAGGGCTATACCCTCGAGACCTCTTGGACGCGGACGCGGAAACGTCATTAGCCGCTATAAGATAATGCTTGGGCGGTGTACGAGCAGTTGGCGGTAATTATAATCCTTCTGCCCATCTCACGAGGGTGCAGAAGACGCGGGGCCCGCGCCTCCGCGCCGTTCTAGCTGCGAACGTGTTGCGTGCATAGTGTCTGGTTAGTCGCCATCCGTGTGGGTAGCAGCCCTCACGGGAGATGACAAAGGGGCTCCCACATTCCAGCGGTCGCGCGTATATCGGTTGTGGGCATTGCCTTCCGCTGACGGCGTTGTATAGTCATGGCTCGGTTGCTTGTAACTTGTAGCCCTTGACGAACACTAGGAGCCCGGCGCCGCGGCCGCCACGAGGTCAATCCTATGGAGTAATTGCGCCGTACAGAGGGTGCGGCTAAACGCAAAGACCGTGCATCAGAGGGTGGTCGCGCGGTACCGTGGGATGGAGGCGTAGTCATCCAATGTGCGAGTGGAGTGGTACCGTCCGTGCACCGTTTCAATTGCTCGAGCCTGTCAGTTTTGGCGTTCTAGGGTCCCCGCCGTCTAACCTCCCTGGGGAAGATCAGCGGCAGCGGATGGAAAGGGGCACATCCCCAGTCTTGATCATTCATTCTGGCTTCCGGATGCTAACCCTATCCATCGTCTTTTCTTCACAGAGCGACCGCAAGTTGGCGTGCGTGTGCAGCGTCAGTCTTTGGATGTACGTCCTTCCTTCTGCGTCGTCTGGAGTTCGCCATGTGTCAATTAACTTGCGCCTTACAACCCGCTCACACACGCCGCGCGTTTACTCGGTTCCGATAGACCTGCACAACGAGACAGGTGGGATCCTCGCCCAGGCTCGTTTCCGCAATCGGTGGGCTGACCTGAACCTTCTCCTCTTCCTCTTCCCTTTTTTTCGCAGTGAACATTCACAGCCATCTCGGCGGTGCCGTGCTGTTCGTGGCGCTCCTCTTCACATTCCCATCGGTGTACTTCGTACACTATGAGTCGACCACATGGGCCGACATGGCCGTGTTCTCGATATTCTTGTGCGCCGCCATCTTCTGCCTCTTCTCGAGCGCGTTCTATCACACCTTCAGCGCGCACTCGCCAGGTGTACGTACTCATCTCCGTTCATGGGGCTTTCGGTTATGGCATGGCGAAGTTTACGTGTGCTAAAGATAAGTCCTTGCTCTGCACAGGTCGCCGCGCGCTGCAACGCGTTGGACTACACAGGTATCGTTGGTGCGTCGTCTCATGCCGCACAAGGCCCCTCCTGGCGGATCGCTGACTAGTAGCCATGTCCACCCCTCGTGCCGCTGCCTCCTCGCGGCGTTCTCGCTTCATACATGGTGGCCCCTATTGCGCACAGTGCTCACTGTCGGGTCATTCTTCCCGTGCATCTACTATGGCTTCTTCTGCGACCCGCATCTGCAGACGTTCTATCTCACTTGCATATGCGTCGCGGGTATCGGTGAGTGATCATCTTTGCCTTCCCGAGTCCCGATAAAGGCACTTCATGGCCTAGTGGGCGCGCCGCCCAAAATTGTTAGCGTTCATCGATGCATCGAGCACCGTTTATCGCATTCATCCGAGCCTGCCTATCTTCGTATCGGTGCCCAACTCTCCTTCTTCTTATCTTATGTAGACGGACGTGCCGTTGTCTATGAATTCCTTTTCTGCGTTGTGATGACGTGGCGCATACTAATGCGTACACACTGCCCAGGTGCTACATACATCGTGCTCAACCCTGAGTACCGCAAGCCAACGCACCGCGGCGCGCGGACTAAGGTCTTCATCCTCCTCGGCCTCTGTGGTGTGGTGCCGACCCTGCATGGACTCGTCACTCACGGCTTCTATACGCTGTGCGTCGAAATGGGCTTCGCCTGGCTCCTCCTCTCCGCGGCGTGCTACATCACCGGCGCCCTGCTTTAGTGCGTGTTCTCTTCTGTTCTGGCTCGGTCCGTGTTGTTGTTGCATGCGCTTATCGAACCTTTCTTCCATGTTCCGTTTTCGCGTCCCTGTCGTTTTCATTTTTGCTCTGGGTCTGCGGGGGTGTTCTCCATTTTGATCTGGCGCGTATGCTGTGCCTGACGCGACCCGTCCCTGCCCTCGCGTACCTTCTCCTGGTTCAACCTGCGTCTCGCGTTGCCTTTGGCTCATCCTTCCACTTCCACTTTTCCTCCTGTCATGGCAACGCGTACCTCGGTCTCCACCATCTCGGTATTGGTCCCCGGCCTTGCCCCGCGGCGTTGGCTCCCGGCTCCGTGCTCTCGTAATCCCCAATACCTTTGGGCCGCGGCGCACCCATCATGTGCTATCCATCCCCGATGGACGACGACGAGCAGCGCGAACCGCATTCCTGAACGCTTCTCGCCCGGGACGTTCGACTACTTCTTCGCGTCGCACCAGATTTTCCACTGCTTCGTCGTCGCGGCGGCGCTCGCGCACTACGCCTCGGTCCTCACTGCGTTCGGGCACTGGCACCGCCGACTCAGGGAGTGTCCAGCGCCCGCGTGAGCGATAGCAACCATCCCGAGAATACCCGAATAGAGGCTACCGTTTCCGAGTCGGACAACCTTCGTCGACGTGAGTGGCATACCCTGGCATGTCTGCTTCTCATATGTTCTGTGCTGTTCTTTTGCTTCCATCGTGTTGTTTCTCATGTATGGAGGTGGAACTTCGATGCTTTGGTGGGGAATGGCATTGCTATCTGTTGCCGTAGTGACCCCACTGTGGGCCTGCGTATTTGCGCTAAAGCAAGCGGGTCGTTGCAGTGCATATGACATCACGAGTATCTTTGACACTAGTCAACTCAGCATTGAGGCTTCTTGCCGCTATTTTGAGATCCTCGGACTGACGAAGCGACGAAGCCTTTAGAAGGATGTAAATCTCGCAACCTACGTGATACGTTCATGCGGCGCAGTTAAGCTTGTGTGGCTGGTTCTATTCGCATTGCCTTGAAACTTCCACTCTCGTCTCACCGAGTTCCTGCGCTGCATTCGTTTGGGGACTGCACAGTCGACCCGCCACACATGCTGCGTCGCGGAAATATCGCGGCGTTGCGAGTTATTGTTATGCATTCGTGACATCATCCCGACTCCCGAGTCGAGCGGGTCTCGTAATCTGGCTATCCGGCAATGGGCATCCTCGGTTGACCTATGTCGCTCAAGACACGCATAAACTCCCGATACGAACACGAATATGACCTACTCGTTCCATGTTCCAGCGAACGGCGGACATGCGATATGTTTCACGCGGCAGCAGATCACACTGGTCTCCGACGTCATGTCATTCATGGGGCAGCAACGGAGCTATCCTCAACGTCGACGTCGACGAGGCAATAGCCCCCGCGGCACTCCATGGGATAATGCCTGAGTAGACGACGTCAAGCGATCCGGTCGCGGGTCTACATACCTACTAACTGACGGGAATATATCGGACAGACATTCCACTCGCCACCCGATCTGCCACGCGATCGAGGGTGATCGGTCGCCGCTCCGGCTGTAACGCCGCGCTCTGACACGGAACCGCTCGCCACTGTGACAGTGCTCGCCGCTTGCGCACCCGCGAGTTTCGGGCGGACGTCGCGAGGGGGCGACGTCCTTCGGGATCGGGGACGGTCGCGCTGTCGAGGGGGCATATGGTGCTGTTACACGAGATGCCGTATCCACGGCGCCGCGCGTGTGATAAATATCCTGAATCTCCCGAAATTCGAATCGCTGTCGCGCACGGCGTGCGAACGGCCCAGAGGCATGCTTCGCGCTGGCGAGGCTTCCTGCGGAGCCGGACAACGCCCAAGGCTAGGGCGTGCTGGGCAGGCGCGTGTCGTCGCCGAAAATAACCGCCAAGTTGCGTCCTGAGCGCGGTGCTTGGGGTGGCACTTTCCTGGAACAGTCACTGCGCCAAGGGATAAACCACGCCCTACCACGCCCCTGCTTCTCAGGGTTTGTAATGGCGGGGCGAGCGTCGATAGGGTTGTCAGGGGGCCAGGCACCCAGACCTCGCTCTTGAGAACGTACCTTTCTGGTGCAGCACGAGGCGGGCGATTGAGAAGGCGGGAGTGCGGATTGGGCAGAGAACGTAGCTGGGCACGAATCGCGCGATGGCGGATTTGCAGTGCGCGCTGCGCGCGAGCGTGCTTGGGGACGCAAGTTGGCAGTGCACTGTGCGATGACATGGACCCACTGGGCAACGCGTGATGGAGGTTCTGCGTCGGCTCGCGCGCAGAGGTACGCCAATGGATCTCGATGCTGCACGTTACAGGTGCGGCGGGGATCTGGCGTGGTGCTTGCCGAGCCGGGGACGGCCGAGTGAGGGGAGAAGAAGGAGGTGTGATGAGGTGTTTTGTCTGTTGTCATTTCGGTGTGCGGAAGGACCGTGGCTTCCGACCGACCGCGGGGCCTGCCTTGCCAGCAGTCACAAACGAGCAGGAAGGGTCCGAGGGCACACCATGCTAATCACTTTATCTCGCGAAACACAGTGGCCCATTTCGCCGCTTCCGATCGCTCCTCCCTTCGGCCACTTTCACTGAGCCGCTCGCCCCCCCGCCCAGTGACGACTCGGACACCACCAGACGGTTGGGCAGCACTTGCCCCGCCTCTTGCAAGCTTAGATCCGATCTCCAGAGAGTCCGTCTCATTCCAGCCCTCTTCCAACTGCATAAAGCCTCTCGCTTTCCTTTACATCCCGCTGTCCCATGCACAGTCATCACGAACCTTTTTCAAGACCATGTATCCTCTAGGGTTTCTCCCCTTCTTCTGCAGTCTTGTATCGCACGATGCCGCTGTCCACGCCGCCTTGCTTGTCCCCCTTGTGGTCCTCGCTCTTTGGTTCTACGCAGTCGCCCTCCGCCCACCATCATCAAAGAACGCGGACGATGGCCGCCCTGTGCACCTCCCCGGATCCTCGCTCTTGCATATCCTTCCATTCTTCCACCAACGCTTCGATTTCATTAACCAGGGCTTCGAGCTCGCCGGCCAAGCCATCTACCAGTTTTCGCTCCTCCGCGTAAGTATGTTACCGGCCGCGCCTCGTCATCCGCTCTGCCCAGCCTGGTCCTCCCCGATTGCCAGGGGTTCAGGCTGGGTTTCGGCTCCGTCTCTGAATAAGCTCGGCTAATTTCGCACCTCCTGGCAGAATCCCGTCATCGTCCTGTCAGGCGAGGCCGCACGCCGAGACTTCTTCCAAGCCAAGGAACTTGATCTCGGTGCCGGCTTCAGGTTCCTCTCCGGCGCGGTGCGTAGCCGCCCCCACGTTTTCGCCTCGAGTTCACCCTCTGACGCCGACGCTTCTTTGTATCCAGATCCCGATGCTGCCCGGGGTTACGACGGAACTGGGCCCTCGCGTCACCGCGCTCATATACAAGCGCCTCGCAGCGTCGCAGACGAGCGACAGCCTCTCGCGACGTGAGTGTTATCCTTGCATTGTAGCGTCCGTATGTCGGGTCGCACACTGCGTGCGTCTGTGCCGGGGGCTGTTGGCTCCCACCCAGTCACATGCAGACGATTGCGATAGAAGCCGAGCTTATCCAGCCGCCGGAGACCCTACCCTTGGGTCTCTCTCTTCACCCAACGCGCGTAAGCATTCCGAGGCGCAAGACGAGCAACGCCATGAGCGCTCGACGATCCTGATGTCGACTTATGCGACGGAGACCTCGGAATTGTGATATGCCAATAGGCTGCAGGTAAAAACGAACATTTGACGTCCTCGGGCGGACTCGCAAGGCCCTTCACCTCAATTCAAGGGTATCACTTGCATTATGTGGCGCATGTCCGCGGCCGTATTTTGAGAGTTCCGGACTCCCCGAGGAGCGTGTTGATGGCCGCAGTTACTGACTTCACGGATTGTTAGTCATCCCTCACATCCTGGAGGATTCCCGGCGCACTATGAGCGCATGGGGTTACTCCGGCACCCTAGAGCCCTTCGAACGCGTCTCCGAAGTACGTATACGCTCTCGTAAATATAGGCCGTACACGCCCCCTTTTTCAATAGACTCACTCTCGGCTATCGCTATCCTCGCAGCTTCTCTTCCAGACGAGCGTGCGCGCAATAGCGTTCACGGAATTGGCGGATGACCCCACGAAAGTCAAGCGCCTCCGAGAGCTGTATGACACCTTGGACACTGCGACCACGCCTGCGACCGTACTCCTGCCGTGGCTGCCCGGCCCCAGTGCTGTGCGCAAGATACTCGCGACAAAACGCATATATGACATCATCGCGAAGGCATTGGACGACCGCACGAAGAACGGGATCGCGCGCGACGATACGCCGCAGAGGCTGATCGATGCGGGGGACGAGAGGCTGATCATCATCGGGGTCAGTACCACTTCTTTCTCCGGAACCCGGACGCTTCTCTCTCTCTCGCTCCCGCCCATCGCTTCGCACGCTTGGCCGGCTGCGCGCCGCATGTGCCCGGGCCCGTGCCGAGCGCGGACGCGAGAGTGGGAGAGAAAGCGGACTGGGTTTGAGTTTGGCAGCACACTGACGGAATTTTGCTTTTGCCGTAACACGCGGTAACAGTTCGTCATGGGCCTGCTCGTGGCTGGCGCGCGGTCGACTGGGACTACGGGTGCGTTTTATGCTGTGCTCGGTATTAATTGTTGGGGTGCTCGGCTTACGGCTCAAATGGCACGTTCGCCCTGCAGCTTCTTGGTTGTTTACGTTCCTCAGCGGGCACCCGGAGTGGCGCGAGAAGGCTGCTGAGGAGGTGCGGCGGCTCATCGCGAGCCACGCTGCACACTCGAGCCCGCGCTGTGCTTCCGACGCGCGCACTGCATCCACCGCTGTGGATGATGTGTGTCCAGCAGAAGAGCACCGGCATGAACAGTCTCCATCGTCGTTGTCATCGTCCGCGCACGAAGCGTCGTCACATAGTTCCCCTCCACTGTCCGCCTTGACGGCGTCTCTGTCCAGCATACCGCTGTCGGCATGGGAGAACGAAACACCGGTCCTTGACGCGCTCATCCGCGAGACGCTGCGCGTCGCAGAGCCGCACGTCGCCATGCGCCAGTACCTCCCGCTCGCATCTTCACACTCACACGCAGGCGAAAAGGAGTTGTACCTCGGGGGGCGGCAAATACCACGGGGGGCGTACGTGATGTACCCGTTCAGCGACGTGCACCTCAGCTCGGAGATCTACAATGACCCGTGGCGGTGGGACCCCGCCCGGAAGGAGATGGACCTCAAGGCGCCGTATTCATACGTCGGCATGGGCGCAGGTACGTGTAGTGTTCCGCTCTGTTTCCTGTCGGAGCCGCACGCTCGCCTCGTGTTGGTGTCCGCGTCTCTCACTTCTAACTCTCAATTTCCTATCTTGTCACAATTTACACATACTTACGTGATTTTTTTTTTCCTGCAGGGAGCACGGTGTGCCAAGGGAAGCGGCTCGCCATCCTCGAGCTCAAGCTGATCACGGCGCAGGTCGTGCTGGGCTTCCGGGAACTCCGCGCGGTGGACACGCACGGAGCGCCTCTCGCGGAACTGCCGAGGCCGAACTGGAACGACGTGCTGACGTGCAGACCGCCGAAGGGGTCGTGCTATGTGCGCTATGAGCGGACAGGGGAGCGTGGTCCTCTATAGGGCGCTCGGTTCATCTTGGCGTTGAGGTTTTTGGGTGTCTTTTGTGTCCCTGGACGGACTGTACTGATATTGTTACACCTGTTGTATACTCCGGGCTGCGTACTTTAGTATGTCATTTAGATGTTGGGAGCACCCTTGATAGAGTAATGATTTGATGAGGTGTCTCTATGACCCACACCGTCTCTGAGCGCTGATGCCTTTAGCCTTGAAGCACTCACCTGATATACATGGAGCACGCATGACTACTAGTGAAATTCAAGGACGGTTGAACTTGAAGGGAAATGATATGGTGAGATTATCATCCTTCCACTATTGTTTGGGGGAGAATATTGGAGTAATTCATTGGTAGTAATGTACAGTACTTTCATCGAATTTTATGTGGAATTGTTAAATAGGTATGCGACTTTGTTAAGGTACCGACTTGTGGATAGTCCTCGGCCACTCCTGGGCCTGCAGAATTTCAAGTTCCCACGAGGACAGCGCCCGGTTAGCGCTCGGCGTTCAGTAGATGCATTCGGCAATCGCCGATCAGCACTGACGTGGCCGCTGCGTAGAGTTCTTTTGAACCACGACCATCTCGGTCTCTTTGTTTCTTCAGATTTCTTGTCGCTCGGAACTGTCTACGTATTGCATGGCCTTGGGTCTACCTTCTATCTCCTCGTTGCACCAGCAACAAAATACTCCAAAACACGGAGCACCGTCTAGTCATGTGGCTGGTGAAAACTCCCGAGTTTGCACCTGCTGACGCCTCCGTCCGAACCGTGCTCGGGTTAATCTCGAAATTCGAGTCGGAAATATGGATCTTCTTTGCTCATTAGGTCCCCGTGTTCACGTCGGACACCCGCCCCCATCGTGGAAGTCGTCCTCAAGAGCTTATATAGGATTTCATCAAACGCGGCCCCCCCAAGTCGACTATCGACACCATGCAGCTCGGTAGTTCGCTCGTACGGCTCGCGGCGACTTTGTTAATGGCACCTCTAGTCTGTAGTAGCCATACTATCCCTTCGTCTTCCTCCTTGGGGAGTGACCTCACTCTGTTGTACAAGAATGACTTGAACCGTGAGTCTTCTTCGCATGAACACCTTTCCGAGATGATTGACATCAGGCATGTGTAAAGTCAGCCAGCAGCCGACCCATCGCAGTGCCCTGCTGCTTTCCGCCCCTCGCCCCCATGCTGACGCCTCAAGCGTCTGCGCAGCCCTCGGGGAGAATTTGCTGCCGGCCAATAAAACGTTCTTCGCCAACGACTTGGCTCCTCTACTCCAGTACCAGGTGTTCCAGAACAATTTTCCTTCAACGCAGCAGTTCTGGATCGCAAGTTCGGGGCCGATCTGCCAGACGGTCAATCCGAAGGGCGTCGTCAGCTCGTCGCTCACGTGCCTTCGGGCGCTCCCTGTACTCTGCTCCCAGAGCGCAGCATTCCAAGCGGCCGCTCAACCCACGACGTCGCTCACAGTCAGACCTCAAGCTCTGGCCATCACGGGGTAAGTGTATCTCATGTTAGGGGGGTCTCCGCGTGAGGTTCTGGCCATACTCGTACTCGTACTCGCACCCGTACGGGGTACAGGTGTCTTGGGTATGGTCTTTTCTCACCCTACCATCCCGATCTAGGCTGATCGCGACGGTAGGGTGCGGACGTACTTACCCTACCTGGGATGGGTACGAGACCCGGGTCTGGGTTCCCTCAGGTACGGGTTTGCGCATGGGTATTCCGTGGTAAGAGATGGACTTGTTAGACCATTGAGTCCAAGCATGGTAGATGGCGGTGGCGGGTACCACTGGCACTCTGCGCGTGACCATGGGCGGCGCACAGGCCCTCCCCGCTGGTGTCCAGTATGAGTTGCCGGGTATTTGGCACACATATACGGTACGGGCTGTACTTAGTTTCGTCCCCAGCCAACCAATACACCCATACCCGAGGCGGGTATACCCGACGCATGTCCTTTCCTAACTACTGCCTTCGTATTGTGCCGCATGGACGGAAATACTTACAATTCTCCAGATTTCGGGATCAGACTTCGTTCAAGTTCCTTGGTATTCCCTACGCCAATCCTCCTGTCAGGTTCGAGTACCCTACAGTGTATACCGGCAATAAGACCATCGACGCACGCAGCTTCGGTTCCGAGTGCGTGCAAGCAGGCGCCCCCTCTAGCAGCGAGAATTGTTTGTTCCTGAACATCTGGACCCCGTTCATCCCCGCTTCAGACACCCGGACCCCTCTCAAGGCGGTCATGTTCTGGATCCACGGCGGCGCGTTCACGGGCGGGACAGGAAGCGACCCGACGTTTGACGGTGGCGCGTTCGCCTCTCGCGGCGACGTTGTACTCGTCACAATCAATTACCGCCTCTCCACCCTCGGCTTCCTCGCGCTCGACGACGGAAAGACGAATGGAAACTTCGGGCTTGCCGACCAGATCGCCGCTCTTGATTGGGTACGGGCGCACATCGCCGCGTTCGGAGGCGACAAGGAGCGAATCACCATCTTCGGCCAGTCCGCGGGGGCGGCGTCTGTCCGAGCGCTCATGGGCTCCCCAAAGGCGATTGGCCAGTACGCCGCGGCGATTCCGATGAGCAACCTGGCAGGCGCGAACTATGCTACGACCTATTCGCTGTACTACACTATCCCTCAGGAAGTGGAGCTCGTCGCGAACCCAATCTTGTCTGCGGTCGGGTGTAGTGGTGTGAGCGATGTCTTAGCGTGTCTGAGGGCTGTCGATCCGCACACACTAGTCAACCTCTCCACTGTGGCACGGTGCGTATTTCCCGATGCTCCGCTTACGAAGGATGCTGATGTTGTTCCAGATTTGTTGTCGTCGATGGGACATACATCGTTCACGCCCAGCTTCCGGTGGACGGTTCCGGCGCGGTTGCAAACGTTCACACGATGATGGGCTTCATGCGCGACGACGGCGCCGCATTCATTGGCTACCCGGTATGAGTGTTTTGTTCACACCCATTGAGAGACAATTTTAAAAAACATAGGTAGACGAGCGGAAACCTGACTGAGGGCCTGATCGGTGCGAACCTTAACACCACTGTAGTCAACAATCCGCTGTTCCCAGAGCCCTCAGGCCCGAACGTGACGACGAACGTCTTCAACGTCACCGCCGGCGTTACGACGGACATCGAATTCCGTTGTCTAGACCAGGCGACCGCGTTCTCCGGGGTTACCCACGACCTATTCAAGAGCGTATGGTTCTACGAGTTCAACAGGAGCTACCAAACTCCCGGCTTCAGTCCGAACGTGAGTGTTGTACCAGATGACCACCGGTTAGTTCTGACGCTACTCACGCCCGTGCGGAACCGGTCAGTTCCCGACCTGCGAGGCACCCATCACCGCAGAGCGTCCGCTCGGGGACACGTCCGCGGAATATTTCAAGTGCGTCATGCCCGGAGTCCCGCCTTTCTGTGCCTTGATCGCCGCGAAGTGCTGATGCTTCCATCCCTCTCCTCTCGTTCGTTGCGCGGCCCCCCCCCCCTCGTCGTCTCCTATTCAACCCGCCTTCTTCCCCACTCCCACACATACTATGCTACACGCGCCACGGTGCTCAGGTGCCACTCGGGCGAGCTGTACTACGTCTTCGGCTCGATGCCTGTGGACCGGCCATATCGCGACGCGCAGGACCTTCCCTTCATGCAGCGCATGGCCGATGTCTGGTCGTCGTTTGCGCGCACGTTCGACCCAAACCCCGACCCGCGGTTCCTCGCCGCGCGCGGGTTCGCGGACACCGCACAGCAGCTCGCTGCCCTACCCAAGTGGGAGCAGGTGACAAGGGAGAACCTGGGTGGAAGTCCGGTGCAGCTGCTGCAGTGGGAGAGCGAGATGGTGCCGTGGGGACAGCAGGCGCAGTGCGAGTTCTTGGGGTTCCCGCTGACGTACTTTGGGTAAGCTCGGGGGTTTTGTTGGCAAGTTGGGGTTTGTGAGGGTCGGGAGTCGGGGCGACTTTCGACTGCAACCTGGGTCTGGATTGTCAATTTGCTCAACTCCAAGGTTTTACTTAGGTACTCAGTGTCATGTGTTCGACGGAAAGAACTGACGAAATCGTTTCTCGTCACATCACCGACTTGCGCTTGGGTGATCCAGCACGTGGCAGATACATACGTCGTCCGACGGGGCAGAGTCAATGCAGATAAGACAACTCGTCCGTGGCGACGAAGTTTCAGCAATCAGCATGTCTGCTTCCAACGTGGCACCACGACGAACAAGCTATGTGCGCAAGTATCGCACTCTGTGCCACCTGCCCGCGCAGCTTCTGCACACGATAATCTCCTATGTCAATCGACAAATGACACTGCGACCGTGCACTCTTGTTTGTCGCTGTCTGCGCGCGGTGGCTACCAGTCTCTTCTCCACTGGCTGCTTTTGGGATCGTTTCATTCGACCGCCTTCTGTCGTTTCTACAAGCACAACTCAACTTGTACGGCAAGACCGATGAAGAAAAACTCCGCATCCTCTCGCTATTCTCGATCGACTCCAAACTCGACGCGGTTGATAGTATTGGGGAGTGCGGCACGTCGATTCCGCTCGCCCCCAACGGTCTTGCATAGTACTAGGCCTCAGGCTGCGAATCATAAAACTTCACAAGATCGAACTCCAAGGCGATCTCATAGCGACTTGAAGATCCGTTGGAGAGCATCAAGCCTGGCGCGCTGCAAAGCGTCACGGCCGAATGTCGTTCAACAACAATGGTTTCTGCAATAGGAGGGCTTCTCGCGCGCACGAGAGCCCGCCTGACGAGTCTGCACATTGGTGAACACCCCCCGTTCGCTTGGAGGACCACCGAAAGGGGGATGATACACTCGACTGTAGTGACGTTTATGTGGTATTCCGGAACTGGCCCTCTGTGCTACCCTTGCTGATGCCAGTCTTGTTGTCACGCCGCCAGTCGCTATGCTGAGGCTTACTCTTGAACTCTGGCCCTCTGAGTCGTACGTCCGACCTACAAACCATTCAATTGACTGCCGCCGATGGGTTGTGCAAGGTGTCGACTGCGCCTCCGCCTCGAATCAAGTTCAGGCCACCGGGCCCATAGCCTTGCGCGACGATCACCTCATAGCGTTCGTCTGTTGATCCTTCTCTAAATTTATAATCCATGCTAGAAGGGAAGAGCGTACACGGCGATGATAGATTGCGGAAGAAAAGACAGGATGGTGAACGACGACGTAAATAGAGAGAGTAAGAAGCATTAACAACCGAAATAGGTAGGACGAATAAGAACGATAACAAACTTGTAACAAAGGGAATAATAGTCAGAATAAAAATGCGTAAGTAATCTGGGATGACTCTAGGATGAGAAGGTCTATGCAACTGCTATTTAACATCTACACGGTCAATGGCGTACATACAACAAATGCCGAGGAATAGATAAAGGGCACGATGCGGGGCCGCATGAAGGAGTCGCAGACAGAAGTTTGAACTTAGGATACAGTACAGTACTGAGAACCATACGCAACAAGGATACCCGAGCCTAAGGAACAGCTTGGCGGGCGCAGCATCTCTAGCAGCTTAAACTCTGAATATGATCAGGAATCAGATCCCCCGGGGGATATTGAGTAGGGTACTCACCATGACTGCGCCTGGGACTCCAGAACCTCGGCCGCAACAAAGATTCGCGGCTGCACCGTCCCCCTCGAGCGCACGTCGATACTGAGCACTTTGATATGGTCCAAAGTGTACGGGAACTGAGGCCCGAGGGGGACCTGTGGAAGCGAATGAGCACCCTACAACTACTTGTAGCGTAAATGGAACTACTCACGAGGATCTTCTGGATCTCCTTGGCGGCGAAAGCAGCGAAGGCTCCTCTCGTTGGGTGCGTGCGCGTCTGCTTCATGTGGAATTTCCCGCCATAAGCGGGGTTGAGGAACTATCAGAACGAAGTGTCGGAAGCGGTCAATCAAGGTAAGAACCCAGGGATGCGAATGGAGCGCATACCTCAACGTGCAGCACCGTCTTTTCAGGAGGGTCTCCGTCAACTTGCGTACGGATAGCACCATCGGCGTTGGAAACCTCGCTGAGGTCGTTCAAGAGCACGGTGCCGACCGTGAACCCGTTGGGGAAGTACAAGATGCGCAAACCGGCAGTCTTCTCCTTGCCGGAGCCGTTGACGTATGGTTTCTGGGGGATTTCCCTCAAGTGCTACGATGCGGCAGAATATCAGTGCTGGAGGGGATGAGATGGAATGCACCTCTACACTCACGGGGCCAACGGCTTTGGGGTCGATTAGTATGTGGCCCTGCTGGTGGTACAGAGGGTCGGGAGTCAAGTAGACGGCTTCGGGGAGGTCCTGAGCGGGAGGATCGGCCGGTTCGCCCCCGGGGATACGAAGACGCTGCTCAAGAGGGACGGCGTGGGCCAGCTCCGAGTGGTTGCTGAGGAAAGGGATGGTGGGGTGGATGGAGTCCATGGTATTGTTGTAAGCTTTGCGTAGGAGAGGAGTGGGGAGCACCGTTGTAGGCGGAGGTATCAACATAATATACCATTGCGACTGGATAGATAGCCTGCAAGTGGCGGATAGTCAGAGACTACGAGTGACAAGGGCTCTGTGGACGGATATCGTACTTACCATCGGTATACAGTCCTGGCGTGGCAAGGAAAGGTCATGGATAGACATAGATGCAAGGTGAGCAGCCGGATAACCGCCTCGTCTCTCCTAGCACGATTCAAACAGACGTTTATGGGCATGGGACGTCCTCGTGAATAGGTTCTACCGCCTGTAAAGCCGCATCCAGAGACGGCGATGGATAGTTAGTTATCGGCCCAGTTGGTAGGTGCTACGTGAAAGATATCCCACATACCACCAAGGTTCAGTCATACTACGCGGCGACCAAACGGTAGGGATATCGCAAGGATAAGGGCCACCCTCCCAATTCCGTCCGGCCACACCAAGACATGAACTTCATCGTCAGCATGACGGCACCATGAACAACTATCAGTCCCGCACAGGAGAACCATTCGTATTGCGGGCGAGGCAAACCACTCGGAATACCGGAGACCCCGGTGCCTGCATGTAAAGACGCCGTGCCAGTGGGGTATGGGACGGCCGCTCTCTTCTGCGGATTATTCCATAAGTGGGGCAAACCCGTCTATCCAAGACATGAGACACTCGCGGCTTTGACGCCGCGTGGCCTGCGATCATGATAGTCAGCTTCACGGAGCTCCGGCGAACGTGGGTTGTGCCCTCACCAAGAGCCACTGGCAGTTCGAACAAAGGCCAGGAGTAAGAAATCCAGGTATCCAGCCGGCCTGAAATTGAGAGTCCGCGCCCGACCGCTGGTCAGGAGAATCGTTCGGGGTTTGGACTGTGGATATGGAAGCAGTGAGCGTATGTCTTGTTGCATCCGAAGGGAGAGAACGGACCTTGCATCGATGTTTTGCCATGGCGGTGCAATGCAGGATGTGACCACCGGTAATCAAAAGAGTTAAACGCGGAGTGCTAACTTATTAGATCGAGTTACTTACACCTCTTATCTCAGCTTTTGATCGTGGGAATGTATCTTTGTTGACTCTCGTTATGCACGGTGAGAACGAACTTTCAGGAACTTATGTTTGTTGGTCTCGCACGTTCCCAACACGGTGGAGCAGTGTCGTCCCCACAACGACGAAGACGGAGACCCTACTGAGGTGGTATGAATCAGTGCGCGATGATAAGGTGAGCGCACAACTTGAACTTGCAGCGTCGCGAATATGATACCGGCCGCGTTCTTGGGAGTGGATTGGGCCAGAATGCTGAAAGAAAGTTTCATATCTCATTGCAGGCGCGTTAGCGAACTTGAACGCCATCGCACTGTATTGCACCCGAGACGTCAGAAAGCGCGATTCAAAATATAACGAGCCGTAAGATACGGCCAACATGCCACGCACAACATCCCATCCAAAACCATCGAGTTGCGGTCCCCAGCTACGTAAGTAGTAATCATCTGCGCTTGAAGACCAGCGGGGCACGCTCCGGGCTACAACCTCCCGTCAGTATCCATAGTACGCCACGCGAGACACCGTAAAGCCAAAGAAACGCACTATACCGTCAAGCTGTGCACGCTCTTCAACAGCCGCTTCTTCCTCGCCTCGAATGTCTCGCCCTTGAACTGCGCCTCCTCCCGCACCTCCACCTTGTACCGCGACACGATGAGCGTCAGGACCGCCACAACCTCCGTCTCCGCGAAGCCCCTCCCGATGCACCCACGCGGGCCGCCGCTGAAGGGGAGGAACGCCGCGGTTGTAGTTGCCCAGGAAGCGTGCGGGCTTGAACTTCTCGGGCTCGTCCCAGTAGCGCGGGTTGTGATGCAGCGACGGCGTGCAGATCGTGATGTAGGAGTTGCGCGGGACGGAGATGGTGCGCTTCTCGCCCGCGGCGTTCGTCGTGGTGAAGGTCGTGTCGTCGATGCTGACCTTGGGGATGGACACGACTGGGGGGAACAGGCGGAGGGTCTCGTTCATGACGCTGGGGAAATGTTAGTGCAAGTACGGGTTAGCGGAGGAGAAGGGGGACACGTACGCGAGCGAGTAGGAGAGCGAGCTGAAGTCTTCGTAGCTCTGCAAACCAAGAAGTCAAGACCTAGGTGCGTCAAGGGTAATGAAAGAAGGGGACACACAGGGTTCCTGTTGGGGGTTAGGACAGTCTTGATGTTCTGGTAGAACGCCTCCTGCTCATCCTGGTAGAGTGCGAGGAGGATGAACGCGTAGGCGAGGGTGTGCGCCGTCGTCTCGTAACCCGCCACGAGGAATAAGAAAACATTGCCTAGAGCAATCCTGACGTCAACCAATGAGAACCGAACTCGGTGCCCGTGTTCAAATGTCATGCGTACCGAGGAGAGCGTCGTCAGACAGCTTTGCCGTGTTGTCTTCCTCCGCCTCGTTTGCATCCAGCAAGCTGCTGAACAGGTCGTGCCGCTCCTCCTTCACCGTCACCGACTGCCGGGTCTCGATCATCTCTACGAGATACCTCTACCATCATCCACAGCACACCGCTTCAGCCGGCTCGTCCTTGATCTAGACGCGCGAAACGACGCACTTCGAGTTCCTTGTTCGCCTTCAAGAAGTTGCGCATCGTGGATGTTCCCCAGCGCAGCATCCACTCCGGGAACATGATCCTCCACAACAGCCGGTGCGAGACCTCGTACAGCGCGTCCTTGAACGTCATGGTGTACCCCGGTGGCGCGATCTTGTCTTCGTTCCACGAGATGCGCCGCCCGAAGCCGGCGACGCCAATGACCAGCAGCGTGATCTACGTATCCGTGAGTGCACACACGTCAGGGCTCCCATTTCAGCTGGGCAGACGTACGGGCACGGTAATGTCCATGATGTGGTTCACGTCGATGACCTCGCGCGGCCCCCACTCATTCTGGAAGAGGTCCTCGAGGATACGGACGGTCTCATCCCAGACTAGCCGGTTGTTCCTCTGCCATCGCCGTCCGTTCACACATTAGCCGATTGTATGCATGCATGCGCAGACAACGAAGGGGCGCACCTCGGAAAACGCGGGCGCGACGGTCTTGCGCTGGTGCTTCCACTCATCGCCCTCGGTCGCGAGGACGTTCGTCCCGAACACCCGCAGGATCGCATACTCCTCAGTTGGCTTGGAGAAACGCGAGCGTGCTCCAACAATTTCCTGCGCACAATCGGGTTCAGCTTCAAACCTAAAACCTTCCACCACATACAGAGAAGTACACAGGGCGGGTACACCAGTTTCAGACACAGGCACATACCCGTGCAGGTATGTGTATGGGCCAAGATGAGGTCGACCAGAATTCACGCATGAGGGGGTTTTACGTGAACCCCTCTAGGGAGGAACAGGTGTCGAAGTTCGAACCCAGAGGACTGACCTTGATGATTTTCGGGTCTGCAATATAGATGTCCGCTTTGGGGCGCGGGAACACGTTCACCTGTGGCACGAGTCCGAGTCAGTCCACTGGTCCACAGCCGTCATGTTGTTGTACTACAGATCCTGCGTCTAGCTGGCGGCAGCGCACCGCGCAGCAGAATGACGATGATGAAGAGGGATGGATAGCATAAGTTGAGGACGTACCGCGGTGATGACATCCCACCCAGCGTTCGCAAAGTCGTCATACTTGGTGTAGAACTGCCACTGCAGCCCAGGGGTGGCCCACTTAACTCGGAAGGGAGGCACGAGCCCACGGTCATTGAACAGCGTCCGGAAGCCTGGCCAGTTCCTACACAAATGTTTCCCATGTTAACGAGTGGTGGTGGTAAGCCCTAGGACCTGAGGCTCAAGGTGATCGCACGTACCCGATGGCGCGCTCTTCTCGCCGGAATGCGGTCAACCTTTGGAGGATGAATATGACGACGAATGTCCCGAGTAGGACGTAAACCTGCACGCCTTCGAGCATGACTGTGAGGCACTCGGTGTCCGTCCTTGGTCGCGTGAGTCGATGGAGAGTGCACGCAAAGCGTCGAGAGCAAGAGGGGTGAGAGTTTGCTGATATCTCGAAAGCTGGGGCCCGAGGACCAGCCTCCGGAGTACGTGAGCTATGTACGAAGAGAGTCGCATGGTGACAGCTGTCCAAGTCGGGGTCGTCGGAGCACAGCCGGAGAAAGAAAGTGTAAGTACTTATTGTATGAAACTTGAACACCGTGAGGAAGGAGAACTTACATAGAAGGCAGACAGGCATCCGCTCGCAGTACCGGACAAGGAAATGAGCGACGATTGAGGCGAATAGGCGTGAACAGAGTAAGTTAAGATAAACGGTGTAAATAAGGGAATCCAGCATCCGTGCAGGGGTGATGTATACGCCGCACTGACAATGGCAGTTTTTGTGTAAGTGCGCGGCGTGGTTGCTTAGGACACTGCGAAGGCACAATTTTGGGGAAGCGGGGACTCGGACCGTGACGCGGGCGAGCGAGAAGGTTGTCGTATGTCTGAGGAAGGTACTTGGATCGTTACATGGTGGCGTGAAGGCACTGTAACACGAAAAGTGTTCCGAACTTAACGGGGAGGAGCGACTTGACAATTTAGTAGAACGACAACTCACCTGAGTCTAACCTTCGCTCCTCGAGGCTAGTACACGGTTCTTTGCACGAACTATCGGGACGCTTGCATGCGCACGCCACGGTTGCTATGAGGAGGATGGATCACAGAAAATGAATACGGAAGATCCCTCAACCGCAGGGATAATCCGCCGAGCAGACATACATACGCCAGGGGTGCATGCCGTACAAGCAATGTAGAATACTAATACTATATGAGCCGCGGGCTCGGGGTAGATTAGACGAGAATGGAACGGGGAAGAAAGCTCAACATGCCATCGCGATGTATCGCGCCGCAGTCTGCCCCCAACAACGAATAACGGAATTCATACGATAATGAGAAGTAGAACACGGCCAACCGTGTGCCATGGCCACCAGCTACGGCAATCATCTGCGCTTGAAGACCAGCGGGGCGCGCTCCGGGCTACAACCTCCCGTCAGTATCCATAGTATGCCACGCGAGAGACCGTAAAATGAAAGAAAACGCACTATACCGTCAAGCTGTGCACGCTCTTCAACAGCCGCTTCTTCCTCTCCTCGAACGACTCGCCCTTGAACTGCGCCTCCTCCCGCACCTCCACCTTGTACCGCGACACGATGAGCGTCAACACTGCGACGCCCTCAGTCTCTGCAAACCCGCGCCCAATGCACCCGCGCGGGCCGCCGCTGAAGGGCAGGAACGCGTCGCGGTTGTAGTTGCCCAGGAAGCGCGCGGGCTTGAACTTCTCGGGCTCGTCCCAGTAGCGCGGGTTGCGGTGCAGCGAGGGTGTGGAGATGCTGATGTAGGTGTTGCGCGGGACGGGGATAGTGCGCTTCTCGCCCGCGGCATTCGTCGTGGTGAAGGTCGTGTCCTCGACGTTGACCTTGGGGATGAAGACGACAGGAGGGAACAGGCGGAGGGTCTCGTTCATGACCCTGAGGTGGTGAAAGCGTAAGCATAAGCGTAGGAAGGGAAGGCGGCGAGAGGGGCCACGTACGCGAGCGAGTATGAGAGCGAGTTGAAGCTTTCGTAGGTCTAGACAGCAAGCAGTTAGCATGTAGGTGCGTCGAGTTCCGTGAAAGATGGATACGCACAGGGTTCCCGTCGGAGGGCAGGACAGATTTGACGTTCTGGTAAAACGCCTCCTGCTCGTCCTGGTACAGTGCGAGTAGTATGAACGCGTAGGCCAGGGTGTGCGCCGTCGTCTCGTAGCCTGCCACGAGAAACAAGAAAACATTACCTAGAGAAATGGCGACGTCAACCATTGGCAACCCAGCATGTCCCAACGTGCCACGTACCGAGGAGTGCGTCGTCAGACAGCTTCGCCGCGTTGTCCTCCTCCGACTCGTTCGCATCCAGCAGGCTGCTGAACAGATCGCGCCGCTCCGAGTCCTTGACTGTTGCCGTCTGCCGCGCCTCGATCATCTCTACGAGGTATTTCTACCACATTCACACAGAGCGTCCATGCCAGACCGAATCAACCAGCTCGTCCCCGATCCAGACGCGCCAAACGACGTACCTCAAGCTCCTTGTTTGCCCTCAAGAAGTTGCGCATCGTCGGGGTGCCCCAGCGTAGCATCCACTCCGGGAACATGACCCTCCACAGCAGCCGGTGCGAGACCTCGTACAGCGCGTCCTTGAACGTCATGGTGTACCCCGCGGGCGCGATCTTGTCCTCGTTCCACGAGATGCGCCGCCCGAAGCCAGCGACCCCAATGACCAGCAGCGCGATCTACGTATCCGTGAGTGCACACACGTCAGGGCCCCTATTTCAGCTGGACAGAGCGAAGCAGACGTACGGGCACAGTGATGTCCATGATGTGGTTGACGTCGACGACCTCGTTCGTCCCCCACTCGTTCTGGAAGAGGTCCTCGACGATCCGGATGGTCTCATCCCAGACGAGCCGGTTGTTCCTCTGCCGTCCGTTCGCATTCACACCCGGTTAGCCTTGCATACACATGCGGCGTTAGCGGCTGAGCGGGCGCACCTCGGAGAACGCGGGCGCGACGATCTTGCGCTGGTGCTTCCACTCGTCGCCCTCGGTCGCGACGATGTTCGTTCCGAACACCCGCAGGAGCGCGTACGGCTCCATCGGCTTTGGGAAGCGCGCGCGTGCCCCGATAATTTCCTGCGCACGTTCGAGTTCAGCTCCATACAGGGTACACGGTTGGGGTACACCAGTTTCGGGCAGGGGTACGGGTACGGGTACGGGTTGACTCGGAGGCGAGCTCGACCCGACCAACTTGACCCACACACGAAGGATCATATGTGAACCCCTCTAGAAGGGTCGCATGGCCTTCTGGTCGCGACAGTCGCAATGCAGATGGCAGCCTGCTCTCGATCGTGGCACGGTACTGTCGACGGTGCTGAGCACTGCCGTTTGAGCACTGTCACAAGCTCGTCGAAATCAACTGAGTCCATAATCACAATCGTAGGCTGCCCCCCACGACGGAGGTTCTCCTGCCTACAATGCAAGTTGTTGTATGGCGGCCGTGCTTGTGGCCCATGCACATGCACAGATGACCCGATCTTGTACCCATACCCGTACCTGTATGGGTACGGGTACGGGTAAGGCGGAAATGGCCACGGACATACCCGTGTCCATCTCTAGCTCACTGTCCGTATCGATGTTTGAACCTAGAGAACTGACCTTGGTGATGTTCGGGTCCGCAATGTAGACGTCCGCTTTGGGGTACGGGAGCACGTTCACCTGTGGTACAAGTCAGTGCATGTCTCTCCCCGTCGTCCTATCCGTCCCGGATGTCCATCGTGCGTAGCCCAGCGGAAGATGATGACGACGAGGACATACCGCGGTGATGATGTCCCACCCCGCCTTCGCAAAGTCGTCGTGGTTGGTGTAGAACGGCCATTGTATCCCAGGGGTAAGCCACTTGACCCGAAAGGGAGGGACAAGCCAGCGGTCGTTAAACACCGTCCGGAGGCCCGGCCAGTACCTAGAGTTTGCTCAGATGTTAGCGGCAACCTCCGGAAGCTCAAAGCTCAGAATGGTCGCACGTACCCGATGGCGCGCTCTTCCTGTCGGAACGCCGCGAACTTCTGGAGGACGAATATGGCAGCGAAGGTGCCGAGTAGGACGTAGACCTGCCCAGTTTCGAGCATGGCGCTCTGATAAAGTTCAAATTGAGCAGGCTGTTCGGCAGGAGAACTACTTTCAGGTCGAGACTTCGGGGTGAGTTCGAGTAAGCAGTGGCAGAGACAATCCTGTAGCGATAGTCGTCGCTTTCTCTGTCGTCCCTGACTTTGCATCAATAAACTTTTACGGGCTGTGCATGTCACGACTTGGAAATCCAAGCCCCGCTTATATCACAGCGCCTAATCCGGTAAACAGGCCGGCGCCTGCGGCTTGTCGAATGTTTATTTCTCTCTCTCTCTCTCCACGAGCCACGAAAGGCACCGAACAGCCTATTTGAAGGAACAATTGGTGGAGGTCAAGCATGACATAAAAAGTTATTGACGGGGGGAGCAAACTTAGCAACTCCTGGTTTCGATCCAGGGACTTCAGGGTTATGAGCCCTGCACGCTTCCACTGCGTCAAGTTGCTCTACTCCATAAGGTACTGATATCTCTGTCATTGACATAGCAGAGCATTGTCAAATTCATCGGACTTACGCCCATGCAGCAAAATGACCTGTGCATCGTTCGCATTATCTGCAGGACCAGAACTTGGATGTCTTCACGCCGAGTTCCTACTTTCGTCAAGATGCAAAAGTGGCTTAAGAAAGTCGAACATCCAGGACCGGACCCCCTGTGTACCGATCGTACAACCGTCGCTCCAGATCGGACACACGTTGCGGCGCCGATCAAACGATTTGTCCAGTCAACCTAAGCCACCCGGGTACAAGCGCAATGACAACATGAGCCGAGTTTCACACCGACACCAAGGACAGATGAAGATCCTGGGCAGCGTCGTGCTCTCAGCAACGAGATGTTGTATCTCGGTGGCACGTTGAGATGTGTTGGTGCTGCTTCCTGTGAGGCGGGGGTTTCGGGCAGATACCAACCATGACACGGTTCTGCATGCGTTTTCTGAGCGTGGGCAAGGGATGAGGATGGGTCTGCACCTTACCTTTCGTACTCAATTCCAGCACATTGATATCGATTCCCAGAGGACATATGCCCCGCAGTCGAGTCTGGATGCAGTCAGCCCAAACTAAGGATGTTAGGTGCGTCGAGCATAGCTCCACGCCACATCCTAGGTGAGGCGGGTCGGAGGAATGGAGCGCTCGCAACGCTATGTACAAAACTCTCAGTCGGATGTGAGCGCCGCATGTTAGTGATGCCGAATGCTGAGGGATCGAAAACGTAGGGGGGTATGGAGAAATGATAAACGCAGAAGGGATAACACCAGCCTATCATTCTTTCCCAGCCGGCGACACTGCTCAGGCTCAAGCCGCCCTGCTGCCCGCGCCTTGAACTTTCGTACACAAGTACACAAGTTACGCGAGAGCGATGCGATGGGCGCTGCCATCACGTAGAACGACGCCCGTAGGATCTGTATAAACATCTCACGCGAACGGACCGGTCCACGAACTCGCACCTGCAGCCACGCCCATCGAACTTTATTGCATTCGCACGAACACGCAACTGGACGCACCCAATCTCCATCTCTATCGCCACATCGACGACGACGACCGCCACCACCCCGACGCTGAGGACATGTTGCAGCTCACGTTCACGGACCGCCCGCTGAACTCGACGGTCGTGAACGCGGCCAATGACGAGATGCTGTACGACATCAAGACGCCACAGTTGCGTGGGGGCTCAACGACGACGGTGCGGGACGCGAGGGGGGACGTGGTGGCGAAGTACGAGAGCTCCGCGTTCATGCACGAGCTGACCATCCGGGGGGAGAGGAGGGACTTGAACGGCTGGTTGGAGCGCGAGCACACCTTGTCATTGTGAGTACCATCGAAGGTCTAGGGTTCAGGAATGTGGAGCTGACCTGAGAACATGTGCAGATCGAGGCGGATGCATGCGCCGAACGGGAGGAAGTACGAGTGGAGGCGAAACAAGTTCACCTGGTTGGTGAGTGCGGCGATCCCAGCATGGGACGCCTATGTACCCGCCGAGTGGAATGCGAACGAAGACTCACCTATGCTGAGCAGGTCACTGATGCTGAAACGGGCCAGTTGGTAGCTATGTCACGAAGCGCGAGCAAGTTGGATGGGACGAAGTTCACGGTGGAGATATTGGAGGAGGGCTTGCCAATCCTGGATGCAATCGTGACGTCGTTTGCGCTCCTCGAGGCGAGGGCGAAAGCGGCGCATGCTATCGCACTTGGACGCGAATCCAGCGGGTGATACGCGGTGAGTTGGGGAGTGAATTCGTTCCATCTGGGTTCCATAGGGTTTTTTGTTTCCTCGGGCAGGATGTATCAACTAGCATAAGTTATTGAGTATTGCACTCACACGTTCCCGACCATTCCCGACAACGTCCAGACTCGCAAGGAGAATAGTGATTTCCTTGCCCATGGACACTTTGTCATTTGCACGTCGCGAAACGAGGTAGACAAAAGCGAGTGTGCACAGGCTGCACAAGAGGCGAGAGGCTCATGCTGTGAGCATTCAACGTTTTATTTCCAGGCACACGGGCGTCTGTTATGCCTCCCCGATAAAGCCGGGGCGAGCCGTGCCGAAGGTGCTGGAACCAGCGAGTGCAGGGAGCATGCTGACTACGACGACCACTGCTCTTATAAACCGTCTTATACACCTCACTTAACGACCACACACGTCCCTCCTAGAATTTCTCCCACTGGGTATCGCCGCTTCAGCATGTCCGACGGGAGGGGAATGCCGCTGCTGAGTGGCCCGGCCCCAGAGTACACAGTAAACGAGCCGTCATGCCGGAAGTGCAACAAGGAGTTCAACATCCTCTTCGCGCGATCCAAGAAGTGTAACCACTGTGGTGCGTCTCATAACAGGCGTTCGCCATTTACATGCTCATCGGTCCCATTTTCTCGGGTATATGTGGTCATAGGATACTCTTACTGCCACTCATGTGCGGACTACCAGGCGCTCATGCCGCGGCGCGCGGATGTGGGTGCCGGAAGCACGGTCGGGTACGACCCATTGCCTGTATGCGCGTTCTGCATAGAGATGTTGCAAAGTATGTGCATATCCGGTCGTTCCGAAGAGAAGTTACGGGCGTTGAAAGGGGTGCTTGTGCTTGCACAGTTACGGCAGGCGGGAAGGGGCAGCTGAAACAGCTCCCGATGGCGAAGCTCAAGAAGTACGCGAAGTCTTACAACATTAGCGTCGCGGGTATTCTGGAGAAGGACGATTTTGTTGAGAAGTTGATGGCTGCACGGGTATGTCCATGTCATTTTCTGCTTTCTGCTGCTTCTCCCTCTGCTCCGAGATCCCCCAAGTCGTGTCGCCCACGGGACTGAATGGGAACACTCAATGATTCCGCCCTCCTCACTCCTTTTGCCACGCTTTGAACCGTATCACCGGTGCGCATGCTACAATCGTACAGGGTGCGACCGGTGTTCCGTCGTCCTTGGCTTGGCTTATATGTTGGCCATAGCCTTGCCCATTGACGTACTGCTGGCATCTGTCTTGCGAATCTTTTAAGGCGTGGGATGGTGACAGTCTCAGTTGGGTTTCTCCGTGCCATGATACGCGTCCGAGAATCATGATGTAGGATACGGTGGCAGTAGTCTCTGCATCGAGAACCAGTCACCTCCTTTCGGTATGACCGTGGCGGTGGCGTATGCTGTCCGCCATCTATGTGCGATAAGATTACATTTCGCAACGATGGATGCTTCATTTGCGTGTGGGGGGGACCAACGGTCACTGGGAGAATTGATTGACTCTGAATCAGGTATACATGTAACCATTTTGGCCATACCGGTATCCCTACCCGCACGCAGGTACCCATGAAGATCAGGTATGTCACCGTGCGGACACTGTCAGTACAACCCGTGCATGTGAATGGGGTGGCAACGTCGACGGCTGGCACTTGAACGGTAATCGTGGGCCGGAACTTCTGGGACTGTATGCGCACAAGTCATGAGGGCATTGCACGCTCGACGGCGCTGACTGCAATATCTGTCACAAAATTGTCGAAATCGACCCGGTCTACAATACTTACTATACTCATTACAGAGACCTGACGGTTGCCTACCGCACCCAAATGAGAGCTATTATCGGAAGCACTCTGTCCCGAATCGCGCAAGTAACCGACCACGCGGACTTTTCACTCGAGCAATGGACGCAATGTCAGGCGACCGCGGTTCATCCTCTTCGTCGCCACCACCACGACAACAGTCGCAACCTCAACATCAAAGACAGCAACACCAACAACACCCGCAATACGCTCAATACCAGCCCCGCCAACGGACGACCTCAGGTCCTGGCAGATATAATCCTCACACCCAAGCTGATCCAAGGTCACAGCAACAGCAACAGCAATATCGATCGCCGCCAGCACAGGCACCTCGGACCTCACAGCCTGGTACTCCTCCCCAATATACCCAACCAAGCCGACCCGACCACCTCAACGTCCCACCCCAAGCGTCAACCCGACCACGCGCGGCGTCGACATCTTCCACCCCCCGTGCGGCTTCGTCTTCGCCGGCCCGCCCCGTCGTCGTGCCCAGCATCGACCAGCTGCTCGAAATGACGGACGCCCAAGTCGCCGCGCTCTCGATAGGCTCACTCAAGGAGGTCCTCTTCAAGAACCACGTCACCGCGCGGCTCATCGTCGAGAAGGGCGAGCTCGTGTCTCGCGTGAAGACGCTTGTCGAGGAGGAGAGGGGTGAGCGGGAGCGCAAGGCGCGTGAAGAGGAGGCCGAGCGTCAATACGAAGAGCAGATACGGACGGCGCGGGAAGGGTCGTCGACACCGGCGGCTCCCTCTCAGTCGGTGTCCCCTGGCCCGGAGCGGGCAGAGGATGGGGAGGGAGGTGTCCAGATGCCTGTGCCCCAGCCGGCGTTCCCGGAGGCATCGTCGTCGCCGCCTAAGCGTGTTGTCACGCCTCCGCCAACAAGCATGCTGTCGGCCAACGCACAGGCGATGGCATCCCGCCTAGAGCGGACGGGCTTGTGTGTTATTTGCCAAGACGAAGAGGCCAACATCGCGATTGTCGACTGCGGGTACGTCTTCGAGAGTTCCTTGCGTGATTTACCAGCTGACGCTCCCAATCACGAATAGGCACCTGGCGATGTGTCGAGGATGCTCCGACCTGATAATGAACAGCACGAGGGAGTGTCCACTATGTCGGACGAGAATCGTTACGGAAAGCCGACTACTTCGTATCTTCAAATCCTGAGCATCGCCGTGTTATGACCGGGTGTCGTGGTGTGTCCCTCTGTTCATCGCGCTTGTCGATGCTGTCTCTGCGTCCTATTCTTGCAGTAATCTTGTATGACATGACTGTACCATGCTGTTGTGCTAATAATGCAATTTAATTCTGGCTTCTATGCGGGATCGATCCCGCCTCGAACAAATGCGTGTGAGTCTTCTCACCTCTGATCTTGTCGAGATTGGTGATGCATTAGTCCTAATACCTCCACGCACATGCCAGGTCTGCAGGCTTTCCTTTGGACGACCAATGAAAGTTGAATGGTATCGGCCACGGACGGCGCTAACGGCGGCACTGACTCCGATCGGGTATCATGCAGAATGGTTCTATCCAGTCGTAGTTACCGGTCGGCATATGCATACGTGAGGAAAAGCACTACCGTGGCCGTGACATGCCTTGTAAGGAGACCGCGCCGACGAGTCGGGAATGGGACGACACAGGAGGTGCTTTGTACGTCACGGACCATAGATAGTATTTTATAACGTCACTGATCGAGTTACCCTCACAGGCCAGAGCTCTAGCGCACTGCGAGTATATAAAGCGATGGGTAAGGTAAGGAAGGGAACAACCTTGTCCTCCGTCGCATCTCGAACATCCCATCCAACTAAGCTTCCAGCTCCCTCATAACCGTCTTTCCAACCGTACATCGGAATGCCCGGGGTCGTCGATCTCATGGGTCCCGCAGGCCCCGCCCCGACCAAGCTCGGTCGCCACCGCCGACTAAGCGACAAGGCAGGGATCCACGTCTCGCCGATCTGCCTCGGGGGCATGAGCATCGGGGACAAGTGGGCAGAGTATGGCTTGGGCGCCATGGATAAGGCGTCGAGCTTCACGCTGCTCGACGCGTTCTACGATGCGGGCGGGAACTTCATCGACACTGCGAACGACTACCAGGACGGGAGCTCAGAGGCGTTCATCGGCGAGTGGATGGAGACCCGCGGGATCAGGGACCAGATCGTCATTGCAACCAAGGTAAGTAAAGAGTTTCAACTTTAAAGGTCGGCGAGGAGCCCGATTGGATGGCTGAGCGTGACGGGACGGCCCGGGGCAATAGTATACGACCAACTACAAGCGCGGCAGGACGGATATCAAGCAGCACTCGGCTTACACCGGGAACAATATGAAATCACTCCACCTCTCGGTCGAGGAGTCTCTCAAGAACCTGCGGACCAGTTACATCGACATTCTCTACATCCACTGGGTGAGCGAACTATCTGGCGCAATACATCCCACATATTCATTCCCTTTCCACAGTGGGACTACCAGACCAGCGTCGAGGAGGTCATGAACGGGCTCCATGGCCTCGTCATGGCCGGCAAAGTGCTCTACCTTGTAAGCCCTTCACCTCCTCCCACTTCTCTCGTCGTCTTCACTCGCTCAACACCATCCTACCGCACACAGGGTATCTCCGACGCGCCCGCCTGGATCGTCTCCCGTGCGAACCAGTACGCGCGCGACCACGGCAAGACGCCGTTCAGCGTCTACCAAGGCCAGTGGAATGTCATGACGCGCGACCTCGAGCGGGACGTCATCCCGATGGCCCGGGCCGAGGGTATGGCGCTCGCGCCTTGGAACGTGCTGGCTGGGGGCAGGATCCGCTCGGACGCGCAGGAGCATGCGCGCCGCGAGACAGGCGAGAAGGGTGAGTCTGGGTCGCCAGAGTCGCGGCTGCTGGGGGTGTGCTGACGCATGGCGGTTCTTCATCCTTGCATCTTGTGTGTCAGGACGGGTGTTCTACACCGACGAGTGGGAGCGCACCGAGACAGAGCGCAATGTCGCGCGGGTGCTTGAGGAGGTCGCCGCTGAGGTTGGCGCGAAGAGCGTTCAAGCTGGTACGTCGCGTCGGGATCTGTTAACTTCGTCAGACGGGACTAACTTGTTCGGGGCGTGTGCAGTCGCGATCGCGTACGTGATGCAGAAGGTGCCGTACGTGTTCCCCATCGTCGGCGGGCGCAAGGTCGAGCACCTGCATGGGAACCTCGAGGCGCTCGACATCGCGCTCACCGAGGCGCATATCCGCAAGATCGAGGGCGCGGTGCCATTCGAGGCGGGCGTTCCGCATGACCTCACGGTGAGTTTAGGGTGTGTTTTTTGTCCGGGAGCTACCGACTAATGAGGATTGTGTGCTAGGGCGACGGCACGTTTTATAACATGGGGTACACCAGCGCCGGGCAGTACGATATGTGGCCTGCTCGCCAGGCGATCCGTCCGAGCGGGTCTAACTGAGGGGTTTGCTGCGAGCAGGCCTCCCGCGATGGAGTCTGAGTCGTGTTGCGGATAGTTTGTAACTGGACTAGTGTGTCGGAAGGAGCGTGCGTATCATAACTCGTGCAGTTCTTGTGAGCCTAATCGGGTGAGGGAGATGCGCATGCCGAGGCACCAGGAACCGGAATTGAAAAGTGAATATTGAAGCTACAGTATTCAACAAGAGCCGGATATCTCGAAACTCTCAGGGCGAGCTTCTCTAGGGCGTCTTTAGTGAGTTTAGTCTAGTTCCATGCTCTCAATTGAAACTGATCACTTGAGTGACAGTCCACGCGTCGCCCGAGACCACCTCTCTGAGGTTTTCCAGCTGTAAAGCTACCGCTTGAGTCGATGGAACGCTCTCGCCACTTGTTTCTGCGCTTAACTGATCTATTTGGGGTGCGTACTCGCGTTAACGTTGGGTCGGAGGACTTCTGTTGTAAACCTTGCGGTAAGTGCAGCTATCCACGTCAGGTGCTCGAAGACATTAATGAAGCCACGTTTTCTCTAGGTTTGGAAGCGACGAGGTGGTTAACCAGCCACGCGCCTTGCATTAATATCCGTTGTCTCTTTTGACCCTCTAGAAAAAAAACTTGTCGGTACAGCGACGAGGGACAAGTGACTTCTAATAGAGTTTCTTTCCAGCTCCCCCATGATGACCACATAAAACACTGCGCCTGTCGGATTGCCCTTCCCCAAGATCCTTCACCCTGTCCATGACCTCGCCTTTCTCGTGCTGTCGGAAGCTGTCACGAGGAGATGGATTGGGATTGTTCGAACGCCGTTGCCTTCGGCCAGCACCCCCACAACGCAACGACCTCGCCGTCGCTGCCCGCTAGTTATCCCACCCCTCCCGCCGCGGCACCGTCAGACCATACGACGACTGCCAATACTACTGTCGCTGGACGTCGGGCACCCAAGAGGCACAGCCGTAACGAACACACCACATTCGAGGATGTGGTGGCAATCGACTCGGTATGTGGTCGGCAGTATCCGCGTTGCAGTTCAGTCAAAAGCTGAGGCCCGACGTGTCGTAGACCTTGCACGAGATCCCTCAGAAGCCTTACAGCAACGGTATCGGTGTTGAGAGGGACGCCGGCATACGGATTGATTACCGGTCCCGTGGCTTTACAGTGGGGATGGTGCTCTCGGGCGACCTCAGCGAGATCTCCAATCCCGACGAGATCGTGCTCGGGCTGGGGGGACGATCTTGGTCCGAGAAGGCATCGTTTCACGTTGAGGTGCGCACATCCACCATCCACGTGTTCGTGTTCGCTCGCAACGAGGATTAATGAGGGCTCATGCTTCCATCCCATAGTTCTGTGACTCCACAGCCGCTTTCGGGAACAGCAGCGTGTTAAGAAGGGTCCCGCCGGGCACCGGTGTTCCCGGAGGCATTGTCGCCGCCGTCTAAGCGTGTTGTCACCCCTCCGCCAACAAGCATGCTGTCGGCCAACGCACAGGCGATGGCGTCCCGCCTAGAGCGGACGGGCCGCCGCTTGCTATGACCAGGTGTGGTGGTGTGTCCCTCTGTTCATCGCGCTTGTCGATGCTGTTTCTGCGTCCTATTCTTGCAGTAATCTTGTATGACATGACTGTACCATGCTGTTGTGTTGATAATGCAATTTATCATCCTGCTTTCTACACGGGATCGATCCCGCCTCGAACAAATGCGTGTGAGTCTTCCCACCTCTGATTCCGTCGAGATTACTGATGCTTGGCTTCTATCGGTCCTCTTACCTCCACGTATATGCCGGGTCTGGAGTATTTCCTTTGGACCACCAATGAAAGTTAGATGGTGTCGGCATCCTGCTCGCGATAAGACACAGACGGCGCTAACGGCGGCACGGACTCCCATCCCGAATGGTTCTATCCAGTCATAGTTACCGGTCGGCATATGCGTCTGGGACGACAGAAGACTTTCTTTGTCATGGATCATAGATAACATAGATAATATTTCATAACGTCAATCCACGAGATGCGACTGATCGAGTTACCCTTACAGGCCAGAGCTCCAGCGCACTGCGAGTATATAAACCGATGGGTAGAGGTGGGAGGGGACAACCCTGTCCTCCCTCGCCCCTCGAACGTCCCATCCAACCAAGCTTCAAGCGTTTTTCACCTTATAACCGTCTTTCCAACCGTACATCGGAATGCCCGGGGTCGTCGATCTTATGGGTCCCGCACGCCTCACCCCGACCAAGCTCGGTCGCCACCGCCGGCTAAGCGACAAGGCAGGGATCCACGTCTCGCCGATCTGCCTCGGGGGCATGAGCATCGGGGACAAGTGGGCAGAGTACGGCTTGGGCGCCATGGACAAGGCGTCGAGCTTCACGCTGCTCGACGCGTTCTACGATGCAGGCGGGAACTTCATCGACACCGCGAACAACTACCAGGACGGGAGCTCGGAGGCGTTCATCGGCGAGTGGATGGAGACCCGCGGGATCAGGGACCAGATCGTCATTGCGACTAAAGTAAGTAAGAATTTCAACTTTAAAGGTCGGCGAGGAGCCCGATTGGATGGCTGAGCGTGACGGGACGGCCCGGGGCAATAGTATACGACCAACTACAAGCGCGGCAGGACGGATATCAAGCAGCACTCGGCTTACACCGGGAACAATATGAAATCACTCCACCTCTCGGTCGAGGAGTCTCTCAAGAACCTGCGGACCAGTTACATCGACATTCTCTACATCCACTGGGTGAGCGAACTATCTGGCGCAATACATCCCACATATTCATTCCCTTTCCACAGTGGGACTACCAGACCAGCGTCGAGGAGGTCATGAACGGGCTCCATGGCCTCGTCATGGCCGGCAAAGTGCTCTACCTTGTAAGCCCTTCACCTCCTCCCACTTCTCTCGTCGTCTTCACTCGCTCAACACCATCCTACCGCACACAGGGTATCTCCGACGCGCCCGCCTGGATCGTCTCCCGTGCGAACCAGTACGCGCGCGACCACGGCAAGACGCCGTTCAGCGTCTACCAAGGCCAGTGGAATGTCATGACGCGCGACCTCGAGCGGGACGTCATCCCGATGGCCCGGGCCGAGGGTATGGCGCTCGCGCCTTGGAACGTGCTGGCTGGGGGCAGGATCCGCTCGGACGCGCAGGAGCATGCGCGCCGCGAGACAGGCGAGAAGGGTGAGTCCAAGTCGCCAGAGTCGCGCCTGCTAAGGGTGTGCTGATGCATGGCGGTTCTTCATCCTTGTGCTGTGTGCCAGGACGGGTGTTCTTGACCGACGAGTGGGAGCGCACCGAGACAGAGCGCAATGTCGCGCGGGTGCTTGAGGAGGTCGCCGCTGAGGTTGGCGCGAAGAGCGTCCAGGCCGGTACGTCGCGTGGAGATCTGTTGACTTTGTCAGCGAGTCTAAGTTCGGGGCGTGTGCAGTCGCGATCGCGTACGTGATGCAGAAGGTGCCGTACGTGTTCCCCATCGTCGGCGGGCGCAAGGTCGAGCATCTCCATGGGAACCTCGAGGCGCTCGATATCGCGCTCACCGAAGCGCACATCCGCAAGATCGAGGGCGCGGTGCCATTCGAGGTGGGCGTTCCGCACGACCTCACAGTGAGTTGCGAAGTGTTGTGTTGGCAGGGGGCTACAGACTGATGAGGATTGTGTCGATGGCACTGCTAGGGCGACGGCACATTTTATAACATGCTCTACACCAGCGCCGGGCAGTACGATATGTGGCCTGCTCGCCAGGCGATTCGTCCGGGCGGGTCTAACTGAGGGGCTTGCTGCGAGCAGGTCACCCTCATCCCTCTGTGTCGCACCGCCCTCACCTCTCCGGGTCACACTCCGACCATCCGCACCCGTCTGAGTTCCCTCGGGGTCGCACTAGCTCGTCACCCGCACCCGCACCCGCACCCGTCTAGGTCGCCTTCTAGCCACCTCCCGCGACGGAGTCGTGTTGCGAATAGTTATGTAACTGTACTAGGGGCTCGGAAGGAGCATGCGTGTCGCACTTCATGCAGTTCTTGTTGGTCATGCGCCCGATCATCCACTATTTGGTATATTTGGGATCAAGACACCCACGGCACCCAGCAGGCTGTCTCCACATCTCATATTTTGACCGTGGTAGACGAGCGTGTGGTCCATAGTGAATATTGAAGGGTATACAGTATTCAACAAGGATGGACGGAGTGGTAGGCTGTGGCAAAGGCAAATGGCGGATCCCAGTGCATTATCCGGACAAGCTCGACCGCAGAGTCGAATTCATTCAAGTCATGACCAGAACCATCCAGACCACGGTCTCCGTGACGCTTCGAACAGAAAACGCGGTGGGATAGAAGATGATAGGCCTCGTGGTCGACATATGTACACAGCGCTTGACCGGTTGCGGCACGACGTCGCTTGCTGGAGGCCGCCACGAGTTCCAAGAGCATGAATCCTCTAGCCTGCGCGAGGTATGTGTATAGTAAACGCGAGCGACACTTTGAAGTTCGAGCAAGCGTTCGCAAACAAAAAGGACGCGCCTAATACAGTATTCCTATTGACCAATCTACAATCCTGTCCTGTATTATCTTGCTGTTCCCTGCCACCCGCGTATGCGATCCCTGCCTTCACTTCCCTGGTCAGGAATCGCTGCGTGCAATATTTCCTTCTGAAGTGTTAGCACTCCTTAAGCTCATCGAGCCCACTTTGCACGAACCTGTCGGCTCGTCTGAGTCGGCGCTCACGGAAGAGCATGCGGCGGTGTTAGTCCTAGGACGCCACGGAAGCTCGCTACGCTCCGACTCGGACGCTCTGCTGTCATTGTAGCGGTTTGGCAGCAGGTGTGGGTCGCGGAGGTTGAGCATGAGGCGCGTGATGAGCGAGCTGGCGATGCTGATCGCCGAGCCCCATGGTTAGCATGCAAGTTGATATGGAAATAGAGCAGGCGGGAGACAAGACGCACACGTTCGTGATAGTGACGCTGATGCCTCTGTAGACGGCCTGTAAAACATTGGATCAATATTGAGGATTTTCCATGGCGCTGGATCGATGGCACGCTTACTTGTGCGAGCTGCACATTGGAATGTGGTCAGTGCGACGGCCGGCGAACCAAAAGAAAAGGACATACAATGCAGGTTAGGATGTTGCACAAGTGGCATACGAGCAGCACGCTGCATAGACGAATTGCACGGTCAAGTATTTGGGCGCATGTGAGTCGTTGCGCTTCCGAGTCATCGGCGATGGGATGGCCACATACGCAAAGTAGAATGCACCTAGGATTTGATCGCACTGGGGTCAACCGTCTATCCTTGCCTGTCGACGCTCCATGCTTGACACACGTACCATCGCGAAGCAAAATGCTCAGAATGTTGCCCCGCCATCTTGAATTGACTCCGAGCGCTCGGTATAGGGTGAGCGCGAATACGGTTGTGTCGTACGCGAGCACGCTCGACCAGGTCTACGCGGGTACCTGCTGGCAGAGACGGACGGCGGCACAGTAGGAAGGTCCTGGATTGCATGCGATGAACGCAAGATGAACGTTTAATGAAATCGTCGAGCATCGTCGAGCGAGATTAGGACAAGAGACATACCCTCCGGCGGGATGTCGGACCAAACCTTGAGGGTTACCGGTTACTTGCATGTCAGTGATATATGTTCCCATGTCATCGAGGGGGGCACGAGTATCCCGAGGGTGCCTACAGACTTAAAAGTTATAAATGATCCGGAAAAGCATGGCGCCAATAAACGGGGATCTTCATAGTAGCACGACCCTCGACTCGGACACTCGTGAGTCTACATCAAATAGTGGGCTCAATTTATTTGTGTCGGTCGGTAGTCGCGCTACAAGCCTTGGCTTATAGGTCGAAGCATTCATCAACGGTTTCATGGTCCTAACGCAACAGCGTAAGGGTGTTTGTTTGTACTAGCCATATATATAGCTGCCAGGCGATGCGAATTCGACACTCACCAGGTATTCCACATACAATACCCCTCTCTGTAGGAGAGCCGGAAACATATCCTCCAGAAGAGGACGATACAGCTCGATGTTCTCTTTCTTCGTAAACTCGAACACGACGGCCCGAATGGAGGGAAAGGCCGGCTGTGTGAGGATGCGCTCGACTTCGGGAAGCCTCTCAGCGTTGATGAGGGTCGACGGCTGGCGGTGCATTGGTTGGGAGTGGAAGATCCGGATCTCTCGCAGACTCGCGGGTGCTTGCGCGAGAATCGTCGCCAGAACGGAACCGGAGATGTAACCGACGTCGGGAGATTGTCCCGACAACACCGTGACGTTGAGCGTCGTCAGACGAGGGCAAGAATCCAACTTCAGTGCCGCCAACGCAGGTCCTAAAAGCCGCATTTTAATATGTTGACCTTTATGGAGTTGAATTCCGAGAACAACGTACCTGTCCACCAGTGTAACTGTGCCATGCTGTGAAAGTTTATTCGAAGGTGCTCTAGATTCCGACCGACCCTGTGGAGAAGCTGGCCCAACTGGGCGACATGGTGCGGCTGATCAACAGACACGGTTAAGGATCGCAGTGTGTCTGGAGACAAGTTCTGGCGGAAAGAGGAAAGAATTGCTGGAGAGCAGATTCCTCGAACGACAACGGACTTGGACGCCAACGGCTGTGCGAGGGAGACAGGTTTGGTCGGCCAATGTCCGTCCATCCATGGCAAGATCAAGTCGAGCGTGTCTGCATCGAACAGACTGACGATGGAGAGAATGCGAAGGAATTGAGCCTCGCGGTTACACCCCCAAGCGTCATATGTCACACATTTGTCCCATACGAAGCGTCGCAGCTTGAACCGCGCGGAAAGCCTGCTATCGAGCGCGGGGGAAGCGCTCGATGGCGAGAATAGTAGAAAGGAGCATCTCAGGACCAGACTCAGGTACTCTAGGGCCGGTAGTCTGGCCATGATACGATTGAAAGAGGAGTTGCGAGTGAAGGACACGAGTTTCTTGTTGTAGGAAGGCCGATCATCGCCGAAGATTGTAAGACTCTTGATGAGGGCTGCGATATGCGACTTTGACTTGACGAAGGTCGCAAAGTCGACAAGCTGTTCGACCGCGACCTTGACGGATGCGAGGACGTGAAGTCAAACTCCACCAGGTGTGGGAAAGACACGAGCAGCTTTTGAGGGTCGTCCTTCTCTTGTCGCCTTGTATATAGCTTATGATCAAGTTTACGAGCTCGACGGGGAGATCTTGGATCGTTAGAAATTGCGCGTTATGGAATGTGGCGTTCAAGACATTGGTCGCGGAGTCGTAGGAGGACTTCACTTTGAAACGGGCGGATCGGCGGGGCCGGGGCAGCCTGAAGAAGAATTGTTAAACGAATGTGTCCCCTCAGAATGCATGATACAACTCACATCGGATGGTTTGTATGGAGGATGGAAGTGGAACAGTGTCAACTGCAACGTTAACTGCAACAGGCGGCCCGGAGGCGACGAGAACCATACCAACCCCTGTCCCGGTGGTCTGAAAGCTCGCTATAATGGCTAGCTGGTATTAAGAGTTTATCATAACTTGACGCAGTGGAAGCGTGCAGCGCGCATAACCCTGATGTCTCTGGGATCGAAACCAGTGTTTGCTACTTTTTCCTTCACAGTTCTCTCTCCTACCCAAGCCACTATCAATACATACGGTAGAAGTTGGGGTAAAACTTATGCAATCCATTAGTCTGACTTTTGGCGACTACTTGAGCAACATCCGACTAGAGAGGATGCTCCACGATAAATATATTGGGTTGGGTGTGGGAGGAAAGACTAGCACTGTCAGGGGTCAAGGTGACCACTGACTTACCAATATTGGAGATCTAAGATTGGGAGGGATAGAGGCCGCGGGGCCTGCGACTCCTCTCCCATCCTCCATAACCTCCCCTTGGTTTCCCCCATCCTCCTCGTCGTATGGCCAGCTTTGCCTCCTGGTGTGCGTAGCCGCCCTCCACTTCGCATCTCCCCCTTCCCCGCTTCTTGATCTGACGGCGAGCGGCACTGTCCTTGCCGGACGCCCGCTGCTTTCCTCTCCTCACAGACAACCATCAGTACGCGTCTTGGAACCGGGTCCGCACCATCCACCAGCAGCCCTACATCGCCCGTACCGACACCAACATCTCGCGCGTCGCTACCCGCATGTCCATGGCCACCCAGAACGCCGTCGTCATTGACATGGCCACCCCCGCCGCCCCTGCTACGACAACCACCACAAACTCCAAGGGCAGCGACACCCTCTTCGGACCCAACATTGGCGTCCTCGGAGGCGGCCCGGACTGGACGGAGAGCCAGGAGAAGAGCTCGGACGTGCTCACTCCAGACATCGTCAAGGGTTGGATCGCAAAGAGCAAGGAGGTGAGTGTGTGCGTTCTGTTCGGAGCATGGGAATCGTTGTATGCGCGGGCTCCCAACCCCCACCCTAATCCTCATTGTGTTAATTTCTCTACGCATTTCTACTGCGTTGCTGAGGCGTGCGCAAGCCCGGCGGCTGCCCATTCTGTGTCTCCGTCGTATCTAGGGCGGACTTTCGATGCGTAGCGCGCTGAACTTGAGTTCATGCGGATTTCTCTGCATTCTCGTCGACCCCCTCGGTACCCCGACAGACATGTCCACTGGGGACGCAGCGGGATGTGTGTCGGGTTCCCACCACTGCCTCCACCGCAACCGTCACTCCGAGATGTCCGACGCGGAGGACGCTTCCTGACATGCGTTATTTCTGTCGTGTCTCACGTCTACCATTTGTGACGTTGTCCTGGGACGTCTGGCAGATGCCAGGGTCCGTTTCCAGTCATTGGAACAGCATTGAAAACCTTTTATCGTCTCTGAGGATAATCCTCAGACATGTCAGTACCGGTACAAGGTTACTCATATCCTCTCGTAACAGACCCACTATTCAACGACCACACTGCAAGCCCTGGTCAATCTGAAGAGGCCGACTTTGAGGCTGTCTCCGTTGGAAAACGATGCTTCTGAAGATGCGGATCACGCGGACTCCCAGCACCATCACGCACTCGAATTCGAATACGACTGCGATGCCCCGAAGTGCGCCATTCGTGTCTACGTCAACCTGTCGGCAAAACACCCTCTCGCAGGCAAGGTCGATGGTTCTGGCCGCTCGAAGCTGCTGGTCTTTGAGACGACGACGGACGGTGGGTTTGGTAAGATGTTGAAGTTCGAGGACGGTGCGATGTTGGAGCTGGGGCGATTCGAGTACACGCAGGTAGCCACTCCGTCGGCCGATGTCCCGCAGCCCTCTACCTCCCCAGAACCTGGGAAGTCTTCTCGCGCCGAGACGCCAGCGGCCGAAGCCCCGCAGCGAAAGAAGCGGTTCACGAATTTCCACTTGCGCAAACGCAACCGGGACCGCAACGTCGCTGGCCCCGCCCTTGCCGTTCTGGACGCCGATGCGCAGCTCACTGAGAGCGAGGACAAAACCAAGGCGGCGAAGGAAGAAGAGGAGGGCGTACGGGTTAATATTCGGCTGATCGCGCTGGACGAGAACGGCAAGGACCTCCCGTCGCCGAACGAGCAGGCTACCTACCTTCACGTGGTCCGCTTCGGCGTTGCACCAACTCCTGTGGAGAGCGCGGAGGAAGGAGAGGATCATCGGCCGTGGGTCGTCAAGGTTGTCAAGCGTGAGGCTACGGTACGGTGCATTCAGCTTCGCGTGAGAAGTGCGCTGAATTCAACACGTCTAGATTGGACTGCACACCTTCCACCTCCACGAGATCTATGGTCTTTCCGCCAACTCTACTACTTCTTCCCAGCCCACTGCGCCTCCTCCCACCGCCCAATTGGACAATCATACTTATCCACCTGTCGTGCCTCCCACGACGACGGAAGACGAGTCTTTGTCCGAGTGCCTCCTTTGCTTGTCGTCTCCCCGCGAGGTCGTCCTTCTCCCATGTCGTCATCTTGTCGCATGTCGCGACTGCGCGGTGAACATGATCGAATTCGGCGCTGGCGGTACTATCGTGCACAATGAGAGCGAGACCAACCCTACTGCTGATGGTGCTGCTACCGAGGGTGCTACCACTGAAGCCAACGCTGAGGGCGCCCCGACCACGGGCACCGATGGTGCCCCTGCGACTCCCGCTCCTGCTCCGGTCCCCGCTATCCCCACGATCCAAGCGAACCCCCGACGGAAACGTAAGGCCAAAGGCTGGTTCTGCCCCGTCTGCCGTCAACGTGAGCTTCTCTCCTTCTCTCTTTCTCTATCTCACTGACCCGATCTCAATCTCATCTTATTTCCTATCTAGCATACACTTCTCTCCTCCGAATCACCACAACGCCTCCCGAGAAAGACGAGCATCGTGACTCGGACGAGCTCGACGACCACTTGCCCGCGGTCATGACTGCCACCCCCACGACGACGGCCGCGCCTGCGCCCGCCCTTCAGTCCGAGCGCGGGCGGTTCGGGTTCTTGCGCGCATTCGGGCGGGGCGCGCCGCAGCCTCAGCCTGATATCGAGCGCGGGACGGCGCCGGCCGCGAACGTCGCTTAGTAGCGGTCTGGTTCCATGTTCGCTTCTGCCTCGTCGTTTTCTTGGTCCTTGGCTGGACGGACAGTTATGACGGTACCCCCTGCGAGGTCATCGTGTCTCCGTGCGCTCCGAGAGCGCGACCTGTTACTGGTGGGGTCGGTGTACGATATGCGTCGTTGGCCATGTGTGGTATGGCCTTGGGTATGTTAGAGCCGTTCCCTTTTGATATATGATATCTGGGAGCCGTAGGTTAGTTGGTTCGCGGTTGGCGGATTCCAGTTACGATCATGTGTATGCACTGTTACTTCTGTTTGTTTGTTGTATCATTCTTGTTCTGCCTGTTGTTTTGCGCTACTAGTTTGTAATGTTGAGTACTATTTAATGGACAATTAGCATCCTTGATTCCATGTCTGCCTCGACGACTGTGCAGTGTGGAGACGACTTCGATCAGACTGCCTGCGTAGATATCGACGACAACACCAAGCTCACTCCCTAGATCGCCGCAGAGGAAAGTAGAGGTCGTGTTTGTCGTCACACTAGAGAGCGCAGTTCGCCCCCAGTTGGCAGTGGTTCTCTAGTAGAGCGTACATCGCCTTCGACATCACGACAGCGCATCCCGCCGTGCCAAAATGTTTCCCACCCCCTGCAGGCAATGGGCGCTACCGAACCTCTCTGCTAAACGTCTGCGACGGTCCTCTCGGTCCGTTGCGCAGCTTCCACCATAACCCGCACGCTCTTTACCCGTCTGTCATCTCTGCCTATCACACACACAAACACTACACGCTCGAAGATACCGGGACTGAGCTTAGAGTCGCCTCACTGCTTCTGCTTCTCCGGCAGCCTGTTCCTCCTCACTCACTCCATTATCTGTCTTTTTTATTTCTGTTTGAAACCCAAGACATCAACATAAAAGGCGCAAGATGTCGACGGACCCGTACCACGCGGTGCAGCAGGAGATCCAGTCGTCGCTGCAGACAGCTGGGACCCTTCGCGCGTCCTTTCTCCGCATCCGCAGCACCGCGCGGGAGGACAGCGAGGAGCTCGTCTGGGCACGGAATGAGGTGCGTCTCTGCTGTTTTCGTTGGGGAGACTTGCATTTGGACGTTGACAGTGGGTGGGTCTCGGTGCGTAGCTGAAGGCGACGCTCGCAGCTTTGGAAGCGGACCTTGAGGACCTAGAGGAAAGCGTAAAGTAAGACTTCATTCGCTCGGAGTTGTACCATTGTAACTTAGAAGCCTTCGGCATAGTGTCGTCGAGAGCACCGGCGCGCGATTGTTCGGTCTGGAGGAGACAGAAGTCATCGAGCGGCGGCGGTACGTGAGCCATGTCCGGCAGGAAATTGAGGTATGTCTGGGTCGTTGTCGTCTCGCGTGCTGGTGTGTCTCCCACTTGCTCGCGTCTCCCGCGTGCCCTACAACTTCCCTGCTGATGTGTTCTCGTCTAATAGAACATGCGCGGAGAGGTAGAGGGTGGCCGGCGGTCAAGACCTGCGTCCGTGCTTGGGTTAGGACCTTCGGCACGCGCTGCAGAGCCGGGCCCGGAGTATGAGGACAGTCAGGCGGAGTGGGCTCGGCAGGAGCAGGAGGTGCGTCCTTGGCTTATCTTTGTTGCGCAGGGTCAGTTGCTGAGGATCCGGACGAACGGTGGGACGGGATATAGCTCATGATACGGCAGCAAGACGAGACTATCGATACTATTGCCGGGACACTGAATACAATCCATGAGCAAGCGGGCTTGATGGGGCGCGAGATTGTTGAGCATAACGAGTGCGTTTCTCGCTCTCCCCAGGCCAGATGCAAACGCACGGTATTTATCTTGTGTTCATCTCGCAGAATGCTTGACGACCTCGAGCGCGGCGTCGATCGGTCGGACACAAAACTGAGCACAGCGATGAGCAAGATGCGCAAGTTTATACGCCAGACCGAGGGTCCGTTTTTCCTCTCTGCTCAGCTGTTTCCCTCGCTGACGATTCTGCAGAGACGAAGTCCGGCTGGTGTATCATCTTCCTGATTATTGTCCTCATGGCTTTGTTGCTCGCCGTGATCCTTGTATGACGCGGGGGTCCGGTCAGAGTGAGAGGTATTGGCATCACATCTGTTATTGTACTCATTGCATATTTCTCTGGGACACTCCTTTGGGACACACTCTGCTATGTATTTTCCCCAACGCTGACCATAGCACTGTCGCGGACTGGATAATCGACCGTCGTTTCTGTTGTCAGCCCCACCCTTCACGTGGGCACTGTTTGGACGTTGTTTGTCCGATCGGCAGCCTCACTCTGGAGTGGAGCTCGGCTGCCGGACAAGTTGGCTTTCCCCCTCACGCTCGGTCGTGCGGGTCGACGACGACGACAGCCGCCACTCCGCCGCGCACTGCGCCATACCCCCCACACTTTCTACTTTACTATCTTTTTGGCTTCTGGCTTCTCACATCACTAGGACCGCCTCATGTCTACGATGACTGACTCCGTTGAAGGTCCCCCGCGCGCCCCGCCGGCCAAATACGCAACGCCCCTCGGCACTCGCTGGCAGAAGGAGAAGGCTGCTGCAGGCACCAATGCATTCGAGTACCCGGACGATGCCAAGTACGTCGGTCCTTGGATCATCGGTGAGTGTGTGGGCAAGGGCGCGAGCGGCCGCGTCAAGATCGCAAGGCATCGTCGGACTGGCCAGCTCGCGGCTGTCAAGATCCTCCCCCTCCAGCCCCTCCTCAGCTCTCGCTCTTCCACGAACGCACAAGCCAAGGCGGAGAAGCAGCGGCTCGGGATCGACAGGGAGATCATCATGATGAAGCTCATGAACCACCCGAACATCATGCGGATCTACGACGTCTACGAGGGCGATAAGGAGCTGTACCTCATCCTCGAGTACGTCGAGGGCGGGGAGCTCTTCGACTTCCTCGTCAACCGCGGCCGGCTCCCACCGCTCGAGGCGCTCGCGTACTTCAAGCAGATCGTCTACGGACTCAACTATGCGCACACGTTCTCCATCATCCACCGCGACCTCAAGCCAGAGAATATTCTTATCCACACCCTCAACCCGCCGCTTATCAAGATCGCTGACTGGGGCATGGCCGCGTTCGCACCACCCTCACTGCAGCTGGAGACGAGTTGTGGCAGCCCGCACTACGCGAGCCCGGAGATCGTGAACGGCCACAAGTACTGCGGGACTGCCACGGACATCTGGAGCTGCGGCGTCATCTTGTATGCCCTGCTGACTGGGCGACTGCCTTTCGACGACAAGAACGTGCGCAACCTACTGACGAAGGTCAAGACCGGCAAGTACGAGATGCCTAGCTACGTGGACCCCCTGGCGAAGGACCTTCTTTCTCGCATGCTGGTCGTGGACGTCAACAAGCGGATCTCGGTGTGTAGCGATATCCCTGTTCGTGCTCGTCACGCTAACCTTTCTTTACAATAGATGACTGACGTTCTGGTTCATCCTTGGCTCGAAGGCAACACTCCTGGTATCACCTACGTCCCGGCGCCTCCCATTTCTGAACTGGCTAGGCCTCTTCCGTCTGCGCTGCACATCGACCGTGACCTGTTCGAGTCTCTTTGCATCATCTGGGGCCGCCATGCCGACGTGGACTCTATCCAGACCGACCTTCTCAGCCCACCCGGTCAAGGTACTCTCGCCAAGGCGTTCTACTTTCTGCTACAGAAGCACCGTGAAATGACGATGGAAGAGCACGGTATCCTGATGGACATCGAGGAGGTTCTGAACACCCAGGGCAAGATCATTACCAAGCACTATGCCGCTCCGCGCTCGAAGCCTACTGGTCGTCGCTCTCTGGAACTGGCCCTTTCTGCTCCTACGATTCCTGTGCCCAAGTACCTGCGTCCGGACCGTCCCGCACCCGCACCTCCCACTCGTACACCTTCGCCCTCTGCTACTGCCACCGTTGCAAGTGTTTCCGATGCAGAACGTCCCGCTAGTCGATCCCGTCCGTCATCACCATTAGGTCCCAGGCCTCCGAAGTCGCGTCTTCCAATCGGAAGAGCCTCCGGGGCCAACCCTTCCAGAGCCACCAGCCCGCCCCCTCCGTTCCTCCCTAACCCAGATACCGCTCGGGCCCGATCTCAGACTGTCGATTCTGTACTCGAGACGAGGGAGAAAACTCCCGTTGGCAGTCCCTCTCGTGCGCGTCAGCCCACCCCTCCACAGCACCCGCTCCCCATTATCGAGGCCTTGACCTCTATCCGTCCGCGCTCCTCGACTACCCACACTCGGTCAGCCCGCGCGTCCCCCGGGCTCATCCACGCACCCGTTCCCGTGTCTGCTGCCAACTCGCCAATGTCCCCTCTTCTGGATCGTGAGGACGTTGACATGCGCGACCGGACGCAAGACAGGACGCACGCCTACGGCGCTACCGACACCTCCCAAGTCGTCGAGCCGCGACGGACCTTTGGCCAAGCGCCGATGCTCCAGCCTCGCATCCAGCGGACCGAGCAGCGGCCGTCTTTGGACGAGGTTGCTGCGCGTCGCCCCCCGCGATCAGGCTGGTCTGCACCGGAACACCACCTGGATTCGGGGTGGGCGAAGGCTCCGGGCTCCGAGAATAAGGAGAACAGGGCTGCTCCCGCTGCTCGTGCTGTCCAACACGACCCGGCGTGCCATTCTGGGGGGCTCGGCTTCGGCCATTCCGTGCCGATGGCGAGGGAGATGGGGAACATGCTGTTTATCAACGACTCGACGAACGGCCAGCAGCCAGCAGGCGGCAAGAAGGAGAAGAAGAGCAGGCGTGAGTGATACACCTCAATGCCTGACGCATGCCAATGGCATTGACATTAATATTGATCGTCTCTCCGCGACAGCGCCTCCCCTGGACTTCACCGCACCGCCCGCCCTCCAGAAGCTGTCCACGTTCGCGATCGGGTCGCCTGGGCGCGCGACGTCCCCACCTGCCGTCGCGTCCGCGCTCCTTTCGCCGGGCGTGGGCGAGTTCAAGGGCTGGTTCTCGAACCTCTTCCACTGGCGCGTGCAGACGCTGTGCCTCTACTCGGTCCTCGACGTCCCGACCACGCGCGTGGAGACGACGCGGCTGCTCGAGAATTTCGGGGTGTCTATCTCGACCGACGAGAAGACGGGCCTGAGCGTGCTCTTCTGCCGCGTCGACGACGCGCACGACGGACACGGGCCCACGCTCACCCAGAACCAGAAGCAGGTCCGCTTCCGCGTCGAGTTCACGTCGTGCACGGGCAGCGCGGGCTCCGGCCCGGGCGCGTCGACGTCTCGGCCGCAGCTGACGTTCAATCAGGCGGCAGCGGCAGCGGCGGCGGCGGCTGCCACGAAGAGCCGCGGGGAGAATTTGGCGGCGGCGGCGGGGTACGACACGATGATCGGGATCGCGCTCGAGAAGGGGAGCGTGTCGACGTTCAAGAACTTGTGCCAGCGGCTGCGGACGGAGTGGCGGCTCGACGCGCTTGTGTCCCCCGCGCACGCGCAGGGCGTTACGCCCGGCATCGAGCAGACGTTCCTGGCGTGAGCGTGGATGCTGCTGGTTGGGGGGTTATCGCGGATGTTGGTTGGGTGGAAGTAGGACGGGGGGTGGCAGGTATTCTGAAGGTCGTTGGTTCATACAGGCCGCTTGTGGGGATCTGAGGAAGGAGTTGGCGAGAGGGTTTCTTTTGGATTTCGGTCTCACGCGGATCATACATATTGTAGTGAGCCTATATACCTACGCCCACAACCTCTATACACATACTAAGCAGGGTACTAGTACTCCATTACGGTCGACGCTACACTTATACTGCGATTAATGACTTCGTTTCCAAGCACATTGTCCCCGCAAGACCTTGTAGGTTATCGAATTTGCCACATCTTTAGTAATCTAGGTGCAGGGGATCTGAGGCGGACCCGAACGGGGTCAGAACTTGAGTGTGTTGTGCAGCGCTCGGATGCGCCTTCAAGTCGTTCTACCTCCGCTAAGTAGTACTTTCCAAGAGACCTCACGAGCGACCTTCTCGGGTAGTATTCATTTCGAGCTAGCACAGGGAGGGTCCGGGGGACTCAAGTAAGTACTCGCGAACTTGTTGCCGTTCAAGTTCTCCCAGTGAGGCCCGCGAGTCTCGGCGTCGCCCTGATGACACCGCCCGAAGATCTCGGAGTCTGAATCGGCCTCTTAAGGCTGTGCCCTCCACAGAATGTCGGATTCCATTTTGAACGCCGGGTTCAGGTCAACCCCGGAAGTCTGTGGCATCATTTAACAAGTCGCAGAGTCATGTTCGCATGCCTCGCTATCGGCTTCGACTCGTACTCACGGCGACTCGGAGGGACCCAGGATGAAGAGGACTTGGGTATATTAAATTGCGGCGCCGCAGCCCACTGAACACTGTCGAGTCAGCGTGCCAGCAGCGGTATGATGACGTGAGTAGTACCTAGTACAGCAGTTCGGACTCCAACACGTTAACTCACGGATTCAAGAAGATGGTGAACGTGCCGTACTTACCGTAGAACGCGGCCGGGGGCATATCGGGATTGGCTTGTGTATATCGAGTTCCCTTGGCGACAAATTGGGCCTCACTTCGGTGCATCTTACTACTTCGACGCCGCGCGGCACCCGTGTAAGTATCCGAACGGAGCGCATAGGACGTAGATAGCGATCATGGGAGTGAAGTATTCTTGGCAGGCTTGCACAAAACCGCCACTGGATTATGGGAAAGCTACCGGAAACAACAGTAATAGTACATAGGGGAGAACCGGTGAGTATACTCTAGAAAGACACGGAGGTCATGGGGCTACAAAATACAGTGAGACTGAGCGGTGGAGAGATCTAATAGACACGACAGGCCGATGTGGTGAGCAAGGAAACAAGCAGGACGAGAAACGCATCTATGTGGGAGTGCGTAAGAGAGTCTTCCAAGAAATGTATGTCTGTGTGGGTTGTGGAGTCTATCGAGGCAGGAAATACTGTCTCTATGCCGTCTCTATGATGCCTTCGAAGGATGAGCAAGTGGGCGGATACGGAGAATTAGTCGATGTTGTGCCCGCAGCTGAGCAGGACCGTCGCGATCAGCGACGGCTCGAGCAGCCCGAGCTGCATGGCCTCCTGGGTCAACTCAAGAGTGACAACATTGGGGACGCGTGTGATGCGTCCGAGCACCTTGGGCGCGGTGGTGTGAACCTTGTACAGCTACGCGAAGCGGCGCAAGTCAGAAGCGCTCTCGCCGCCGTAGTGAACTCAAGCACGTACGCAAATGAAGCCATCCATTGGAGCCCATGCGTACTGTACTCCGCCGATGTCCATGATCCGCCGGCTGCGCAGGGCGTAAAATAACTTGAGTGGGAGACTCAAGAAAGATGTAACGAGGACCGCTGCTCACCTCTGGTCAGACGAGAGGTGCAACCAGTCCCGGGCACGGACCTTCGCGTTGGACCCGCGGGTCTCGAGCTGCGCGTTGGGCTGCCACTGTATCATGGCGATGTTGCGGCTCTCGTTGTCCTTGAACACCGTGCACGCCGGGGCCGAGTTCTCCGTCATGATGCGGTAACAGGCGCGCTGCTGAGGGCCGTACACCGTCGAGTTCAGGATCGTCGTCCGGAAGTTGGCGAACTGGAACGTGGTGGTGTCGCCCTGGAGTGGTTTGGAGCTGTTAGACACGGGGAGAGACGGCAGTGCGCCGAAGATCGAGGGGGCGCCGCCACCCTGCTGAGACCATCCTTGTCCGTAGGGGTTCATGGTGTGGTATACCGTGTTCCTGTGGAGACTGGGGTGTAGTAGATGGGAGGGTGAGGAGCAGAGGAGTAGCTGCTGAATGCTGACGATAGAGAGCTCTAATGTGTACCGTATATATACATACGGAACTCACCAAACGCTTGAACGTACGTAGGTGAGGCGAGATCTCGCACTCCCGCCCGCCAGGCACTGGGGCGAGGATCGTAGTATTGTCACGACGAACGGATCTGGTGTTTAGTCAGAACGGTGGTAGAAGATGGTAAACGAGAGAATAAGGAAGACGGAGCGTTAGGAAGGCCATTCGGACATCTCGGCAGGATTCTGCGTTTCAAGTACCCGATGGCAGAGCTTCACTCCCGGCCGGGGAGGCTTTCGAGCGCAATTCTCGAGCATTGATTGCTGTGTCCTTTGAGAACACCGTGTGCTTCCCGAGTTCATCCTAGCAATCTGCAAGGAAATTGGATTTCAGCACGGCAAAAACGCGAGTATGTGATGAAATTCCAACTAACTGAAACGGCGCCAGGATTCATTGACGGCACCACAACTAAACCATAATATTTCCTCTGGCCATCTAATACAAGCATTTTCTGCTCTGGGTGTGAGATCCGTCAACCCTGCTAGTAGCTCCTGCGATCGTTGCAATGCTATGGGAGGTTCAAGCATTTTCGCCCTGTGGCCAAGTTCGGATTCGGAATGCCCAAAATGATGCCACACGTGGCCATGTGATATCAGTGAGCTCGCGTGGTCGTCGCGTGCGTGAAATCTTGATCAGGGCCACACAACACAGCAGCCCCTTTGGCAGGATTTGCATAATGTGGTTCGTTTCTTCCCACCTAACGGTCTCAAGTCAGGGCTTGATGAGCATGCGAAGTTGCGGGAAGACGTATTGGTTGCAGCTCACGTGCAGTTTTTCCGGCACGACTACCACGGATCCGATTACTGCCACCCGGAGTTCTTCCCTCGCGTATCCTGAGTGGAGATAAGCTTCCTCGCGAGGTACACGGCATCGGGATACGAGAACCTTGTGGGACGATTTGTGCCGCCGATTTGCAGCTGCTCGGGTTTTGACCGCAAAAAGGTATGCTGCAGTCACAGGTATTCTTGTTAATAACAGTGGGGCCAGCCGGCGACGCACCTCCGACACGAATAAGTGCGCTCGATGTGGCCCTCGGATCTGAGGGATGCCGGCACTCCGGGATCGTTCTGGAATCCTTGCACCAAGTAGCGGATGCGCAGTTCGACTTCGGCATGGACTTCAACAGGCTGCTGAGGTGTGACTTGCATTCGTTCCCGAAGATGCCACTATGGCCGGTGCATCATAACCTGGGCGAGATGCATCATTGACAGGCTGGGGCTGTCTATCGGCGCCGCTTTCGCCTGACCGAGCGCCGCGGCCATATGATCCGCAAATTTGGAATTCTGGACTATCGGGGGAGGCGGGATGCGGGACGCGCCAAGTTGGTGGGTCGCAGGATGTGGTCTCCTGGTGGTCTCTTCTGGTCTCTTAGCGTCAATGCAAATAGATATCACGAGGAATACGTGGCGAGAATCGGTTTGTAAAGCTGAGGATGCGGTGGGGGCTCACTCGCACGAGACGCAGTTTATCCCCGTTAAGCCGGTCTGTGGATACAGTGACATCAACACACAACCCTCCGTTGATTTACAACGAACGTACGGTAATCACTGCTTGTCGCAAGCCCGCCGCTCAGAACTTCATCCGAAGCTGATAAAATTTTCAGACCTGCAGGTAAGGAAGGTAAGTCACGAGTATAGGCACGCGTCATTGGGAGTCCCTAGGCACTACACTCGTGCCCCGAGGCATACGTAAACGAAGCGAGTGGTTGATCTCCAGCTCCCGATGATGTGAAATGCGATCATGCGAACCAGTGAAGGTGGCAACATCGTAATAAACCGCATATACTCACCTTGGGCGCATGAACGAGTCCCTACCAAGCGTCTCGAGTCAATATTGCTTCAGAACCGTGATGTGGCTGAAGAGAGCGGTAGGTTGACGTGTTGACAGGTTGACGAGCACAGTAATCGACGCCCCCGTGTTAGCTTGAGTCACAAAATCTTGTCATTGAACGCTGGTTTACGATAGGTTGCTCTAATTCTTAGGTGATGCCGCGGGTGGTGTATCCTCGACAACGAGGCGGCGGTTGTTGCCAGTGGGGCAAAGTTTAAGGGAGGGATGGAAGGTGTATCGGCAGGTGCCGAGGACCAGCTCGGCTAGGTTATGTCTAAAATTACATAATTTGCTCACGTTGCCCTGTGGGCGCCTGTTGGGAACAACAGCTTGTCTCGGTGCCTGAACTTGACCGTCAGTGCGTCTCTGTGTTTCTGGTCTGCCACAACCAAGTTACCACCGACCTATCAATCTGAACGGGAACAATGAGTTTCAACAAGCTCAATACGGAAGGCGTTATGCTCTTTGAACAGCCATTCGCTCGGGTACGTTCGGCACACGCATTCCAAGGTTGTGCGGTGACCCCTGCTGATGACCGTCCGCCCTGCCGACACAGGTCCCGTACGAGAACTATCGCAAGGTGTTCCGCGCGACGCAGAAGAACATCGAGAAGGAAATGGGTGCCGTGCAAAACATAGCCAACGATCTCACCAAGAAAGGCTCCTCCGAACCGGACGCTGACGCAGCAGTCAAAGCCATAGATGGCATGATCGCTCGTGTGGAGGGTCTCAAGCGTAAGGTCCGTTCGAGGTCGTTCCATGTTTGTCTCTGAATTATGCTATTCATTCGGTACGCTGACGGTGTAACCTCCCTTCATAGCTGTCGGACATGCAAGAGTCAGCGGGTACCCCAACCCTGAACGTAATGCGGGAGCGGCTCCAACACCTCGCCACCGTCGAGGAGATCGAGTCCTTCACGGCGCCCGAGTTCACGCGGTGGGCAGACGTGCGCCTGGACCGGTGGCTCGTCGACTGGTGTTTACGCAATGGCAAAGAGAAGACGGCAAGAATGATCACTGCCCAGAAGGGCATAGAGGTGCGGCCTCATCTCTCTTCTTCCCGGCTGACAGAGAACACGTTTCATCCGCATGTATGGAGTGCTGATTCAACCGTATGTAGAAACTTGTCGATGTCGACCTCTTCTCCGACATCCGGAGGATAGAGGACGCCCTTGGCCGCAAAAGCTGTACAGAAGCTCTCGCCTGGTGTAGCGAGAACAAGGCTGCGCTGCGGAAATTCAAGGTAACATGAATATTGCCATGTCATGGGGGTACCACGAGGTTGACATTCACCTTCACAGAACACCCTGGAGTTTGACCTCCGATTACAAGAATACATCGAACTGGCGCGGGCGCGGAAGACGATCGAAGCTATGGCATATTCCAAGAAGCATTTGCTCCCTTGGAATGACACGCATCACAGTCAGATTGTGCAAGCCGCTGCGCTACTATGTTATTCCCCGAGCACGTCCTGTGGTCCGTACAAGGTGAGTAGTTGACTCAGACTCCTCATACTACGTCTCGGCTTGTGGAATGTAGTGCCAAAAAAATTACCTCTCCTGGCGTTTCGTACCCCAAACCTTGTCAAAAAGGGGGTAAAATCCAGGCTCTTCAGGCTCTGCGATGCCTTCATGCCGCTCCGCGTAATCAACCCGAGCTCTTTTAAGGTTCTCTTCCGATGCCGCAGGACGGGTTGCGAAGCTACTGCTTGGAGCGTCGGTGTCGGTGCTCGGCGGGGCGCCCGCCGGCAAAATCATCTGTCTGACCGAGTACCGTTTCCCCGATGACCCCAACATTCAGAGGCTACTATCGCCGCCGCAGCGCGTCGGCTTCATGCTTCGACCGCTTCTCCTTCCTCCCTTCTGCCCCGTGCGACACGTAATTCCTCGCGTACTGGCTGACAAATTTCCACTACTAGCGCCTGTACGACCCTTCACGGTGGACGACGCTCATCCAGTCCTTCCGCTTGGCGATCTACCACCTCAGTACCCTCCCGACCGAGCCGCTCCTGCACCTCGCCATGTACGCGGGACTGGCGTCCCTGAAGCTGCCCGCGTGCTACGGGCACGAGACGCGGAACGTCGACTGCCCCACCTGCAACGCGGAGCTCGGCCAGCTCGCGAAGGAGGTCCCGTTCAGCCACCACGTAAACTCCACGATCGTCTGCCGGCTGACGGGCAGGATTATGGACGAGGACAACATGCCGATGGCGTTCGAGAATGGTCAGGTGTACTCGAAAGAGGTGCGTCGTTCCGTCCCCTCTATTCGTGTCAGTGGGTTCGTGGCTTTGGACGGCGGCGCTGACGTGTGCGTGCGCTTCTGTGAACTGTCCCTATTTTACAGGCGTTGGAGGAGATGGCAGCAAGGAACGACGGGTATGTCACCGATCCCCGCGACCCCGAGGAGCGGTGTCAGTTCAGCAAGCTACGCAAGGTGTTCATCTCTTAACGGCTTTTTACGACCTCATCGGACCATGTACCACTACTGTCGCAATGCCCGTATGATTTTTACTTTCACTTTCATGTGCACAAGATGGCAGGTCGGCTACCCGCGTCCATATATGTCTAATCATAAAATGGCACGAAGCGGCGCAGGCAAACATACGGTATGTGGTCCGAAACAACCTGACAGGCTCGCAACCTGCGTGCCGCGCCCACTGAGCTGACCGATATTTGAGGTTGCCGTACGCGGGGCTTGACCCGTCTGCGGCCAGGACGCTGTCCGTGTCGCGAAGACAGAGCCCGCCAACCACACAGGCTGCGCCAGCGCCGCGTTGGAAGCAATGAGATCGCGCCCATGGTTTCCACCACTGTTTCGTACCATCCCCGACGTCCGTGGGTCAGCAGGAACGCCTCGGCTCGCCACGAACGGGGCGCATCCGAAAAACAAATTGCGGTTGCCCCCGCGCGTGCGCCCGAGTTTCCCCATCGACGCTCGGTCGGTGTAAGCAGACTGCGGATCTTAGAACACCGTCGTCGACTTCCTCGTTGCTTCAGCGGGCCTGGGCGGATGTTGCGGTCGTCCGCCTCTTGAAGCTTGAAGCCTAACTTCGAGGCACGGCGCGGCGCCGGTATCCGCGCCAGGTATGGTCTCCGTACAGTGAAACAGGGCAGCTCGAGTGGAAATGACGTCGACCTTGGCCACTTCTCCGCGCAAGCCTCCGTTTGCACCGCACCGCTGCCATGTCAGCCTTGGGTCCTTGCGGAGGAGCTGCCAGGTTCGGTTCTTTGCCTCTCGTTCTGTCAGGGGCACGTGCCACTGTGCGACCACCCGCGGTCTCTATGGGACGGTACCGGCGGTCTCGGTCACTCCTCATCCGGCTAGCGGTTGGAGTACCCGAAGGCTGAGGGCGGCGATTGACATCACGGCATGCACAGCCTCGACATTCCATTTCGACGCATTTGCTTTCGGGAAAAGGAACCCCGGGGCGGCGCAATGCGTATCCGCGCTCTATGCCTCTAATGGTGAGCGAGGCGGCGCGCCGAGCTCAGCACGCGTGGTCGTGAGGGTTTCACCCTGCCAAGCTTGAGCACTCTGTGAATATGTCGGCAGAGAGCGGCGCCCAGCGTAGCACCGCAATGTGGATAACGCTGAGCTCTGGCTCTGGCAATCATGTCATGTACATGCCGACCGGACGACCATGGTCACATCGCCCACAAGCTCTGCAGGGTCGAAAATACCCTGCAAAGCTTACTTTGTTCTGAAATTGACTTGTCCGGGCACCCCCATGTGCGATTCTCCAGACGCGTCGCGGTTGAGTTTCAAGCGTGCTCAGACGTTCGAAAAAAGGTCCTTCTAACCCGTCGGGTATGAAAATTAAGGGTACAGTATCGAGAAGGGCACACAAGTTATGATCGCGATTCGTGTGCATTCAAGGATTGGAAGCTTCCGGCACGGGGTGCTCGAGGAAGCCAACGTTCGACCATCGGCGATCTCCCCGCTTGCGCGCTGCAGTGACGGCAGCATTATCTATGCGAGGAAGGTGCGTGCCCCAATCACCGCGCTTTTTCAAGTTCTGATCACCATCGAACAAAACAGCTCGCCTGCCACTGTGTAGGCCTAGGATACTACTGGACGACATCTAGACCTTACAGTAGGTGGACAGACACACTCGAAGGTCTCGTCACTAACGGTAAAGCCTAGTCTTCTTGTAGCCTGTTCAAGCAGCTCACACAATCGAAAGGCTATCATTACGTTGAACCCCACTCATGGATCAGTACAGGTAACTCCTCCAGACGCCGCGCAGTAGGCCCCATGCTTATCGTCGGCTGAACATGGCAGGCTCTACGTTTTCATGCCTTATCAGAAGCACCCTAAGGGACGACGATAGAATCTACTACTGGAAGCCCCGGGCTGACCTTATCTCAGACCGGCTACTGGGGATATGAACGGAATGCGGCGTAACTGGCAGTAGCGACTCGTCTGCCTGCGTCCTTCTTGCTTCTTCATCGCGTTTAGAAGCCGACCATGGGGATCGTCCACCGACTGCAAGTTGGTCCTCCTGAGGGGTTGACGTACTCGGAGCGATTCTTGCAGGTATGTGTCATTTGATTCCAAGCGTCTGGACACACCAGTTCACCGAATTCCCGATAGAATGAAGACCTTCTCCCTGTTCCGGAGGAGAAGAGGACGTGGGGATACTGGAATTTCATCGCATTGTATGTTTTCTCTTTCTGCGCACTTTCGTGCGTGGTTACAACGCCAGGCTAACACTGGGCCGTAGCTGGGTAGCAGACAGTTTCAACATCAACACGTACGTCAAGCATATCCTTATTCGTTCCCCGTGCCGGAGTTCAACACGTCTTCCCATAGATGGATGATCGCCTCGTCCATGATTCAACTTGGCCTGTCGTGGTGGCAAGCCTGGGTATGCGTCTGGATCGGGTACGGGCTCGTCGCACCGTTCATCGTCGCCAACGCAAGACCAGGTGCGATGTTCCACGTTACGTTCCCCATAGTTGCACGGACAAGCTTCGGCATCTGGGGGAGTCTGTGGTGCGTGTTCAACAGAGGCGCGATGGCATGGTGAGTCTGAACCTCAAGAGACTCAACATGTGGGAACTTAGTCTCAAGTATGTTTTCTCCCAAGCATCTGGTATGGTGTACAGGCCAGTATCGGAGGTTCCTGTGTGCTTGTTATGTTGAGAGCGATGTGGCCATCAGTAAACAATATCCGTGAGTACGAAAGCCTCATTTTCGTTGTTGTAAACCTCACCGTGTGTCCACCAGCCAACCACTTACCCGCATCCTCGGGGACGACCACAAAGGACTTCATGTGCTTCTTCCTCTTCTGGCTCATTTCTCTTCCCGCCATCTGGTTCCCCATCCACAAAATGTGCGCTCTATTTTCCCTCTATCATTTGCATGTGACGCTCACTCAGAGCTCCAGCCGACACCTATTTACGCTGAAGGCAATAATTGTTCCAATAGCCGGCATCACATTCTTCATTTGGTGCATCGTTAAGGCTCATGGCGTCGGCCCGATCATCCACCAGCCCGCAACCCTGCATGGTTCCGCCCTCGGCTGGGGCATGGTCTCCAGCGTCATGTCCTGCATCAGCAACATGGCGACTCTCGTCACGTACGTCCCATCTCATCGTAGCATTGGCATTTTCCGAGCTCATATTGTCGTGCCTGCAGGAACGCCCCGGACTTCGCCTCCCGCGCGCGTCAGCCGACAGCCGCGCTCTGGCCCCAGCTCATCTCCGTCCCTCTGTGTTTCTCCATTGTCAGCTTCTTTGGGGTCATCGTCAGCTCGTCCTCGCAAGCGATCTATGGCGAGGTCGTTTGGTCTCCCATTGACCTGCTCGGCAAGTTCCTCGACGGGAACCCGAGTCACGCGACTCGGTTTGGGGTGTGGTTAATCTCCGCTTCGTTCATCATCGCTCAGGTGTGTAGGAGGCTGTGGCATGATAAGTAATGTTTTGACCGGATTGTGCCATGGTAGCTCGGAACGAACATCTCCGCCAACTCAATTAGCGCAGGCTGCGACCTCACGGCACTCCTGCCTCGCTTCATTGTATGTATCCACTCTCCTCCTAGCCCACACAATCTCTCACGAACGTCTCCAGAACATCCGTAGAGGAGGGTACATCGCCGCCGTCATCGGCCTGGTCATGCTCCCTTGGAACCTGCTGAAGAGCAGCAACCAGTTCACGTCCTACCTCTCCGCCTACTCCGTCTTCCTCAGCTCCATCGCGGGCGTGATGATCACGGACTACTACGTCATCCACAAGGGCCACTACAGCGTCGCGGACCTGTACCACGCCCGCAAGGAGGGTTGGTACGCGTACACCTTCGGCATCAACTTCCGGTGAGTCCCTATCTCTGCCCCCATTCCGTATCGCTATGTATGCGGTAGAACGCGCCTGACTCGGAGTGAACGCACACACACAGAGCGTACGCCGCGTACATCGCGGGCATCCTCATCAACGTCGTCGGCTTCGCGGGCGCGACGGGGCGCCCTGTGCCCCTCGCCGCGACGCACATCTACCAGATGTCGTTCTTCACCGGGTTCGGAGTCTCCGCGCTCATCTACTGGTCGCTCAACCTCCTCTTCCCGGTCCGGGGGTCGAGCGAATGCGCGGCGTTCGAGGAGGTGGACGTCTCGGCGGACAGGCGCGAGGCGGACGACAGCGAGGACGTGGGCTCATCGGACGAGAAAAGCGTCGCGAGCGAGGGGGTGCACAGCGTCCGGTCGGATGCATGATTCAAACTTTGACGACGTCACGAGGACGAAATACGCTCACATGTATTATCGTTTTGTTGTAGGAGTAGGTATCCGCGCGTGAAATTTGACGATCTTCGATGTGATCTGCATCGACGCCAACGAACTTTCTGCACAGGGTGCACACCACCCACATGATCATCCTTCTCAGCAAAGTGTTCTAGTTTCTCTCACAAGTCTGTACGATCGCCGCGCCACATGAAGCTAGTTTATTACACCCATGTAGTACGAACCATTAGCTCCGTCAATCTTAATCCAGGGCTCATCGAACGTTGGGACTGCAGGGCCGCTGTGCTATAGTCACAGCCGTATGACCAAACATACATAGCTAGTATGTGTTGAGGTTCATCTACATATCTATGGTAGGAAATAACAAATGACATAAAGAATAGTATACAGTACTGGAAGTACACACTGTTGTACATGGATAACGGAGGGTAACAATACACATCATCAGATCATTGAAGACGAAAGTCCAATCGCGGGTATCTTCAAACTCACGAAGCCAAGGCTGCTGTCAGCATTTCCTCGTCGAGACGCAGGTTGAACGCGCGCTTGAACGGTTCCAACAGCTTCCCGGGAACTGCAAAGACGACCTTCTCGAACGAGTGCTTGAAGCGCGGCACATGCCTCACGCCGTCCACGGTCTCGCCGCATACCAGCAGCTCCGCCCAGATAGTAGCGATCATCTCCGCCTTGTTCTCGAAGGATCCGCAGCCGAACGCGCCCAAGACGAGCACCCTGTCGCCGTGAGTCTCGAACGCGCGGAGGGCACGGCCCATACGATCCCTCATGACACGGCGGATACCGTCCTGATACAACTGGGGCTCACCGACATACTTCTGGTGGACTGCGGCAGCGTTCACGGGAACGGCCGAGACGACGTCGATGGTATATGGGGCGATGAAGTCCCCTCCCAGGGAGTCGCGGGCTGAGAAGCAAGATGACTTGGCGTTGCGGCCTGGAGTGGGTTCGTCATCTGCATCTTTGCGGAAAACGACGACACCTGGGGAATAGACCATGGAGTGGTCGTGAAGGCCACTACCGTCTTCGTTCCGGAAGGCGCGATGTTCTTTGTAGAAGTCCTGGGCCGCTGGAGAGGCCAGACTGGCAACGAGCGAGCTCAAACGAGCAATGGTATCCTCTTGCTCGCTGCTGCCGTGGAGGTAACCACCGCCCGGGCGCTTGGCGGATGCGAACGACAGGACGCCGATGTCGGTAGACTTGAGAGAGTCCTGCGATCGAACGATGGCAAGATTGCGGGCCACGTTCAGAGTCGAACTGCGCGTGAATTCGATCTGCGTGGCGGGGAAGGGGGAAAGGGGATGAGTCTCTAGCCACGATGCGAGGACTGGGGAGTAGTGCGGGTAGAAAACGGTGCGTTGGTTGGAGAGGGCAACAGCGGTGGCGATATTGTGAGAGATGTACGCGGGGGGAAGGGAAGGGGGTGGTTGCGTGTTGGGGGAGTGGGGGATAGCAGGGTCAATGCGCTCTTCGACGTACTGGCCATTCCCAAGGACGATACCCTGGGTCTCTAGGGCGATCGCAGCCCACCGCTCGCGACGGGCTCGCTGTACGGTAGCCGCGAACACCCCGGCCATTCGCCGCTTCTGCTGCATGGCCTGTTCCTTCACCTTCTGGGCCTTCTGCTTCTTGATTTGTTGGCGCTTGGTCTGGGCGGCCACTGCCTGCTTATGCTTGACATGTTCCATGGGAGTCGAGGGGGTACCTGGGCGGCGTTGTCGGCGTTGGCGATGCTTGGAAGTGCGAGTGCGCTGTTTGGCCATTTGGAAGACGAGGTTGACTGACTGGGGAGCGTGGAGAGGTTGATGGTGTGAGGAGAACATGGGAGAGTGGCTGGATCCAAGCAGCGACGGACCTTATAAACCCACTCCACACGTTATGTCAGCGAAACTACTTACTCCATCGGGACCAAAGCGCAGTTCGGCATGATAAGATAAGATTGCCCAATGCACTGACAGGCACATTCCGCCCTCTTCCGCCCCCGCCGGGACTCCGTCCTTGCCCTCCGACGTCGAGCACAGACCTCGCCGTCATTCATACTCTCAGCCGACATGGTTGCGCCGCTATATACCACCGCTTCAGGTCTCCTCTGGCATGCCGGCAAGATCCTCGTCTGCACCGTCGGTCTCCCGGCTCGAGGCAAGACCCACATCTCCCGCGCGCTCGAGCGATATCTTCGCTGGACTGGCGTGAAGACGGCCGTCGTCTCTCTGGGAGACTACCGTAGGAAGGTCCTTGGAGGCGCACAGAAGCTTCCGCCAGATTACTTCACCTTAGGTACGCCCTGCGTCTCACGATATCGACGGGATCTCGCTTAACCTGTGTTGTACCAAGGAGAGAAGAGCCCAGAGACGATCGCGCTTCGCGAGAAGGTGATGGAGGGCTGTGAGCAACTCATCTGGGACTTCTTCGACTCGGGCGGACAGGTCGTCATCTACGACGCCAACAACGGGACGCGTGTGCGTCGCAACGCCATAGCAGAGAAATGCGACAAGGCAGGCGTCCACGTCGTCATGCTCGGTACTTGGCACGTTTTACGAGTCGATCTACATCCAGTTAACCACGGAGGCAGAGTCATCTTGCGATAATGAGGATCTCATCTTCTCAAACATCCGGAGCGTCAAGATCTCATCCCCAGATGCGAGTACATCACGATCCACTCTAATGCCCCCTCGTTGACCCTCCCTCTTAGTACCGTGGTTGGGACCCGGAGAAGGCAGTTGCAGACTACTACAGCCGCATCAAAGACCATGAACTGCACTACGAACCCGTAGAGGAAACAACATGGCCGTTCATCCGTATCATCAACGTCGGGGAGAAGATAATGGTCAACGTGAGTGCTTGCCATCATCGTTCAAATTGACATGTACTCGTGGGGGTGAGGGTTTGTTTGGGTACGGGTATATGCACTGGTAACTCGTGGTTGGAGACGTGGAGTAATCCTTGTCGGACCATCGGGCAACAATCTCAGAGGATAGTCAGGTATCCCGACACAAGGCTTTCCATGCGAACTAGATGTGATTTTCAACCATGACCATGCTTACTCTCAGACCTGCAGAATATTCATGGTTACTTGCAGTCAAGAATAGTCTTCTTCCTCATGAACATACACAACAGGTTCCGGACCATATATTTTGCACGAGTACGTGTACAAGCTCCCCCTTGGACTATGCATATAGCCAACGCTCACATGATCTATCATAGTCCGGACAGTCCCTCATCGAGCACTCGTACAAGGCCGACTCCGACCTCTCACCCGCGGGTTGGGAGTACGCCGAACGTCTCAAGGAGTTCGTCCTCGAGCGCCGGGCAAAGTCGCTCGAGTCCCGCGGCATCGACCCCACCGAACGCCGTCTAGTGGTGCGTCCCTCTGCTCCATGCCCACAGTCCCTAGTGCTCACACGTCCCCACCATTAGATCTGGACGTCCGCTCGGCGCCGCTCCCACCACACCGGGTGGCCGTTCCTCACCCACGCCGCGAGCGACCCCAGCCCGCCCGCGAAGGTGAAGGTCGTCGAGCGGCCGCAGATGTCCGAGATCAACCCCGGGGTGTGGGACGGGCTCACGCCGGAGCAGGTGCGCAAGTACTACCCCGACGAGTGGGTGCGCTTCGTGCATGACCCGTATGCGTACCGTGCCCCCCGCGCTGAGAGCTACCACGACCTCTGCGGTACGCCCCTTCCCCCCACTTCGCACCGTGGGCAAAACGATACTGACAAACGCCACCAGTGCGGCTGGAGCCGACGCTCATCGAGCTCGAGCGCGAGAAGGAGGACCTCCTGATCATCGGGCACGCGTCCGTCATCCGCTGCATCCTCGCGTACCTCATTGGGCTACCCGCGTCCGAGATCCCGGCGATCGAGGTCGCGCGCGGCGACCTGATCGAGGTCGTCCCGACGTCGTACGGCGTGTACTCGCAGGCGCACCACTTCTGGGACGGGCCCGGGCGGAGCAGCGACCACGGCAATGGGGCGCACGGCAAGGACGAGCACAACTTCTACGAGAACTACGCCGAGGACACGCGCGGGAAGAGGCGACCGGACGGGAGCAGCATCACGGTTGGTGGGACGCTGCAGGTCGCCACGACGCCTCCGGTGGCTTGAGTATGGAGGATGAAGCACAGGCATAGAAATGAAGGAAGGAAGGAAGGAAGGAAGGAAGGATTCAAGTTACCTGTTGTACATTGTAGTCAAGGACCCAACAGACGGCAGAAACATCGGGCCGGAATATCTATCCGGAGCACAGTGCACGAACGCAAAGCAAGACAAAGAAAAATACAGGTTGATGGTATTACGGTAATAGTCACGATGCAACAGCCCAACACCCCGCTCAAAAGTCACAACATACTGTCCGAGATCTTGATTGACGGCCCATTCGCTCGATAGTCCTCCATCTCCGCGTCCAGCTCTTGAACAGTCTTCGGTTTCTGTTTCTTCTGCTGCTGACCCTGCTGTGCGCGCTGCTTCTTTAGCCTTCCTGCGCCACGCTTTTGTCGTACGCGGTCCTTGGGCGGCACAACCGGGGTGGCAGCAGCCCGCACCTGGCCCTGACCCTGCGCCTGCGCTTGCGTCTTCTTACCATTCCTGACAACAAAGTGTCAATATGATGTGATTCCGGAGGAAAGGCAGCGGGGAGACATACTGTGCGGGTGGGGGTACGTTCACCGCAGCGACGGCCTGCGCTTGCGTTGGCTTCCCTATACGGGAGAGGAGGCTGGGTTGTGCAGGTGCAGCAGCGGGTGCAGGATTCCGAGACGCGTCTCCGTCGGTGACGGTCTCAATCTTGATAGGTCTCCCTGCGACGGAGTAGACATGTCAGTGAAACATTCATTGCAATTGCAGAAAAGCGGGTACGGTGCGTCCGATAAAGTATAGAGCATTGATAAGCTGTCCGGGCTTTCGCATCCTGGGCTGAGTGGTGGGCTGAAGTTATTGGGCCCCGAAATGAAGAAGATTCATAAAGCATGGAGAAGCGGGGTGCTCGGAAATTACACAGGTACTTATGATTACCGGCGGGATGGTTTCATCGCGGATATACCTAGCCTCGAAACCAGCCGTTTTGGAAACCGTCCCAGAAAGGGAAACGGGAGGACAACGAGGGAGGGGATACGTTCCAAAACGTCTGGTTACGGAGGGATGGGGGGCCGTGCCACGTCCCAAGTCATTGCGCGCGCGATCGCGACGTCAACTCCCCACTCACAGCGGTCAGCCTCTTCGCGACGGGACTGCGCGTGCAGATGAGCCCATATTTGCCGCGCGAACTCTCTTCGGCAGAACATGCACCGCACGAGCTCACGCTAGTTTTATGCGCGCACAAGGCGACGCTCGAAAGCACGCATGTCAGTGTCCGGTATAAGTACGCGGCCTTCTTCTTGCATACCACGGCAGATAGTATGTGCACATGCACGCATACAGCCAGCTGTTGCAAGGAGAGCTCGCGCAACCAATGCACCGCCCATTGGAGCGCGCGCAGTACAGGCTTGATGTGGGTGCGGCCTCACGAAGACAGGAGAGTACGGAGTTGACGCGTCGCAATTGTGAGCGAAAGGCCTCGCGAATAGGTGAGAGGGGAAGCCTCCCACCCGCCTATACGAAATTCACCAGACGTTTTGGAACACGTCGCCTGCCTTCTCGCTGCCTTCCCACTTTCCTTTCTGAGACGTGTTTCAAAATGGCTGGTTCCGAGACTGGGACATACCCACATCACTTCGTCCCCAAAATCACTAGAGCGGCCCACAGGCCCCACCTCCGTTATCCCTTGTCCCGGAGCCCGGAGCGGAACATTCGTGCTGGGAGCGCTGGGAACGCGAATGTTGGGCTCCTCGAGGACAGGATTCGGGAAAGGTCAGAAGGACCGACTCATGCCTCGCCTCGTCGCAATATTTCACAACGGGTACACCTGCTGACTCGCCTCTCGCGCCGTAAAATAAGTAGAAACACTCACTGCCGTCAACGATCTTCCCATTGTACTTGGCGCGCGCCACCGTCGCGTCTCCCGGACGCGCAAAGGTGACAACGGCCATCCCTCTCGACTTCCCTTGCGAGTTGTAAACCATCAGCACCTCCTTTACAGGGCCGACCGTCCTGGAGAACAGGACCTGTGTGTCCCGAACGAAGGAATGAGGTCAGCTTCCACTCAGGATCCAGATGCATGCGCGCGGGATCAGCGGCGCAAGATATGGATGGACGGGCGCACCTCGACCTCGTTCTCGATGACGTCCACGGGCAGTCTGCTGAGCAGTATCTTGCTTCCCAGCTCGGACCCAGAGCTTGAGGCGGCTTTCGCGTTCGCCCGCCATGCCGGGGCGGGCTGGGTGGCCGGGTTGCCGAGCACCCGCTGTTTGTGAGAGTGGTATGTGTTGATACCGTGGCGGGGGTTATGAGTCTGCATCGCTGATAAGCTGCGGGTGCAAGCGGCGAGAGGGAGGCTGCGGGATGGATGTGGGAGGGAACAACGCAGGGGACGCGGTGTGCCATCGACGGCGACAACCTCCAGGCTCCAGGCGATACGCGCGACAGCCCGCGGTCACGCGTTACGCCGTCAACCTCCTCCGACTCTCCGGATCGGCGGATCCGACGTCCTCGTGTCGGCCACCTGCTGAGCACCATCATGTTCTTCAGTCCCGGACTTCCTCGCGCTTTACCTTTACTTGCACCAACGTACGTACTACCCGCATTTTCACATACTAACGTCCTTGCAGGCATGGTCCTTATGACGCCTTATATATATATCTCATTTTACACAGTCTCAGCCGGATCGATGTCCCGCAATACTCATAGGTTTGGCTGTTCCGACGGGTCTATCCGCAACCGACATCGGCTTTCAGCGTCGTTCTAGATTCCAGAACCTTTGTCGGAGTGTATTATTACGTCCGGCCAGAAGATTTTTCGAGCGGGCAATCATTCAAAAGCATGGACGGGTCATGAAGAACGGGTCCCCCGCTCCCCCTGATCTCCTCCCCCTGATCTCCCTCGCTCTCATCTAGGAGGGCCATGGCACCCCTCATCGCATCTGAACACCCTCTACGAGCTGCATCCAAGATCAGCTTCAACCAGACGGTCGACGACTACGAAAACGACGTCTCGGACGAGCCGCATGCGCGCACGTCTGCCTTGCGCCCCTTCGACGTCTCCGCGCTCGATCTCAACGACACCAGCTCCGTCACCTCCCTGGAGCTCCCCAAAACGCTGACCAGCGATCGCGTCCGCCGCCGCTCGGAAATCTCGCGTTTCCGGCCCCTCGACTCCTCGCCCGCCCTCGAGTCTGAGACGATCGAGCTCGCGGTCATCAGCGAGCATGAGCATCCCCGCGCGCTCGCCGCCTCCGGGCGTGCCCCCGACATCGCGTTCCGCGAAGACGTTGTGTTCGTGCCCACCAAGGGCGACGACGTCGAGCTCATGCCGAGCTTCCCCAGCTCGCTCGCGCCGTCGATCCGGATCGACGAGGACGACACGGATTCCACCGTCCCCGCCATCTCTGCCGCGCAGAAGGCCGTCTACCGAAGGAAGTTCCTCCTCGCCTTCCTGCCGCTGTGCTTTTCTGTATTCTTGAATGGCTGGAACGACGGCACAACGGGCCCGCTTCTGCCGAGGATCCAGTCTTATTATAACGTAAGTCCGTGGGTCTGGCCCAACGCCGTACGTGACCTTACCTGGATGGATAGATCGGTTTTGCCGTCGTCTCCCTTATCTTCGTGCTGAATACCGTCGTAAGTGTGGCAGGATCGTATTCCACAGTGGGGATTTGGCTCATGAATGTCAGGGATTCATCGTCGGAGCCATCGCGAACGTATGGTTGACTGATAAGTTCGGCTTTGGGAAGGTGAGTTTATGTACATATCTCCCAAGTGCCGTTCAATGTCTGACAATGGTCCTCAGTGCATTCTCCTAGGTAAAACTACAAATTCGTCCCGAGGATCTCCGATCACTAAGAGGCCTTTCCTTAGGTGGGCTCTCCCAAGCGGTGGCGTACGCACTTATGGTACCCGCGGGTCCTTTCCCCCTCATGTGCCTCGCATACCTGATCGCCGGCTTCGCACTCTCCCTCCAAAACGCACACTGCAATGGCTTCGTTGCGAGCTCCGGCGGGAACCTCGCGACGAAGATCGGGTTCTTGCACGCATCATACGGTACGTACGTCTACACGTGTTTCCGTGCCAGGAATATTAAGGAAGCAGTTCAATTGTCCCGTTTGCACGTCGGGATAACCAGGCTTCGGAGCTCTCATCTCTCCCCTAGTCGCCACCCATTTCGCCGTGCAGAAGCACTGGTCATACCACTTCTTGATTTCCGGGGCACTGGCTCTGCTCAACTCCGCATCTCTTTGGTGGTCCTTCCGCGGTAAGCGGCAGGAAGGTCAGTCGGCTAAATCTCAATGGAATACGAACCCGCGTTGACCACGACGTAAATAGAGGTCCAAGCGGAGGCAGGCATCAGCTCAGACCCGCAGGCGCTCTCTTCAAACAAGTACAAGCTGATCTTGGGAATCCGGGAGCTCCACCTGCTTGCCCTCTTCTCCCTCATCTACGTCGGCGTGGAGGTGACCATCGGTAGCTGGAGCGTAACGTACGTTCAGGACAAGCGCCACGGGGGCGCGAGCGCGGGTTACATCTCGTCGGGGTTCTTCGCTGGCCTCATGCTCGGCCGTATCCTCTTAATGTGGATAAACAGGAAGGTAAGGCCGCCGAAACCCTCTCTCTTTGTCTCTTCGGGCGGGTGCTGATGCAGGACCGGCTACTCTAGATCGGCGAACGCCGAATCCTTTTCATCTATGCCCTCCTCGCAATCCAGTACGCCCTGCTCTCTTGTTTATCTTCTTGCTCGAGTTCATTTCCTCATGGCCCTCCGCAGACTCGAAGTGACCGTCTGGGTCGTCCCCTCGCTCCTCGAGAACGCGATCGCGGTCTCGTTCATCGGGCTCTTACTCGGGCCCATGTACCCGATCCTGATGAACCACTCCACGAGTATCCTCCCCCGCTGGCTCCTCACCGGCTGCCTCGGCTACATCGCCAGCATCGGCCAGGCCGGCTCTGCCGTGCTGCCGTTCCTGACCGGGCTGCTCGCGTCCAAGTTCGGCATCGCCAGTCTCCAGCCGTTGTGAGTGTTATGTTGTGTTTTTTGTTGTTGTTGCGGCCTCCTTCGATCGCATGTCAAAGTTTGGAGAACTACGGCTGACTCGGACTTTGGCTCTAGCATCGTGTCGATGATGTCGACGCTGATCGTGGTGTGGGCGCTGATCCCCCGCGTCCGCCACGTCCCGACTTAGTCCTCGAGCGGGGTTCCGTATTACCGCCTGATTTATCTCAAAATGGGTTAACGGCGTGGGTATGCCCGCGTCGAGATGCATGGACTGCTCTTGCATCTGGATGTATCAGGCTGTCTCGGAGGTCCATGTCCCCAGTGTTATAGACTGTACGTTATTGGATTCGGGTATACGAATTTTGTACGAACTTCATATACTTAATAGACTTCCTGTACTTTTAATACGTAGAAGGTCAGCTCAGACTCCGAGTCAGCGTTGGACTACTACACCCAAGTTTTAAGTTTAACGTCTGTGCGGATAAACATCGGAGATATCATCATGTCGGACCGGTGGGTCTTTAACATTAGGCGCCTGTGTACTGCAAGTTGAGCAGGTCATTTCATCGACGTCGCAATTGATGCCTCCTCTCGTGCCCCCCAAACCTTCAGAAGTGGATGAGACAGGTCGGCTCGCACACTCAGATATTCCAGCCCCGAAGTCGGAGTCGAGTCAAGTTTTAAAGCGGCAAGAAAACAACATTCCAACTCCTATCAGCCTATGTCGGTATCTTCACAGACTTCAGACGACAAATGCTGTGGGAAAGCCCTTCTAACTCGTAAAACATGCGCGGAGTCTTACTAGGTCGGAACTGGTCCGGTGGGTCAGCTGCGTAGCCCTTTGCCCAAAAGCTGACTGCAGTGTCGAATCCAGATTCTAAACACGAGCGGATGCCGTATTCCCTAGCGTACATCGGGGGTCCGCGACGCCATCCACTAGTGATAATCATATTACGTTACAATGCAATGGCCCCAGTCCTCAGGCTCTGACTTCCCGCGTCACGGATCCAGGGAGGCAAGGGGGGACCCAGGAAGATTGAGATGGGGTCTTCTTCTTTCTCTTCCCCTCACCTGCACGCCCCCGGGCCCCTGCTAACTTATCTGGCAGCAGACACACAGGTGAAGTCTATCGTCGACCTCAAGAATGTCTTCCACGGTCAGCCATCGGCCTCCTTCGTTTCCAAGCTCTGCGCACTCCCGCAGGTCCAAGGAACTCGAGATGGCAACAGACAACGCTCCTGCTACCCTGGCCCGAACTCAGGAGCCCTCTGCGACACGTCACGGTCTTGCACAGGACAGAAACCTCTTGCGCGTGTTGAACGAGTCCACACTGGACACGACCGACGTCGGTGCTGCGTCCTCCCTCGACCTCCCGGCCACGCTCACCGCAAGCGACCGCGTGCGCCGGCGCTCTGATGTTTCGCGCATTCGGCCGACGGGCCTAAATCCGGACCCCGCAAATGACCCCGCCGCGATCGAGCTTCCTGTGCTCACATACACCGGAATGAGCGAATTCACCACCACTACGTTCCGAGAACTAAGCACTACCTTTCGCGAGGATGCTGTCACCTGTGCCAACGCGAAGGGCCGCGATCCTGAGGCAGTGCTGAGCTTCCCAGGCTCCCTTGCGCCGTCGATCCGTGCGGAGGACGAGGCGTCCATGATGTCGACTGTGTCGGCTGCGCAGAAGGCTGTGCACCGCAGGAAGGGCCTCACACACTTCCTTGCGTTGTGCTTCTGTGTGTTCGGGATGGGCTGGAACGACGGCACCACGGGACCCATGCTTCCGAGGATCCAGGACCATTATCATGTACGAATCCTCTTGTGTCATATCGTGAGGACCAGTAATATTGATCTGGCCTTTAGGTCAACTTCGCCATGGTGTCACTGGTGTTCGTTTTGGGTGCCTGCGTAAGCGACCTCCGTCGGACCCGCCGGTGAAATCGATGACCAAACGCGCTTTGTAGGGATACGTTGCTGGCGGCATGGCCAACGTCTATCTCACGGATAAGTTTGGTTTTGGCAAGGTAAGTCGAGCCCACGTACCGCAGTGACACCCTTCACCTCACCGATGCGCCTGGCAGGTCCTTCTCATAGGTTCGATCTATTGACATTTGTATGGCATTGCGCGCGCTCAGGCTCAAGCGTCTTACTAGGCGCAAGTTGCCAGGTCGTCGCGTACGCGATGATCAGCCCGGCCGGGCCATTCCCACTCATGTGTAGCGCCTTCTGCTTGATCGGCTTCGGGCTCTCCCTCCAGAACGCACACGCGAACGGGTTCGTCGCGAGCCTGAAACGGGATTCGGCCACAAAGATGGGTTTCCTTCACGGTTCTTACGGTACGTGCTCCATCGCTCTCCGTCAGATCTACGGCCCAGTACATATCCTGTTGTCTTGCAGGCCTTGGCGCTCTTATCTCCCCCCTCGTTTCGACGCAGTTCGCAAAGAGTGCTACCCACTGGTCGCTCCACTATGTCACCTCCGTCGGAGTATACCTTGCGATCCTGGCTGTCCTCTGGCTCGTGTTCCGAGGTAAACGACAGGAGGGTAAGTCTTGGACAGCCCTTCTGGTAGGTATTATTCTGAATCATGAATTGCTTTGCAGAGGTTTTGGAAGAAGAGGGACAAGTTAGCACAGATGCAGATGCCACCGGCTCGAACAAGTACAAGCAGATTCTCTCTCTCAGGGAGGTACACTTCCTCGCCCTATTCGCCCTGATCTACGTCGGCGTCGAAGTCACTTTGGGAGGTAGGCACTTCGATGTAATGCGACGCGATTGATGGGTTAAAGCTCTCCAGGTTGGAGCGTCACGTTCATCCTCGATAAACGCCACGGTAACTCCAGCTCGGGATACATCGCCTCTGGATTCTTTGGCGGTGAGCTATCCCTTGACCCAGGCCATTCACCATCGATATTGACCGGAACATCGGTAGGATTGATGCTGGGACGGATCCTTCTTCTGTGGCTGAACAAAAAGGTACAGCCATCCGTCGTTTCTTGCGAGGATACCATCGTACCATTATTGACTTCCGCGACAGATCGGAGAGCGACTTGCGCTCTTCATCTACGCCCTCATCGCCATCGGGTGCGTCGCTTTCTCATGGCGGCCACCGCTCAGCTCAGCCTGACTGATATCGAACACTCACAGGCTGGAAGTCACCGTCTGGGCGGTGCCCTCGCTCATCGAGAACGCAATCGCGGTCTCGTTCGTCGGACTGGTCCTGGGCCCCATGTACCCAATCCTGATGAACCACTCGACCGCGATCCTCCCCCGCTGGCTCCTGACCGGCTGCATGGGCTACATCGCCGGCATCGGGCAGGCCGGTTCGGCGGTTCTGCCGTTCCTGACTGGGCTGCTCGCATCGAAGTTCGGGATAGGCAGTCTGCAGCCGTTGTGAGTGCTTCGTACTAATTTTGCGACTCGATTTGAAGAGGTGCTGACATGGCGCATCGTTTTCTTCGTACAGCATCGTGTCGATGATGTCGACGCTCATCGTTATATGGGCCTTGATCCCCCGGGCGCGGTATGTGCCCACGTAGCGTGTGCGAGCGGAGTCACCGACAGACCTGTGGTTCTACCAGTACTTATCGCTGTGTCCTCTGGGTGGTGTATCTATTGCGGTTATTAGGAGTATCAGCAATGTACGGTGCCTTTGTTTTGCAATCAAAACAATATGACGCTTTGCCTTCTCTGCCGAGACACTTGAATTGGCGTTTATAGACATCGGATTAATATGATTCATTTATGAAAGGTTTGAGTTATCAGTCACTCTTTCAGGCTGCTTCGGGCAGGCAGGCGCCACGATTCATTTGATGCCAGATGGTCAGTATCATTCGAATCTCCGATCAACGCCCATAAGCGCCTTACCTAATATTGCCACAGCCTGGAGCGTAAACGTTCCGACTCGTTCGGACAGTGGGATATATTACTTAAGTATTGTATGTTCGCTGCGCAGCATAGGCCACTCATCCGGCTGACTAAGTCACACAGATATCATCAAGCATTTACTTGAGTCTCCTACTGCCACTGTCTCCATGACTACCACGGCTTGGTCTCGACTTTCTGTGGATACTCCCATAGCTCTCAGTACTACTAGCCCAGCCGTAGACTCGGAAGCCGTAAGCCGCCCAGTTTCTGATGCGATGGCAGCGGTTGCGCCTTCGCTCGGAGCTGCTGCGTGCTCCGACCGCCGAATTGCATAACGGCGTGGACACCGCCGCTACCGGACTGGGCGTCATTGTCAAGGTCTCCCATAGAGCTGTCGCTGGTGGTCCTCGGCCCTATTAGCACGACCTCTCTCCCCGGGCCCGGACCAGATGGTGACGGCATCCAATGAGCCATGCACAACGCTGGCCGATCTGCACGGGCGAAAAGTCTTGGTTCATTTTGTCGCCTTATGCTGGTGTCTGTGCCTCAACGGCCAGCGGAACGACGCTAGTACGACGGGCCTAATGCTGCCGAGGGTACAGGAAAAGTATCATATAGGAAAATATAATTCATCTCGGTGTCCAAATGGTTGTTTGGCTTACACGCTGTCCACTAATGCCCAGGTGGGGTTCGCGGCGGCCCGTTCGCCGTGGTTTCCCTGCTTCATCTGCAACGCCATTGTGGGTGCCTGTGCGTCGTATCACCTGCGGCATTTTCCTTCAATGCCGCGTCTCCTAGGGTTGCGTATCCGGCACGATGGCTAATATGTATTTGACCGACAAGTTTGGCTTTGGACAAGTGTGTTAATAACCGTACCGTAACTGCCATTATGATCCTTACCATGATGAATAGTCCTGGCCGGGGGGGGTTAGTACTACTACTCGTCAGCGCCCCATAAACCGAAAAATTCTCAAGGTAATTCTATTCCAGGAGCTCTGATCC